>OX104115.1:81886382-82585797 GCA_944474755.1 Limnoperna fortunei
TTTGTAGACTGGAGGCTGCTGGTGCCTGCATGTTACCACTGAGGATGATTTTGTGCATACTTGCAGAAGCTATAGGAATCTGACTCAGGCCGACATGTACACTTGTATCTAATTTTGAAGGTTTTCTTCCTGGCTGTAAAATAATCAGAAGTTTATCATGTGGCCTATATGAAGACTTTGTCAAATTCTCTGGGGGGACATGTGTTTACCCTCATTTTATTTTAATTACAAAATTAACAGTACATTCATCTAGTATTTCAAAGAGATACCATGATATAAAACTTCACAAGACTATATAAAAACTTTTCAACAACTGCACCATTACAAAAAAAAATAGTACAGTTACACTATGTCTGGATTCAAAAAGGGAAACGACTTTGCATTTAAAGCAGGAAATGTACCTCATAATAAAACAAGGACTAAAGTTTCACCAGTTAAAACTGACTCTGGCATACCAAAATATACAAGACTTACCAGGAGAATGTACAATTTGGTAGTGAATGATCCATACACTGAAAACGTGTTTAAAAAACGTAGAGATCATTGCACAATACAAGCCCCTGCGGACCATAGTAGGTAACGTTTTGTAGACTGCAATGCTTTATTTATGCTTCATGTTTACATGTAACTACCCATACCACTTAACCCTTGAGGCCCCATATTATCTTTATGCAAAATGGTAAACTTTACGAAATCCACCCATTTATATATCAAATATATAAATTTGAAGACAAATTCTTTGTTAAAATTCAAGGCTATTACAAAATGTCCAAAATTTAATTGCCTGGCGTATAGTCTAATTATATGAAGAAGACTTTAAACACTCTCACCGGAAAACAAAAAAAAATATTTAACATCAATGTTTCTTAAGTATTTCTGGTAAGTTATCATGCAACAAATTAAATAATACATAAGTGAAACTAGAATATGAGTGCTAAATTGTTTGCAGTGACGGAAATGATGTGTCCTATTAACAAATCTGCATCCGTTTGAATATCAAGTACTTCCATGACTAATTTTCTACAGGAAAAACATACTACAGTTATGAGTTTGACTTCATTTGGGCTACAATCATATAGGGGTAGCGGTATTCTAAACAACTAGAGAAATTACAGGTATGCATTTATTTATTCATAGACATGTTAATGTTTTGACCTAAGCCTAAGTTCATCTGACAGTTTGGCGAGATGACTAAATTTAAGGTCGAGTATATTGACAATGTGCAAGGGTTATAGACTGCAACTATAGATTAGGGAAAGAAACCGAAGCGTCCTTGAAGGATCCTAACATCGTTGTAATCATTTTTACTTAGAGTCAACGTCGAATCCACTTTCGAGAAGTAAACTCTAGTCAACTGCATGTGTCCCAACCTAAGACTGAAAAAGCTATTTCAACCAATAATCAAATTGTTGGGGATGATCACCGTTTCAGACTCGAAAGGTAAAAATCGGGGCACAAAGCTAAAACGTGGCTCAGTGTAAATGAAAGAAAGCCATAAGTAACTGAATGTCGTGCAGCACCTATCAACTTAATACGAAAACAACCGGTAAAAAATCTTTTAGAAATTGTGAAGGAAATAAGTAAAGTTTTGTTATTGAATTGAATATGTCATTTTTTATTTATCATCTCGATAACAAATTTTTGTATATAATTAGAAGTAATATTTTGGTTTGAGGACTATAAATTGACTGGTCCACTACTCTGTAAATTTATATCCAATTTGCAGTTGTTCCGTTTGCTATATATATTTGTTTCTTGTCATATAGATCATAAATGATCATTGAAAGTGAGAAAATTTAATGATTGTTTCTATTTCAATTCATTATTTGCGACTTGCCAGTGCATGCTCCCTAATAAAACATATAATTCTGAAATTTCGCATTTCAATTGAGCTTACAAATTTGTGAATTTAGATAAATTCAATTCAAATGCGCCAATATACCCTTTTTCGTCTTCTACCTACTATAAATTGTGTTCGGCCTTGGGTACAAATCTGATCAAACTAAAATCCAACAACTCAAAAATTGGGATATATATCATATTATAATTTACATAAAAAATTATCATTTAATTATTAGCACCATATTATTGCGAAAAAAAACAAAAATACCGAACAACAACAGCCGGAAATGAAGGATTAATAGACAAACATATACAATACAAAACAAGATCCGAATGTTTGAACGCAATGTTGCGATTGATTTAGAACTTAAACCATTAGAAGCGAAAATGTATAGATGAGGTTTCTAAGCTGTTCATGTCTCTCCTAAAATGTCTTTAATTGTCGAATAATAGACTTTTAAGCGTTTGAAAGTGTCCTACATATCACATTGTGCCTGGAATTAGTTATTATTGGTATAACTAGTAAACTATTTAGACCTGTAGTCCAAATTGACGTTATGTATTAATTCGATATTTTTCCTTTAAAACTTCAGTGTAGGTCTAATTCTGATGACTCGTGGAGACAAGCGTAGTTCTTGAATTTTCAAGTTTAGATTTTCCGAATGGCTTTGACATGACACAAATAGATTTTACAGACTGCAGTCATTTTATTTCCTTGAAGGATACTTATCATCAACCAAGAAATAATCTTTAAAAAGTTATCTGCCCACAGATTCACCTAAAATATGTACTTAATTACTATTAAAAACCTTATTTTTCCTTCTTCAGATTAATCTGTTTTTGTGCTATAAATAATGGTTCTATGTTTTCAACACATATTTCTTTGTATGAAAATAAAAAATATAAGTGGTAAGCTTTTTTAATCTTAGTCAACTCTTATGGCACTTATTAACAAACAATGGCCTTTATCTTACATGTATTAAAAACCTTATTTTTTATTATTCAGATTAATCTGCTTTTGTGCTAT
Source organism: Limnoperna fortunei (assembly GCA_944474755.1). Taxonomy (NCBI): domain Eukaryota; kingdom Metazoa; phylum Mollusca; class Bivalvia; order Mytilida; family Modiolidae; genus Limnoperna; species Limnoperna fortunei. The sequence continues at coordinate 81,889,252 of OX104115.1, forward strand.
AAATAATGGTTCTTTGTTTTTAACACATATTTCTTTGTATGAAAATTAAAAAAAATATAAGTGGTACTAAGCTTTTTTAATCTTAGTCAGCTCTTATCGCACCTATTAACAAACAATGGCCTTTATATTACATGTATAAGCCAAACTCAAAAAAAAATTGAACAAAAACCAATTGTAATTTTAATAGGCCGAATTTTACTGCCGTTATAATCCGAAGTTAGTTTTGTGATTTGTCGGATTAACGGCAGAATTCAGTCCTATTGCTCGTAATGTAGCAAATAAAAAATTCTAACTTCGGTCTGTTTATACAAAATTCAAACATAATATCCATCTTCTTTACGTTATTAAAGCTTTAGACATTGCGAAACTAACGGGAAACGATCTTTATTGAAGAAATTTCTTTTTTAGTCTTTGAAGATGCACGTGGAAAATGCTATGTTTATAATTTTTCCTTATATGGATAATGTGACCTAATTTTATTATAAACGTGCTCATTTGCATACTATAACAACCACTCCGTAGTAACAAATCTGATCAAACTAAAATCCAACAACTTAAAAATTGGGATATATATCATATTATAATTTACATAAAAAATTATCATTTAATTATTAGCACCATATTATTGCGAAAAAAAAACAAAAATACCGAACAACAACAGCCGGAAATGAAGGATTAATAGACAAACATATACAATACAAAACAAGATCCGAATGTTTGAACGCAATGTTGCGATTGATTTAGAACTTAAACCATTAGAAGCGAAAATGTATAGATGAGGTTTCTAAGCTGTTCATGTCTCTCCTAAAATGTCTTTAATTGTCGAATAATAGACTTTTAAGCGTTTGAAAGTGTCCTACATATCACATTGTGCCTGGAATTAGTTATTATTGGTATAACTAGTAAACTATTTAGACCTGTAGTCCAAATTGACGTTATGTATTAATTCGATATTTTTCCTTTAAAACTTCAGTGTAGGTCTAATTCTGATGACTCGTGGAGACAAGCGTAGTTCTTGAATTTTCAAGTTTAGATTTTCCGAATGGCTTTGACATGACACAAATATATTTTACAGACTGCAGTCATTTTATTTCCTTGAAGGATACTTATCATCAACCAAGAAATAATCTTTAAAAAGTTATCTGCCCACAATCCAGTAATTTACATATGTATTACCCAAGATGCAACACACCTTCTAGTTTCGGGTTTCTCAAAGTTTTTCATGTAGTAAACGTAATCAAAAAGAGACACGAATGTCCATTAATACACAACACACAGCGGGTTATTAAAAACGGCAATAACTATCATCACGTATCAATAATGATCGATTTTAAACACGAAGCCTATAAAAAAAATGGTGACACTGTCGAAAGATATCAAGATCGACCACGTCTGATTGTATATGAAACTTCTTTTGGACATCAAAGTGCCGGGAGTGATTCACTCCCGCTCTGCTACATTACGAGTAATGGGACTAAATTCGTACCCTCGCCAAAAAAAAGCGAGGGTACGATTATTCGTTTTATAATTTTAATAAGTCAACTGTGTTCCATTATTTCATTATAATAAGTTTAAAACGCCGCGATGCGGAAACTTTTCACACTTCAATGATCTGCACAGGGAATAAATACTGCCAAAGTGTGTGTGTTTTATCTCAAACGTTTATATTAGCAGGTTTGTGTTCAGTCATTTTGTTCTGTCCAGTTTATGCAATGGTTATACACTGCAATGATTGAGTTGTAGAGGTTTACCTCCACGTAAAACGTTTCATTTTAGCCATTTTGTGGTGTCCGATTACGCAAAGGAAACCGAAATGTCCTTAGAGGATCCTAACACCGTTGTAATCATGTTTTCTTAGGGTCAAAGTCAAATTCACTTCCGAGTATCCCACTGTAGTCAACTGCATGTGTCACAACCTAAGACTAAAAAAGCTATTACAATAAAAAATCTAATTGTTGGGGATAATCACAATTTCATACATATATGTTAAAATCGGGACAAATAGCTCATACTTCTGTAATGGAAGCGGGATGGTTGGAATTAACTTAAACCTGGTTGTATCTAGCAGTTAGTTTTAAATGCCTGTACCATTTCAGAACAATTACTGTAGTTGTTCATTCTAGTTCTAGAAATTGTATTTGTGGATTGTCTTTATGGTAGATTCTTTGGTGTTCGGTATTTTATTAGCTTCATGTGAATAAACAGTGGGTAAATACTGGCAATTGGTTGCACTGACAGAAAATGTTCAATGTTACTGGAAAAAGTATTGAGCATTCAGAACTGTCAAAATGGGTCTTTCTCGCGAATAAAACATTGCACTCTACAAACACGTTTCCAACTATAGTCCGCAGGCGGGCATCCCGTTTTATAACATTATATCGTCCAACGAAATTGTATGTCGATTCCGTCACCTGGATGCACCATAAGCAGCTTTGTTGGTCGAGTGTTTGTACTCTTCCCTGTACCAAAGTATAACAGTTAAAGAAATAATGGTGGTGAAAAATGGATGCCATTTCTTTAAGGTTGTCACGTCATAACATGAAAAGCATGGTGGTCACGGACAGTAGTGTGTAACGTGTTAAAAAAACGTTAAGATCATTGCACAATACAAGCCCCTGCAGACCATAGTGGGTAACGTGTTTGTAGACTGCAATGCTTTATTTATTCTTTATGCTTTCATGTAACTACCCATACCACTGAACCCTTGAGGCCCCATATTACCTTTATGCAAAAGGGTAAACTTTACAAAATCCACCCCTTTATATATCAAATATATAGATTTGAAGACAACTTCCTTGTTAAAATTCAAGGCTATTAAAAAATGTCCAAAATTTATTTGCCTGGCGTTTAGTCTAATTTTATTAAGAAGACCTAAACACTCTCACCGGAAAACCCCCAAAAAATATTTAACATCAATTTGTCTTGAGTATTTCTGGTAAGTTATCATGCAATAAATTAAATAATACATAAGTGAAACTAGAATATGAGTGCTAAATTGTGTGCAGTGACGGAAATGATGTTTCCTATTACCAAATCTGCATCCGTTTGAATATCAAGTACTTCCATGACTAATTTTCTACGGGAAAAACATACTACAGTTATGAGTTTGACTTCATTTGGGCTACAATCATATAGGGGTAGCGGTATTCTAAACAACTAGAGAAATTACAGGTATGCATTTATTCATTCATAGACATGTTAATGTTTTGACCTAAGCCTATGTTCATCTGACAGTTTGGCGAGATGACTAAATTTAAGGTCGAGTATATTGACAATGTGCAAGGGTTTTTAGACTGCAATTATAGATTAGGGTAAGAAACCGAAGCATCCTTGAAGGATCCTAACATCGTTGTAATCATTTTTACTTAGAGTCAAAGTCGAATTCACTTCCGAGAAGAAATATGTAGTCAACTGCATGTGTCCCACCCCAACCTAAGACTGAAAAAGCTATTTCAACCAATAATCAAATTGTTGGGGATGATCACCGTTTCAGACTTATATGTAAAAATCGGGACACAAAGCTACAATGTGGCTCAGTGTAAATGACAAAAACCATAAGTAACTGAATGTCGTGCAGCACCTATCAACTTAATTAATACGAACACAACCGGTTAAAAATCTTTTAGAAATTGTGAAGGAAATAAGTAATTGGAGGATTATGTCCGTTTTTTCCGACGCAGTCGGTATTATATTCACTTTTTACATTTTGAGCTCACGACACTTCTCCTCTCGAAAAGCAAGTAACGTGATCCTATGTCTGTTTCTTGATTAGTCAAAAACCAATTTGGCGGGGGTTCGAAACAGGGTAATGAATTGGACAAGGGTTCGGAACAGGATGGTAAATTGGCAATTCACCTTTCAAATTGTGTACTTTTATTATTAGATTTTGCCGTCTGTTTGTTATTTCACAGTGCAATTTAAGTATTAAGAACGACAGATATGAGCTGCAGTTTGTATTTTATATTAAACAACTTGTACAAAAATGTTAAATATTTTTTATTAGAAGTACAGCGCAAATTAAAACGCATATTAACACCCTGGATTTTTCCGGGATTTTATGGAGTGTAAAAGAAACGAAGAGAAGAAATTTTAATTAATTTCTTTAATAAATACAAATTAACAATCATTTTATATTCATGTTGATAGTAAATCAAATGTGTTATTATTGTTCTTGGGCGTCCGTCGTAGTACACACATAGATAGAGAGTTGTGGCTCTAATTGTAAAGTATACTTTGCTTTATCAGTACATTTTAAACTATAAACATTTTATTAAACAATTCTTATATTCAATATTGTTGACATTATTGTATAACTGCATTTGGTACTCGCAGAAAAACTTCATTTCTGTATCTAAGGCGGTGGATTTCAATACATAATAGCAATAAACGTTCTGGAATACATGTACATGTACAACAAAGTACATGTAGTTGTATGTAAATTATCAATTTTGAGTTAATTGTATGCTTGGTAAATCTGTTAATATTGAAAACACGCAAATAAAGGGGGGGGGGGGGGCGCACACATGTATAAATTAATAATTTCCAACTCGTTTCACATGGGATAATAATTTATAGGTTCATGATTTCTTTCACGTAGTAATAATTGTCCGTCAGTACTTCCCCCAAAAAATTTCCATCAAACATTTCTGGTCTATTGAAACGGGGAATTTGTATGACAATAATGGCGATTCTTAGTTCAATGCATAACTCAATTTATATCTTTACTGCGGCGGTTATCTTTTTTAAAGATAGTACTTGTTTATTTATCATCTCGATTACAAACTTTTGTATATAATTAGAAGTAATATTTTGGTTTGAGGACTATAAATTGATTGGTCCACTACTCTGTAAATTTATATCCAATTTGCAGTTGTTCCGTTTACTATATATATTTGTTTCTTGTCATAGATCATAAATGATCATTGAAAGTGAGAAAATTTAATGATAGTTTCTATTTCAATTCATTATTTGCGACTTGCCGATGCATGCTCCCTAATAAAACATATAATTCTGAAATTTCGCATTTCAATTGAGCCTAAAAATTTGTGCTTTTAAATAAATTCAATTCAAATGCTCCAATATACCTTTTTTCGTCTTCTACCTACTATAAATTGTGTTCGGCCTCGGGTACAAATATGATCAAACTAAAATCCAACAACTCAAAAATTGACATATATATCATATTATAATTTACATAAAAAATTATCATTTAATTATTAGTACCATATTAAATATTGCGCAAAAACCAAAAATACCGAACAACAACAGCCGGAAATGAAGGATTAATAGACAAACATATACAATACAAAACAAGATCCGAATGTTTGAAGGTAATGTTGCGATTGATTTAGAACTTAAACCATTGAAAGCGAAAGTGTATAGATGAGGTTTCTAAGCTGTTAATGTCTTTCCTAAAATGTCTTTAATTGTCGAATAATAGACTTTTAAGCGTTTGAAAGTGTCCTACATATCACATTGTGCCTGGAATTAGTTATTATTTGTATAACTAGTTAACTATTTAGAACTGTAGTCCAAATTGACGTTATGGATTATTTCGATATTTATCCTTTAATACTTCAGTGTAGGTCTAATTCTGATGACTCGTGGAGACAAGCGTATATCGTATAGTTCTTGAACTTTCAAGTTTAAATTTTCCGAATGGCTTTGACATGACACAAATATATTTTACAGACTGCAGTCATTTTATTTCTTGAAGTGATCCTTCAACAAGGATGTTTATCATCAACCAAGAAATAATCTTTAAAAAGTTCTCTGCCCACAGTTTCACATAGAATATTTACTTTATTACTATTAAAACCTTATTTTTTCCTTCTTCAGATTAATCTGCTTTTGTGCTATAAATAATGGTCCTATGTTTTGAACACATATTTCTTTGTATGAAAAATAAAAAATATAAGTGGTACTAAGCTTTTTAAATCTTATTCAACTCTTATCGCACTTATTAACAAACAATGGCCTTTATTTTACATGTATTAAAAACCTTATTTTTTATTATTCAGATTAATCTGCTTTTGTGCTATAAATAATGGTTCTATGTTTTCAACACATATATCTGTGTATGAAAATTAAAAATATAAGTGGTACTAAGCTTTTTTAATCTTAGTCAGCTCTTATCGCAATTATTAACAAACAATGGCCTTTATATTACATGTATTAAAAACCTTATTTATTTTTTCCTTCTTCAGATTAATCTGCTTTTGTGCTATAAATAATGGTTCTATGTTTTCAACACATATATCTTTGTATGTAAATTAAAAATATAAGTGGTACGAAGCTTTTTAATCTTATTCAGCTCTTATCGCAATTATTAGCAAACAATGGCCTTTATATTGCATGTATAAGCCAAACTCTCAAAAAATTGAACAAAAACATATTGTAATTTTAATTAGTCAACTGTTTTCCATTATTTCATTATAATAAGTTTAAAACGCCGCGATGCGGAAACTTTTCACAGTTCAATAGATGATTTGCACAAGGAATAAATACTGCCAAAGTGTGTGTGTTTTATCTCAAACGTCTATATTAGCAGGTTTGTGTTCAGTCATTTTGTTCTGTCCAGTTTGTGCAATGGTTATACACTGCAATGATTGAGTTTTAGAGGTTTACCTCCAAATAAAATGTTTCATTTTAGCCATTTTGTGGTGTCCGATTACGCAAAGAAACCGAAATGTCCTTAGAGGATCCTAACACCGTTGTAATCATGTTTTCATAGGGTCAAAGTCAAATTCACTTCCGAGAATTCCACTGTAGTCAACTGCATGTGTCACAACCTAAGACTAAAAAAGCTATTACAACAAAAAAACTAATTGTTGGGGATAATCACAGTTTCATACATATATGTAAAAATCGAGACAAAAAGCTAAAAAGTTACTCATGGTAAAAGCAAAAAGCAATAAGTAGCTGTATGCCGGGCAGCACCCATCAACTTAATTAGCACGAAAACAAACCTGCTAAAATTCTTTTGAAACTGTGAAAGAAATAAGTACAGTTTTCTAATTGAATGAATTTATTGGTTTTTTATCATCTCGTTTACAAACTTTTGTTCATATTAGAAGTACTATTTTGATTTGATGACTATAAACTGATTGGTCCACTACTCTGTAAATTTGTCTTTAACAATACTGAAAATCCAAAGCCCCTCCAAAATAAGGGTTGGTCATACAAATGTTTTTCTTTTTCGTTTTATTAAGAAATATGTCGAAAAATGTTATTGACTGGTTTTCAGAACATTTGAAATTCATGTTGTGATATGGAGCATACGTATTATGAGTTGTTATTAACTTGGAATCCTTTTAAACCATTGTTCTTATTAAATAAGTAATCTGATTATAATAATTCAAGATAACCGAGATTGTTTTCAACAAATAATTTTACACTATTCAACCAGCAACAGAGTGAATATTTTGGGTCTTAGCATAATTGATGAGTCATTTTTAGACCAAACACGCGTCCGGCGTAGTGAATTATATATAATCTTGGAATATTTGATGATATTTCAACCACTAGATAGATGTCACTGCTGGAAGCATGTTAATTCCCGAGGTTATTACCAGCCAAGTAATTGCACTTCGGTTGCGACTAGAATATCAATGATTTTTCCGTGATATAGTCACTGTTTAAAGGATATTGGACAGAAGTCCAGCAAAATGACCCTGTTGTTTATCGCTTTTTTTTTAATTAGAAAAAATATATAAACCTATAGCACCTTTCTAATTTTCTCATCCGTGCCGTCCTGAATATAGCTGCTCGCTGAAAGTTGAACAATCAATCAATCAATCAAATCAAAATTATTTGAATATTATATTGCTTTATATTCAGTGCACAACAGAAATGATAAAGACAAAAGAAAAAAAACACTATCTACTCTGTATAAAACTGCATGAAAATAACCACATCCTGTAAATATGCCTTATAGGCATTGGGAGTGGGGTGGTAACTTGGTATAATAAGGTTATACTAGTGCACGTCCCGAAAGCTTTACCTTTTTAGCTCTCCAAAGTATATGTCTGGTTTTTTTGTTTGTTTGAATGGTGTTTTAACGCCACTTTCAGCAATTTTTCAGCTATTTCATGGCGTCCAGTTTTTATTGGGGGAGGAAGCCGGAGTACCCGGAGAGAACCCCGACCAGCGGTAGGAAAACTGGCAATCCTTGTCAATTAAGAATGGAGTCGAGTACACCCTGCCTGCAGTGAGAATCGAACCCGCAATCTCAGTGTTGACAGACCACGTGATCAATAGTACAGTCCCTGGAACGTATAAGTTAACAAAACGCACGATGCACGAACGATGTACGAACGATGAACGGACGATGTACGGACGATGTACGCACGATATACGAACGATGTACGCACGATGCACGAAACGATATACGATACGATATACGATAGAAACGGTGTGACGGCGTTTATCGTTTAATAGATCGTTTCGTCTATCGTATGGTATATCGTATCGTGCAACGTTTCGTTTATCGCATGGTTTATCGTATGGTGCATCGTTTCTTACGTCGTCATTGCAGGGTTGAATGATTGTTCTTGGTATAAATGGTTTATTTTTCAGTATTTTCTTCAATATTGAAGGCATTTAATAATTTTACTAGATACATAATAAGGTACTTAATTGATAACGGAGCACAATCATGTGCGTAAAATTTAGCATCCATATATAACACTATGTATTTTGTTATGGAACTTCGTTGATTAATAACATAACTGTAACCTCTGTTTATTGAATAAATTTAAAAAACTATAACTTAAACCTTATCTACATTTCTTAATAAAAGCGTTTACATTCATTCGATTGAAAAAGCCGACAAGGTTAAACAATTCTGTCTAGATGTGTTAAAGCAGTAACTCCTATACATGTACCTTTCATCAAGTTCCTACCTTACTAAATGCGCCAGTCATTTACTAATAGTAACTTTGTTGCGGTTAAAAAAATATGTTGCCGCATGTGTACCTGAAAATTTCCTTTTGTGCTGAGGGTAAATTGATTCAACATAAATCTTAGATCCCTATCATTAAATATGTACTTTGTTTATATGATAATTCAAATATTGATAATTCCCGAAAATAAGCTAAAATATTGCTTGCTGGAAGTCAAGTAATCCATCCATCAATTAATCAAATATTCATATATTCACCTGTCATGAACTGTTTATTCTTTAAGCTTTATTTTTTTATTCATTAATATTACTGACACCTCTTTCTTATATTTAAAAAGATCGTTAACTATATTCACAGATGCGTTTTTTTATACAGTAGTACTAAGTGTTAAACTATAAAATTGTTGTCACTTCATGTTCTTTGTTTTTGATAGAACTATTTTTGTTTTCTTATATACATCTACTGGTTGTTTATATGTCTTAGGTGGTAAATAAGTGTGCGTCGCCGCGATAACTTACCAATCGTAAAGAATGACACATTTGTATTTTTTATGACAGGCATTTTTGCGCGATCATCCAAGACAACGATTCAGATTCATACTTTATAATGTAATTCATCCATTTGCAGTTATGAATTTAAAAGAGGTGTCTTTTAACAAGACGTTTTTTGTCCCTTTTGTAAATACCGTAAAACTGTATGTAGCGTTGTGAAGGATAATTCTTCTTTATTGTCGAAAGTATACCAAACTAGCTTTGAAGTCGAACACTTTAAATCTTTACATAGGACGACAGAGAGAATCACCGACCCTGGTTAAGTACCTGACAAACATGAATTCAAATCGAGTGCACCATTTGTTTTCACTCACGAAACAATTCGTATGCATTTATAACATAGAGAATTCAGTTAGATAACATCTGAGCTAATCAATCTACCTTAAAAAATAATAGTAGTGCAATGCGATTTAAGTGAGACAAAAAATTTGTAAAGAATGTAATTAGCTCTGAATCAACAAACCCAACACGTATTTCCAAGCAATTCCAATCGCCACAATGTCTTTACAGTTCAATGCGTTGTTAATACACTTTAAAGCTCAAATATTAGCACTAAAGTTAACCATGAGTTTAGGTTTTTTGATTACCTGAAAAATAATTTGATTTCTTGTTTGAAGTTATAAGCCACTTGCAGCACTTTTCAGCATGGGTGGGGGGGACGGCTCGAATTTTTAATGGAAAAGAAATAGCGAGAACCTGGTGGAAGCCCTTAACTTTTCGGCAAGAAAAGGGATGAAATCGAGCACACACTTTATAGTTAGTTTTAGTTTCACAGTATTTGAATATTTCTTCACAGCACTTTAATAATACAAGACCATATACATGATATATTCATTTTGTGTTACAAACATACGTTTTTTTTTAAAATAAATTTCAATTTATAAAATAAAATTTTAAAAATAAGCACGAGACGCGTGATTCGGCATGAACTATAAAGTTAGTATACAAATTCGAAAACGTAATTTTATTGTTATGATTGTTACTATGTATACAATGTGTTATTAATTTAATGTATACGTGTCATTTACGTGTAGCTACCTGGGGTGCAAAGGTGCACAAGTAAGATACGTTAATTGTTAATATGTTAATTGCAATCACCACAGGTAATAGAGGATAACGTGTCCCTTTGAAGTGATTTTATTACAGTGTAATTTATATAACAACTTGATTATCTTTTGATAAGTACTCTAATTTCGAAGCAACGATGTCATACGGCCGACATCATATTTAGTTGATGGAAAGGTGGAGATATGTGTATTTATTTTAGATATATTGTAAACTTGTATCTGTTAAGAAGACAAAGAAAAAACTCTTCATTGTCGGTATTCATATTTCATCGTTTTGATAGAATGTTGTTAGATATACGAGTAAATATTGTGGATTAATGTTATAATTTTAAATCAATTCGGATGCAAGCGGTCATATTCAAAGTTCGAACAAATACACCGTTTTCGTTTAATTACAAACTACCATAGGTACTTTTGAAAAATCCTTATATTTTAACAAACATAATATACTAGTCCCCCTTGTTACATGCGTATGCAAAACCAGGCTCCTACATATATGTACAAATACTCATCCATAAAACAGCTCTAAATTAAATATAGAAAAGATATAAAAAAGGTATAAAATCATTTTGAAATAGGAGTGTCTCATACATGCAATTACGCACAAAAGCTGAATTAATTAACTCCTTTGAACATTGCTTTATGTTGGCGGAGATACATTACTGTAGCTATTGTACACAAGTGTAACGGTAACTGCTATCTGTAGCATCTACTATAAATATTTTATTTATAATTTATCAATGAATTTATTTAATTTAAAAAATCGGTATCATATCGCCTGTTCAGTGTACCCGTTTATTACGTGTATCATTTAAGTGCATATATAAACTACACATAAATAGTAAGGTACCCTTGGACAATGTCGGTTAAACAGCTCACGAGATAGCTTGTGTTCTTATTTTATAAACCTAATGTATGTTCTGATGTATTCGTATCACTTAAAGAATATTTATTTATTTATTTATTTATTTATTTATTTATTTATTTATTTATTTATTTATTTATTTATTTATTTATTTATTTATTTATTTATTTTAACTAAATTGCACTTTATTTTATGTAAAAATAAAATTCAGATCCTGTTTAATGCAATAAACTTTTTTACATCATTGATTCAAAGTTATTTAAAAACTATTAATGCACACTTATTATCCTAAGAGCAGAAATATGTTATTTAATGTTGCAGTTTACTAAACATAAATAACGATATACATTTAAAATCAAATTACCCAAGCATTATACAATGTACGCTAATTTGACAGAACAACAATATGGCGAACGATAACGCAAACGATAAACCATACGATGTACGATAAACCATTCGATATACGATAACATAAACGGAAAACCATAAGATAAACGATAGAACAAACGATCCACCATACGATGCACGCTGGTTAAAACGATGCACGATATACTATACGTTATACGGTACCATATAAGAACGATATACGCACGATGTACGAACGATGTACGGACGTTGTACGAACGATAAACGCACGATGTACGAACGATAAAATCGTTAACTTATACGTTCCAGGGACTGTAGACGAACTACCTTGACCACTCGGCCCCCCAAAGTATATGAAAGGTAGCTTAATTCATTGAAAAATATATCATTGGGTAGTGGTAAATTATTTAAAAATATCCACGCCTCAATTATCATCTTAAACTTATGTAATCCACGGTGATTTACAAACAAAGTGTTCCAATAACATCACTTGATCATTTTTGTAGTGATGGATTATTTTGTCAATTAGATTGGCAATAATAAAATATATAATTATATATTCATAACGTCCGAAATCTATATGAACAGGGTGGTCCGCAGACCTATCCCTAGTTACCCCCTCCACCGCGTACTATTTGGAGACATGAAAAAGTATGAAATAGGCCGGTATCCAAAAGATCAGATGTCGTCAAGATTAATTGAGCGATGGAAAGATAAAGGTGGTTTGAACTGCTAAAAAGGTTCGGATAAACCCATAAATGCCCATTCCTTTATTTTTCAGCCACCCTCCTTTACGAGGTGTGTAATTAATGTACTCGCTTGGCAAAACATTTTGGGTCACAATGTAAAGCAGTTTTATCCAGAAAGTACACAATATGAATAGCTAAAACATACAGGGATTATTCTTCCTATGTATTGATTTAGACGAACGACGTCCTTTTTTATGAATCATATTATTACTGAAATATGACTTACTAAATGTTTCTTTTTTCACTGCTGTGTACACAGTTCTATAAATAACCTACACAGCTGCAGCAGTGGTCGAAAGATTACATTAAATTATACCACGTGGTTTAGCATGCTATTTTATAGATTGTCATGTGACAAAATTGTTTAAATATGAATATGATGTAGAACATGCATGTGTTTAACATTTTAAAATAAATAAAACGTCAAAGATTTAATATATCTACTTTTGCTTATTGTTTCAAACAAATTATTAAAACAATATATATTTCATTATTTTTAGATTACCCTCATTGTTTTAGTATGAAATGACTTCATATAGTAAAATATTGAACACAATGTTACTGTTTCTAAAATTCTCGATTGTATGTACTTATCTTAAACCGTAAAGTATTGTCGTCTTAAGCAACTAATAAACCTTTAACCTCCATCGACTCTCATGTTGTTTCTCGAATGGCGATTGTTACGCGTACATGGTTATCTGTGTATTTGTTCTCCATATATTTACATTATGCAAGTAATATTTAATTTAATAAACAAACATTTGAGCCTGCACTTAGTTGTTATTTCAAAATTTTGAGACAAGAGCGTTGATATATCACGCCTTGTTGTTTTTATTTACAGCAAATCATGCTTGCGTGTACCAATAACTTGTCATGTAGTTAAGTATTGATTATAATTCAAGATATTGTTTTTCTTATTTTAAACCTTATTAGAATGTAAATGTATCATATTTATTTTTATGTGACGGTTAAGTGTAATTTTTGTCATTGTTTCCTATTATGTCTATTAATAAAGTCAATATAATATAAGGGTAAGACAATAGTTCAATTCTTCTTGATTTTGTTCTAAGTTTGTTCATTTTTTAATGTTATGTTCATAGCTCTTTTACATTGTTTAACTTGACTGTTTATCCACATAGTCCGAGAATCTTCTGTACTCTTATATACATAAATGGGAGTTTGCGACACTGGTCTATGTCGGCATATTTCAATGTTTCCCGAAGTTATAAAATGTTCGTGCTGTTAACCTATAGATAAATCTCTTCTTAAGAAATTTTTTCTCCATGAAAATAGTTATTTTAACTTCAATCAAGCTCATTGAAGTCTATAACTAGGCTCCAATATCTCTACCCCAAAAATGAAACCAACGAAAGTGGTCATTTATTTAAATCCATATAGTTAGTTTCAATACACAATATACAGGACTATTTGGTTTTAAGAACAACTTTCTAAAATTGACTATTTCAACTATTGACGCCAGTTGAAAACCAGAGAGACATGCCTATCTTAAAAAGCAACAAATATGACCTATGGTAAAAAGATGGGTTTAGCTTTTTGGAGACTGCGATCGCCAGATCAGTGACCCATCCTTATGAGAAACCCTGGACCTGCCAATGCCAAAGTTCGCTTTTATAAAAAAAAAATGATTAGCGGCATGTGAACTCGGGCGAGTTTTGGCACGTAAACCTCTCATTACCAATAAATGTTTGTAATCGAATAATGAATAATGAATGTATTTCTGTATTGTTAATGTTTAATGCTAGAGTAAACTTAATCTATTGTCGTGTGTTGTAGAAGGGGATTAATATTAACATTTACACTTTATATATTGTCAATTAAGGTCGGAGTCGATCCTCCCTTAACTAAAGTCTAGATTGATCTCACAAGTGTTGATACCCTATTTATTGACAGTAGATAGCTTAACTACCCCTACCACTCAACCCTTGATACCCCATTTATGATATGAAAAAAAGTGAAAAAAATCACTAAATAGGCCCGTTTAACTGTCAAATATACAGATTTGAAGAAAATGTCTATATTGATGTTCAAGGCTATTTTAAAATGTCACATCTACTTTTTTTTTGGCGTGACGTCTACACCAATAATATGAAAAAACCTGATAACTGTTACTAGAAAACAAAAACTTCATATTTAATATCATTTTTTCTTGAGTATTTCTGGTTAGTCATCATGTGGTTTTACAACGGGATGACGCTTTAAATAACGTTGTTCAACATGACCAACACCATATATACCCACATAGTCCAACAATCCTCGGCCTTCCAACGCTTTTTAGGCATTGATTGGAGCGTAAGACGTTAGAGAGCTCGCAATATGCAAAACAGCGAATTTTCTCACACCGTTCACTGTTTCCCAATGCTATATAAATGTTAGTGCAGTTAAACTATATATCAATCTAGGCTTTAGACCGGCTTTTGTTATGAAAATGATAATCTTAACTTTCATCCAGCTCATTTAAATCTTTATCTATGTTTGATTTTTTTAACCCCAACATTGAAAGTAAAATGTGAGAAAGTAATGGGTCGTTGATTAAAATCAATCTGGCTGTTTTAAATATACACCAAATTGAAAAAGACTATTATGTTTTAAATACTACTTGCAGACTTAATACTTAGTTTATCTTACAGTTTGGCGAGACGAGTAATATCATGCCGGATTGGATCTTCATATAATAATTTTGTGATCGACCAATTTGATAATTTGTAAAACTACAATATATGTTTATGTTCATTTATGAAGTATAACAATATTATACATCACCCCCCCCCCCTTTTTTTTTAAATAAAATTCAAACAAAGAATTTATCTCCACTTATATGGAAAATATGACGGCAAAAATTACTGTAATATGTAAGGTTAGGCAACTTCCGGTTACCAAGCAGTTACATGTGTAGAAGCTTTAGTAGCAGTGATTTTATATTTTGTATTTTGCAAGCGTTCACACACATCTGAACTTTATTGGGATTAAAGATAAAAATAAAGCACTGCACAATTTACCACCATTCAACACAAATATATTTCATTTGTATCTCAAATGAAAAGCTGTTCGTCAAAACCCCATCCCAAACTACTCATTACTAAACGACGCCATAGCTTTAATTTGGTTTTTATGTATCTCAAAAATACATTTCCGTTTAAATCTTACATATGATAGGTAATTTATCATATTTACATGAAAATAAATTTGAACATATATAAAATCGAATTTCTAGAAGATTCTTTATTATTTCTACAGAATTTTGCTTTTAATTTTGTGTCCTTCAATTTTGTTTTTTTATAATGCAAATGTTTCCTGTTTGTAATTATCAACGAGTACTCCGGCTTCCTCTCCAAATAGACGTCACTAGTAGATCGATAACATCTTACACAACTTTAACTATTGCTCAGGTCATATCTCGTTGTAAATCAAAGAAAGGAAAAATGTAAGCAGTTGTTATTTTTGCATTACCTTGCTAATATGAAAGCTGTTCCTAATATCGTTTATATATCTTTGTAGCACGAAATAAATTTGCAAGCATAGTAGGTCAACTAGTTTATACATACAGAAGACAATGACGACAGGTAAACTTGATAGATGTTTTAGAATGTCTTTTTATTATACAAGTGACCATTTGATTTAACAACATTCAAATTTAAACGCATAGTAATGTGATTTGTGACCAAATTAAACAACTCAATGGGGCATTACCTTACACCTTTGCAAATTATGTGACATACATGTGTAACGATACATGTCCCAATTAACGTATTGAAGTTAGATAGTGTATAAGCAAACACCGTCCTATTTATCCTGTTTTAAATAAGTATGCCAACATTCTTAACGTAAATAATATTAAGTAATTGGCATGTATTAGAACAAATAATATTTATTTGACGTTTGAAATTTGCCTCAAAACGCAAAATAAATAATAACACTCGTCAATCTTTTGTAGAGAGAGAAATTGTTGCCAAAGCATTCGTACAACTTAGAGGTGGGGATTTTATTGAATACCATACTGAAATTGAAATGACAACTCAGGAAATTCATAAAATTTTGACTGCGGCTGCAAAAACAGAAGTTGAATTGGCAAAGAACGCAGGGTCGTGGATTATGACACATGATCTAAAAGCAATGGAAAAAAATATAGCAGCAATAATAGGTCAGGATGTGGTTAGTATGATAAAAAATGCCTTAAATCCTGGACACACTATAATGTTTCAAAGTTGCGAATATAGCCACCTTTTTCATAACCGCATTAATTTTAATCATCTGGCTACAGACATTTTATTAGAAATAATACTGATTATGGTGAGTGTAGCTGGCATAAAAGCAAATTGGGAAGAAGAAGCAATCCACAGGGCTAGGAGTTTATTGGAGAGCACAGTCGAATCTAATGCAATGCAACAGGCAATCGGTGAATTTGCGCCTCATTGGGACAATAACAGCTCTTTCGGCCGAGCAAAGATGTTAATTAAATTGCTGAAACAGACACACGATCATGGCATATTTTGGACAATATTTTTATATGTTATTTCCGAAATAAGAATTAATGATTACATAAAAGCCATATCACGAGTTGCATCGATGCTTGTTGCTGCATTTGCAATCGATGGATATGCATTGATAGCGCGCCTCATCTTAGCCTTTGAGTATGGAAACAATTCTTTCCATATCAACGTTAAGAATCTCGTATTTATGAAGATATCCATTCCGCAATATGAAAAAGAATGGATTGAAAGATTCGGACTCGATTCCGCTGTGTTGCTAAGTTGTTAACTTTACACAATTTAGTGATGTAGTAAAAGCATCACTTTTTTCCTTTTATGCATGATAAAATTTGTGTTTTGAATATAAATGTAGTTGTTTGTTTAAGTGATTAAATGACATTTTTACCAATTTTGTTTTTTTTTATTTCGTAGTAAATCATTTCTTACACTGTTTTACAATGTAATTTATAATTAAATAATACTTTGCTGGCTATCCCATCAATTCAAAGAATAACTATTTGCAGTATTATTAATTATACATGGTTCTTTTGTTATAAATTAATCATTTAAAAAGCGGCGATATTTGTTATCACATCATGTTATTGTTATAAGCTCGAAAGGTAGAATTTGTTTATGTTTATATTGACGTTTGCGGCGTTTGTCTATTTATTCAAAATGAAAACATAACCGAATGCTGATTACTGTTGGAAAAAAAATTGTAGCAATTAAGGATCTACAACAAGAGAATAAGTAAGACCCAATGCAGTAGACAGTTTTTATTTGTCACACAAAAACAGCAACACACAGTCACAGACACGGTAACTGTTGTAACGAGGCATTCAATGGTGTTGTTCTTTCGTCTGATTGTTAAAGTTTATTGTTGATGTTAATAAATATGTTAATTTAAGTTGGTTTCTAATATAGATTTCTTCCTTTTTTCTACCGATATTACATGAGACAAATAATATAATTTTGAAAAATGGAAAATCTCGGAAAATGGAACAACCAAAAATAAACCTTTATCTTTGTAGACGCGCAATATAAAATGTCTATAGTTTCATATCAGAATCGAAATAACTCATGGTTGCCAAGATGTTATGGGTTATTTAGTTATAGGCTTTATATTCATTAATTTCCACGAGCGTTATTTCTTAGATACTTAAACTCTTGGAACACCTATTTTATTTTCATTGTATCCACGCACATTGTTTCATGAAAACGTACATTTCCGTAGAAATATCAGTAAGCTTTTCAAGCTAATAATTTTAGAAATGGAAGCGAAAATGCTAAGTGGTGATAAAACAATCGTAAATAATTATTCAAATATAACATTCATCGGCGGAACGATCCGGAAAAAAGACGCGACTAAAAACAAATGATGAGGTCGGTGCTTTAGCCTGGTACATTGTTTTCTTAATTTGTCCACTGTAGTCAGCACCCACTACTAGCTTTGATAGAATCTAATTATTATATATGGGTTAACAATTGCAGGTTTATCCTGGGATTATGTTTTAAATGAAATTCCCCAATTTATTCTTTCTATGGCCAGCAACTGAAATTTTACTGTGATTATATTTGTAGCACCTACTTCCAGGGAATTTTATATGTAAAATACATTTATGGAATTTATTTCTAGTATATTATCCAAAACGTAAAAGGAGCCGGCAGTGCGACTTGCATCCCCTACTTCAAAACTGTGTAATGACCGGTAATAATATTGCATTACCTACACCCATCAGTACAATACTAGCGAACAATCTCTAAGACCTACAGAAAATTACGACAGAGCTAATTATGCAACAAATTACAAAGTCATGCCTAACAGAAAACTCACAATGAAAAATCGGATCAAAATAGAAATCTAACAAAAAAGCGGCACAAACCTCTTTGAGTGCTAAGGAACAAATGAGTGATATCAGGTGTTCCGGAAGATAAATCACATATACGTTTGACAGTCTAGTTTATAGTTTCCCAAATTTATTTTTACAAGCTGTTCTAAGTTACAGCCCGAAATAAGAATATTGTAAGCTCGCTATTGTAGATTAAATTCTGATTACTGAATGTAGCATGGTTCGGTGAAGGACTTTAACAAATATAGCAAATTGTTAAATTTGTCGTCTGGACCAGTGTATAAACTATTAGATACCATAGAAACACTGTTATTCGGATTGTTCTGAACTATATCTAGCGATCTAGTCCAATCGGCCACATCTACTATACAACAATATATCTTCATTTACTGAAATTAGTCTAGAGATAGACATAGTACATGTGTACTACTGGACTACCAACAACGCATTAATCTGATCGAAATATAACTCAGCATTACCGTACAACTTTGTTTTTCGCGGTGATTTAATTTTCGCTAAATTCGCGCTTAAGCTTGGACCGCAAAAATTGCATTGCGCAAAATAATCTCAGTTAATTTTTCTACAATACGCTAAATATATGCGGTATATTATATATGACGATAAAGTTATGCACTTACAGCAAGTCAGTTATATGCAATGACAAGTATTGTGACAATTATATCATACAGTATATTTAGTGTTATATATGAAAGTAATAACAATGTCGAACACAGTGGAAACTGTCAAAAAAGACAATCCACAAATCCAAGACACCTATACCAAAAACCAACATTACAGTAACTACAGCAATCGGCCTGACTTGGTATAGGCATTTCAAAAGAAATGGTGGGTTAACCAAGGTTTTAAGGCATGACAAGCCTCCCGCTTCTATTACTGTAGTATATGAGCTGGTTAGTGTGTGATGACGGAAATATTTCCCAACCAATACTTATTTATAAAGTTGCCATTGACTTGAGATGCAAGGTAAACAGTAACGATAAAGACGTCCGAAAACGTGCCTTGTCCTGAAACGGCCCCAAATTTGGATTGAAAGTTATAACGCTTTGGTATTTAGTAATAAATACCATTAAATGGCTTAACTCTTGCAACCCTATAAGAGTTCTTAATGCATTTTTTCCTCTGGGACCATACTGAGAGGTTTCCGGGAGCTCGACCCTTAGAGCAGACCAGGGCGTCCCCAGGTAGCGGATAAGGGATTCGGGGTTGTCAGGTCATAATATGGAAAGCCTGTCCCTGATCATAGTGTTTGGAGAGTGCTAAACTCGTTGCACGATAAAGAACACTTTTGTATAAGAGTATGCTCATTGCAGCTGCAACAAACGGCTTTATTATCCCAATATTCCATACGTTTGCAGTGGAAGTCAAAATTGTTACCCATGTTCCATCTACTTTTTTCCCTGATTTATTGTTTTTAACTTGTTCTTATCCTTAATATATAGCTGAAATACTGCTACAAGGGAGTAAAGAAAACATCCAATCAATCAATCACGTTTTTGTTCATTGCCATTTTACCCGATGAACTGTTTCGAAATCTTGTATTTTTGATATCAAGTTAAATAGAAGTGCAAGTCCGGTAAAAACACTTTTAATACAAAATACCGTTTAATAATTCTTATCTTACATTCGTTAAAGTTTATAGTAGTTTTTGATTGGACAAAGACCTTAAACCAGTTCCTCCCAGATCTGTTCATACTTTGGCGCCCAACTGAAAAACCCACATGGAGGATTTGTCGGTTTGTTGTGAATCATCGTGATTATGATGATTCTTCGTAAGTAGGGAAAGTGTAACAGGAGACCTATCTGTAATGTGGCAGATAGTAGATATATATATAGCCAGTCAAAATCGACTAAACTAAGGGAGTACTTCATTAGCTCACTTGGTAAGAGGGCTTGCTAGCAATAATGACATTCCAGGTTCAAACCCCGGAGGTGACATGATGTTATTTCATGCTTTACCGTTACATTTGGTGAAATCAATGAATTACCGAAAATAAGCGTTTAATCCTTATAATTCTTCCACAATAGTTTTTATATATTTACATTATTTTCGGAGATGAAAAATTAATTGTGTATGCGTAGGAATATACACAACGAACTGAAGACGAAGACATGGTCGGTTTGAGGGGAATAACTGACATTGAGAACAGATGCATTTCACGATTTGCCGAGCAAATAATTACAAAATAAAAAAAAGAAGACTGAACAAAAACAATATTGTTAAAATTTTACTGTTATTAATTAATTTGTAGAATAATATTATTAACTGATTTTCAAAACATTTGAAATTCATGTTGTATACAAAGTTGACATGCCATGTTAATATATAGGACATACATGTATGTATTTGGCGTTGTTATTAACTTGGGATCTTTTGTTTATGTCATTGTGTTTACATTAATCCGGTTCTAGTTAATAACTAATATGATCATAAAAATTCAAGATAATCGAATTGTTTTCAACAAATAATGGTACACTATGCAACCAGCAACAAAGTTAATATTTTTAACTGAGCACCACTGATAAGTCATGTTTAGACCAAACGCGTAGTGAAAAATAACCTTGGAATTTTTTATGATATTTCAACCACTATGTAGATGCCCCTGCTGGCAACATGTTAGTACCCGAGGTTAAACCAGCCAATTACATGTAATTGCACTTCGGTGCCCACTTAAAAGATAAACCTATATCACAATGCCACCTTTCTAATTTTCTCATCCCTATTTAATCTCTTTTTCCTTGTAAATTTTTGTTTCGTCCTGAATATAACTGCTCGCTGATAATTGCAAATCAATCAATCAAATCAACATTATTTGTCTATCATATTGCATTATATTAAATGCAAAAGCAGTGTGGGAAACGACCGCTCGCCATCTCGCCCAAAGAATTTTGGCGAGCTCAGATCAACTGCTACTCGTCAGTTTGGCGAGCTGAAATTATCTGGAGAGTTCTAAGAAAATGTAACAATCCAGGCTTACTTGATGATAAATGCCCCATAACTGAACGTTAACGATGTTATTCGCGATGTTTCTCTATATATAGTTCGTTTATAAGAGTAATTAACTTCATTTTGATTATAAACAAAAACAATTTTTGACCACGATAAACTTGTTTTAACTTCCGGTTTTTTTCACCGGTAGGGCTAAAAACTATGCGGTGATCCCTATCTCTGATTGCCATAATCGTAATTTTATTTTTTAATTTCTTTATTTAAAACAATTTATATTACCGAAATATCTAGATTTTCCATTTATCCCAGGTGAAATATGATGTAAGAAATTAAAATTATTACGGAATTAGAAGAAATGAAGTTATTAGACCAATTTCATTAATGAGGGTACAAGGTCGGAAATGTGGTACTTATTTTTGTATAGGAAATAGTGCTATGGGCGCCAAAATTAAAACTCAAATATGTAAAAAGTTTTTAATCAATCCAAAAACAAAAAGAATTACAGATTTTTCTCAGAGAAGGAGAATAATATTGTATGTTGGCTAGTAACTTTGAAAACTACTCGCCAACTTAGGCTAGTAGATCATAAATTCGGCAAGTACTATTGTTTTGGTACTGGCCAGGATGGCGAGCTGGAAAAAAAAAACGTTTCCCACACTGAAAAGAGAAATGATAAATGAAAAACACACTATCTATTTTTGTATAAAATGGCATAAAAAACAACCCATCCTGTTAATATGCCTATTTGGCACGGTGGGTGAGGTAACTTGGTACATTTAGAGTAATACGGATGTGCGGCACGAAAGGTCTTTTCAGCTCTCCAACATATTTGAAAAGGTAATTTTTCATTGAAAAATATTTCATAAGTTGTAACCACTGGTCGATGCCTCTGCTGGTGGACTGTTAGTCCCCGAGGGTATCACCAGGCCAGTAGTCACACTTCGGTGCTGACAGGAAAATCATTGATTCTAACAGTGATTAATTCTAAATTTACGGACTAGAAATTACAGAAAATATTTTAATTCTAAGGCTTTTTCTATTTCAAGGTGTAGATAGCCTTAGCCGGTTTTGATATAACGTTTTGGAATTTTGGTGATATAAGCTCTACTAAATCTTAATCATTTTGTTTTTTTACATATTGTTTGCGTTTGAGCGCCACTGATGAGTCTTGATTAGACGAAACGCGCGTCTGGCGAAGAAAATTATTTTGTTAACCTTGGTATCTTTGACGACATTTTATTGTAAACTACTCAAATATATCCATGTCTCATTTCTCATCTAAAAACCCGTGTAAACCACAGTTATTTTACAAACAAAGTGTTCCTTTAACATCAGTTGATCATTTTTATAGTGAATGGACTATTTTGGCAATTGGGATGTGCAATAATTAACAATTAGTCCATGACACTGAGGGTCATATGGCACTATATGGACCGGTTGGTGGCCCCAAATATGTATATGACCCGAAGTGTCATGAACTTTTTTTTACATTATACTTGTACTTTTTGTAAGCTTTTATGCTCACTTTTTTGCTTCATATGCACAACATGTACTGTCATGACTGATCATTTTAGGTTATTTTTGATCCGAAAACTCCTTTTGCATATCAGTTACTTGTCGTAAATAATCTTCACTAAGATTACTAATCACATATTTGGTTATTTGTGTTTTTCGAACGAATGTGTAAATACGATGCATATTTCATCCACAGGCGGTCCATATACATTATATGGACTGGTCCATATAATCCGGCTGGTCTATATACGACTGTTTTAACTAGTTGGGTAAAATACATGTGAAATTGTCCATACAATACGGGTATAGTACACGGACCCAATACGGAAAAACAGGGCCAATACAGGAAAAACGGGGCCAGCACAAAAAAACAGGCCCAATACAGAAAACACAGGCTCAATACAGAAAAAACAGGGCCAATACGTAAAACAGGCTCAATACAAAAAAACAGGGCCAATACAGGAATGGCACTTCCGGTAATTTATATATAAATATCATTTAAAAAACAAACATTCATTTACATTACGTAAATTACAGCAGAATTATCAAGGATAAAATAACATTTTCATACTGACGGTTGTTCATATTAATCTTTTATTATGTCTGAAACCGAATTGGATCAATAAAGCTATATTGGTCAATGATAAAATGGTACTAAAATTTACTCAACTGGTTAATAAAAGTGTCATTAAATGGGTGTTTTTATATTCGACATGTATTATGTCTTCGGGGGGCCTCGAATAATACAGCTCTCCTCGACCCAATTCAGCTTCCCTTGGACATAATACAGGTCAAATATGAAAACACCCATTTAATAACACTATAATATGAACCGTTTTTGCTTACAAAGAAATCATTGAAAAATAAATCTTCAAAGTTAAATATTCCAATATATGATTAGGTCTGATTTAATAATTCAATATATGATTAGGTCTTGTTTCATAACTTCCGAAAATATATGAAAAGGGTGAGTTTTCCGATCTCTTTCTACAGACCTGTACCTAAAAGTATCCCTAGTTACCACTCCCTCACCCCGTGCTATTTTCAGAAATGGTAGCCAAATGATCAGTTGTCGAAATGATTAAGTGAACGATAGAAAGATAAAAGGGGCTTGAACTGCTAAAAAAGGTTCGGTTAAAACAATAAATGTCCATTCCTTTATTTTTCAGAAACCCTCTTTTACGACGCGTGTGATTAATGTATTCACTTGGCACAATTGTGTGCGCCACTATGTGAAACAATTTAATCCGAAAACAATACAATATGAATAGCTAAAACTTGCATGGATGATCTGTCCTATTTAGTGCTTTAGACGAACGACGTTATTTTTTAATCAAATTATTAATGAAATATTAATTAATAAATGTTTCTTTGTTCACTGCTGTGTACACAGTTCTATAAACTATAAATATACTTAAATATTTAATGTCCTTCAATACTGGTTTCAAACCTTTAGATCCCCAATTGAACGCATCAAGGATATCTTTCTGCAGGAACAAAATGCTAGTATTCATTCGTCTGAAATACTTTTTTTTTTCAAATCATTTTGCTTATCACCGGAACGTGCATATAATGTTGATCATTTAGAAAATTTCATAAACAGATGTTTTAAGTAAACTTAGGCTTAGTGCAATAGAAAGAGGCAGACATTGCACTATTACCAAAGAAAATAGACTTTGTAAAATGTGCAATGATGCCACAATTGAAGACGAAAAACCTTTACTTCGGCAATTTTCAAAATACTCAAATGTAAGAAAAGTATTTCTCAACATATTGTCCTATTTCAAGAATATAAATTGTGATAACCTTCGTGAAGAGAATTTCTTTAAATCAATAATCAATACAACAAACCAAAATGTGTTTAATTTACAGTCTTCATTTCTTCAAAAACTAGTTGAAAAAAGAAATGAATAAACACAATAGTTCTACCATGTAGTTTCCAAAATACAACGTATTCTAGCATAATTACTATTTTACTCTATACATTTCTATACTTGTAATTGTGTAAACATAATTTGTATGTTTAATAATTATTGCACTACAGGTCTTAACCAATTATGGTAATTGTGTTGAACCAATAAATATTATCATTATTATAAATATTATTATTATTTATAACTTACACAGCTGCGGCAGTGGTCGAAAGATTACATTAAATTCTATCACGTTATTTAGCATGTTCTTTTATCAATTAAAATTTATAAAATTATAAACAATATATTGATATGATATAGAATATTCATGTGTATAACATTATAAAATAAATAAAACGTCAAGGATTTAATCTATCTACTTCACATATGCTTATTGTTTCAAACAACTTATTAAAACAATATATCTAATTATTTTCAGTTTTACTTCATTGTTTTTGTATAAAATAACTTCATGTAGTAAAATATTGAACACAATGTTACTGGGTACTGTTTCTAAAATTGTCGAACGTATATACATATCTTATAGCGTTAAGTATTGTCGTCTCAAGCACTATTATTCTTTTATCCCCCCTATCGACTCTCATGTTGTTTCTCTAAAGCGCGATTGTTACACGTACATGTACATGGTTGTTTGTAATGGTTAAATGATGTGAATATTTCAAATTTCTGAAGAGTTATACCATATGACATGGTTTGGGTCTGTTTACGCCTTATACACCGCAAAGACAGAGCCAAACCAGGTTATTGAAATATTTCAAATATTGATTTACTATCAATCTTAACAATTTTAATGGTAAAACGTCGATTGACGTCATGGAACTATTTGAATTAAGAATGGGTCATAGGTCACGCAAGTTATATTGTATAAAATGTGTTGCTCGATTTGAATTAAGCTTACAAAACAAATTAAATTATTTCACTATATATTTACATAATGAAATTAACATTTAATTTAATAAACAAATATTTGAGCCTGCACTTTGTTTAAATTCCAAAATTTTGAGATTAGAACGTTTATATATAACGCCATGTTGTGTTTATTTACAGTAATTCATGCTTGATTAAATTTCAAGGTATTGTTTTTCTAATTTTAAAGACTTAAGTTGAGTATGAACAAACCGTATTAGTATGTACATGTATCATATTTATGTGAAAATTTTATATGACTTTATGTTATTTTACATATTTATGTAATGTATTTTTTGTCATTGTGTTTATTATAAAGGAAAAATAGCAACGAAAACCGACCGAACAACAAGAGCCAAAAGTCGAGGGACAGTGTCATAAATCCGGATATAGACAAACGCAACACAATAACCAAAAACAAAGAAAGAGAGTAACCCGAACCCAATAAAAACAGCTTTTTTAATATAAGTGTAAAACAATAGTTCAATTCATGTAGATTTTGTACCTAGTTTGTTCATTTTTATATTGTTCATATCTATTTTAGTTGTTTAATTTGACTAACACTATAAATATTGCCTTACTTAAGAATCAGCAAATATGACCCATGATAAAAAGATGTGTCCAGCTTTTTGGAGACTGCGATCACAGATCAGTGACCCATCTTTATGAGAAACTCTGGACCTGCCAATGTTCGCTTTTATAAAAAAATTGTATTTGCTGCATATGAACTCAGGTGAGCTTTGGACCGTAAACCTCTCTCATTACCTATAAATGTGTGGATTTGAATAATGAATTGTGAACGTACTTCTGTATTGTTAATGTTTTCTGCTATAATAATCTTAATTCATTGTCGTATTTTGTACAAGGGGATTAATATTCACATTTTTACCCTTACATACTTCTTAATTAAGGTCATATTCCAACGCCCCTTATCTATAGTCTAGTTTGAACTCACAACGCAGTGTTGATACCCTATTTATTGACAGTAGATAGCTTAACTACCTATATCACTCAATCCTTGATACCCCATTTATTATATGAAAAAGTGACAACTTCACAAAATACGCCCGTTAATTGTCAATATACAGATTTAAAGAAAATGTCTATCTTGATGTTCAATGCTATTTTAAAATGCCACATGTACTTGTTTGCCTGGGGTGTTCATCAATAATATGAAGAAAACCTGATAATTGTTACTGGACATCCAAAACCTTAATATTTAACATAAGTTTTTCTCAATGACTAACTTTCTACGGGTCAAAACAGTAAAAAAGCGTTCTACAGTTATTAGTTTGCCTGCATTTGTGCTACCATCATATAGGGTTTTTATCAACATCGAAAAATAAAGGTAGGGTTTTATTTATGTAAACGAAACAGTATTTAATGGTGACAATACATTCGAGGGTTTTCAGGTGGCGGATTCTCTTTTGTTTCTCTTTTGTGGATATGTTCAGGTCATACTTTGAAGCATGAACACGGACCATAGCCGCTGTCATTTTTTGATATTGCCACGACTTCTGTTCATCCATTTCCTTGCGCGTTTATTTTTCTATGTAAACTTTGTTGATCCTGAAAATAGCTGCTTGCAGAAGTTCATCAATCATTATTAAATTTACGTTACTTGACTATCATATTCAATAATATTAAATGTAAACGTCGAATGAGAAATAAAAAAAATACAATACATCTTGTGCACGATATTTTTTTTAAGAAAGACAGGAAAATAATAAAATGTTAACTTTACTTCGTGTACAACCAGAATCACAAGTCTTAATTGTTCATCGACTCTTAAATCTGATAATGTCAGTACTACAATTTTACCTCAGAAAAAGCAACCTTTCCAATTTAAAATTGACACAAAAAGCATTTCCCTCTGTGTTTGCCACATATATGTTAAAGCAGCGTTTTAGAACAAATCTATGATGTTATCTGGATGTAAGAAGTAAACTTTCACCTTACGTGTTTACTAGTGTTACTGTTTCGAACATTTTTTAACGAATATATATTTTTAACTTATTCTCGTCTTAGGCAACTCTTAAACTGTATCCGTCATCACCACTCAGTTAGTATTTCTAATGTTGTTTTCGCGTACATGGTTGCTTGTAATTGTACGCTATACATTTTCTTTGTTAAATTAATACTTAATTTAAATTTAATTAATATATATTTGAATCTGCACTTTACTACACTTCCTGCAATTTTGAGACAAGAGCATTGGTACATTACGCGAAGTTGTTTTTTTAGGGTAAATCGCGCTTACCAATTTTTCAGTTTGTTAAAACATTATTCCCCCAGGGTGTGGTTTTACAACGGGATGACGTTTTAACGTTCTTTAACATGGCCAACAACATGTATACCCACATAGTCCGAAAATCCTCGGCCGTCCAACGCTTTTTAGGCATTGATTGATTTGCGTAGGACGTTAGAGAGCTCGCCATATGCAAAACAGCGAAGTTTGCCTCATCAGTCTGGGTCGGAACATTTCACAGTCTCCTGATGCTCTATGAACGTTAGCGCAGTTAAACTATATATTAACATCAGCTTCCGTTATGAACATTGTAATCTTAACTAACATCAATTAAAATCAATGTAGCTGTTTTCAATACACACCAAATTGAACGGGACTTTTATTTTTAAGTGCTACTTGCGCACTTAATACTAAGTTCATCTTACAGTTTGGTGAGACGACTAAATTCACGCAGGATTGGATCTTCATATAATAATTTTAAGGTAGTTCCAGTTTGAGTGGTTGTAAAGCTACAATTAATGCTTATTTACATTGTTGATGTATGATAATATGACACACCATCCCTTAAGAAATAAAACTCAAACGAGGAAGGTGTCTGCACTATTATGGCAAATATGATGGCAAAAATTATCTAATATTGCAGGCCAGTCATATTCCGGTCACGTAGAAGATGTATGTTTGATTTTGTTTGATGGTCTTTAACGCCACTTTCAGCAATTTTTCTGCTATATCATGGCGTCCAGTTTTAATTAAGGAGGAAGCCGGAATACCCGAAGAAAACCCCCAACCTGCGGTAGGAAAACTGGCAATCCTTGTCAATTAAGATTGGAGTCGAGTACATCCTGCCTGCAGTGAGAATCGAACCCGCAATCTACGCATTGACAGGCCACGTGATCAATAGTAGACGAACTACCTTGACCACTCGTCCAGCGAGGCCCCCAGATGTATGTACAGAATCCATATGTGTATTTATTTTTCTCAAGCGCGCGAACAAATCTGAACTTAATTGGCATTGTGGAAGAATATGAAGCACAACACAATTTACCACAATCAAACACAAAAATGAAATGTGTTTCTTTAATAACATCTGGTGTCAGCAACCCCTACTTTACCCCTTCATTTCAAAATGACGTCATAGCTGTAGTTTGGTTTGATGTATCTCAGAAGTACATTCCTGTTCAAATCTTACTTGAGATGGGTAATTTATCTCTTTTTTGATAATGTTCCCTGTTCGTAATTACCAACGAGTACTCCGACTTCTTCTATATCAACGACACTAATAGACCTAAAACATTTTTAAAATTACAAAACCTTAAGTGTTGCTTATGTCATATCTCATTGTTAATCAAGTAAAAGGACACATTCAGTAGTTTTATTCATACATTACCTTGCTAATATTGTGGTTGTTCGTAACATCTTGAATATATTTTTGCAGCAGAAAAATTCTTTTGCAAGCATAGAAGGTCGACTACTTGATACATACAGAAGACAATGACGACAGGTAAACTTGATAGTTGTTTTAGAATGTCTTTTTATTTAAGTAATGACGCTTGCTTACACCTGGGCTTTTGATTAAAGAATATTCAAATATTAGCGCATATTATTGTGATTTTTACACAATATATATTTGAATCAACGTATTTTCCGTTAGATAATAAAAGCAAACACAGTCATATTTAATCTACGTTGTAAATATATACA
This sequence comes from Limnoperna fortunei, assembly GCA_944474755.1. Lineage (NCBI taxonomy): Eukaryota > Metazoa > Mollusca > Bivalvia > Mytilida > Modiolidae > Limnoperna > Limnoperna fortunei. Next base: position 81,919,362 of record OX104115.1, read on the forward strand.
CACAACATTAAAGTTACTGATATATAGTAAATTATGTGTATTGGATTAAGTAAATTCAAGACAAATAATATTTATTTGACGTATGAGATTTGCATCGAAAATAACAAGCATCGATCATATTTTAGAGAAAGAAATTGTTGCCAAAGCAATCAAAGAGATTAGAGGTGTGAATTTTATAAAATACCACGATTAATTTGTTAGTAATGCTAAGGAAATTGTAAAGATATTGACAGAAGCTGCAGCAACAGAAGTTCTATTGGCAAAGAGAGCAACATCAATGATTATGGAAAAAGATGTAACATCAATGGAGAAAGAAATTCTAGAAATAATAGGTCTGGATGGAGTTAATATGCTAAAAGAAGCCTTCTTAGCTGAAACCTATACAATCAATCTTACACACCATGATGATGGTCTACATGCTGATTTATCTAAAAATGGTGAAAAGTATACCGAAACTATTGTAATGAGAGACGAGTCTTCTGGAATGGTGGTTATTATTTATCAGTCGATAAGCATTTTAGTAGAATTAATTCTGTTTTTGCTGAGTGTAAATGGTATACGAGCAAATTTGAATGAAATCGCAGCAATGCGCAGTGTTGAGAGGGTTTTGCAGTCGACAGTCCGATCTAGTGCAGTGCAACAGGCAATCGATGTATTTGCAAATGCTTGGAATCAAGCAGGTGCCAATACATTGACGCGGGCAATGGCCTTATACAACTTGCTACATAACACCTACGTATGTGGTGCACTTTGGACAATTTTTATGTCTGTTATTTCGGAATAGAACATAGTTGATCACATCCGTGCCACAGTCCGAGTTGCATTGATGCTTGTTGCTGCATTCACAACAGGGGGATTCACATTGATAGCACGAATCATTGTCGCCATTGACAGCAGTGTACCTTCTTTGTTTCGGAAAGTTTTAAACCTTGGAACACTTAGTGACAGAGAAAAGAAGATAATTAATGCCTTGCTTAGATCATTAGGACTCCCTGAAATATAGCTTACTTTGGACAACTTAGTAATATAATTAAAACTTTTCTTTCTTCTTTTTGTGCAAGATACAATGTTCGTCTTGTTCTTTTTTGTCTGAATTAGATTAAATTCCACATTTTACCCATTTTGTTTGTTAATTTTGTAGTTAGTCATTTCGTACACCGTTTAGCAAATGTTGTGTAAAATTAAATGATACATTCATGTCTCTCCCATTAGTTTTAAGGAAAAAAAATATTATAAAGTGGTTTTTAAAAAGCGATCCGATATTTCTTATCACATAATGTTATTATAACCTGTAATGAGCACGAAAGGTAACATTCATCTGTTTACATTATATTAAAGTTCGTGCCGTTTGTTTATTTAATAGGTACGCATGGAACATTAAAACATACTTTATTTTCATGGTATCGAAGTACATTGTTTGATAAAAAATAGCATTTCCGTAGCAATACATTTTTGAATTTTGTTAAAGCCTTCAACTTTAGTCATGGAACCAAAATTCGAAGTGGTAGCAAAACAATCGTAAATCACTATGAAAAAACAATTCATCCACAACAGAAAAAACGACACAAATAAAACGGAGGATGAAGTTGTTGCTTCAGCCTGGTGCTTGGAATTCTTCATTTTTCAACTGCAGTCAGTATCAATTTCTAGTTTTACAAAAGCTAGTGATTATATTGGTTAGCAAGTACAGGTTTCTCCATGGATTATGGTTTAAATGATATTTTCCTAGATATTTTGCCTGTATCCAGACACTGAAATGTGCATGAGATTTTATTGCACCTACTGATTTCCATGTAAATTTTATATGTAAGACATATGTCTTGGAATGTATCCTAGCATAATATCCAAACCTTAAAAAGATTCTGTAGTGATACTTGCAGCACATTGACTGTGCAAAAACCTGTAATTATATTGCATCAACTACACCCATTAATACATTACTAGCAAACAATTTTTAAGACCTACAAGAAAATACGACAGAGCTGATTATGCAGCAAATTACAAATCCATGCCTTACATAAAACTCATTAGTAAAAACATCAGATCAAAAATATAAAACTAACAAAAAAGCGGCACAAACCTCTCTGAGAGCTAAGGACAAAGTGAGTGATAATATATGTTTCGGGAAGAGATATTGCATATACGTTTTACATAGTCTAGTTTATATTTTCCCAAATCTATTCCCATCAGCTGTTCTAATTGACAGGTCGTAATAAGAACATTGGTAGCGTCTTCAAGTTTAAGGTAGATTTAATGCTGATAACTGAATTTAGCAATGTTCAGGAAAAGATATCACGAATAAAACCAGGAACAAAGAAAACAAGTAGACTAAAAACATAAAACTACCAAAAACGAAGCACAAACAACTCTGAGTGCAATGGAAAACAGGAGTGATATCATTAGCTCGCTATGGTAGATTTAATGCTAATAACTGAATTTTGCATTGTTCAGGGACAAGACATCTTCAATATAGCGAATAGTGAAATTAAACACCTGGGCTAGTATATATACGCCTTGGTATACTATCTGATACCGTTGTGACACTGTAGTTAAAATTACTCTGCACTATGTCCAGCGATTTGGACTACTCGGGCTTATCCGCTATGCGTAAATATAGCTTCATTAACCGACTTGAATCTAGAGATAAATATAGTACACGTGTACAAGCATACGACGATATTCGTATCCAATGACGTATTAATCTCACAGTAATCTAACTCATCATTTTTGTAAACCGTATAAATCAAATATTTTTAAACAAAAACGCTAAATTTTCCCACGCGAAAAAATCAATTTTACAGTAGATAAAATATATAACGATAAAATAACTTGTCACAGGAAGTCCAAGTATTCATATACATATGAGTATAAATATTAATAAAGTGGCAATTGATCTCTGATACACAGTAAACAGTAACGATACAGTGGTCCAAGACCGTGCCGTGCCGAGACACGGCCCAAGCTCTCGATTCAAAGTTGTACAGCTGTAGCAATATTATAAGAGTTCGTAAGGCCAAGAGGTAATACACTTTTTCTTCTGCGTTTTCCCCTATGAATTGTTTATAAATCTTGTATTTATGACAAAAAAGTTAAATTAAAGGAAAGGTCCCGTTATAACACAGTTAACATGGCTAGCGTTTATAGGATAATTATATATATTTCAGTAACTAGGTTTTCGGGCTGATAATTCTGTGTGTGTTGAGAGAAATACAATACTACCATTTCTGACAATTTAAAAACCTGCCTTCATTGCTTCCAAGTTAGTGACTCATATGACTACAGTGACGTACAGTAAAATCGACGACCGCGTCTACCCATCAATACACATCAAACTGCATATTGATATAAACCATTTACCGCAAATCAAAAATATTAATACACATACTACAGTGATCTAGATAACATCAATCAGTACCAACCATAAGAAATATCTCATGGCGGCACATATTTTCTGTGGTACCGATGGCCGAGTTGTTAAGGTATTAGTCTACTATTGATCGCGTGGTCTGTCAACACAGATATAGCAGGTTCGAGCCTCAATGCGCGCAGGGTGCGTTCGACTCCAATCTTAATTGACAAGGATTGCCAGATGTCCTAGCGAAGGTCGGGGTTTTCTCCTGGTACTCCGGCTCCCTCCCCAAATAAAAACTGGACGCCATGATATAGCTGAAAAATTGCTGAAAGTGGTGTTAAACAAAAATTAAACAAACAAACACATATTTTCTTGATACAAGTGTCCATTATATTAATGAATATTTAGAATTTAAAGACTATATTTATATAATCAGTATGCGCAGACGTGAATTAGTTCGATTCGAACAGGAACATTTAGACATTTAGAATTGCATGCTTAGATATGTAAGGGAAGATTCTACCATGATGAAAAATCATAAAATCGAAAACGGGTGTGCAGTTAGCAGTGGGTTCGATATTCGACATTCGAATATCGAACTCGCTGCTAAAGTATGTTTGATATTCGACATTCTAATATCGAACTTGCTGCTAGAAGTGGGTTCGATATTAGATATTAATAAATACACATTATCAAATACAATTTTTAATATTGCTATACATACTACCTTGGGGAATTGTATACATCTGGAAAGGTTTGGTATGTAAGGGAACCCAACAGCGTCAAATTTGAATATTGAACTGGTAAATAATCAGTTACGTGTGAATATGCACGTGCATGCCGAGAAATAACCTCCAAGTTTTTTATTCAAAGCTATCCTGCTATGGTCATCAGTGTCAATTAATATGCATGTCTTATCTGTAGCAAACCATGCGTTCGTTACGCCACGGTGGCAATAAATTTTCTGTCTTTAACGCGTTGTAATTTTTTTATAAGTTAATTTTGAAAGTTAAAGAAAGGTCCTGTAAGAACACATTTAGCACAAGGTATCGTGCTTTATACGATAGTGACTTAAAAATACGAAAACTTGGTTTTCGCACTGTTATTTCTCGCCATTGATTGTATATCCGCTTTTCATTTTAATAGAAAACTGGCTATAAACGGAAAAAGAACACCCCGTCCACCGAGAATGTCAATTAGCATAATACTTTGAGCTTACATCCCTTTCCATTGATGTCTTTCTTTTTTTCTGTTTTAACGGTATATTTTGTATTTCAGTGTGTTTCATAGACGGACAGGAATGCTAAATTTTGCTGTTATTAAAAACAAGAATAATTGTTGATATGATGTCACGCGACTTACCTATATATTTCCGCGGAGATCGGTTTATATATATATTTCCTAGGGAGACCGTCGTCGGTTATGGACGTATATTGCTTGAAACACAATCGTGAATAATAATAAATGTTAATTAAAGGGCGACGCGGATAACTGTAGTCGGAGCATTTTGAAGAAATATTTGGCAACGTTTAAAGAATTTCTCAAACAACAACAAAAATTACTTCAGAAACTGTCGTTAGTTTAGTATCGTATTTAAGTTGAAATGCAGTGTGGAATGATATTTTTTTCTTCAGTCTGAGTCAATACGACCCTTTCATCCTCTTAATCTTCATGAAACTTGGCACAACAGTTGGCATTATATAGCTTTAGATGCTGTCAAAAGGAATTTAAGGCATCTGGACAAGTTCGGTATGTAAAAGAGCCAAACAGCATCAAATTTGAGTATCGAAATGGTAAATAAATAACTTAAGTGCGAATATGCGACCTTGGGGACCACCCCTTCATCCTCCTCAATCTTCATGAAACTCGGCACAACAGTTGGCGTTATATAGCTTTAGATGCTATCAAAAGGAATTTAAGGCATCTGGACGGGTTCGGTATGTAAAAGAGCCAAACAGCATCAAATTTGAGTATCGAAATGGTAAAAAAATCACTTAAGTGCGAATATGCGAACCTCGGGACCACCCTTTCTTCCTCTTTCAATCTTCATGAAACTTGGCAAAACAGTTGGCATTATATAGCTTCAGATGCTGTCAAAAGGAATTTAAGGCATATGAACGGGTTCGGTATGTAACCATTTCGATATTCAAATTGATGCTGTTGGGCTCCCTGACATACCGAACCCGTCCAGATGCCTTAAATTCCTTTTGACAGCATCTAAAGCTATATAATGCCATTTGACTCCTAGCTTTAGCTCTCTATGATGCATTAAAATAGCATGTTCCTTGTCAACAAAATTGTATGAAATCGAGGTGGATGACAAGTATTTTGCCAGTGTTTTTCTGCTTGGAAATTGATCTAAATAAACAAATATATATGTCATATTGCTCTTCTGTTAGGCGTTACAGTGTCAGGATTTTTCAAATGAAGGTAAATGCTAATGATTTGTCCGATGTTCTGACATGAAACAGCTGATTTTTATCGATGATTTTATAAAAATCTTATCAAATTACCGTGAAACTGAAAATGCAGGACACAAATTAAATATATGTACAACATTTCCAGTACAATTGGTTCTATGCAAAAATGTCACACATGTTTTTATTTGACAAAACAAGACCACGACCTCTGTTGATAATATTTTAATGCACAAAACCGTATATTGCATCCTTTAAGAGCATATTTTTATAAACTCACAATATCTTCACTTTAAGAATCCGTTGTATTTTACGACACCTGTACTTGTGTTTAAGACTGTTTGTAGTAAGATATTTGCCATGAAAGTGTATTAAATTGGATTTTATCTGGCAACACTTATATCAAGAAAGATAACTCTGTTTCAGCCTTGTTTTAAAAACAAACTATTTTATATCAACAGTGACACATTTAATATTTGACTAAAGGTTTATTTCTATTGAGTAGAAGCAGAGTAGGCATAGCAACCTGATAATACTCAGTCATTTTAAAATGAATTAACTTCATTGACAATGAAAATTTAACTTGGAAGATTGATTTTTTTCACTTTGTGCTAGTTTTTTATTGTTGATCACCCCAAACTTTTAGTTTAAGCACTGTAACTGTCAGGTACTTTGTTAAGTTTCTGTACTCATGTTTGTAACAACTACACCTATGTGTTTGTATGTGCAGGCAACTTAAAACATGTGGGAAAAAAACAAAACAGAAAATACTTCACCCTTTTGTGTCACTGAAACGAGTAAAAAGTTATTATTTTTCCCCGCCTTTATTACAATAGTATTGTGTGTTTATTGCAAGTAGACAGAAAGTATTTAATTAAAATTAGCCTATTGTGCACTTGATATCAACTATTGCACACTATTCTCGTCTGTTCACTTTTAAACTTAACCCGTACGAAGTAAAGAGGCGTCAGACGCCAGGTTTTTAGGCGTAAACCAGGCGTAATGATGCTTACGTGACATTAACCTGGCGTAAATGAGCAGGACACGTAAAATAATTTCCCAAACTGGCGTCAAATACTATCAACCTGGCGTAATAAGACAAACAAACAGGCGTTACCCTTCCTTGTAGAGGCGTAAGTTTGGACTTAGAATTTTACACTCAAATATGAGGCGTAAAATTTTTTAAGAAACATTAGAGGCGTAATGTTGGACTTGGAAATTTTTATTGAAATATGTAGTGTAAAGAGAGATGTAAATGTACATGTTAATGTTGACTGGGACAAAAAAGGTAAAGTAATTAATTCACTACTCAATAAATTGGCGATATTGAATCATTGCTGCTCTTAAAGACAGGTGCTCCATCTGTATTAAAAGTAAACTAAATATTTTGAGGATTACTCTGTGGCCCTTTATTCTTTACATATGACCGATACAGTTCACTAGCATATATATCTTCATAAGTCTCCTTTGGCACGTTTCTTTCAAATCTGTGTTGTAGGAATTTATAGAAACCGTTTTGTGCGATTAAGTTTTTCACCTGGTTAACTATTGGTATTTCCAAAAAATAGTTTTGTCTTTAATAGAATGTATTTCTTGCAATGCTGATAGGGGCAGGTATCCCCAGTTTTGTCTTCAATGTACAGTACTTGAGATTGAAGACGCAACACTTTTATCAATCCGTCAGCGATCCGTCAGCGTTCCAAAATCCGTCACCAATCAGTCATCAATCAGTCAGATCAGTCAAATCGTTCCCAATCCGTCAGATCGTTCCCAATCCGTCCATCCGTCAATTGACGGATTTGGAACGATTTGACTGATCTGACGGATTGATTTGGACTGATCGCTCCAATCCGTCCATTCAACTTCCGGTTAGTAAAATTAATATTTCGAAATGTGAAAATTCGTTTCACTCGCAAATATTAGAAGTATAAAAATGTCAACTGTTATGTCCTCATGGATGGATCGTTTTATCTAATATTAAGGCTAAAACTGGTCTAAAGTTATTAATAAAAAAAATGGAAATTCCCCCAATCTATTACTAATGCATCTGTTACGAAATATAAACATTACATAGTGTAGCAAAATAATTAAAACAAAGTAAATTTAAAAACGCACACACACAATGACTTTAAAAAAGCATCTCGCGTGCCAAGGCGCACGTCCGTATTTTGAAAGCGGAAAACGTCTAGTCTAAAGTTATAAATGATAAATGGAAATCCCCCCCCCCCCCGAAAAAAATCTATCACTAATGCATCTTTGACGGCATATAAACATCACATAGTGTCATTTTATTAAAAAATAATTAAAAAAAAGAAATGAAAAAAAAACCACACACACAATAAATTCAAAAAATATTTGACCTCGCATGCCAAGGCGTACATCTCGTATTTGTCTTCGAAAAGTTTTAAAGCGGAAAAAGCGAGAAACACGAAAAACGTGAACGCGAAATCGTAACATTTTTCCACTTCGCCTTTTCGCGTTAGCATTATATGTATGTTTGAAGTTTGTTTAACACTATTTTAAAAAAATTATATTAGTTTATATAATATGACGTCGAGTGTTTATTGGGAAGAGCTGGAGTACCCAACGAAACAGCAAAGTTTCGACAGGAAAACTGGTGCTCTTTGCAAATTTATAGGGATGTGTCGAGCCCACCATCTTGCTGTAAGGATCAAACATACATCTTGGTGATCAATAATAGGTTACTGCTACCTTTACCTCCGAGGTCGAGGTTTTTTTATTGTAAACGCTTAAAAAGATCATTTGTCGTGGTTTGATCAGTTTTTTTTCTTTGCCACAGTTCCTATGAATTCCGGTGTATAATACTGAATAAGATTTACGACAAAAGCGAAAACATCTATTTATATATTTTATTAACTACCCCATAGTGTCACATGAATTTACACAGAATTAAATAAAGAATAAACTTATGTGCCACAGTTCCTAAAAATTCCGCTGTATAATACTGAATAAGATTCACGACAAAAGCGAAAACATCTATTTATATATTTTATTCACTATATATCTCACTGTGTCACATGAATTTACAGAGAATTAAATCTCAAATAAAGAAGAAGGGGCCTCGTTGGCCGAGTGATCAAGGTAGTTCGTCGACTATTGATCACGTGGTGTGTCAACACAGAGATTGTGGGTTCGATTCTCACTGCAGGCAGGGTGTATTCTACTCCAATCTTAATTGACAAGGATTTTCCTACCGCAGGTCGGGGGTTTTCTCTCGGTACTCCGGCTTCCTCCCCCAATAAAAACACCATTCAAACAAACAAACAAATAAAGAATAAACTACTGTGCCACAATTCCTAAGAATTCCGGTGTATAATACTGAATACGATTTACGACAAAAGCGAAAACATCTATTTATATATTTTATTCACTATCTCATTGTGTCACATGAATTTACACAGAATTAAATCTCAAATAAAGATTAAACTATACTAACAGCGTTTGTATATCGAAGCTTATGAGTTAAAAATGCGAACATGTAAGCGTGATACGAAAATCAATTCTGCTTTCGCATTTTAGCCGTCGCAATTGTTTATTTTACGATTTCTTTTAAAGTCATTCCACAATTAATGATATATAAGTATAAATGGTTTCCTTTAAATTAGGAAGTACTTGAAATTGGTTGATAGGTTTAACAGAGCTGCCCAGCGCGTCCTCAGCTGGCGGACATGGGATGTTCTCCCGTTATATATATATATATATATATATATATATATATATATATATATATATATATATATATATATATATATATTTTTAGGGGGGGGTGGGGGTGGTTCAGGTCATATTAAAATTGCCGCGAACCATAGTGACATGTTTAGAGAGTGTCACGCTCCTTGTACGAAAAAAAAAGTAAATCTTACTCCCCAACCCATGCCCCATATTTTTCAAAATTGCCCTTCTGTCCATCTTTCTCTAATTGATTGAAGGAGCCGAGTGGTGATGTTAGTTCATCAACTATTGATCACGTGGTCTGTCAACACTGAGGTTTCGTGTTCGAACCTCACTGCAGGCAGGGTGCACTCGACTTAATTGAAAGGGAGCCAGTTTTTCTACTGGAGGACGGGTGTTTTATCCGGGTACTCCGGTTTCCTTCTCAAATAAAAACTGGACGCCATGATATAGCTGAAAAATTGCTGAAAGTGGATTAAACAATATTTAAACAAGCAAACAAATCTAATTGATTTATATTTAACTTATTCTCGTCATGAATAGAGCTGAAATACTCTCGCTAAAAGAAAAGCAAACAATCAATCAATACAATAAGTTATTGTTTAGATTGAATGACACTCTTTTAAAGGCAAGTTTTGAAATGGTTTTGTTTCATCGATATGACACTGTAATGACAATGTTAAGACCTAAACAATTTATAACGTTTTGTTAAAAAAATTACTATTTCGTACTGAAACATGTGTCTATCTGTAACACATTTTTACGCTTAACCTCAGTATTCGCAGACAATTCTCCCCGGCGTTATTGGGGCTTAGGTGGCTGATTGGTTAGTCATCTACTAGTTGTCACATGCCTGTCAACAGGTTGCGGATTTTCGAACGACTGCAGATAGGGTGCCCCCGACTCCACTTTAATTGACAAAAGACTGTCGGTTTTTTACCTGTACTCCGGCTTTCTTCCACCCCATCTCCAATAAAAAATGGACGCCATGAAACAAATGGAACAATCCAGCGTAATTGTATGTATACTTTTTAAACAAATTTTATTGCCTGTCCAATAAAACTTGCGACAAGAATTGCTGTATATTTTACAATACAACTTTTGTTTAGTAAACAATGCGTTTTGATTGACAATGATTGTTTAACAGTTAAACAATTGTTATACACAACAGTTTTATAATTGTATTTAAAATGTTGTAGACAAAATAAAAACACGCAGGCATACATTTAAGTAACTAATAATGATGTCAAAAAGAGGCCACGTTCTTTCCTAAATGTGAAATAAATCTGTTACTAATTGGGGGAGTCGGGTCGGCTTAATATATGACAAAAAATATACATGTAACAGGTCGCAAAAAATCACGAGTCGCGGGAATAAAAAAAGAGAATCAATAATGGATTACGAAAAAAAAACATTTACCTCTTCGTTACTGATGTGCCTTAAATAGAAGTTTTTTTAAGGTTTACAGGACTCGGTTCCCAGATATGTCCTGCTTTAAAGAAATGTGCTTAATTATATAATATAAAGAAAAAAAATTGTCTTTAAATATGTTTATTTATTCATTTAGAACGAGACATTGTATTAACAATTCTTTTAAACGCATGTTTTTATTTTATTATAAAAAAGGTATAATAAATGCATATATTATATACAAATGACGCAGAATCCGTTTTATCTTTAAATTATTAATTGATACGAATCCGTCAATACTCTAACCGATTTATGCATATAATTAAATGACGGATTCTGGATCGCACTGATTGGACTGATCGCACTGATCGCTGACGGTTACCAAGGTAATGACGGATTCATAATTTTGGACGGATGTCGTCATCATCAATCAGTCAGCGATCCGTCAGCGTTCCAAAATCCGTCAGCAATCAGTTATCAATCAGTCAAAGTGTTGCGTTTACGGGTGCAAGTACTGTATCCTACAGTGTTTACAAAAATAATGCATTATCATTGGATTCCTTAAATTCGTAAAGAACATCTTGTAAGCATGAAGACTTGTACATAATCTATGTCCTTGTGGCAGAACAATTGCAAGAATGTTTAAGATTTGCTGCACTGCTTCTCTGGTAAGATTGTTCTTTGTACAAAATATGGCTAGAAAAGCATGAATGCACCCAGCGTTACTGAGCAGCCATCATATAATGTTTGAGTGTCCTCATCTTCTGGGTTAGGGTCTACAACTTCATCAATATTTTCCAGATCATCAATCAAGTCATGATCATCAGTTACATGTGCATCTTCATAACCATCAACTGATTCAATAAGATATTCGTCATTCACGTCATATATACATGTTAATGGGTTGATAGTTGCATCAAGAAGGAAATTGGTCAGTGCCTCATTACTGCTAAACCGTCACCAGTTTTCTACAATGAATAAATCAAGCTTACTATGAAAAGGACTTACAGCTTTGATAATACGTAATCGAAACATGTTTCACCTGTTTATACAATACATAGTCATAGTGATTGCCAAAAATAATAGAATTTATTTGGGCAAGCCTTAGAAATAGATACTAGAAATGTGAGGTTTACCAAACTTTTCTCACCTCTTTCATGGCAAGTCCAAATAGGTGTTATAATTTTTGGGCAATGATCTATATGAATTGTGTTTATCCTGCAATAATTACAGTTATATAATATCTTTTTACTATAAAATATGTGAAGTCATTGAATTTCACCTGCTCAAATTCTACAGGGAAAACATGGTAATATTGTGATGGCATGCGTCTACTTTGTGAACCAGCAAACGGTGCAATAATTGCAGAATAAAACCATATCACAGGTTTTGTTGATTGATCCCCGATACAGGTCGTTTCATTTTGTCATATTGTTGTTGTATTTAATTTGATTTTTTTACATCTGAAATTTGTATGTCCAGTTGATATTTGCTTCTTTGTTACAACTTTAAGTTTACAATTCACATTTTATAATGTTCAATGTAAATAATACAAATATAAAATATTAAATATAATAAGAAGTTGAATGCTATTTACCTTAGGACCATCTTCCATGTTGTTGTCATTCAGGTCACCACTTACATCTAGCAAATATGTCCCAGCATCACCTGATGTTAAATCAGGCTGAAATGGAAAACATGTCATTCCAGAATGCAAATTATCAGTCATATCAGTAGTATGAACAAGTACAAGTAATTCTATTTCTGAAATTAATAACCATCACATGTCCCATTACAATCCAAATTAGTCCGAGAATCCTCTGCCGTCCAACGCTACTTTTTTTGCGTGGGACGTCAGAGAGCTCTCCATAAGCAAAACAGAGGATTTGGCGACACGGGTCCGAGTCGGCAAATTTCATCGTGTCCAGATGTTAAAAAACATTTTCGTCCAGTTCAACCATATATAATTCGCTTCTTTATACAGTATAGATATATTTCTCTATGAATATAACCATCATACCTTCAATCAAGATGATTTATATGTCCATTTCTAAGCTCATTTCCATCGATACCCTTTTTGAACAAAAAGTCACGTGACAACAATGTGACAAAATTGGAGCACCTGCATGCATCATTAAAACTCTATATGCTACCACAAATAAAGAAAATACTAGAGCATATTTGTTTTGTTTATTGCTTACCTTTTGTTCAGAAGTCAAAGTCAAAGTCAAAAAGCTTTATTTAAAGTCGGTTGAAAGCAACATACAAACACAAGCTCTAATGAGCTTTTATGCCGACATTACGTAAATAACAAGACATACACATTAACGTAAATCGACATTAGGTCGTCACAGTCTTAAAGTCGTCGGATTTCTTTATCGCAAGATTCTCGTTTTTTGCTTCGTCAGACAAAGTTAGGAGACGGTCCATTTTAGAGCAGAAACATTTTTCCCTAAAAGTAATTACTAGCACTATTTGTGAAATAATCTTATTATAAAATTCTAGTGTTTGTTGACAAGACCAGGAAAACCATGTCTTTTTTCTCTCCTGGTGATGATATGTTTGATAATACCATGCACTGGCGATATGCACTTAGGAACTAATCGAGCTAAGGGAACAAATCCATTGATATGTAATATATAATGATCAAACGATTATTTCCACTCTATCGTGTGTATTTATTGATGTAAAGGGCATTGAAAGTGATTGACGACTTAAGGGCGCTATCGACCCCCTACGGTTTTGGCAGTTATTAACATAAGAATAAATTCTGCACTAGTTCATCATGTTGATTTGATATGGAATATAAGTCACAACATGTATTAAGCGAACATTACACCCATATTGATCAATTTGCCCTTCCTAGCCACTTTCGTGTTGATTGGTGAAAAGTTTAACGTATCTATTCTATAGCAATCTTGTATAATGTGTATATCCCATGACGGGCATTGGTGGCCGAGTGGTTAAATGAGTTAGTCACAACTAATGACTTTGCATTTCAACACCGTGGTTGTGGTTTCGAGTTTCACTGCAGGCAGGGTGTACTGGGGTATGATAAAATAAGATGACGACATTACATCCGACTAGATGACGACTTTCAGACAGTGGTGTCCTGGAGCCGTCAGAACAACCCTTCTGTCTATTTTCGTTTATTTAATCATGTAAGATAAACATCTAGAATTCGGAATGATGTGTCATTTGGAGGACAAATGTGTTTTCGTGTTTAGCAATACAAACGCGTATGCCTAAATGTCGTCATCTAGTTAAACATGTTAAAAAGATACAATTAATTCAAGAACTGACGACTTAATGTCGATTTACGTTACTAAGACGTTCATACACAATAAAACATTCATAACACAAAGTATGCATTTCATGTATAAGCACATAATAAACTGGAAAAGTCACATATATATAGCACTACACATATAAAAAACACTACATGCATTAAGAATATTAAAGAAGACGGTAAATGCACATAAAAATCAAAAGCAAGCTTCTAAAAATCTAGTTTGTAAGATAGCTATACTAACTCATGCAAAAATTGTAAATAAACAGAAAAAATTTTAAAATTAAAAATTTCCAAAATTCTTAATTTAAATATATAACTTAAAAATTTAAAATTCAAAATTTAAAAACTTAACTCTTAAAATTCAAAATTTAAAAATTTTTAACTCAAAATTTAAAATATAAAAATTCAAAATTTAAAATTTTAAAATTTTAAAAATTAAAATTCTAAATTCAAAATCCAGACTTCAAAACTCAAAATTTAAAATTCAATACTTCCAAAATTTTAAAATTTTTAAAGTTAAAATTTAAAAAGATTCAGAACAGCAGCTAATTGATAAAAAACAGGAAGTTATGATGAGCAGGATAAACAATAGCATGATCTGCCATTCCAGCAAATTATTAAGTTCTTAAACTGTGAGAAAGAGGTTTCTTTCCTATAGTGGTCAGGCAGATCATTCCAGGTTTTAGCTGCAAAGTATCTAAATGAATTTAAGCCATACCTTGTTGTTTGAACACTTGGAAGGGTAGCTGTATTTTGGTATCTGAAAGAGTATTTATGTTTTTTAATTTCAATGAGATCATGCAAGTATAGTGGGCTTTGTTTATTTATGATTTTAAAAGTTTCAGTGGCTATAGCTCGTATTCTTCTAATTTTTAATGATGGCAGTTTGGATTTCTCTAGTAGTTCTTCATATGAGCTATTTGTATCTTCGTATATAAATCTTAGCGCCCTTTCTTGTATTTTTCCATCTTTTTAGAGTTTATCTCACTGCAAAAGTGCCAAGTAACTGGGCAGTAATTAAAATTTGATAGGATGAAAGAGTGGTATATAGTTAATATACCCAGCCTGTTCAGGTGTTTTCCTACTCTTTTTAGCACATTTAGTTGTCTTGAGGCTTTTTTACATAAGTTTGCTACGTGTGTATTAAATTTAAGTTGGTAATCAATAGTGATTCCATAAAGCTTTACTTCATTTTCACATTTGATTTGGTTGTTATTTAAGTCAAAAGTTATGTTTTTATCTTTTGTTTTGTTGCCAATCGCTATAGTCTGGAACTTATCGGGATTTGCCTTCATTTGGTTAAAAGAAAACCAGTCTATTAATTTTAAGCTATCATTTTCCAAAGTTTTAATAAGGTTGTCAAGATCATATCCCTCATAAGCAAGAGTGTTGTCATCTCCATAGTTGTAGAGTGAACTGTCCTTAATCAAATAGAAGATATCGTTTAAAAAAATTATAAAAAAGCACAGGTCCAAGTATGGATCCTTGTGGTACCCCTTTATAAATTTTATCCCAGTTACTAAATGAAGTTCCCAATTTGACACACTGTTTCCTATGAGAAAGGTAGTCTTGGAGAAGCTTAAGAGCATTGTCTGATAGACCATAAGATTTTAATTTATTAAGAAGGAGGCTATGTGGGAGGCAGTCAAATGCTTTGGATAGATCCATGAGAATAGCTGCAATGAATTTATTTTCATCAAGGGTCTTTTTCCAGTCCTCTATAATTGTCAAAAGAGCTGTTTGACAGCCATATCCAGAGCGGAAGGCCGAAAGATATGGGTGAAAAATGTTATCAAAATATGAAGTTAGCTGGTTATAAATTGCACGTTCAAAAAATTTTGAAATATATGGTAAAATGCTTACTGGTCTATAATTACTTTTATCATGTTTATCCAATGCATTATTTTTCTTGTGTATAGGTACAACTTGTGCTTCCTTTAATTTTTCAGGAAATACAGAGGATTTTATACTTTTGTTTATTAACATTGTTATAGGCTTTGTTATTGCTGGTTTTGCTATTTTTAGCAGTTTAGCCGATATACCATCTTTTCCTGTTGCCTTTTTTACATTGGCTTTATTTATTTGTTTAGCTACAAAGTTTTCATCTATTTCTTTAAATTTCAGTTCTTCAATTTCAGATCTGTTTTCTTTAATTTTTATAATACTTGGATGGTTATTATTACTATAAGTTTCTTTTGAACCAATATCTTTGGCAACATTAATAAAAAAGTTATTAAAAATTGTAGCAAGTTCACTTTGATCATTTATGATTTTATTATTTTCCTCTAGTATTATATCTTTATTATTTATGCTTCCTTTGTTGGTAATGAATGGCTTGATGGTAGGCCAAAAATTACCTGATTTAGGGCCACCTACACATCTTTCAAAGAAATAATTTCTAATGGATGACTTTTTTAATTTTAGTTACTAAATTCCTGTTTTCTATACTCATTCCAGTTTTTGTTTGATTTACATTCTAAAAATTTATTGTGGAGCATACGCTTTTTATATACAGCTTTTCGTAGTTCTGCGTTCATAAATGGGGCTGGTTTTGGGGCTGACTTTCTCTTTTTTATAGGAGCATGTTTGTCTATGATATTAATAAAAGCAGATTCAAAATTTTCATATGCACAGTCACAGTTTTCATTTTCAATAAGTGAATCAAAGTCTATTTTTCTAGATCGCTTTGAAAATTTTGTTCAAAAAATTTTTTTGAAGCTTCTATATTCTTTGTTTATTGTTTTCCTTGACTCTATATTACACTTGAACTGAAAAGATATAAAATTGTGTACATCACTTTATGCCACAATTAAAGTTTAGAACATTGTTCTAAACTTTAATTGGTTTTGTTGGTTTTTCTCTGTCCGATCATTTGGGTTAAGACGTGTCTTCCTCCGTTTTTGATCTCGTAACGGCGTATTCAAACGACGTCATTAATATTCATGTCCTGGTCACGTGGTTTTATCTCATGAATCGATATTTCTCCATATCGGTAAATCAAAGGATTATAAAAGTTTATATTAAAAGAAAAAAAAACAATTAAAATTTAAAATTATTCAATTTACTTTGATAATAAGGTTTAATTTAAAATTTAACTTATATTTCAAAATACATCTTGAGTTATTATTCAATAAACTACTTTATATATTTTAAAGAAAAAAGCGATTCCCTCTTTTCGCCCCAACAGCTGTAATTTGATACCGGCACGAGTTTGAATATTCTTCAAGACCGGCATCTTAGAGAACCTTGCTGCCTGCTCTTAAAAATGTTTGCGTGTATATATTTTAATGCAACCTTAGGAGTAGTTGGTCGTAATGACAAAAACCTTAAAGTGTTCTCATAGTTCGTATAGAAAGACCAGTATAATTAAAATTAGCCCATGCGTGTTTACTATTTACGTTGTGTCACGTAAATAGTAAACACGCATGGGCTAATTTTAATTCTAATATGACGTGCTTTAAAGGCTTTGAGACCACAACTGTGGTAAAACAATGATTTATCTATGAGTAACACGCGCTGAGAAGGGCGTGTTTTAAATGGCTGTTCCAATTACAAAACTGTAACTCCCACCGGAAAGCTATTGCATATGACGTATAAATGTTATAAATAGCGACACGCGCTATAATTATCCGTTGCAATATATTGTGTGTTACATTGACGGAACAGCCAGTTTATGGCGGAAATGATGTTTTCTATAGGTACGAAAATATCATAAATGTACTCTAATTGTCTTATAAGAATAGAAATAATTCACGTAGGCTGTGATTTATCATTGTTTTACCACGGGATGACCATTTATGTCGTTATTTTATCCCTCGCTATCGCTCGGGATAAAATAATACGACATAAATGGTCAACCCGTGGTAAAACAATGATAAACCACAGCCTCCGTGAATTATTTCTTAATTAGACTGATAGAAAGACAAGAAGGAGATGCACTGGAGAATAGGAGGGAAGCGTGCAGTTGTACCACGGACAAAAAATCAAAGTTCACTGTTCACGGTAAGTTTTCAATTTCTCTAATTTATACTTCTTAAATAAGCATAAATGAATGGTTGGGGGGGGGGCAATCATATATTGAATTATTAAATAAGATCTATTCATATATTTTATTACTGCACATCCACGTGTGCACATCCACATTGACAAAATAGTCCATTCACTACCAAAATGATCAAGTGATGTTAATGGAACACTTTGTTTGTAAAATCACTGATTTACATAGGCTTAACATGCTTAGGATGAGAATTGAGGCATGGATATATTTAGATAATTTACAAATGGGAACTGGAGCACAGTAGAACCAAAGCAGAAGAAAAGTGCTCCACAAGTTCTCTTAATTGACGACTTTCCAATTTAAAAAACGCCACCTAGCGTCCACTTCCGGTACTAAAAACTGCGGCTACAGCCGCAGTTTGTCCTGTTGAAACCTTTTGAAATGGACAATTGTTTGTGATTAATTTTCACGCTTCAGTTGAATGACAGGTGTCAATATCTGAGTGAGGAAGGTTATTAAAACCGCCTGCTGTGTAAACGTGATCGTTAATTAATTAACCAATGTTCATTACTCTAGTTACCTGATGCTAATTGGAGGTAGAACCCCTGTTGTTTTATAGCTTGAATAAACATATTTACCAGTGACATCCGTGTTGTATTCAAACTTACCTGTAGCCTATGGCTATAGTAACATCTACTTATAAGTTTAATTAGAGGAAAAATTTAATTGGCAGAGACAAACAATATAAAAACAATCCAAAATCTTGATTTCAATATCATAGTCTTTTAGTAATGATAGCCCAAGTTTTTTTAACAGGAAGTAAAAGGGGAGATAAATCATGTAAAACTGGAAATGGGTCAATAGGCACCTCGAATACAAAAAAGATTGATCCAGAAAAACCAGAAGTCCAAACTTCATAACAACTAAGAAACTAGGCTACACAATGGAGCAGGCCGAGGAAGTTGTCCAAAACTTAGACGAAAACAACAATCCAGATGTGATTGCATTTCACGTCCTAACGAACGATCTTATGAAGTATTCAGCAAACGACTGTGTGATAAGGCTCACAAATCTGGTGCAAAAGACAAAATCTCATAAACCAAATTCTAAGCTTGTAGTTTCACTTGCGACTAATAGGAGCAATGAAAAGAAATTCAACCTCCGAGTGAACACTATTAACTCCTCAATAAAGGAGCTTGCCGAAGAGACGTCCGACTTCACGATATGTGAACACAGTAACATGTGCAAAGCGACCGAAATTAAGACGAAATTTATTAGCGAAGATGGCCGACATCTTACAATAGATGGTGTTAAAATGATGGCATCTAACATTCGAAAAGTAGTCGACAAGGTCCTAGGAATAGAGTATAAACCTACACCGCGCAGAAATGGACCTTCACAACAGAAACCATGGCACCGCAAAAACAAACAGAGAAAAGACAAATAAGTTTGTGTTCTTGGAACGTTAATGGTCTCTTGTCCATGAACTTTAGCAAATTACAAAATCCCTTATTTCTTGAAAATATATCAAAATTCCATGTTATTGGGTTGGTTGAAACACATTGTACTGAGTCATTTAGTTCACCCTTACCAGGGTATAACATATACCACTCTCATAGGATCAAAACCAAAAGGCTATTAAGAGAAAATTCGGTGGTATAAGTGTTCTGGTGAAAAAGTCCATAGTAGACGGTGTTATTGAACAGCCTAATGTAAACTCCAATTTTATGTGATTCAAATTTAAAAAATCTTTCTTTAACTTATGTAGAGATTTATATGTATGCTTCCTGCATATACCCCCTGTTAATTCAACGTATTCGGTAAACGAGGGAGATCAGTTTGAAAGCCTTTTAGAAGATGTTGAAAAATTTTCAGCCCTGGGAGATATTTTACTAAGCGTTGATTTCAATGCACGAGTGGGCACTACTGTCGACTTCATTACCAATGACACCAATTTTATTAAATCTAGTTTTGATCAGCAATATGTTGCTGATGTTATAATTCCTTATAGAAATAGTCAAGATACAACTTGGTGTGACAGAGGGAAGGATCTTGCAGCGCTATGTACTCAAAGCAGTTTAAGGGTATTAAATGGCAGAGTATTTGGTGATTTAGTAGGTAAATTAACATCACATAATCACAGAGGTAGCAGCACTGTAGACTATATAACGTTCTCAGTTTTTGTGTACATGACCTTATTGGTTCTCTTTCTGACCATTGTATGCTGTCCTGCCTACTTAACATTAATTTTATTGAGCACCCAGAAAAAAGAATTTAGATACCCCAGTTCCACCTAAATTTAGATGGACAGATAGCTCTGTTGAAAAATTTCAGCATGCTCTGCAACTTCCCCCTGTCATATCTGAGTTGGATCAAATTGTAAATAATGATTATGATTCTAGTCAAAACAGTATAGATAAAGCTGTTATTGATTTTCAGTTATGTATACATAAAGTTGCTGGTATAGCACTCCGACACAGTGGAGTAAAGCAAAAACATTAAAAAGCTAATGATAAACCGTGGTTTAATTCAACCTTACATGATTTTAAAAATTCTCTTAATCATTATAGTAAATTAGTTTCTTTGTACCCCTTTGATAAGGAAATTAGGGTCAAATGTTTCACTCTCAGGAAAAAATATAATAAAACCAGAAAAGATATGCGTAGAAATTATTATAAAGACTTAATGGATAAGTTAAAAAACATTCCACAAAATCAACCTAAAGATTTTTGGGATATCATTAATACTCTCAAAGACAACAGCCATACCTCAATTGAGAATGGAATTAGTCCAGATTATTGGACATCACATTTCAAGAAACTCTGCACAGTTGGTAATGATAAAATGCAACTAAATGATAAATATAACCGTCTTTTGGAGGCATTAAAGTTACCTTAATCTGATCAGTTATTAGACATCCCCATAACCCTTGGTGAAATAAGTAAGGCATGCTGTAAACTTCAAAAATAATAAAGCCTGTGGAATGGATAGCATTATTAATGAAATGTTAAAATATGGGCAGTTTATGTTAGTACCTAGTATGGGAAAAATATTATATTTAATACTTTGCTCTGGTAAATATCCTACAAACTGGTCGACTGGTTATATTTTTCCTATTTTCAAGAGTGGTGACCCTTTAGATCCTAATAATTACAGGGGTATAACTATAACTAGTTGTATGTCAAAACTATTCAATTCAATCTTGAACTTAAGACTAGAAAAAATTTTAAGAGTTAATGAAATTATTTCTGGCGAGCAAATTGGATTTCAAACTGGAAGTAACACATCTGACCATATTTTTAAATTAAAGACTATCTTGGATAAATATTTTAATAAATCCAAAAGTGTTTTTATTTTTTATTGACTTAAAAAAGGCTTTTGATTCTGTCCTTCATCCAGCACTTTTTGTAAAATTAGCAGAAATAGGTATCGGAGGAAAATTTCTTTCAGTTATCAAATCTATGTATAGCAATATAATGCTTAGAGTAAAGTTGAGCATTTCTAGTCTTCTAGTTTTCCACTCATGTGTCGGTGTGTTCCAGGGGGACAACCTTAGTCCAAACTTATTTAATGTTTTTATTAATGATATTACAAAATCATTTGACTCACAGTGTCATCCTATTAAACTTGGGTCAAGGGACATCAGTTGTTTAATGTATGCTGATGACCTTGTACTCCTATCTGAATCTGCAGAGGGTTTACAACGTTGTATGGATAAGTCATATACATTCTTTTCCTCTCTTAAATTATAGTAAATCTAAGACAATGGTCTTCAACAAATGTGGTCGGCTTCTGTCTTATAGGTTTACTATACACTCCAAAGAGATTGAAACTGTCCGTAACTATAAGTACCTAGGTGTTCACCTTAGCTTAAATGGGGGTTTCAAGACTGCCCTTTTGGATCTTACAAAAAGAGCACAAAAAGCTTTTTTAAGCTCAGTAGTCTACTCAGAAACTTTCCTTGCTTTGTTGAAAATTTTATGTATGTTTTTAATCACATGGTGAAACCTGTGGCTCTTTATGTCTCAGATGTTATTGGTATTTTTGACATTAAAAAAGCGAACAAATGTAATGGGGAAAATCTACTTGAAAAAACCTATGATTCCTTCCCTATAGAAAAAGTAAATCTTGCTATGTGTAGATATGTTCTTAATGTTAATAGGAAGACTTGTAAACTAGCCCTATATGGGGAACTAGGTCACTATCCTTTATATATAGATAGTGTGATGTCAATGATTAAATTTTGGTCTAGATTTTATGATGACAAACCTAAAGATAAGTTATTAAATGAAGCTTTAAATGAAAATATTTCTATGGTAAAAAATAGTCAACAATGCTGGCTTGGTTGTGTAAAGTTCATTTTAGAGAAACTTGGTTATGGATATGTTTTTAATACAGAAAGAGCGATTAAGGGCAAAATGTTGTCAGATATGAAAAGGAAATTGCAAACTATGTACCGTATTAGTTGGCTTCAAAACTTAGATAAAAGTGATAAATTAAGGTCTTACAGAATATTTAAATAAAACCTTTGGTTTTGAAAAATACCTTTCTTTAGTAAACTCTGTTATGGACAGAGTAAGTTTGTCTAGACTTCGAACTAGTAGCCACAAGTTTCATATAGAAACTGGTAGATACTACACCAAAAACTGAGGTAGAAAATAGAATTTGCAAAAACTGTAATTTGAACCTTATTGAGGATGAAAAACACTTTCTCCTTGTTTGTCCAAAATTTAATGATAGCAGGAAAGAACTTCTAGATAAATGTTTTAATAATAATGTCACAGTCCATTCAATCACAGAATCAAAATTCCTATGGCTACTTAGTAATGAAGATTCTTTAGTTTGTAAAAGTGTTGCAAAATTTATAAACCATTGCTCTTTATTGAGAAACACAAACTAACCATTTGCTTTAAAAACAGTGTACTAATGTACTTTACTGTCATGAATGTTATGTTGCTATGTAACTGTTTGTATTTCTAGTCATATTTTATCTGTTTATTGGGTTTATTGATACCTTTGTGTACTTATATTACACTGGAGTTGTCCCCCTTGGAACTCAAACTTAATCTTATCAACTGTTATTTTATCATTTTTGATATTGTTTCTTATATTATTGTTCCTATCATTGTAACTTTTATATACATGTTCATTTATGAGCTTTCTTCCAATAAATATTTCTTTCTTTCTTTACAACTACATGTATACCCAATGATATATTTTTCAATGAAAAAAGCTACCCCCTTTCATATATTTTGGAGAGGTAAAAAGTGACCCATTCGGGCCGCACATCTGTATTCAGAAATCCGCTGGATAGATATATTATCATATATGGCAAGAATTCAGTCCAGATAATTTAAAGAGGGCTTGTTTTGTAACCGGTTACAAAACAGTTACATAAAAAAGTACTATTACATAATAGTTACATAATTGCTCATTACCTCTTTTTTTATATATGAAAAAAAAGTTACAAATTATAGTTACAATATAAAACATCACAGTTACATATATTTTATGCCTTCAATTGTTAAAATGGTTACAAATTGGTTACATCACAGTTACATATATTTTTATCATACCTTCATTTTTTTAAATGGTTACAAATTGGTTACATCACAGTTACATATAGTTTATGCCTTAAATTTTTAAAATGGTTACAAATTGGTTACATTACAGTTACATATATTTTTATCATACCTTCATTTTTTAAATGGTTACAAATTGGTTACATCACATTTACATATATTTTTATCATACCTTCATTTTTTAAAATGGTTACAAATTGGTTACATCTGTAGTCTCTTACCTCCAATTGACCCATTTCCAGTTTTACCTCCCCTTTTACTTCCTGTTAAAAAAACTACGGGTATAATTATGATTTTCTACATAAATTTACAATAAAGGTTGTCAAAAAAATTAATATAGTTAATAAAATAAACTAATAAAAAATGTAAGAAAAAATAGTTGATAAATTTATCAAAAATGTAAGCAAAAGGTGCAGTTAGCACACCTGTTGAAACTATTCAGTTCTTTGATCTTCAGGATCATAAGAGTGTGATTGCTTCATAATAAATTATGTAATAAGTGATGCAGGTAGCACACCTGAGGTGAATAGGTCATAAATGTTCTTGTGGCTGACACCTTAATATAGCAATCTGCATAATAAAGCTTCTTATTAGTCCTTTGATTTCAGGTCATAAACAGAAATTAAAAAAACATTTTCCTTTCTAGTTTTTTAGTCTTACATAAAAATTATTGGCTGACGAATCCAACAATTTGTTTTCCAACGATATTAATAGGACACCATTTTTGGTTCATTATTAGACTTCGTGAATCTTTTTCATTCTTACCATAGGATATGAAGGATCTTATGACAGAAATTTATACAGTAAGTTGTTTCCATACTTACTTTTAGTACAATTAAAAGTGAAAGCATCTAGAATTTGGTTAATACAGTCTCTAAATGATCTGTCATGATGATGATGATGA
The DNA here is from genome assembly GCA_944474755.1 of Limnoperna fortunei. Taxonomy (NCBI): domain Eukaryota; kingdom Metazoa; phylum Mollusca; class Bivalvia; order Mytilida; family Modiolidae; genus Limnoperna; species Limnoperna fortunei. The sequence goes on from OX104115.1 coordinate 81,944,009, forward strand.
TGATGATGATGGGAGTTTTTTACGTCCTACACTGATAAATTAATACCTCGGTCGGATGGTTGTTAATGTTAGTAATCCATGGACTCCACCATGGCGGTTTTGTCGAAGCCCGGCCTTCTGGATACCTGGTCGAAAAACTCGGCAGCATATGTCCTACTAACGGCCAGGCTGCTCCGATGTAACGTTGGCCTACTCCAGTAACCCACATGGGTAGGAGCGTTTCCCAAGTCTGACCGTCTTGGAGGTCTTACATCTGCAGATTGTGATCTGTCATGCAAATATTTTATACTTTTATAAAGCTCCTATAATAAGTTAGTGTGTTCATAACATTTACAGAACTGCCACGTATATGACAGCTATGTCTGATAATAGCAAAATAAATTGTATAGACAAAGGCATGTAAGGTGATATGGGTGGTTTAAAAAAAATGACCCCAACAGGTCATGGTCCTCTAATTTTGTCAAATTAATAGATATATTATTTCTAAATAGTTAAAAATGTAAGTCTAGTTGTGGGTTACATGTCTGCAAAAAATCTTAAAGATATCTCAGAAAACAAAAAAGTTATGCCAAAAAAACATGCCAAAATTGTCAGGAGTGCAACACTTTTTTGTGACACTTTAAAAAAAATGTCATTTTTTAAAAGGTAACCAAATTGTCAAATCTAGCAATATGTTCATAACTCTTTTTTTATTACAAAGTTTCAGGTGTTAACTTATTGAGATATATAAAAAGAAAGTATGTCGTATTTTAAAAAGTATGAAAATATTGTTTTGAAAAAAAGATCTACCCGGTCAGGAGTGCAACACACATTTAAGTTATTTTGCATTAAGTTCTTGATAGAAATTTTTTCCTTTTGTTTTCAATAATTAAACCAAAACAAAATCATAAATATACCTTTGCTGCATCAAAACAGTCACTGTAATATACCCTCAAACTGGTAATCTGAACAGGGACAACAAAACAACAAATAAAACAGAGCGATTTGGTGCCACAGTGTCACAACGGTGTGAGTTGGAATCCCGCTGAGGGTAAACAAAAATTTGACAGTGTTAAAAATCTAATTCAAACAGTGTTGGGCTTAATTTGTAGAAGTATATATAATATATATATATATATATATATATATATATATATATATATATATATATATATATATATATATATATATACAAACGTTTAAGTATTGTGACAACCATATAATTTTTCTATCCAGCGGATTTCTGAAACATCAGAAATACAGGGTTAATATCAAATATTTATATATACGTCTACAAATTAAGCCCAACACTGTTTGAATTAGATTTTTAACACTGTCAAATTTTTGCTTTCCCTCAGCGGGATTCGAACTCACACCGTTGTGACACTGTGGCACCAATTCGCCTGCACTATGTCCAGCGGTCTAGACCCCTCGGCTAACTTACCACCTTTGTTTGAAAAACACAATTAGCACCATTCGTGAACATTGGAAATCGATTGAAAAAAATCCCAGATTGTCAAGAATCTTTCCAGATTTTGATCACATAAAAATCCTTATTATCGAGCAGAACTGCAAGTGGTGAGACTCTGAACGGGAGGCCCGAGAAAAATTCTGGATCAAAGAGCTCTGCTCTGTACACCCCAATGGAATAAACAAAAAACAATAAATATCATTCAAAATATAAACAATAAATTCATGAATATCAAGAAGTTAAAGATAAGGTGGTTTATATAACTGTACAGTACTCCCTTATGTAATGACTGATAGATGTGATTCGAGAAAGTTCAAGATCAATAAAATCAGATCCGATCACATCACTACAGGATGCTGATGTACCAGTATCCAAATTTTATCGTTTATTATAGATTGATATTGACACTGAAGAAGGCCATCAGTTGGTCGAAAATTTTGTCATATTTATTAATAGAATCATTTTTAGTAGAAACATCTTTAAATTTGTGTCGTTGCATAATTCTCTAGACTTATATATTATTTTTTTGTTTATGCTGTATCGTCATATTGGCGATCCGATACTTAGTAAGTGTATTGGTTGGTAGCTTCTTTAGACTTTATATATTATATTTTGTACTACCTGTATTGTGTATTTACACGATCCCAGTGGACTTACATTATTCCATCTTTTATAATGTCATATGAAGAACATTTAATTACGGTCATTTTTTATAATGTCACATGAAGAATACTTCAAACATCTGAGAGTACTTAAACAAAAACAAGTGAAAACTCAACATCACCTATCTAATATCAATAACTATATAGTACGAGGTGTTATACCTAAGGGTTTACAGATCAAACTCTTACCTCAAACACCTGGCAGTGATTCTAACACCTTTTATAGAAAATGGGATCAGACTCTGTTTCACTGTTCAAAACGCCTGCTGACCCTTATGAAAAATCACTGCGAAGAACATCTAATAAAACTATCGTCTGATCTTGAAAACCTCATGATAATATGTAAGAAAAAATTACAGATAAGAGAATATGAAACATTCTTAAGCGTCTAAATGACATCGCCACCATCCAAAGTGGCACCCTCTCTAAACGTCAACGGCGGAAATTTAATCGCGACGGTATTCCTAACCAACAGAATACCACATTACCATCGCAGATAAAGAGACGCAATAGACACTTCAAACGGAAATCCCTTTCAACCAACAACGATTCCAACACTGTTGTAAACCTCTCTAGTCACCATCTTACAGAGAGTGAAACATCTCTACTAGCAAAGGGTTTAAATTTCTGTCCAGTTCCTGGTCCTATCAACAGCACTAAACTATCCCAAGAATTGGATTATTTTGCCAGAAGCTTAAGAATTAAAGAATATTTTGCTTCGAAGAAAGAGGAAGATTATGAGGTGAACTCCAGTAGTGACATAGAAGGAGATACCAAATATAGATTTGTCAAAAAAAGTGAATGGGTCCCCAAACCTAGTAAGAATACAACTTTAGAGTCATTTATAGACAACGTCAAAACAGAAATAATTAGCACAGTTGAATCTTATACAAACAATTTTGACAATCTCTCTTCTGACGAACGAACTGCCTTAAGAAACTTAAGATCAAATGTAGAAATAGTCATCAAACCAGCAGACAAGGGTAGTGCGGTTGTGGTTATGGACAAATCTGCTTATATTCGAGAGGCGGAACGTCAACTGAATGATGACCGGTTTTATATGAAATTAGAAGAGGACCCCACAGAGAAATTCAGTGATGAAATAACTAAGGAATTAACCAAAATGAACACTCTAGGCTATATTGATGATAAAACTCTCGAATACCTAACACCAGACAATCCAAAAGCCGGCAGATTCTACCTTCTACCTAAAATTCACAAACCTAACAACCCCGGGAGACCTATCGTATCAGCTAACGGCCACCCGACAGAAAAAATATCTGAATTTGTATATTACCATCTTCGACCACATGTTGAATCACTCCCATCATTTGTGAAGGACACCACCGACTATCTACAAAAGATGGCAGCCCTGAATACCCTTCCACCAGGTACCACTCTAGTCACTATGGATGTCACCTCTCTCTATACCAACATTCCTCATGCTGATGGCATAGAAGCATGCAGAGAGGTCTAGGAAAGTCGTTCAGTCAAAGATCCTCCGACTGAATGTTTAGTCGCAATGCTGACATTGGTGCTAAAAAAGAACAACTTCACTTTTAATGGAGACCATTTCTTGCAAATAAATGGAACAGCTATGGGAACTAAAATGGCTCCATCATATGCCAACATATTTATGGGTAAATTAGAAAAAGAACTTCTCCAATCGTCTATTGAAAGACCACTGTCTTGGTACAGGTTTATTGATGATGTTGATATGAAGTGGATACATACTGATGAGGGATTGCAAAACTTTATCACACGTGCCAATAACATCCATCCCTCTATCAAATTTACTTATGAAATCTCAAAATCTAGTATATCTTTCCTCGATACTTCCAGCTCCTTATCAGCAAATGGTGAGTTGTCCACTGACCTGTATTCCAAACCAACAGACACCAACCAATACCTTTTACCTAGTAGCTGTCATCCTCCTCATGTGACAAAGAGCATTCCTTATAGTCAAGCTCTTAGACTCCGACGAATCTGTTCCACCGACGATTCGTTTAAAAAGAGACTAGGGAAATTAAAAGGACACCTTAGAAGAAGGGGGTACAAGAATAATAACATCAAAAAGAATTTTCAAAAAGCACAGCAGACATCGAGGAGTACCCTTCTTCAATATAAAGAAAAAACGAAATGCAATAGAGTTCCCTGCGTACTAACTTACCACCCTTGTTTGAAAAACACAATTAGCACCATTCGTGAACATTGGAAATCGATTGAAAAAAATCCCAGATTGTCAAGAATCTTTCCAGAGTCCCCCATGGTTGCGTTTAAACAACCCAACAGTCTCCTCTCCGCAACTTATTGGTACGAGCAGAGATTGCAAAGCCCAGCACTGCCGCTGGCAGAAGTCAGTCTTGTGGTGACAAACGCTGCAAATGTTGCAAACATATGGAACTCTCGTCTACATTTAACAGCAAAGTCACAGGTAAACAGTACAAAATATTTACTACTGTTAACTGCAAAAGCTCGAATGTCATTTACATTCTTGAGTGCCCCATCTGTGGCTTACAATATGTCGGCGAGTCCAAACAGCCATTCCACAAACGACTGAATGGTCACAGAAGTGACCTTACTAAGAAACAGTTTCTGCCCGTAAGCCAACACTTCAGACAGCCCGACCACACTCCAAAGGATTTTGATCACATAAAAATCCTTATTATCGAGCAGAACTGCAAGTGGTGAGACTCTGAACGGGAGGCCCGAGAAAAATTCTGGATCAAAGAGCTCTGCTCTGTACACCCCAATGGAATAAACAAAAAACAATAAATATCATTCAAAATATAAACAATAAATTCATGAATATCAAGAAGTTAAAGATAAGGTGGTTTATATAACTGTACAGTACTCCCTTATGTAATGACTGATAGATGTGATTCGAGAAAGTTCAAGATCAATAAAATCAGATCCGATCACATCACTACAGGATGCTGATGTACCAGTATCCAAATTTTATCGTTTATTATAGATTGATATTGACACTGAAGAAGGCCATCAGTTGGTCGAAAATTGTGTCATATTTATTAATAGAATCATTTTTTAGTAGAAACATCTTTAAATTTGTGTCGTATATATATATATATGTCCGGTTAGCGGACTGAGAAGCAACTATAAAAAAAGTTTTGGGTTCATTTAAAATGAGAAAGTTTAAGATGAATATGTTATGATAGTTTACGTTATTTATTTATATTGACACTCAATGACTAAGGCCATTCGTTGGTCAGTCTGTGTCTAAATTTATGACAAGAAACACCGTCATATGTATCGTTGCATAATCTTCTAGACTTGTATATTATTATTTTTTGTTTATGCTGTATCGTCATGTTTGTCGATCCGATACTAAATAGGTGTACTGGTTCAGCAGCATTCTTTTAGACCCTTTATATAATATTTTGAACTGCCTGTATTGTGTATTTACACGATCCCAGTGGACTTATATTATTCCATCTCCCAAAGAAAAAAAAAGAAAAAATATTATTCCATCTCCCAAATGAAGAATATCTTAAACATTTATAGTTAAACGCCACTGATGAGTCTTATGTAGACGAAACGCGCGTCCGTAATGAATTTGTCACCTTGATAATTTTGATTACATCTTGTTGGAATATTTGAGCAAAGCCAAGTAACAACACGGCACGTCCCCGGTTAGCGGACTGAGAAGCAACTATTAAAAAAGTTTTGGGTTCATTTAAAATGAGAAAGTTTAAGATGAATATGTTATGATTGTTTACGTTATTTATTTATATTGACACTCAATGATTAAGGCCATTCGTTGGTCAGTCTGTGTCTAAATTTATGACAAGAAACACCGTCATATGTATCGTTGCATAATCTTCTAGACTTATATATTATTATTTTTTGTTTATGCTGTATCGTCATGTTTGTCGATCCGATACTAAATAAGTGTACTGGTTCAGCAGCATTCTTTTAGACCCTTTATATAATATTTTGAACTGCCTGTATTGTGTATTTACACGATCCCAGTGGACTTATATTATTCCATCTCCCAAAGAAAAAAAGAAAGAAATATTATTCCATCTCCCAAATGAAGAATATCTTAAACATTTATAGTTAAACGCCACTGATGAGTCTTATGTAGACGAAACGCGCGTCTGGCGTAATGAATTTGTCACCTTGATAATTTTGATTACATCTTGTTGGAATATTTGAGCAAAGCCAAGTAACAACACGGCACGTCCCCGGTTAGCGGACTGAGAAGCAACTATTAAAAAAGTTTTGGGTTCATTTAAAATGAGAAAGTTTAAGATGAATATGTTATGATTGTTTACGTTATTTATTTATATTGACACTCAATGACTAAGGCCATTCGTTGGTCAGTCTGTGTCTAAATTTATGACAAGAAACACCGTCATATGTATCGTTGCATAATCTTCTAGACTTGTATATTATTATTTTTTGTTTATGCTGTATCGTCATGTTTGTCGATCCGATACTAAATAAGTGTACTGGTTCAGCAGCATTCTTTTAGACCCTTTATATAATATTTTGAACTGCCTGTATTGTGTATTTACACGATCCCAGTGGACTTATATTATTCCATCTCCCAAAGAAAAAAAAAAGAAAAAAATATTATTCCATCTCCCAAATGAAGAATATCTTAAACATTTATAGTTAAACGCCACTGATGAGTCTTATGTAGACGAAACGCGCGTCTGGCGTAATGAATTTGTCACCTTGATAATTTTGATTACATCTTGTTGGAATATTTGAGCAAAGCCAAGTAACAACACGGCACGTCCCCGGTTAGCGGACTGAGAAGCAACTATTAAAAAAGTTTTGGGTTCATTTAAAATGAGAAAGTTTAAGATGAATATGTTATGATTGTTTACGTTATTTATTTATATTGACACTCAATGACTAAGGCCATTCGTTGGTCAGTCTGTGTCTAAATTTATGACAAGAAACACCGTCATATGTATCGTTGCATAATCTTCTAGACTTGTATATTATTATTTTTTGTTTATGCTGTATCGTCATGTTTGTCGATCCGATACTAAATAAGTGTACTGGTTCAGCAGCATTCTTTTAGACCCTTTATATAATATTGTGAACTGCCTGTATTGTGTATTTACACGATCCCAGTGGACTTATATAATTCCATCTCCCAAAGAAAAAAAAAGAAAAAAATATTATTCCATCTCCCAAATGAAGAATATCTTAAACATTTATAGTTAAACGCCACTGATGAGTCTTATGTAGACGAAACGCGCGTCTGGCGTAATGAATTTGTCACCTTGATAATTTTGATTACATCTTGTTGGAATATTTGAGCAAAGCCAAGTAACAACACGGCACGTCCCCGGTTAGCGGACTGAGAAGCAACTATTAAAAAAGTTTTGGGTTCATTTAAAATGAGAAAGTTTAAGATGAATATGTTATGATTGTTTACGTTATTTATTTATATTGACACTCAATGACTAAGGCCATTCGTTGGTCAGTCTGTGTCTAAATTTGTGACAAGAAACACCGTCATATGTATCGTTGCATAATCTTCTAGACTTGTATATTATTATTTTTTGTTTATGCTGTATCGTCATGTTTGTCGATCCGATAATAAATAAGTGTACTGGTTCAGCAGCATTTTTTTAGACCCTTTATATAATATTTTGAACTGCCTGTATTGTGTATTTACACGATCCCAGTGGACTTATATTATTCCATCTCCCAAAGAAAAAAAAAAGAAAAAAATATTATTCCATCTCCCAAATGAAGAATATCTTAAACATTTATAGTTAAACGCCACTGATGAGTCTTATGTAGACGAAACGCGCGTCTGGCGTAATGAATTTGTCACCTTGATAATTTTGATTACATCTTGTTGGAATATTTGAGCAAAGCCAAGTAACAACACGGCACGTCCCCGGTTAGCGGACTGAGAAGCAACTATTAAAAAAGTTTTGGGTTCATTTAAAATGAGAAAGTTTAAGATGAATATGTTATGATTGTTTACGTTATTTATTTATATTGACACTCAATGACTAAGGCCATTCGTTGGTCAGTCTGTGTCTAAATTTGTGACAAGAAACACCGTCATATGTATCGTTGCATAATCTTCTAGACTTGTATATATATATATATATATATATATATATATATACAAGTATATATATCACAACGATACAAATGACGGTGTTTCTTGTCAAAAATTTAGACAAAGACTGACCAACAAATGGCCTTAGTCATTGAATGTCAATATAAATAAATGACGTAAACAAGTCATAACATATTGATCTTGAAATTTCTCATTTCCAACTTAACCCAAAATAGTTGCTTCACAAGTCCGCCAGCCGCGGACGTGCCGTGCTGTTACTTTGCTTTGCTCAAATATTCCAACAAGATGTAATCAAAATTACCAAGGTGACAAATTCATTACGCCAGACGCGCGTTTCGTCTACTTAAGACTCATCAGTGGCGTTTAACTCTAAATGCTTAAAGTATTTTGTTATTCGGTGATGGAATAATATAAGTCCACTGGGATCGTGTAAAACACAATACAGGTAGTTCAAAATATTATATAAAAGTCTAAAGAGTCTACCAACCAGCAAGCTTATTAAGTATCGGATCGACTAACATGACGATACAGCATAAACAAAAAATAATATACAAGTCTAGAAGATTATGCAACGATACAAATGACGGTGTTTCTTGTCAAAAATTTAGACAAAGACTGACCAACAAATGGCCTTAGTCATTGAATGTCAATATAAATAAATGACGTAAACAAGTCATAACATATTGATCTTGAAATTTCTCATTTCCAACTTAACCCAAAATAGTTGCTTCACAAGTCCGCCAGCCGCGGACGTGCCGTGCTGTTACTTTGCTTTGCTCAAATATTCCAACGCCACTGATGAGTCTTAAGTAGACGAAACGCGCGTCTGGCGTAATGAATTTGTCACCTTGGTAATTTTGATTACATCTTGTTGGAATATTTGAGCAAAGCAAAGTAACAGCACGGCACGTCCGCGGCTGGCGGACTTGTGAAGCAACTATTTTGGGTTAAGTTGGAAATGAGAAATTTCAAGATCAATATGTTATGACTTGTTTACGTCATTTATTTATATTGACATTCAATGACTAAGGCCATTTGTTGGTCAGTCTTTGTCTAAATTTTTGACAAGAAACACCGTCATTTGTATCGTTGCATAATCTTCTAGACTTGTATATTATTTTTTGTTTATGCTGTATCGTCATGTTAGTCGATCCGATACTTAATAAGCTTGCTGGTTGGTAGACTCTTTAGACTTTTATATAATATTTTGAACTACCTGTATTGTGTTTTACACGATCCCAGTGGACTTATATTATTCCATCACCGAATAACAAAATACTTTAAGCATTTAGAGTTAAACGCCACTGATGAGTCTTAAGTAGACGAAACGCGCGTCTGGCGTAATGAATTTGTCACCTTGGTAATTTTGATTACATCTTGTTGGAATATTTGAGCAAAGCAAAGTAACAGCACGGCACGTCCGCGGCTGGCGGACTTGTGAAGCAACTATTTTGGGTTAAGTTGGAAATGAGAAATTTCAAGATCAATATGTTATGACTTGTTTACGTCATTTATTTATATTGACATTCAATGACTAAGGCCATTTGTTGGTCAGTCTTTGTCTAAATTTTTGACAAGAAACACCGTCATTTGTATCGTTGCATAATCTTCTAGACTTGTATATTATTTTTTGTTTATGCTGTATCGTCATGTTAGTCGATCCGATACTTAATAAGCTTGCTGGTTGGTAGACTCTTTAGACTTTTATATAATATTTTGAACTACCTGTATTGTGTTTTACACGATCCCAGTGGACTTATATTATTCCATCACCGAATAACAAAATACTTTAAGCATTTAGAGTTAAACGCCACTGATGAGTCTTAAGTAGACGAAACGCGCGTCTGGCGTAATGAATTTGTCACCTTGGTAATTTTGATTACATCTTGTTGGAATATTTGAGCAAAGCAAAGTAACAGCACGGCACGTCCGCGGCTGGCGGACTTGTGAAGCAACTATTTTGGGTTAAGTTGGAAATGAGAAATTTCAAGATCAATATGTTATGACTTGTTTACGTCATTTATTTATATTGACATTCAATGACTAAGGCCATTTGTTGGTCAGTCTTTGTCTAAATTTTTGACAAGAAACACCGTCATTTGTATCGTTGCATAATCTTCTAGACTTGTATATTATTTTTTGTTTATGCTGTATCGTCATGTTAGTCGATCCGATACTTAATAAGCTTGCTGGTTGGTAGACTCTTTAGACTTTTATATATATATATATATATATATATATATATATATATATATATATATATATATATATAAAGGGTCTAAAAGAATGCTGCTGAACCAGTACACTTATTTAGTATCGGATCGACAAACATGACGATACAGCATAAACAAAAAATAATAATATACAAGTCTAGAAGATTATGCAACGATACATATGACGGTGTTTCTTGTCATAAATTTTGAAACAGACTGACCAACGAATGGCCTTAGTCATTGAGTGTCAATATAAATAAATAACGTAAACAATCATAACATATTCATCTTAAACTTTCTCATTTTAAATGAACCCAAAACTTTTTTAATAGTTGCTTCTCAGTCCGCTAACCGGGGACGTGCCGTGCTGTTACTTGGCTTGCTCAAATATTCTAACAAGATGTAATCAAAATTATCAAGGTGACAAATTCATTACGCCAGACGCGCGTTTCGTCTACATAAGACTCATCAGTGGCGTTTAACTATTAATGTTTAAGATATTCTTCATTTGGGAGATGGAATAATATTTTTTTCATTGGGAGATGGAATAATATAAGTCCACTGGGATCGTGTAGATACACAATACAGGCAGTTCAAAATATTATATAAAGGGTCTAAAAGAATGCTGCTGAACCAGTACACTTATTTAGTATCGGATCGACAAACATGACGATACAGCATAAACAAAAAATAATAATATACAAGTCGTGAAGATTATGCAACGATACATATGACGGTGTTTCTTGTCACAAATTTAGACACAGACTGACCAACGAATGGCCTTAGTCATTGAGTGTCAATATAAATAAATAACGTAAACAATCATAACATATTCATCTTAAACTTTCTCATTTTAAATGAACCCAAAACTTTTTTAATAGTTGCTTCTCAGTCCGCTAACCGCTAAAAATCTATCATTATACTTTCTGGATGTATAACGAAACTTTATACTAATATAATTATACTTCATTAAAGTATCATTATATTTACGTGAAATATCATTATATTTAGTTATGTCCGAGTGTTTCAAAAATGTATCAGTTTACTTCCTACTTGTATAGTTAAACAATACCAAATACTACATAACTACATATATATATAATAAATACTACATTTTCTGTGCCTATTTCAGGAAGTCAAAGATTGTTTATTAAAGATTTATCCAGTTGTGAAAATTTTATCTGCTGTCTTGACATAAGCTGTTGCTACAGCTAGAAAATCCTTAAGACCAGGGTACACTATCTGTATCTGTATCTGTACTAGTACGTCGAAGACACCACTTCTGGTTTTTACTCGACGGGTGGAGAGAGCGCGCCGGGTTAACGGTCACCGGCGAGAGCTGATTTGAAGCTCTCTACGCTTGTTGATTTGACTATGGGTGGCCGTTCATGTCACAATAAGGATACTTCTATAATTATACTTCTCATTTCTATCATTATACTTTCTGGAAGTATAACGAAACTTTATGCTAATATAATTATACTTCATTAAAGTATGATTATATTTACGTGAAATATCATTATATTTAGTTATGTCCGAGTGTTTCAAAAATGTATCAGTTTACTTCCTACTTGTATAGTTAAACTTGTTAAAGTATAATGATACTTCTCAAAGTATAATGATACTTTTGAAAAGTAAAATGATACTTCTTAGAAGTATAATGATACTTCTCAAAGTATAATGATACTTGTTAAAAGTATAATGATGCATTTTTAGCATGTTAGAGGAATAGCTATTATGCCATGTTTGTCTAAGTCTTCAATGCTATACTAAATGATCGCCTACAGACCTACCTGGATGAAAACAAAGTAATAAATGAAACCCAAATAGGATTTCAACCAAAATCGCGTACTGCGGACCATATGTTTGTTCTAAGAACCATAATACAGAAATTTATTTCATCAAAAGCTAAACTTTATACCTGCTTTGTTGACCTATCAAAGGCTTTTGATACAGTAATTCACTCTGCCATGCTATAAAGGCTTTGTCAAATTGGTATACGGGGTCCTTTCTATAATGTTATTAAAAATATGTACTTGTCTAACAAACTATCTATAAGGCTAGGGAATAAACTCACTGAGGCATTTGAACCTGAACTTGGTGTGCGACAGGGTGATAATTTAAGCCCTAATCTATTCAAGATACTTATAGATGAATTACCAACTATGTTCGATCAAACAGATGACCCAGTTACATTAGGGAAAACTAATCTTAATTGCTTACTTTATGCTGATGATCTAGTACTTTTATCGTCCACTGCGAATGGTCTTAAAATTGTCTGAATAAATTATCAACATTTTGTGAGAAATATTGTCTAACAGTTAACCTTAAGAAAACTAAAGTCATGATATTTTATAGAAATCCTAAACTCTCAAATACCGTGTTCAAGTATAAGGGATTAGAGATTGATCACACCATGTCATATAAATATCTTGGAATCATTTTCAGTGCATCTGGATCTTTCATTAACTGTCAGAATGATTTATATAAAAGGGGCTTAAAAGCATTTTTCAAGCTAAGTAAAAGTTTTGGTGATACAAAACCAAATATGAACACCTTACTACATCTGTTTGATCATATGGTAAAACCTGTAGTTCTATATGGGTGTGAAATATGGGGTACTATAAAAACGGAATCTGTGAAAACTCAAAAAGAAGAGTATATGCTTGAAAATTCATTAAATAATCTTTATTGTGATAAGCTACATATCAAATCCCTTAAATATATGTGTGGATCACATAAAAGGTCATCAAATAATGCAATATTAGGAGAAGTTGGTAGATAACCATTGTACATTGATGTTATATGCAATAGTATTAAATACCTTCAGCGACTAGAAGAAGCACCTGAAGACTCACTTTTGTCAAATGCTTTTAAAGAAAATGAAAATCTTTTTCAATATAATAAACCAAGTTGGCTGTCAAGTATCTATTTTGTACTTAAACATCTAAATTTGCCTTTGCATTTAATCAAAACTCAAAATATTATAGCAAAAACACGTGACAAACTCATTAAAAGATTCAAAATCACATGGTCAAATTCACTCGCTGATTGTGCCAATAACCAAACTGGTAAGCTTAGAACATATGGTCTATTCAAAACCAGACTATGTAGAGAAAAGTACTTCTCGGCAATCAAAAAGCCTGATATATTAAAATGTTTTACAAATTTTAGAATAAGTTCACATCAGCTTGCTATAGAAGTAGGAAGATACAAAAAAATTCCGTTAGAAAACAGAAAATGTAAAATTTGCAAATCAGATGATATAGAAAACGAAATTCATTTTGCACTTGAATGTTCATTATATGCGGAAGAACGAAAACAATTTTTAAAAGTAATTGAAAATAAATATCCCAACTTTCATAATCTACAGAACAAAGACAAATTTATCTGGCTAATGTCAAACGAAAATAGTCAAATAATCAGTGATTTTGCAAGCTATATTTACAAATGCTTTATGCTCCGCAAGACTTTGAATTGACCATCTGTTACTAAAGCATAAACATTCTAGTGTTATAGCAGTACATGAAGTTTTTTTTTCTGTGTTTGTGTTATATAAATAATAACTGGGAATTGTTGAAAAAAATTATAGACATTATACAATGTTATTGAATCAGTATATTATGTAATTACAATCTATTCTAATGACTATTTTTGGATCTCTCCCTCTTTTCAATGCCTATTGTAAAGTTGTATTTTGTTTACTCTTTTATTTGATTATCTAGTCATATTTTGTGTGCACACACATATATCTTTGTCTGTTTGATTTTATAACTTTTGTTGTGTCTTTGTCTTGCATGTAAATGTACTATCTTTTATGAAAACTGTCATACCCAACAATGGGTCCAAAATTGGTAATAAAAGATTTACTTACTTACTTACTTACTAGCCCCAGTCATGCAGTCACCCATTACCGCCCTCCCCGTCGACGGTGTTTAGGAAAATCTCATAAGATATTTTTATCAGATTCCTTATAAAAATCCCTGCATGCATTTCTCAATCATTTTTTATGTAGCAATTACTGTTTTTCAAGTTAAAAGGGGCCAAATGATCCAATAGGAATAAAACAACAAGTGTTATTTTAATGTTGAACTAATTATTTTCGTAAATTTTGCTAAATGTAAAATAAATCGTATAACGTGGTATTCTTGTTTTAGTTTAGATTACTTCGTGCAATAGTGTGTCCAAAGCAATATGTTTGTCCAGCTAAATTTTTCACTCCACCCTATTTGTCCTCACAAGTCAGGGTTTCTGTGTCCACATGTGTCTACGAAACCCTGACAAACTTAGCTAGGAAATGCACGGTAGGTCTTTTCACCACCGAACACCACCTAACACCGCCGAACACCACCGACCACCTTAAAACAAAATACAACACACTCCTAAATAACTATTTTCATCTTTATTTATATATTTATAGTGTCGTTTAGGGAAAATAAATATGTTTATAACTATAAGAGCCAGTCTAACACCGACGAACACCACTGACAGTGTACATCCAAATAATGTAATAAAAAGCTTATTTAAGCTTAAAAAAAGTAATGATTTTTTAATTTTTATGGAAAAAAACGCGAAGAAATAACAACTGAAATATCTTATATACATTGCTGCGTTCTGTTAAATTTGTATAAACTTCGTTTTATTGGGTTAATTAATGTGTTGTGTTGAATAATTGTTTTTAACACCTCATTAATATATTGACAAATCATTTGATCGATCACATTAAGGGAAATGTTTTTCTTTTCGAATTGATATAATCTCTAATAATTTACTCGCTGACTTATGACGGATAAAGTCATATGGATAAAGTAATCCTTTGATATGGCAATTAATAAGTAATAAAATGTATGAAATCAACCTGTAATAAAAAGCAATTGTTGATGATGTAACTATGTGCATATGATAATAAAATATACGGATGATAAAAGCTTTTGATGGTGTCTTTAGTATTAATAATGTAGGGGTCATCTGTTGTTGCGAGCCATCATAAAAGAATAGCATAAAGAGCCTTAATAACACTAGGCAAATTTATCAGCAACCAACCAGACGTAGTTATTATAGAGAACTGAATCATATTTAACAGTATTTAACGGGTACACGTTCGTTTATTTTGATTTTCGTCTTGAAAATGCACACATTATATAATTATAATACGATAAGATTTTTAATAATGCATTTTATTATTATTATTATTATTATTATTATTATTATTATTTTATTACTGTTTTTGGTTGGGTATAATGGTGTTCGGTGGTGAAAAGACCGACCCGGAAATGCCCGGGCTAGATGATTTCATAGGTCGTCAAACCTTCAAAATATCAACTAATGAAATTGCTTGAAAGAAGAAAGTATTTGACAGTTGTCATTCTTAAGTGGGAAGAAAACGTAACGCAAAGTAATAAATAACGGCGGTAATAACAAACTATTAACACTACTGTACAACGTACACTGATTTTCATTTGGTCTATGCAAAACATACGTTTGGTTTATTTACAATCGACATCCGGATAATATAAATCCAAAAAAAGAAAGTCTTTGCTGCCTTTATAGATTTGAAGAAAGCATTTGATACTGTTTGGAGAGAATGTCTATTTTTCAAACTGTATCAAAATCACTTTCCCAAACAGATTTTAAAAATTACACACTCAATGTATCAAGACCCCACTTGTAGAACCAAATTCAAACAAGGACTAAGCAGAAGTTTTATTACAAAATGTGGTGTTAAACAAGGAGATGTACTAAGTCCTATTTTATTTAATATGTATATTAATGATCTTGTTTTAGATTTAAATAATACACAGACTGATCCAATCATTATCGGAGATGTTTCAATTAACTCTCTTCTCTACGCAGACGATATTCTGTTGTCAAACACCCAAAGTGGCTTACAAAAGTCCCTCGATGTTTTAAATGATTTTTGCTCATCCTGGAAGCTAGAAGTAAACAAACAAAAATCTAAAGTGATAGTATTTAATTCAAATGGTAAAACTAATTTAAACTCATTTAAAATCAATGATACTTATATTGAAACCGTAAAGTCATATTGTTATCTTGGCATAACTTTAAAATATACAGGCACTATAAATGTCTCTACACACTTATTAATGGAGAAAGGACGTAAGGCATGGTTCAAAATAAAGAAAAACATCGGCCTAAATAATCCATGCAACTTACTAGAAAAATTTTTTCAGTGATCTCCCCAGGCCTTTTTAGCATCCTGGCAATGTGATGCTATCTGGTTCAAATATGATGCTTTCTGAAAACATCCTTAATATATTTCATAAGAAATGTGATGCTATAATATCAAAGCAAATGATGCTATTGTGAAAACTGAAAATACCAGGATGCTATTAAAAATTTCACCAATAATTCTATATGGGTGTGAAGTTTGGGGGGCATATTCTAATCTAAAAGATACAGACCCCTACGAATATCTACATATTTAATTTATCAAAGAAATCTTAGGCATCCATAGCAAAGCAACAAATGTCGCTTGCTTATCTGAACTTAACAGATACCCTATAAGAGAAAAGGTAAAATTTTTAACACTCAAATTTCGAGACCACCTTTCTAATTTAAACAAAAGCTTAGTTCACAAGATTTTTAACAACCTCCCATCCGGTAATAGGTGGATGAAATCCACCAACCAATGGATCGGAGGGTTAGGATTTAATTTTACAACCTATAACATAACTAATTCTAAAAAATATATTAGTAATTTTAAACAAAGAATATATGATCAAGCTTTACAAAATCGAAGTAGTACTTTGACAGAAAGCAATAAATTATTCTTCTATAACAAAATTTGTCAATTTAATCAAAGACCTCCATATGTGGATATCTGCAGATTCAAATCTGATAGATCTACTATTTGTAAATATAGATTAAGTGCCCACTGTCTAGCAATAGAAAGAGGGCAATATAATAATATCCCCCAAAATGAAAGAATTTGTTTAAAATGTAATATGTCACAAATCGAAGATGAAATTTATTTTTTCATCCATTGCCCTGTCTACAATATGTATAGACAAGAACTAACTTGAAAGGTCAAATATATTCATAAAAATTTTAATTCTATAACTGAAGACAAAATGTCTTTTCTATTAAACAACAACTCTTTAGTAATAATTAAAGCAGTTATTGAATATATCAAAAAGTGTCAAGAGTTAAATTAACCAAAAATTTAATAATTGTAATTCCAAATGAATGTACTTTTCTCTATGTCACTGCCGCTCCAAGTATATAGTTCTCTATTATTATTCAAACATTATTTTCAAAACTGCATCTTGGTGCAATTTTACATTTATTTACCAACTATGATGAATGGGTGTGAAATTGTATCATGACCCAGTTTCTGTTGTTGTATTAATTACATTTTATGTGTTATAACCATTTATTGTAAATGTGTTGAACAAATAAATAAATAAATAAATAAATAAATAAATAAATAAATAAATAAATAAATAAATAAATAAATAAATAAACAAATAAATAAATAAATAAATAAATAAATAAATAAATAAATAAATACATAAATAAATAAATAAATAAATATCCCCTAACCAAGTCCTGAATGAAAGCGAGCTTTTTATTGCCTACATTCAGATAAGATGTACATGTAGCCAATCAAATTAATGACTTTTAGCCAGGGGAATTTCATAGTTAAGTTTGTCAGGGTTTCGTTGGGCACAGAAACCCTGACTTGTGAGGCTGACTTGTTATAAGCCAGAAATTTAATAACATGTCCACACTTGTCCCTATGGTCAACATGTTGTGGTCGTATCAAGCTGCTCTCTGAGG
The DNA here is from genome assembly GCA_944474755.1 of Limnoperna fortunei. Lineage (NCBI taxonomy): Eukaryota > Metazoa > Mollusca > Bivalvia > Mytilida > Modiolidae > Limnoperna > Limnoperna fortunei. The sequence continues at coordinate 81,962,213 of OX104115.1, forward strand.
AACATTTTATTTTTATTTCTATTCAATTGATTGGTATTATCCTACTGATACTAAACGAAAAAATTTTTTCGGAGGAAATTGGGATGGGGCAAATTTATTGGAGTGATTCAAGTGGGACTGAAAAATGGAAAATAAGAATTTTTAAAAACTTGACCCATTTTAAAAAGTTCATCTTTCATCTGATTCTTATCCTTTTAAGGTTTAGAAATTTTCGAACAAGTCATGACAACAGTCCAGGTTTGACATCAGCAGCAGCAGCTTACAGACGAAGAACAAATCCATTATTTTCTTTCAAAATTTGCTGTCTGGACAGACCAACTCGAAGGATTACCCCAATTTTGATCAGGAGGTTAAACGCATGCAATTTGGGTAGGTATCAAACATTTATTCTAATGTCCCCCCAAAAATAAAGATGTTTCTGGTTATCTAACTGTCCCTGTTCTTTTTTTCCAGGTGATTTTCCAATCCTAACATTTTTTCTCTCAAAAAATTCCGGAAAATCTGGTTATTTCAAGCCTGCTTCATCATGTTTAATTTTACAATTGTTATATTGCTGATTTTCTTCCCCCACATTATTTTTCCCCAAAACAAGACCAACAAAAGGTAACATGGCAAGTATCTGCATGCTCTAGTTTGCTATAAATTCATGTACTTGGTTTTTTGTTTATTTGCTTTAAAATAAGAGTGAGATATGAACTGAATGCACACATTCATAGACTACATACTGTAAATTTGGAAATTATTGCGTGCATTTATTATTGCGATTCGGGGACCCCTAAAAAAATGTGAGTTCAAATTTTTGCGATCTGCTGAGGTAGCAAAAAATGCAATGACAACAAATCATTAAGAAATTATCAGTTTTTATGCCCCCGCGACGACATGTCGGGGGGCATTAAGTTTTACTCATGTCCGTCCGTCCGTCCGTACGTACGTCCGAACAAATTTCCGTCAAGCTTTTCTCAGAAACCGTACATGAGAACAATTTTAAATTTGGCAGAGTGGTTCAGTATCACAAGTTGTACGTCCTAAGCGAATTTCATACCTGTCGGACAACTACTTCCTGTTTGGGACTTACTTTAGCGGGGGCATCCGTGTCCCATGGACACATTCTTCAATTTTTTTATTAATGTTTGTCAGCAGTAAAAAATCTCTCTACAAGCAACAGATTACACATTTTATTATCTAAAGTGATTTGCCTCTGTTGAAGATCAGAAAGACTTGTAATATGTCTTTAATAATGAGATGATTTGTAGGTATATTGGGTACTTAAACAGTAATTTGTTTACATCAAAGAAAAATCAATTATGTTGTGTACATGTACAATTAATTACTGTATTCAATTTAAATAGCTATGGTAGGGCTTTACAGATCGTTATATATGCACGCTAGGTTGAGTAATTTTGTCAATGGATAAACGAAAGTAGAATTGCGAGGTTTAATTATTGTGATCAAATAACAATCGCATTATTCGCAATAATAAAAACATCACTAAAATTTCTGAATTTACAGCAGTCTACAGGTATATCAGGCTTTACACAAATCCTGACCTTCCAACCCTTTTTTTAAAATGTATCTGGAAACACAGATAGTTAATTTACATGCAAAATTTTTGTCAGTCTTCTCAGCAACTACATGATGCAAGAAGATATATTGCATATACATGTATATCCCAATTCTTCTAAGAAACAACATCATTGATCGTCTAAACCACATGAAATGTTGACCATGTATGTATTTCACGGGGTTAGTAACTGCTAATATATTCTGTGACATTTTTAACGTTCGGATTTCAAATAATTTATTACGATTTCACATTTTGAGAGAGTCCGTAGGATATATACGTTACAAAGTCATTGACTGACCTAATATAGAATATACACTGTCAATGAATTCCATATGGAGACTCACCCCATATGAAATTTACTGACCGTGTATATTCTATATTAGGCCAGTAAATGACTAAATAATAATATAACAATAATAACTTTATTTGCAAAATTACACCAATGCGGGTCGAGCAAATGCAATACAAAACAAAATACATCAAAAATCATGATCATAAGATAATAATATATGACCATATAATATATTATGGAAAGCCGCAGTGAACCCCCGGAGTTACTAATTATTTTACATTGAATTTGCATTACAACAAAATAATCTCCGGATGGTACAAATTCCGGAGATTATAAAAAATCTTCGGCCGAAGTTTGTAATATTATCTTCGGCTTCCAAAATAATTCCGAAGATTATTTTTCCATAACAATTATAATCTCCGACAAATAATCTTCGGCATGAAAATCTCCGGAGATGTTATAAAAATCTTCGGCCGAAGTTTCTAATATTATCTTCGGCTTCCAAAATAATTCCTACGATTATTTTCAATAGAAATTAAAAATGTGTGGAAAATAATCTCCGGCATAAAAATCACCGGAGATATTTTTAGTGATTTTTCAAAACCACTGCAGATATTTTTACCGGAGGAAATATTTCTTCGTGTACCATTTCCAAGGGTTGAACAATACAATCTTCGGAGTAGGTCAAAGCCGGCCGAAGATAATATGAACATCAGAATCTCCGGGAACCTCATAATCTGCGGATGAACTTCATAATCTCCGGAGTAGGTCAAGGGAGCACAAGGGGTGTTTATACTAACCAATGAAATAATTCGTTTCAGTTACTAACCAATGAAATAATTCGTTTCAGTTACATCTTGCCGCTTCTCTCGAGTGTATGCTTACAAATTAGTCTATAAAGTAGGTAAATATAGTGTTTGTTTATTTTAATATTTAAACACGCTATTTGTTGTTCATTTGCATAAATATTTTGCGTTCAATTTGGTATGTGTTGACTCTACTTTCAATTTTTTTCTCTAGATCATACATCAATCCAAGTGTTGAAGACTGAACTTGAATTTGTCTGCAGTGCTCAGTTCAAGTAGGTGTATATTTAATCTGTTTATTTAAAAAATACTTTATTTTCGTATCAAACGCATAACAAACAATAAATTGACGACTTTCCAATTCAAAAAATGACACCAAGTGTCCACTTCCGATACTTCATCTTGTAATGTAATCCCTCCAATGTCTGGAGCAACCATCAATCAAGTTGATGTATACTGTAAGCAACTTTGTGAGAGCATGCACAAATTACAATATATATGCAACAAATATAACAGGTAAAACACTAAAAGTGATCCAGTATGGTCGGTCATAAATAAATGTCCCAAGCAGAAAAACTGACCACTGACAAACTGCGTCTACAGCCACATGTATGTAGCCGCAGTTTGTCCTGTTAAAAAACATTGAAATGAACAATTGTCGTTGATAAATTTCACGCTTCAGGTGAATGACCGGTGTCAATATCTAAGTGAGGATGTAATTAAAACCCCCTGCTGTGTAAACATGATCGTTTATCCCCCCATTACCTGATGTTAATCTGAGGTAGAACCCTAGCTGTTATATTGCTTGATTATATTTGGGTTTTTAATATTTAAATACGCTATTTGTTTTATTTGGTATGTGTTGACTCTACTTTCAATTTTTTTTGCTCTAGATCATACAACAAGTGTTGAAGACTGAAGAGTTAGGTGTACCAGATCTTGCTTGTTTGCAGTGCTCAGTTTAAGACAAGTAGGTGAATATTTTATTTGATTATTTTTATAATACTTTATTTTCTTATCAAACACATAACAAACAATAAATGACGACTCTCTAATTTAAAAAACGCCACCAAGTGTCCACTTCAGATACTAAAACACTGCATCTACCATGTCTACAGCCACATGTAGCCACAGTTTGTCCTGTTGAAAACTTTAAAATAAACAATTGTCGTTGATAAATTGCATTTGGAATAACATTAGAAACTTTTGACATTCCTAATTTTCTTTAAAGCTCTAAAAAGCATAGATCAGTTAGAATTCAGAGCTATATTCAAAAACAGGTATAAATTTGAGGTTTTCTCCTTGTTGATGCTGTATCAAATTACTCCTAATCTGCCATATTTTGTGAAATGTTTACTTGCAAAATGTTGTTTAGTTTAAAGACTTATTTTTAAAAAGACCAAAATGTAGCCCACTAGCAAAATAAAAAGCACTGCAAAAACATGGTAAATGTAGAGGAAATTAATATACTTTTTTCTGTCTGAATTGGTGTTTTGTGTAGAGTGGGGCATTTCAGTAAGCATCAGCTTAAAGTAACTTTTTAATAATATCGTTCTCAAGAATGTTAAACATTTACTTAGGCCATGACAAATTACTACAGTTACATGTATCGTGTATATATGTATAAATGTGTGCATGTACCACTACCTTCCTTTCTAATGTGTCATACATCATTAAGTAATTACGAAGTAACAATAAAACATGACGTACTCTATTTGTACATATATGTTAGAAAGTAGACAAAAAGTCGTTGACAGCTATTCAAATATTGCAGATGTTTTGTACGGAGTGTGGTGGCTCTCTGCCAGCTGAAGCAAAATTTTGTTGCTTTTGAGGAAAACCAGGTATTTTCATTAATTCATTTAATTTTTACTTTGTATTACATGTAGTTAGCTATGCTTTTATCATTGCTTTGCATCCATCGTCGCCTTATTTGAATCTCTTTTTTTAACCACTAGGCCAATTGAAACTGAACTTGGTCATAATTTCAATTATATGTAATGTATCTTAACAAGTTGAATGTTTTTTATGCATAGACTAGTACATTAAAAATGGCTCTCACTGCAGGAGAACTCTGTGAAAATGTTCAAATGCCAAACTGCTGAGATGATTGAAGCCATTAAACTATGTTTTAATGTTTATTGGATGGTCATCTACACAAGTTAATATTTTTATTGCAAGTTAAAAATTAAAAAGAGACATTAGTGCAGTGTTTAGTTTAACATGTGACCCTATGGGAGAATGTGTTGGGTATTATGTGATGCCCTTTGAGTGTCCGTCATGGCAGGTTTCATTTAATGTCCCATTAATAAGATGCCTTATTTACTTCATTTATTAATTAGGTGAGGATACATAATTTAGTCCAGAATCTGTTGGTATAATTAGCAATATTATCAAAAGGATTGTTTCAATGCACAGTGTTCAATCTTCATAAAAATTTGGGGGGGGGGGGCACATAAGATAACCAGTGGGTCCAAGGCAGCACTGGTAGCCATCCAGGGGGATGGGGGATAGTAAAGCTCCTCAGAAGAAAAGAGTTTTGGGCTTTTGACATTGTAATTTGACTGCAAACTTTTGACTTTCAATGTTTGACAATACCTCAAAAAAAATTGTAAAAAAGGACCAGCTTAAAAACTGGCTGTGACGTTGGTGATTGACAGCTAAGGTAGGTGTGTTATACAATACATGGTTTTGTAGATAAATTACTGTAGTTTAAGATTGTGTGGTTCACAAATCCGAAACACCGACACCGGATCGAAAAATTCAAGAAATTCAAGACCTGGTTGAAAATTTTTCTTCAAAAGTTAAGAACCTTGTGTTATATTAGAGTATAGAGGGTACATTTTTTTTCTGAAACAGGTGCCTGTGGTTCATAGCAACAATACTTCTTATTTATATACATAATATGGTTTACTAGATATCAAACTAGACTAATTCATACTCTTCAATTATATTTATTTGTTTCTACAACGTGATTCTTAAAAATAATGTATTATTTTTACATAATCTATTACAAAAAAATCGTCGCTCACATCCGATTTTACCAACTGGGTGCTTTTTAAAATGAGCGCTCATTTTTAATTTGGAAATAAAAAGAGGTAAATTAATAACAAGCCATTCCGTTGTGACCTTTTTAACATTACTTTAAATTTGAGCAATTCGAGACACCATGGTTTTTTTGTTTTATGTGAAAATGTCAACCTACATCACGATTCTTCACCTCAGCGTCTTTATTTATAGTTAATGCGCATGTTCAACGGACCGCCATTTAAGAATTAAAATCGGCCCATACCCAACGTAATATTCAGTATACCTTCGGAATATACAAATATAACGGTCGGTATTAGCTAACGATGACCTTGAACTTGATAACATTGGTTCCCTGTTAAAAGATAAGCATTCGGGTACCAGATGGGAAACCACTGAAACAACAATGGCATCTGCTTCGGAAGCAGACGAAATTATAAAGCGTATGAACCAAATCATGCCAATGAAATCCGAAAAGTTGAAAGAAAAACAAATACAAACAATAATAGCTTGCAAAAATAATGATGTTTTGTCGGTGTTACCAACTGAATACGGAAAAACAGTTATAATTCAGGTTTACATATCTCATTCAGTCAATCGTATGCATCATAAGTTAACACTATTACTGACATTAAAGATGAAAAATATGTGATTTATATGGTTGGTACAGGTTATACAGACGTAGTTAACGTACTATTTCAGTTCACAGTGATTTAAATTCCGTATTGACCTTTTCTAAATCCCAGGCACTTGCATCCTTTCCACTGAGTTTTACTGATTTAGACGCACGGGGGGGGGGGGGGGAGGTAACAGGACGACTCATCGCCATTACCAACTCATCGCCAATAGAGGTTGGTCGACTCATCGCCTATTTTAAAATCCGCTGGTCGACTCATCGCCGATTTTTAAAAACCGCTGGTCGACTCATCGCCTGTATTTTGATAGTTTAGAACTGTCTGTAGATTTTATCATTTAAATTTCTCAATCGATAGACTGGCATGCGCATACGAGATGATTTGGTTCAATCTCTGCTGCGAAATTTACATCAGCTCTATCAAAATCCTCTGACAATCTTGTGGAGTTGGCTTGGAGTAGGCCAATCAGGTTGCTTGATAATTCAAATTTGAGAAAAATCTCAGATATCTGAGAAAAATCTCAATTTGAGACCTTGTATGAAACCCAGACCTGTCCTGTGCCAATGATATCCCATTTTAGCAGGTCAGATGACACCACAAGTCACACTGGTCACAAAGTATGGCCAAGTGACTGGTTGTCACTTTCTTGTCACAAACTGAGCAAGGGGTGAAGCGAGGCATGTTGCATGTGTAAGATATATCAAATGATACAAAATCAAATTTTCTTGCCATTTTATGCTACCCAATTAACCCAATTAAGAACAGCAGCGTCCCAGCTCAAGAAAAAAACAAAAACTATCATCATGTTAGTATTTAATTAGTCTTGATGTATTTTCACATGCTTTTAATGAACTAATTAAGAGCAGCATCCAGCTCAAAATTTTTTTTATTGAACTGATAATTGAACGGGTTGGCGGCGAGTTATGAAAAAAATTTATCGATGAGTCGACCAACCTTGAATGGCGATGAGTTGGTAACGGCGATGAGTCGTCTAGCATTCGGGGGGGGGGGGGGTCACTAAGGATACTTTTAGGTACAGGTGTGCGGACGGACATTGGAAAACCCACCCTATTCATATATTTTCGGACACTATAAAACAGGACCTAATCATATATTGAATGATTAAATCAGACCTATTCATTTCATATATTTACTACTGCACATCCCCATTGATAAAATAGTACGTTTACTACAAAATTGATAAACTGATGTTAAAGGAACACTTTGTTTGTAAAATCACTGTTGTTTCCATAGGCTTAACATGCTTAAGATGAGAATTGAGGCATGGAATATATTTAAATAATTTACAACTACCCAATGATATATTTTTCAATGAAAAAAGCTACCCCCCCCCACCCGTGTTTAGACGTCTTTTTTGATAACATACACTACAAACACCAAAACCTTAACTCCCGCAGAAAACCTTAATCTCCGGTGGAAAACCTTAATTTTTTAAGGAGTCCCGATAAAATTAAGTGTTGGTTTTTTAAATTAAGGTTGTCCCATGGAAATTAAGGTTTTCCCTCGGAGATTAAGGTTTTCCCGCGGAGATTAAAGTTTTTTGTTGATTGGACCCCTGGGTCGGTTTTAAGCCCTCTGGCATTATTGTTGATAACGATCATCAATTACTCTGCATATACTGTTCTGTAGATGTATGACAATGGTTTTAAATCTATATATTTATGTATAAAATTAATTCTTGTCGAAAATAAATATGTACGAAAATCCCAATGTAAATTATGAATGAACGTGAATGCATTTTCTATCAACCTTATTTCAGAAAAGGCGTGTATTTAAAAATTTTTACTATACAAATTATTAAAATATAATTTTTCAAGTTACCGTTAAGTTATTATTTTTCCATTTGAAGATAGGTAGGTAAGAAATATAGAGCAATCAATACACGGACCGAACTTGCAATACACATCCGCCATACTGTTTTGTTTACCCGTACAGAAATGAAAGGAATAAAGGACGGATCTTATCTTGACTATATCTGTATCTGTTGGGTTACGTTGTAGTATCAAATACTGTATTTTATACAACGGATATTTAATTATTTTATTAAATTAATTTTTTTATTCGCAGGTTTATGGTAAGTATATGGTATTCATATTATTGTTGTTTCATTTGCATTTTAACCTTTCGTTGTGTTAGCTTTATATTTTTATACATTTTTATTATTTAACCTTGTTTAAACTCGTTATTAGTACGTTGGGTTTCTAATGATTTTTTTTTATTTCTTTAATTCGAATTATGGTAATTGTTAACAAAAAATTAAACGTGTTATTAGTTATGACTTTTAACTTTATAAACTTTTAGTTTTTGTTATATTTTAATTTAAGAGAAATTTATTTTCAATGAACAGCACGTCAGTGGCGGATCCAGAGGGGGGTCCAGGGGGTCCGGACCCCCCCCCTCCCTTTCGTTTTGACAAGCCTTCTTTTTTTTGTTTTAGCATAACAAAATGACATTTTAACGGACATGTTTTAGGTGTCAGGAAATCGTCAGAATGCAGGATTTTACACCATTTCGTTCAGAGCTTTTGGGGGCCTTAAGTGGCCCCTAGACCCCCTGCCGTAATACGACCTCTGCGAGGTCGGATTTGGACCCCCCCTTTCATTTGAGGCTGCATCCGCCCCTGCACATGTTCGCCGTTTCCTGTTATTTTCTATTAAGCTTTAAATTGTTTCAATTTACAATTTATAAGCAATAATACATTCATTTTAAATCATTTAAAACACATTTATACTGTTTTATTTTACACCGTAATTTAAGAAGCTCCGGTTTGGTATAATTAAATAGCTAATGCTGTAAGTATCGTAAATAATATTGTTATATCTGTATAAAGTATAAAGATATGTATATATTTATATTATCTATTGTATTTAGAATTAATAAGGCAAAGTAATTTAAAACAAAATGTCCTCATAGAAAAGTAACTAATCTGGGCCTTATTCTCTATAAATCCTGTAGGCGAGAATTGGAAGTATGAATTCATATTGTGCATCATTTGTACCCCTGCCCGCCAGTATGAAGTTATACAAATTATTATGGTTTTTTTTCAGAACCTTCAGAAAAATGCATTCCTTGGACTCCAACAGAGCACATTATTTTTGTGCAGTATTGTTCTGCGGAAGAAATATTGTGTACATGATCTATAATACAATATTGGACTATATGTCTTGTTAGATTGTGTATAAATAATTTGTTTTGTAGTTATTGTTCCACTACATATATTATTTATTGTAGCACATTATTGGTGGGTCGGGGCTGGAGGGGGGGGGGGGTTGCTATTATGAATCAGCGTCCACAAGGCACCGTGATAAAAAGGAGTCCAGAATGAATCACCTCACCTGATGAGGTTGTTAGATTTTTGTACCAATCAATCTAACATTCAATTCGGATGTGCCTACGTTAACCGCGTATAAATATATATATATATATATATATACAGACGGTTTTCAACAAAATCAGCAATATATCGCTTTCAAAGAACACAGCTAGCATTACAATGTGCAGTTTGAACAGCTTTACCGTAAATTTGATCCACGGTACCATTTCTTCCAATTTGGAGTAGCTATATGTTGAAAGAGAATTTATATTGTACGTTTTTACCACAAAGACATTATGTATCATGCCATCAGTTTCCGTGCATATATCTATGGTTTTATGTATTTAAGAACGATTCTCAATGCTGTTCTATGAATTGTACAATTATTAAAAAATAAAATAAATAACTTCCACCTTTTTGAATCCGCGCATGTTGAATGTTATTCAATATTTGGTCGTCAGAGCAATACCTATAGTGGGCATTGTGATCACGATTGTGATGCAACTGTATTTTAAAATAATTAGATGTATATTATTTCTTTTTAACTGTTCGAATTCTTGCAACTGGACTAAAAAAACAAATTAACACATGTCGATCATATTACAATCTATCTTCATTGGCAGATAATAAGCTTCATTCTGATTGGTTGATTATTTCCTTTGCTCTATTGTATATGTATTTATGGTCTCTAATTAGTAAATGATGACCACTAATTTGAGCCTAGGACTTTAATTAACTTCAAACATTAAAAATTAAATATCATAACTAATTATGACTTTTAATATCTGTAGTGTGATTTTTACAATTAAGCCCCAGTACCAATTAAATTGATTTTCAAATAAACATTTATTTATTGAGTTAACTTGTAACAAGAGCCATATTGAGAAAATACTACCGACACTATATAAAACAGCTTTGTATGGAAATATGCCTTCACTTTTAACTATGAATCGGTATATGTGTTATTGTTCCTCCTGTATTCGTTACAATGGAAAATCTCTTACTATGCGCACTGTAATGCAACATGCATCACAGATGATTAAAGATGGCTTTACGCCAGAAACCAGCCCGTGGTTGCAGCAATTATATAGAAGTAAAGAAGAGAGTATCTCAGTAAGTTTATTGCATAATCTTAGAGTAAACATTTCGAATTAGGAACATATAAAATTATAAAAACATATAGATTTAGCAAAGTAACAACAAAATTTAACAACAGTAATTTTCATGAACGTAACAAACATAACAAAAATAACATTTTAAGCTGAAAACACAAATCGTCCTCTCCTGTCATAGGATGGTGGATCTCACTTTCGCACAATTTCTTCTGGATAGACTGTACTAATGTCTACAACTAAGAAAACTGAACATCACAATAAATAAGACAAACAGATATGCAATGATACAAAAAAATAAAAATAATATATAAACGTTAAATTTTCGGATGCTATATCAAAAGAATTGTACAAAAATTCCTACTTTATTAATTATTCAAATGTTCGCAAATAGAATATTTAAATTGATTTGCCTCTCTAATAATAATAATAAAGCAATTAAATTACTTAAAACCACGAACACATTCATAAATAAAATATAAAATAAAAAAAGAAAAAAAATTGCATGAAGCTAAAAACGAAGAAATGTTAACATTTACAATTTGGAAATTACTGTCAAATTGATGTTTGAATAATATTCTAATTAGTCAATTATTCTTTGAGTTTTCCTCTGATATTCGACGGAAAGGCATAATAGCTGAGTATGGGATTTCATTAAGGTTAATGGCATCATGTATTCATTTTTGTCTCAAGCGTTGAAATAATTTTAAATAAATTAGTATCGATTAGCTAACTTAAGTTTAAGAAAAACAAAATATTCAAAAATTTGCACAGCCTTAATACCAAACTTATAAATTGAAATAATTAAAAGCTGAATAGAAAATAACAGAAAACGGCGAAAACGTGCTTTTTATTGAAAATAAATTTCTGAGCAAATTAAAATATAACAAAAAAGAAATGTTTATAACGTAAAAACTAAGAACTTGTTATGAATGCAAAACAAATAACACGTTTAATTTTTTTTTAAATTAACATCATTCCAATAAAACAAATAAAATTGTCATTTATAACAAACAAAATCATTAGAAACCCAACGTAATAATAACAAGTTTAAATAATAAACATGTATAAAAATATAAAGCTAAAACAACGAAAGGTTAAAAATGCAAAAGAAACAACATGTTAGATTTTTTTAACAATAATATGAATACCATAAACTTACCATAAACCTGCGAATAAAAAAAAATAATTTAATAAAATAATTAAATATCCGTTGTATAAAATACAGTATTGGATACTACAACGTAACCCAACAGATACAGATATAGTCAAGATAAGATCCGTCCTTTATTATATATATAAATAGAATACATATAATATAAAATACAAAATAATTAAAAGTTCTTTAAAGTATAAATATTTATAAACTTTACACAGTTTATTACGTTATTACTGTTCGCCGTTGCTGGACAATAGACGTCTCATATTATGTTTAATGAAGTATGACTGCACGGACGGACTTATACCGGCAATACACAAATTATGGTTACGATCCTTTACAGGTATCGGATAAACTTCATCTTTTAATGTCGATAATGAATATCTTAGTAAAATCACTTTTCCAATAATTAAATGTTGAACATTTCAAATAATTGAAACAAAACTAAATCCAAATAAGTTATGCGCATCTACAAGAACGATTACTTCTTGAATAACTTTTTCCACAAAGAACGTAGATAATAAATGTACTTCTCAGCGGTCATATAAATTAATTATATATAATATTCTCAAGATAATACTACACGGTGATATGAGAATAGCTTTATATCCACCATCCGTCTATACCGGGTACTATTACTTCCTTGGTCCGGACATATTTTACCAGCTGTAGAAGTGTTGATATCAAAGGACATCTAGGGACATCAGAAACGTCAGCCGTAGTCTTTGAACGATGCTAATCTCGGTGGAACCTCCAAATGTCGCAGTAAATTTTTCGTGCCTGTGACTGCTCATATAAATGCAACGTCCAATATTATTATTTTTTTTATTAATCTGAAATATATAGTTAACATTTTACACAATATTCAGGAAACATACAATGCCTGAAATAAACCATAATACAATGACGAAGTTTATATATTCTTTGTAAATAAACTGATATATTTATCAATCGAAATATTCAATGATTAAAATTATCTTTGCCTACTCCTAAATATAAATGGATACCTAAAACTTTTATTTTAAACTGTATTTCTTTAAACAATCTCTAAGTAATAAAATAAACCAAATTATATAAAACATTTAAAATGACTTGGATTTAACTTTACTTTAATAACCTTTTGCAAAAATAGTAATAAAGAATTTGTCATACCTGAAATACTCGGCGACTTACGTCGGCCAATGTTCTTATATGGAGTGGCAGTAAATATTGTACACATTCTTTATTTATATTGTGTAGTAGAAAACGATATGCATGCAGTGCCCGTGCAGTTAGCGCGCGAAAGCTATTGTATAACCCAGTCCTGTCGTCCATATTGTAATACGTCACTAGTCAATGAGTAAATGACGAAATGATAAAAATACGTAATGACTGTATGATACAATGAAATAGATGAACTATGAAAACAAATATCAATTGTACAATCTTAATAATTAAATTTAACTAATAACATATATATTGCCGGTGACATAATAAAGAAATTTTATGAAGCAGAATGTTTTCCTACGTATATTTCCTTTCTTGCATGGTGCATATATCATAGGAACCCATAAAAAACAACAACTAATATCTACCATGGTCTTGAACAAAATTTAAAAGACCTGTAATCTGGACTTTAAGGAAAAGCACATACACATCCCAGCTTAAGCAAACACAATATTTTTATATGATGACCGGTAAAATGTCCGACATGACTCAGGAAAATTTCCAGGGCCTTGCTTTAACCAGCAAGTCTTTGGATGTAGTGCTAAATTTAAGATAAGAATTATTAAAAACCTGAAAATCATAAATCTAGCTTGAAAAATGAATATATTTGGATTTGAACGGGTATAATAATGAAACATTTTTAATTTGAAATTAAATAGAAAAATAAGTTGTAACAAACCTGCAGTTCTGTGGTCCTGTCATCATTTTTGTGTTGATGCTGTAGGGCTACACTATACACCAGCAAGCTAAGTATTGAAGATGTTTACCACTGGTTACAATCCTATCATGAAAGACTGTCTGACTGCAGAATAGGAAAGTTCTTCATGCTGGTAAATACAGGAAGGCTAATGAATTGTTCAGAAGAAATGATTATACATCTAAAGCTCATGATGAAGAAGCCAACACCTCATTCAATCACAAGTCAAGACTGGAGGTTCATGAACACAGTCTAGATGTACATGGAATGACAGAGATGACAGCAGGTTCTAATCAATACCATCTCACATTTTACTCCTCAGATGGTAAATCCAGCAACTTGATAACAGAACAAGAAGAGAAGAGTGTACTTGGCACGTTGAGATTAGTTGACAGTGAATGCTTCATACACTACTCTACAGTCTACAGACAAGTATTACAGAGAGATGTTAGCTATGTGAAGAAAGCACTAAATACCTACAAATAGCTAAATACAGAAAAAGAAGACCACTCCAGTAAAGTGTTGTCAGACTTCAAGAACACAAGACAAAAGATCTGCACAGTAAGAATCCAGAGTTCAAGAAAGGACAGCTAGATCTGAACTGTACACAACAGTGACTGATGCAAGTAGAAACTACACAGAGATCCTGTTGATTATTGAAAAAAGGCCCTTTTAAGGGCCAACCAGATTTTCCAAAAAGAATCTATATTGTTGTTTCATTTTTAAAATGCAATAAACAAACACATGTATACAGATGAAAATAATTATAGGTCAACCTGCTCCTTTTTCACAGTAAACATAATTCAAAAGTCTCTACCCTCCCCCCCCCCCCCTTTTTCAGGAAAACAAAGAAAAAAAACTCTATCATTTAAAAGTAACCAGAATAGACTACCAATGTTGTTTTTTGCCATTTTTCAAGCAATTTTACAAGACCGCAAAGGTGCAGGGTGGCCTAATCTACTGTTGTTGAAGCCCAGAGGCCGACACAAGATGGCCGACATTCACACTTTCCTGTTGTGGCACAGTTGCAAATCATCAGCATTAAAAAAACATGAAGTATCCCCTGCTGTATCCTGTATGCCAATCCATGCACGCATGTGCATCTGTCTCCACCCCCTGGCTTCTGGCACTTAACAATTCAAAGCTCCATAATTGCCATTGGATTGGATGTGCAAGGTCCTTGCTAAATTAAGCCATCTCCTTAAAGCCCAATAGCACAGTTTTTCTCAATTTTATGGCTATATTTTTTAAAAACACCTCCATTTTTAAATCCTACAACTTGTTTTACCATGGAAATGGGTATTTATTATGTCAACAAAAAGAGGGGTGGCCAATAGGAGACCCTTAATAGAAAATCATATAGAAAAGTAATAATTTTGAACCAAATTAAAAAAAAGACCCTAAAAACAACAAAACTGTTTAATTTTCATACATTTCTTGAATTTATATTGTTTTTCATTGAACTTAACACAAATTTTGCCTTTAGTGCCAATGTAGAGTGAAAAATCTAACTTTTTTTACTCACCTCATTCTGGCTCCTAGGAACGAAAATACAATTGTTGAAGACCCCTTTTTCCCTCTTTGTTTATATTAACATAAAGTCAATTTAAAAAAATTCCACCGATTCCCCTGGAATGCCATTTGGTAGTCTGAATGTACCATACCACTTACAAACTATATCCAAAATTTAGAAAAATTGATCAATGTTAACTCTTTTTAAAGCTCTGGAAGCATCCCTATCTTCAGGGATGAAGTCCGAGAGACTCTGAAAACAAGAAAATTGGCAATCCTTCCACTAGACCAAATTACTCCTAATCCATTATATTTCATCAAATGTTTAATTTTAACTTTTTTTTCAAACATCCTTCTTTCCAATAAGCCCCAAAAGTAGAACCAAAACAAGAAAAAAGCCAAAGAAAAAAAATTACAAAGAAATACACTATTTAATGGGGAACTACATTCGCAAAGGTCATTAATTGTGTTGTCGTTCCTAACTATAAGCTGAAAATTGCAAGGTTTTAATAAAACTTACCCTATGCCTTGTTTGATATAATACGAGTCATTCTTCCAAATTTTATGTCAGTCTGACCAATAGTTTTGGAGATATTTGGATTCAATTGCACCTACAGTAAGCCTGAAAAATAGCCCCATTTTCTCTTCATTATAACCAAATTTTCCAACTGTACCCCTCTCACTAAAATGGCTGTTACTTTCTTGCTTTTTAAGATATCTACAAAAAGTAAAATGTGTCAGAAAGTAGAAAGCTACATGTAATTAAGTCAATCTTTTTTTTGGCAATTTTGACTTTTAACTATCTAAAATGTTAAAGAAATTTACATATTTGAAATAATTCAGAAAATAAATGAACAAAAACATTCAAAATTCTATTTAAAATATAAAGATTGGCTTTAAAAATTCAACTTTTAGAGAAACAAAGGCCAAAAACATTCTATTAAAAAAAACAAAACTTTTTACATACCTGAGATGCACCAAAAAGGTGGCAAAAAATATTCAATACACATACCTTACACTTGCCACAGGTCAAGGGGAGAGCAATAAAACTTAAGTTAACAGGTTGTAAATTTCACAGAAATTGCAAATAACTCATTAATTAATATTTCTATTGCTTAATTAATTGTAAATTGAAGATAAATTTCACAGAAATAAGCATTTTAATGTTAACATGCGACTTTAACCAGCACGTCTTTGGATGTAGTGCTAAATTTAAGATAAGAATTATTAAAAACCTAAAAATCATCAATCTAGCTTGAAAAATGAATATATTTGGATTTGAACGGGTAAAATAATGAAACATTTTTAATTTGAAATTAAATAGAAAAATAAGTTGTAACAAACCTGCAGTTCTGTGGTGATGTCATCATTTTTGTGTTGATGCTGTAGGGCTGCACTATACACCAGCAAGCTAAGTATTGAAGATGTTTACCACTGGTTACAATCCTATCATGAAAGACTGTCTGACTGCAGAATAGGAAAGTTCTTCATGCTGGTAAATACAGGAAAGCTAATGAATTGTTCAGAAGAAATGATTATACATCTAAAGCTCATGATGAAGAAGCCAACACCTCATTCAATCACATGGACTCAAGTCAAGACTGGAGGTTCACGAACACAGTCTAGATGTACATGGAATGACAGAGATGACAGCAGGTTCTAATCAATACCGTCTCACAGTTCACTCCTCAGATGGTAAATCCAGCAACTTGATAACAGAACAAGAAGAGAAGAGTGTACCTGGCACCTTGAGATTAGTTGACAGTGAATGCTTCATACACTACTCTACAG
Organism: Limnoperna fortunei; assembly: GCA_944474755.1. NCBI lineage: Eukaryota > Metazoa > Mollusca > Bivalvia > Mytilida > Modiolidae > Limnoperna > Limnoperna fortunei. The sequence goes on from OX104115.1 coordinate 81,979,348, forward strand.
TCTACAGACAAGTATTACAGAGAGATGTTAGCTATGTGAAGATAGCACTAAATACCTACAAATAGCTAAATACAGAAAAAGAAGACAACTCCAGTAAAGTGTTGTCAGACTTCAAGAACACAAGACAAAAGATCTGCACAGTAAGAATCCAGAGTTCAAGAAAGGACAGCTAGATCTGAACTGTACACAACAGTGACTGCTGCAAGTAGAAACTACACAGAGATCCTGCTGCTTATTGAAAAAAAGGCCCTTTTAAGGGCCAACCAGATTTTCCAAAAAGAATCTATATTGTTGTTTCATTTTTAAAATGAAATAAACAAACACATGTATACAGATGAAAATAATTATAGGTCAACCTGCTCCTTTTCACAGTAAACATAATTCAAAAGTCTCTACCCTCCCCCCCCCCTTTTCAGGAAAACAAAGAAAAAAAAACTCTATCATTTAAAAGTAACCAGAATAGACTACCAATATTGTTTTTTGCCATTTTTCAAGCAATTTTACAAGACCGCAAAGGTGCAGGGTGGCCTAATCTACTGTTGTTGAAGCCCAGAGGCCGACACAAGATGGCCGACATTCACACTTTCCTGTTGTGGCACAGTTGCAAATCATCAGCATTAAAAAAAAATGAAGTATCCCCTGCTGTATCCTGTATGCCAATCCATGCACGCATGTGCATCTGTCTCCACCCCCTGGCTTCTGGCACTTAACAATTCAAAGCTCCATAATTGCCATTGGATTGGATGTGCAAGCTCCTTGCTAAATTAAGCCATCTCCTTAAAGCCCAATAGCACAGTTTTTCTCAATTTTATGGCTATATTTTGTAAAAACACCTCCATTTTTAAATCCTACAACTTGTTTTACCATGGAAATGGGTATTTATTATGTCAACAAAAAGAGGGGTGGCCAATAGGAGACCCTTAATAGAAAAGTAATAATTTTGAACCAAATTTTAAAAAAGACCCTAAAAAACAACAAAACTGTTTAATTTTCATTCATTTCTTGAATTTATATTGTTTTTCATTGAACTTAACAAAAATTTTGCGTTTAGTTCCAATGTAGAGTGAAAAATCTAACTTTTTTTACTCACCTCATTCTGGCTCCTAGGAACGAAAATACAATTGTTGAAGACCTCTTTTTCCCTCTTTGTTTATATTAACATAAAGTCAATTTAAAAAAATTCCACCGATTCCCCTGGAATGCCATTTGGTAGTCTGAAAGTACCATACCACTTACAAACTATATCCAAAATTTAGAAAAATTGATCAATGTTAACTCTTTTTAAAGCTCTGTAAGCATCCCTATCTTCAGGGATGAAGTCCGAGAGACTCTGAAAACAGGAAATTGGCAATCCTTTCACTAGACCAAATTACTCCTAATCCATTATATTTCATCAAATGTTTAATTTTAACTTTTTCTTCAAAGATCCTTCTTTCCGATAAGCCCCAAAAGTAGAACCAAAACAAGAAAAAAGCCAAAGAAAAAAAATTACAAAGAAATACACTATTTAATGGGGAACTACATTCGCAAAGGTCATTAATTGTGTTGTCGTTCCTAACTATAAGCTGAAAATTGCTAGATTTTAATAAAACTTACCCTATGCCTTGTTTGATATAATACGAGTCATTCTTCCAAATTTTATGTCAGTCTGACCAATAGTTTTGGAGATATTTGGATTCAATTGCACCTACCGTCAGCCTGAAAAATAGCCCCATTTTCTCTTCATTATAACCAAATTTTCCAACTGTACCCCTCTCACTAAAATGGCTGTTACTTTCTTGCTTTTTAAGATATCTACAAAAAGTAAAATGTGTCAGAAAGTAGAAAGCTACATGTAATTAAGTCAATCTTTTTTTTTGGACAATTTTGACTTTTAACTATCTTAAATGTTAAAGAAATTTAAATATTTGAAATAATTCAGAAAATAAATGAACAAAAACATTCAAAATTCTATTTAAAATATAAAGATTGGCTTTAAAAATTCAACTTTTAGAGAAAAAAAGGCCAAAAACATTCTATTAAAAAAAACAAAACTTACATACCTGAGATGCACCAAAAAGGTGGCAAAAAATATTCAATACACATACCTTACACTTGCCACAGGTCAAGGGGAGAGCAATAAAACTTAAGTTAACAGGTTGTAAATTTCAAAGAAATTGCAAATAACTCATTAATTAATATTTCTATTGCTTAATTAATTGTAAATTGAAGATAAATTTCACAGAAATAAACATTTTAATGTTAACATGCGACTTTAACCAGCACGTCTTTGGATGTAGTGCTAAATTTAAGATAAGAATTATTAAAAACCTAAAAATCATAAATCTAGCTTGAAAAATGAATATATTTGGATTTGAACGGGTAAAATAATGAAACATTTTTAATTTGAAATTAAATAGAAAAATAAGTTGTAACAAACCTGCAGTTCTGTGGTGATGTCATCATTTTTGTGTTGATGCTGTAGGGCTACACTATACACCAGCAAGCTAAGTATTGAAGATGTTTACCACTGGTTACAATCCTATCATGAAAGACTGTCTGACTGCAGAATAGGAAAGTTCTTCATGCTGGAAAATACAGGAAAGCTAATGAATTGTTCAGAAGATATGATTATACATCTAAAGCTCATGATGAAGAAGCCAACACCTCATTCAATCACATGGACTCAAGTCAAGACTGGAGGTTTCACGAACACAGTCTAGATGTACATGGAATGACAGAGATGACAGCAGGTTCTAATCAATACCATCTCACATTTCACTCCTCAGATGGTAAATACAGCAACTTGATAACAGAACAAGAAGAGAAGAGTGTACCTGGCACCTTGAGATTAGTTGACAGTGAATGCTTCATACACTACTCTACAGTCTACAGACAAGTATTACAGAGAGATGTTAGCTATGTGAAGATAGCACTAAATACCTACAAATAGCTAAATACAGAAAAAGAAGACCACTCCAGTAAAGTGTTGTCAGACTTCAAGAACACAAGACAAAAGATCTGCACAGAAAGAATCCAGAGTTCAAGAAAGGACAGCTAGATCTGAACTGTACACAACAGTGACTGCTGCAAGTAGAAACTACACGGAGATCCTGCTGATTATTGAAAAAAAGGCCCTTTTATGGGCCAACCAGATTTTCCAAAAAGAATCTATATTGTTGTTTCATTTTTAAAATGCAATAAACAAACACATGTATACAGATGAAAATAATTATAGGTCAACCTGCTCCTTTTCACAGTAAACATAATTCAAAAGTCTCTACCCTCCCCCCCCCCCCTTTTCAGGAAAACAAAGAAAAAAAACTCTATCATTTAAAAGTAACCAGAATAGACTACCAATGTTGTTTTTTGCCATTTTTCAAGCAATTTTACAAGACCGCAAAGGTGCAGGGTGGCCTAATCTACTGTTGTTGAAGCCCAGAGGCCGACACAAGATGGCCGACATTCACACTTTCCTGTTGTGGCACAGTTGCAAATCATCAGCATTAAAAAAAATGAAGTATCCCCTGCTGTATCCTGTATGCCAATCCATGCACGCATGTGCATCTGTCTCCACCCCCTGGCTTCTGGCAGTTAACAATTCAAAGCTCCATAATTACCATTGGATTGGATGTGCAAGCTCCTTGCTAAATTAAGCCATCTCCTTAAAGCCCAATAGCACAGTTTTTCTCAATTTTATGGCTATATTTTTTAAAAACACCTCCATTTTTAAATCCTACAACTTGTTTTACCATGGAAATGGGTATTTATTATGTCAACAAAAAGAGGGGTGGCCAATAGGAGACCCTTAATAGAAAATCATATAGAAAAGTAATAATTTTGAACCAAATTTGACCCTAAAAAAACAACAAAACTGTTTAATTTTCATACATTTCTTGAATTTATATTGTTTTTCATTGAACTTAACAAAAATTTTGCGTTTAGTGCCAATGCAGAATGAAAAATCTAACTTTTTTTACTCACCTCATTCTGGCTCCTAGGAACGAAAATACAATTGTTGAAGACCTCTTTTTTCCTCTTTGTTTATATTAACATAAAGTCAATTTAAAAAATTCCATCGATTCCCCTGGAATGCCATTTGGTAGTCTGAAAGTACCATACCACTTACAAACTATATCCAAAATTTAGAAAAATTGATCAATGTTAACTCTTTTTAAAGCTCTGGAAGCATCCCTATCTTCAGGGATGAAGTCCGAGAGACTCTGAAAACAGGAAATTGGCAATCCTTCCACTAGACCAAATTACTCCTAATCCATTATATTTCATCAAATGTTTAATTTTAACTTTTTTTTCAAAGATCCTTCTTTCCAATAAGCCCCAAAAGTAGAACCAAAACAATAAAAAAGCCAAAGAAAAAAAATTACAAAGAAATACACTATTTAATGGGGAACTACATTCGCAAAGGTTATTAATTGTGTTGTCGTTCCTAACTATAAGCTGAAAATTGCTAGATTTTAATAAAAGTTACCCTATGCCTTGTTTGATATAATACGAGTCATTCTTCCAAATTTTATGTCAGTCTGACCAATAGTTTTGGAGATATTTGGATTCAATTGCACCTACCGTCAGCCTGAAAAATAGCCCCATTTTCTCTTCATTATAACCAAATTTTCCAACTGTACCCCTCTCACTAAAATGGCTGTTACTTTCTTGCTTTTAAAGATATCTACAAAAAGTAAAATGTGTCAGAAAGTAGAAAGCTACATGTAATTAAGTCAATCTTTTTTTTGGCAATTTTGACTTTTAACTATCTAAAATGTTAAAGAAATTTAAATATTTGAAATAATTCAGAAAATAAATGAACAAAAACATTCAAAATTCTATTTAAAATATAAAGATTGGCTTTAAAAATTCAACTTTTAGAGAAAAAAAGGCCAAAAACATTCTATTAAAAAAAACAAAACTTACATACCTGAGATGCACCAAAAAGGTGGCAAAAAATATTCAATACACATACCTTACACTTGCCTCGGGTCAAGGGGAGAGCAATAAAACTTAAGTTAACAGGTTGTAAATTTCAAAGAAATTGCAAATAACTCATTAATTAAGGCTTTCCACTTTCCAGTGGAAAGACTTATTGTTATTAGTCTGTTTCTTATTATTATTATTATTATTATTATTCTTATTGTTTTTCCGCCAACTTTTTTTTCCCATTATAAATATTGTTTCGCGACATGTCGTAAAGACATTTTGTACTATGAATGTATTAGACATTACGCTTTCGCAGTTAACCCTGGCACACCGAACACTTGTTCTTTACGGAGTTATCTCCCCTGTTACAGAAAAGCTTGTTTGCAGATAAACTATGAAACCGTAAAAGATTTCGCAATAAAAGTTGTTGCAAAATGGTCAGCTATGGATTGCGACAATTTGTTACATATCGCGCAAAGTATTTTGACGACTCCTTGTAGGAGTTATTTCCCCTTATTTATTGGAAGTACAATTTGTACCATTGTAACTCATGAACCAGAGGTGATATAGACTAGATATTTCACAGTTGGTCATCATTGACCTTGACCTTGAAAAAGGTCACAAGGTCAAAGGTCAAGGTCATGTTCTAATTTTTGACACTTGGTTGTGTGCAGATCTCCTCCTTTACTATAATAGATAGAGAACTGAAACCTTTACCAAAATGTGTATCATATTGAGATCTTGAATCGTCACTTTTTTTATTTGACATTTTTATAAGAGTTATCTCCCTTAGACCAATAAAATGTATTGTGAATTGCATTATATCACTATAACTATAACAGATATATATATGAAACCTTATATCATTGGTCATCATTGACCTTGACCTTGAAAATGGACACAAGGTCAAAGGTCAAGGTCACGTTTGAAATTTTGGCATTGTCTTGTCATCGCTATTACTTTGAAACGGTAAAAGATAGGCTATAAGTTATAATGAATAAAATGTTGGTCTCATAAAGGCGCAACTTTTTTCTATTTAAAGGGAAAGGACCCGGCTTCATCTTATAGGAGTTATCCCCCATTACAACCATTGATAATTAGTTTTTCATTAATTACTTATCAACTATTGATAGTAGAGGCATGGGGTCTTCACTATGGATCATTAGGACCCTTGACCTTGAAAACAAATACAAGGTCAAAGGTCAAGGTCATTTTCTAATTTCTTGTATATATTATAAGTAGTCATATCTTAATGACTTTAAGAGATAGTGGCATAAAATCTTCAATGTTGATCACTGTTGACCTTCAGCATGGTCAAGGTCATGCTGTAAAAGTCAAGGTCAAAGTCCTTTATAATGTTTTTCATGGTACTATGTATTTTGAATGGCTTATTCTTTTAATGCTATTGCCTATAAGTAATATTTACGTAGATTAAAAGATCAGTTGTCAAGGTCATTCAAGTTTTCTTACGTCCTATTTAATGACCTTTCTTATTTTTAAAGATATCTTAATATTTTTTTAATAATTTTTATTCTTATTAATTGCTATAGACAAATTACGTATGTTTCTTAGCTTTTTGGTTTCAAGGTCATTTATTTAAGGTCTTCTTTTGAAGTGGAAAGCCTATTAATCGTTCTTTAGAACGATTGAACCTATATTTAATATTTCTATTGCTTAATTAATTGTAAATTGAAGATAAATTTCACAGAAATAACCATTTTAATGTTAACATGCGACTTTAACCAGCAAGTCTTTGGATGTAGTGCTAAATTTAAGATAAGAATTATTAAAAACCTAAAAATCATAAATCTAGCTTGAAAAATGAATATATTTGGATTTGAACGGGTAAAATAATGAAATATTTTTAATTTGAAATTAAATAGAAAAATAAGTTGTAACAAACCTGCAGTTCTGTGGTCATGTCATCATTTTTGTGTTGATGCTGTAGGGCTACACTATACACCAGCAAGCTAAGTATTGAAGATGTTTACCACTGGTTACAATCCTATCATGAAAGACTGTCTGACTGCAGAATAGGAAAGTTCTTCATGCTGATAAATACAGGAAGGCTAATGAATTGTTCAGAAGAAATGATTATACATCTAAAGCTCATGATGAAGAAGCCAACACCTCATTCAATCACGTGGACTCAAGTCAAGACTGGAGGTTCATGAACACAGTCTAGATGTACATGGAATGACAGAGATGACAGCAGGTTCTAATCAATACCATCTCACATTTCACTCCTCATCCTCAGATGGTAAATACAGCAACTTGATAACAGAACAAGAAGAGAAGAGTGTACCTGGCACCTTGAGATTAGTTGACAGTGAATGCTTCATACACTACTCTACAGTCTACAGACAAGTATTACAGAGAGATGTTAGCTATGTGAAGATAGCACTAAATACCTACGAATAGCTAAATACAGAAAAAGAAGACCACTCCAGTAAAGTGTTATCAGACTTCAAGAACACAAGACAAAAGATCTGCACAGTAAGAATCCAGATTTCAAGAAAGGACAGCTAGATCTGAACTGTACACAACAGTGACTGCTGCAAGTAGAAACTACACAGAGATCCTCCTGATTATTGAAAAAAGGCCCTTTTAAGGGCCAACCAGATTTTCCAAAAAGAATCTATATTGTTGTTTCATTTTTAAAATGCAATAAACAAACACATGTATACAGATGAAAATAATTATAGGTCAACCTGCTCCTTTTTCACAGTAAACATAATTCAAAAGTCTCTACCCTCCCCCCCTTTTCAGGAAAACAAAGAAGAACAAACTCTGTCATTTAAAAGTAACCAGAATAGACTACCAATGTTGTTTTTTGCCATTTTTCAAGCAATTTTACAAGACCGCAAAGGTGCAGGGTGGCCTAATCTACTGTTGTTGAAGCCCAGAGGCCGACACAAGATGGCCGACATTCACACTTTCCTGTTGTGGCACAGTTGCAAATCATCAGCATTAAAAAATAAATGAAGTATCCCCTGCTGTATCCTGTATGCAAATCCGTGCACGCATGTGCATCTGTCTCCAACCCCTGGCTTCTGGCAGTTAACAATTCAAAGCTCCATAATTGCCATTGGATTGGATGTGCAAGCTCCTTCCTAAATTAAGCCATCTCCTTAAAGCCCAATAGCACAGTTTTTCTCAATTTTATGGCTATATTTTTTAAAAACACCTCCATTTTTAAATCCTACAACTTGTTTTACCATGGAAATGGGTATTTATTATGTCAACAAAAAGAGGGGTGGCCAATAGGAGACCCTTAATAGAAAATCATATAGAAAAGTAATAATTTTGAACCAAATTTAAAAAAAGACCCTAAAAAACAACAAAACTGTTTAATTTTCATACATTTCTTGAATTTATATTGTTTTTCATTGAACTTAACAAAAATTTTGCGTTTAGTGCCAATGTAGAGTGAAAAATCTAACTTTTTTTACTCACCTCATTCTGGCTCCTAGGAACGAAAATACAATTGTTGAAGACCTCTTTTTCCCTCTTTGTTTATATTAACATAAAGTCAATTTGAAAAAATTCCACCGATTCCCCTGGAATGCCATTTGGTAGTCTGAAAGTACCATACCACTTACAAACTATATCCAAAATTTAGAAAAATTGATCAATCTTAACTCTTTTTAAAGCTCTGGAAGCATCCCTATCTTCAGGGATGAAGTCCGAGAGACTCTGAAAACAGGAAATTGGCAATCCTTCCACTAGACCAAATTACTCCTAATCCATTATATTTCATCAAATGTTTAATTTTAACTTTTTTTTCAAAGATCCTTCTTTCCAATAAGCCCCAAAAGTAGAACCAAAACAAGAAAAAAGCCAAAGAAAAAAAATTACAAAGAAATACACTATTTAATCGGGAACTACATTCGCAAAGGTCATTAATTGTGTTGTCGTTCCTAACTATAAGTTGAAAATTGCAAAAATTTAATAAAACTTACCCTATGCCTTGTTTGATATAATACGAGTCATTCTTCCAAATTTTATGTCAGTCTGACCAATAGTTTTGGAGATATTTGGATTCAATTGCACCTACTGTAAGCCTGAAAAATAGCCCCATTTTCTCTTCATTATAACCAAATTTTCCAACTGTACCCCTCTCACTAAAATGGCTGTTACTTTCTTGCTTTTTAAGATATCTACAAAAAGTAAAATGTGTCAGAAAGTAGAAAGCTACATGTAATTAAGTCAATCTTTTTTTTTGGCAATTTTGACTTTTAACTATCTAAAATGTTAAAGAAATTTAAATATTTGAAATAATTCAGAAAATAAATGAACAAAAACATTCAAAATTCTATTTAAAATATAAAGATTGGCTTTAAAAATTAAACTTTTAGAGAAAAAAAGGCCAAAAACATTCTATTAAAAAAAAAAAAACTTTTTACATACCTGATATGCACCAAAAGTGCCAAAAATATTCAATACACATACCTTACACTTGCCTCATGTCAAGGGGAGAGCAATAAAACTTAAGTTAACAGGTTGTAAATTTCAAAGAAATTGCAAATAACTCATTAATTAATATTTCTATTGCTTAATTAATTATAAATTGAAGATAAATTTTACAGAAATAAACATTTTAATGTTAACATGCGACTTTAACCAGCAAGTCTTTGGATGATAAGTGCTAAATTTAAGATAAGAATTATTAAAAACCTAAAAATCATAAATCTAGCTTGAAAAATGAATATATTTGGATTCGAACGGGTAAAATAATGAAACATTTTAAATTTGAAATTAAATAGAAAAATAAGTTGTAACAAACCTGCAGTTCTGTGGTCCTGTCATCATTTTTGTGTTGATGCTGTAGGGCTACACTATACACCAGCAAGCTAAAGTATTGAAGATGTTTACCACTGGTTACAATCCTATCATGAAAGACTGTCTGACTGCAGAATAGGAAAGTTCTTCATGCTGGTAAATACAGGAAAGCTAATGAATTGTTCAGAAGAAATGATTATACATCTAAAGCTCATGATGAAGAAGCAAACACCTCATTCAATCACATGGACTCAAGTCAAGACTGGAGGTTCATGAACACAGTCTAGATGTACATGGAATGACAGAGATGACAGCAGGTTCTAATCAATACCATCTCACATTTCACTCCTCAGATGGTAAATCCAGCAACTTGATAACAGAACAAGAAGAGAAGAGTGTACCTGGCACCTTGAGATTAGTTGACAGTGAATGCTTCATACACTACTCTACAGTCTACAGACATGTATTACAGAGAGATGTTAGCTATGTGAAGATAGCACTAAATACCTACAAATAGCTAAATACAGAAAAAGAAGACCACTCCAGTAAAGTGTTGTAAGACTTCAAGAACACAAGACAAAAGATCTGCACAGTAAGAATCCAGAGTTCAAGAAAGGACGGCTAGATCTGAACTGTACACAACAGTGACTGCTGCAAGTAGAAACTACACAGAGATCCTGCTGATTATTGAAAAAAGGCCCTTTTAAGGGCCCACCAGATTTTCCAAAAAGAATCTATATTGTTGTTTCATTTTTAAAATGCAATAAACAAACACATGTATACAGATGAAAATAATTATAGGTCAGCCTGCTCCTTTTCACAGTAAACATAATTCAAAAGTCTCTACCCTCCCCCCCCCCTTTTCAGGAAAACAAAGAAAAAAATTCTATCATTTAAAAGTAACCAGAATAGACTACCAATGTTGTTTTTTGCCATTTTTCAAGCAATTTTACAAGACCGCAAAGGTGCAGGGTGGCCTAATCTACTGTTGTTGAAGCCCAGAGGCCGACACAAGATGGCCGACATTCACACTTTCCTGTTGTGGCACAGTTGCAAATCATCAGCATTAAAAAAAAATGAAATAAGTTTGGGTAGAATCCATCCTGACTTAACTCTGATTTTAACTTGTATATGCATAAAGTGAACTGTTAATTTTATAAACAAAAACACTAAACAAATTGTTTTTTAAAGTAATTTCATTATATTTTTTTCATTTTTAATTGCGATGTTTCTCAATCTTTTGATGAAATTTCTCTTTGGCCGCAGAATAAGGTTGGTTCCTTTGGATGTTAATTCCCCTTAGGTAACTGAACCAAATTCTTCCAAACTTGGCACTTATAGCTGTTGTAAGCTTAGTTGTTAAATGGTATAGTTTGATCCTGTTTTGAATCATTTTATTTCTGTCTATACTGTTAATGTACTTTTACTTTCACTTTGAAAATACATGTATATTTCATGCCCCTATCAAACACCTGAGTGATTTTGAATATTCTTCAATCAAAATGGATGCCTTCTGGGATGACCTTGAAAAAAGTTCTTTAAAAAAGCTGTTGTAATGGGAAATAAGGATGTGTAGAATAGGTTGGCACAAAAAAGGGAAAAAATGATTATGGCATTACAGGTTGTGAAATGGCCATGGGGTGTTGAAAAAAGAGAGGCTGCTCATAGACTGGCATACATGATTAGGCATAGATTGACCAGAAATGATATGCCACAAAACGATGAAAACAATAATAAGGTTGAATGCAGCCATATTTGTCACCAAACTTTGTGTGTCAATCCTGACCACATAACTACTGAACCACATGCCATTAACCAAGATCGACATCATTGCAAAAACCAGGGTCACTGTTCAAAAAGTCACAAGCCATATTGTTTAATGTGTAATTTATTAAATAAAAATTCATTTTTGAACAGATATTTTTCTTCTTCGGTCACTTCTGCTATATGGATGGTCACTATGTTTCATCGGTGAAGATTTTAATCCATCATCACACTTGAGTAGCATATTCTTTTCGTATTGTATGATTTCACTGAGTTTCGCATACAGTTTGTAAAGTTTTGCCCTCTTTTCACTTCTTAATTTCTTGTATTCCACTGATTTCTTATGCTGTTTTTGTAAAATGTCTACTCTTTGTATACTTTTCAGAGCCTTATATGCAGAACTTCCAAATGGAATTTCACAGTGAAGAGCACTGCAAAGTTCTAGTATTGATTCACCAGGACCAAAGTTTACACTGTGAACTGCTGAATGAGCACGGCCGGAAAGATTTCTTTTGTAAGTTACATTTGAAAGTAAGGAACGCCTTAGACTTCTGTTAAATCCCTTCACAAAATTTGTGTTCATATTCAGTCTTGTCTTCTTCAGCATCTTTGGACCAAGTCGCTGGTTGACAGCCTTCCTTAATACATCTATATTAGGCTGTGAGTGCACAATTTTAAAAGAAACTGGCAGTAATGCTCTACCTCTAAGCCACATTTTCTTGACTCCATTACATAGAAATGAATGTTGTTTGCACAAGGTGTGCTTTCCTGTATAACAATGTACTATTGCATATGTGGTGTGAGAAATTTTAAACTTTAACTTTTGAAAGTCTCCCCTGTATTCTCTATATGCTTGAGCCAACTCAGCATTACACCTCTCAGTCAGGTCCACTGAAAAATTGTTCAGTAACTTCTGTCTTTGCTGTTGGGTTCCTACCGGCATAATCTTTAATAAGCTTTTATCTTTTTATGTACTTTTGCGGATGTTCTCTGACACATGTCGTGTGTCGAGAAAATGTTCTGGGTTAGTTTCAATGATTCCTTCAGAGTGCAGGTCCTGTGCAGCTCTGAATGCTGAACTGTCTGGATCAGTTACCAGGTATTCTACCTCAATGTTGTCTTGCTTTAAGTCTAATAGGCATTCCCTGGCCCAGGTGTACTCATCTCCTATGCTTTTTACCCTAGGAATGTTAGCACTGCATTCTTCTGAGCACTCTGCATGTAGTCGGCCTGAATCAAGGTCCACTGTAAGACTGGAATGTTTTGAACAGAGCTTGTTTTTATCATTTATGGTTAATATGTTATGTTCTGTTGTTATATTTTCAGCTGCGGTGTAGATGGCTTGGGTTGCATGCTGAAAAGGAGTGCGTCCAACACCAGAATACAGTGGATTGTTGTACATGCCGTCCATCTGTACACTTATCGTGTTAGGATTTTCCTTTCCTCTGAGGCCATTTATTTCAATAATCTCATTTCTTATCCTTTTCATGTCAATTTTATTTATATTTACAATGTTACTCAACACTTCATTTGATCTTCTTTGTAGACTGGAGGCTGCTGGTGCCTGCATGTTACCACTGAGGATGATTTTGTGCATACTTGCAGAAGCTATAGGAGTCTGACTCAGGCCGACATGTACACTTGTATCTAATTTTGAAGGTTTTCTTCCTGGCTGTAAAATAATCAGAAGTTTATCATGTGGCCTATATGAAGACTTTGTCAAATTCTCTGGGGGGACATTTGTTTACCCTCATTTTATTTTAATTACAAAATTAACAGTACATTCATCTAGTATTTCAAAGAGATACCATGATATAAAACTTCACAAGACTATATAAAAACTTTTCAACAACTGCACCATTACAAAAAAAATAGTACAGTTACACTATGTCTGGATTCAAAAAGGGAAACGACTTTGCATTTAAAGCAGGAAATGTACCTCATAATAAAACGAGGACTAAAGTTTCACCAGTTAAAACTGACTCTGGCATACCAAAATATACAAGACTTACCAGGAGAATGTACAATTTGGTAGTGAATGATCCATACACTGAAAACGTGTTTAAAAAACGTAGAGATCATTGCACAATACAAGCCCCTGCGGACCATAGTAGGTAACTGCAATGCTTTATTTATGCTTCATGTTTACATGTAACTACCCATACCACTTAACCCTTGAGGCCCCATATTATCTTTATGCAAAATGGTAAACTTTACGAAATCCACCCATTTATATATCAAATTTATAAATTTGAAGACAAATTCTTTGTTAAAATTCAAGGCTATTACAAAATGTCCAAAATTTAATTGCCTGGCGTATAGTCTAATTATATGAAGAAGACTTTAAACACTCTCACCGGAAAACAAAAAAAAATATTTAACATCAATGTTTCTTAAGTATTTCTGGTAAGTTATCATGCAACAAATTAAATAATACATAAGTGAAACTAGAATATGAGTGCTAAATTGTTTGCAGTGACGGAAATGATGTTTCCTATTAACTAATCTGCATCCGTTTGAATATCAAGTACTTCCATGACTAATTTTCTACAGGAAAAACATACTACAGTTATGAGTTTGACTTCATTTGGGCTACAATCATATAGGGGTAGCGGTATTCTAAACAACTAGAGAAATTACAGGTATGCATTTATTTATTCATAGACATGTTAATGTTTTGACCTAAGCCTAAGTTCATCTGACAGTTTGGCGAGATGACTAAATTTAAGGTCGAGTATATTGACAATGTGCAAGGGTTATAGACTGCAACTATAGATTAGGGAAAGAAACCGAAGCGTCCTTGAAGGATCCTAACATCGTTGTAATCATTTTTACTTAGAGTCAACGTCGAATTCACTTTCGAGAAGTAAACTCTAGTCAACTGCATGTGTCCCAACCTAAGACTGAAAAAGCTATTTCAACCAATAATCAAATTGTTGGGGATGATCACCGTTTCAGACTCATATGTAAAAATCGGGGCACAAAGCTAAAACGTGGCTCAGTGTAAATGAAAGAAAGCCATAAGTAACTGAATGTCGTGCAGCACCTATCAACTTAATACGAAAACAACCGGTAAAAAATCTTTTAGAAATTGTGAAGGAAATAAGTAAAGTTTTGTTATTGAATGAATATGTCATTTTTTATTTATCATCTCGATAACAAATTTTTGTATATAATTAGAAGTAATATTTTGTTTTGAGGACTATAAATTGATTGGTCCACTACTCTGTAAATTTATATCCAATTTGCAGTTGTTCCGTTTGCTATATATATTTGTTTCTTGTCATATAGATCATAAATGATCATTGAAAGTGAGAAAATTTAATGATTGTTTCTATTTCAATTCATTATTTGCGACTTGCCAGTGCATGCTCCCTAATAAAACATATAATTCTGAAATTTCGCATTTCAATTGAGCTTACAAATTTGTGAATTTAGATAAATTCAATTCAAATGCGCCAATATACCCTTTTTCGTCTTCTACCTACTATAAATTGTGTTCGACCTCGGGTACAAATCTGATCAAACTAAAATCCAACAACTCAAAAATTGGGATATATATCATATTATAATTTACATAAAAAATTATCATTTAATTATTAGCACCATATTATTGCGAAAAAAAAACAAAAATACCGAACAACAACAGCCGGAAATGAAGGATTAATAGACAAACATATACAATACAAAACAAGATCCGAATGTTTGAACGCAATGTTGCGATTGATTTAGAACTTAAACCATTAGAAGCGAAAATGTATAGATGAGGTTTCTAAGCTGTTCATGTCTCTCCTAAAATGTCTTTAATTGTCGAATAATAGACTTTTAAGCGTTTGAAAGTGTCCTACATATCACATTGTGCCTGGAATTAGTTATTATTGGTATAACTAGTAAACTATTTAGACGTGTAGTCCAAATTGACGTTATGTATTAATTCGATATTTTTCCTTTAAAACTTCATTGTAGGTCTAATTCTGATGACTCGTGGAGACAAGCGTAGTTCTTGAATTTTCAAGTTTAGATTTTCCGAATGGCTTTGACATGACACAAATAGATTTTACAGACTGCAGTCATTTTATTTCCTTGAAGGATACTTATCATCAACCAAGAAATAATCTTTAAAAAGTTATCTGCCCACAGATTCACCTAAAATATGTACTTAATTACTATTAAAAACCTTATTTTTCCTTCTTCAGATTAATCTGTTTTTGTGCTATAAATAATGGTTCTATGTTTTCAACACATATTTCTTTGTATGAAAATAAAAAATATAAGTGGTAAGCTTTTTTAATCTTAGTCAACTCTTATCGCACTTATTAACAAACAATGGCCTTTATCTTACATGTATTAAAAACCTTATTTTTTATTATTCAGATTAATCTGCTTTTGTGCTATAAATAATGGTTCTTTGTTTTCAACACATATTTCTTTGTATGAAAATTAAAAAATATAAGTAGTACTAAGCTTTTTTAATCTTAGTCAGCTCTTATCGCACCTATTAACAAACAATGGCCTTTATATTACATGTATAAGCCAAACTCAAAAAAAAATTGAACAAAAACCAATTGTAATTTTAATAGGCCGAATTTTACTGCCGTTATAATCCGAAGTTAGTTTTGTGATTTGTCGGATTAACGGCAGAATTCAGTCCTATTGCTCGTAATGTAGCAAATAAAAAATTCTAACTTCGGTCTGTTTATACAAAATTCAAACATAATATCCATCTTCTTTACGTTATTAAAGCTTTAGACATTGCGAAACTAACGGGAAACGATCTTTATTGAAGAAATTTCTTTTTTCGTCTTTGAAGATGCACGTGGAAAATGCTATGTTTATAATTTTTCCTTATATGGATAATGTGACCTAATTTTATTATAAACGTGCTCATTTGCATACTATAACAACCACTCCGTAGTAAGAATCCAGTAATTTACATATGTATTACCCAAGATGCAACACACCTTCTAGTTTCGGGTTTCTCAAAGTTTTTCATGTAGTAAACGTAATCAGAAAGAGACACGAATGTCCATTAATACACAACACACAGCGGGTTATTAAAAACGGCAATAACTATCATCACGTATCAATAATGATCGATTTTAAACACGAAGCCTATAAAAAAAATGGTGACACTGTCGAAAGATATCAAGATCGACCACGTCTGATTGTATATGAAACTTCTTTTGGACATCAAAGTGCCGGGAGTGATTCACTCCCGCTCTGCTACATTACGAGTAATGGGACTAAATTCGTACCCTCGCCAAAAAAAAAAGCGAGGGTACGATTATTCGTTTTATAATTTTAATAAGTCAACTGTGTTCCATTATTTCATTATAATAAGTTTAAAACGCCGCGATGCGGAAACTTTTCACACTTCAATGATTTGCACAGGGAATAAATACTGCCAAAGTGTGTGTGTTTTATCTTAAACGTTTATATTAGCAGGTTTGTGTTCAGTCATTTTGTTCTGTCCAGTTTGTGCAATGGTTATACACTGCAATGATTGAGTTTTAGAGGTTTACCTCCAAATAAAATGTTTCATTTTAGCCATTTTGTGGTGTCCGATTACGCAAAGAAACCGAAATGTCCTTAGAGGATCCTAACACCGTTGTAATCATGTTTTCATAGGGTCAAAGTCAAATTCACTTCCGAGAATTCCACTGTAGTCAACTGCATGTGTCACAACCTAAGACTAAAAAAGCTATTACAACAAAAAATCTAATTGTTGGGGATAATCACAGTTTCATACATATATGTAAAAATCGAGACAAAAAGCTAAAAAGTTACTCATGGTAAAAGCAAAAAGCAATAAGTAGCTGTATGCCGGGCAGCACCCATCAACTTAATTAGCACGAAAACAAACCTGCTAAAAATCTTTTGAAACTGTGAAAGAAATAAGTACAGTTTTCTAATTGAATGAATTTATTGGTTTTTTATCATCTCGTTTACAAACTTTTGTTCATATTAGAAGTACTATTTTGATTTGATGACTATAAACTGATTGGTCCACTACTCTGTAAATTTGTCTTTAACAATACTGAAAATCCAAAGCCCCTCCAAAATAAGGGTTGGTCATACAAATGTTTTTCTTTTTCGTTTTATTAAGAAATATGTCGAAAAATGTTATTGACTGGTTTTCAGAACATTTGAAATTCATGTTGTGATATGGAGCATACGTATTATGAGTTGTTATTAACTTGGAATCCTTTTAAACCATTGTTCTTATTAAATAAGTAATCTGATTATAATAATTCAAGATAACCGAGATTGTTTTCAACAAATAATTTTACACTATTCAACCAGCAACAGAGTGAATATTTTGGGTCTTAGCATAATTGATGAGTCATTTTTAGACCAAACACGCGTCCGGCGTAGTGAATTATATATAATCTTGGAATATTTGATGATATTTCAACCACTAGATAGATGTCACTGCTGGAAGCATGTTAATTCCCGAGGTTATTACCAGCCAAGTAATTGCACTTCGGTTGCGACTAGAATATCAATGATTTTTCCGTGATATAGTCACTGTTTAAAGGATATTGGACAGAAGTCCAGCAAAATGACCCTGTTGTTTATCGCTTTTTTTTAATTAGAAAAAATATATAAACCTATAGCACCTTTCTAATTTTCTCATCCGTGCCGTCCTGAATATAGCTGCTCGCTGAAAGTTGAACAATCAATCAATCAATCAAATCAAAATTATTTGACTATTATATTGCTTTATATTCAGTGAACAACAGAAATGATAAAGACAAAAGAAAAAAAAACACTATCTACTCTGTATAAAACTGCATGAAAATAACCACATCCTGTAAATATGCCTTATAGGCATTGGGAGTGGGGTGGTAACTTGGTATAATAAGGTTATACTAGTGCACGTCCCGAAAGCTTTACCTTTTTAGCTCTCCAAAGTATATGTCTGGTTTTTTTGTTTGTTTGAATGGTGTTTTAACGCCACTTTCAGCAATTTTTCAGCTATTTCATGGCGTCCAGTTTTTATTGGGGGAGGAAGCCGGAGTACCCGGAGAGAACCCCGACCAGCGGTAGGAAAACTGGCAATCCTTGTCAATTAAAATGGAGTCGAGTACACCCTGCCTGCAGTGAGAATCGAACCCGCAATCTCAGTGTTGACAGACCACGTGATCAATAGTAGACGAACTACCTTGACCACTCGGCCCCCCAAAGTATATGAAAGGTAGCTTAATTCATTGAAAAATATATCATTGGGTAGTGGTAAATTATTTAAAAATATCCACGCCTCAATTATCATCTTAAACTTATGTAATCCACGGTGATTTACAAACAAAGTGTTCCAATAACATCACTTGATCATTTTTGTAGTGATGGATTATTTTGTCAATTAGATTGGCAATAATAAAATATATAATTATATATTCATAACGTCCGAAATCTATATGAACAGGGTGGTCCGCAGACCTATCCCTAGTTACCCCCTCCACCCCGTACTATTTGGAGACATGAAAAAGTATGAAATAGGCCGGTATCCAAAAGATCAGATGTCGTCAAG
Source organism: Limnoperna fortunei (assembly GCA_944474755.1). Lineage (NCBI taxonomy): Eukaryota > Metazoa > Mollusca > Bivalvia > Mytilida > Modiolidae > Limnoperna > Limnoperna fortunei. Next base: position 81,998,336 of record OX104115.1, read on the forward strand.
ATTAATTGAGCGATGGAAAGATAAAGGTGGTTTGAACTGCTAAAAAGGTTCGGATAAACCCATAAATGCCCATTCCTTTATTTTTCAGCCACCCTCCTTTACGAGGTGTGTAATTAATGTACTCGCTTGGCAAAACATTTTGGGTCACAATGTAAAGCAGTTTTATCCAGAAAGTACACAATATGAATAGCTAAAACAAACAGGGATTATTCTTCCTATGTATTGATTTAGACGAACGACGTCCTTTTTTATGAATCATATTATTACTGAAATATGACTTACTAAATGTTTCTTTTTTCACTGCTGTGTACACAGTTCTATAAATAACCTACACAGCTGCAGCAGTGGTCGAAAGATTACATTAAATTATGCCACGTGGTTTAGCATGCTATTTTATAGATTGTCATGTGACAAAATTGTTTAAATATGAATATGATGTAGAACATGCATGTGTTTAACATTTTAAAATAAATAAAACGTCAAAGATTTAATATATCTACTTTTGCTTATTGTTTCAAACAAATTATTAAAACAATATATATTTCATTATTTTTAGATTACCCTCATTGTTTTAGTATGAAATGACTTCATATAGTAAAATATTGAACACAATGTTACTGTTTCTAAAATTCTCGATTGTATATACTTATCTTAAACCGTAAAGTATTGTCGTCTTAAGCAACTAATAAACCTTTGACCTCCATCGACTCTCATGTTGTTTCTCGAATGGCGATTGTTACGCGTACATGGTTATCTGTGTATTTGTTCTCCATATATTTACATTATGCAAGTAATATTTAATTTAATAAACAAACATTTGAGCCTGCACTTAGTTGTTATTTCAAAATTTTGAGACAAGAGCGTTGATATATCACGCCTTGTTGTTTTTATTTACAGCAAATCATGCTTGCGTGTACCAATAACTTGTCATGTAGTTAAGTATTGATTATAATTCAAGATATTGTTTTTCTTATTTTAAACCTTATTAGAATGTAAATGTATCATATTTATTTTTATGTGACGGTTAAGTGTAATTTTTGTCATTGTTTCCTATTATGTCTATTAATAAAGTCAATATAATATAAGGGTAAGACAATAGTTCAATTCTTCTTGATTTTGTTCTAAGTTTGTTCATTTTTTAATGTTATGTTCATAGCTCTTTTACATTGTTTAACTTGACTGTTTATCCACATAGTCCGAGAATCTTCTGTACTCTTATATACATAAATGGGAGTTTGCGACACTGGTCTATGTCGGCATATTTCAATGTTTCCCGAAGTTATAAAATGTTCGTGCTGTTAACCTATAGATAAATCTCTTCTTAGGAAATTTTTTCTCCATGAAAATAGTTATTTTAACTTCAATCAAGCTCATTGAAGTCTATAACTAGGCTCCAATATCTCTACCCCAAAAATGAAACCAACGAAAGTGGTCATTTATTTAAATCCATATAGTTAGTTTCAATACACAATATACAGGACTATTCGGTTTTAAGAACAACTTTCTAAAATTGACTATTTCAACTATTGACGCCAGTTGAAAACCAGAGAGACATGCCTATCTTAAAAAGCAACAAATATGACCTATGGTAAAAAGATGGGTTTAGCTTTTTGGAGACTGCGATCGCCAGATCAGTGACCCATCCTTATGAGAAACCCTGGACCTGCCAATGCCAAAGTTCGCTTTTATAAAAAAAAATGATTAGCGGCATGTGAACTCGGGCGAGTTTTGGCACGTAAACCTCTCATTACCAATAAATGTTTGTAATCGAATAATGAATAATGAATGTACTTCTGTATTGTTAATGTTTAATGCTAGAGTAAACTTAATCTATTGTCGTGTGTTGTAGAAGGGATTAATATTAACATTTACACTTTATATATTGTCAATTAAGGTCGGAGTCGATCCTCCCTTAACTAAAGTCTAGATTGATCTCACAAGTGTTGATACCCTATTTATTGACAGTAGATAGGTTAACTACCCCTACCACTCAACCCTTGATACCCCATTTATGATATGAAAAAAAGTGAAAAAAATCACTAAATAGGCCCGTTTAACTGTCAAATATACAGATTTGAAGAAAATGTCTATATTGATGTTCAAGGCTATTTTAAAATGTCACATCTACTTTTTTTGGCGTGACGTCTACACCAATAATATGAAAAAACCTGATAACTGTTACTAGAAAACAAAAACTTCATATTTAATATCATTTTTTCTTGAGTATTTCTGGTTAGTCATCATGTGGTTTTACAACGGGATGACGCTTTAAATAACGTTGTTTAACATGACCAACACCATATATACCCACATAGTCCAACAATCCTCGGCCTTCCAACGCTTTTTAGGCATTGATTGGAGCGTAAGACGTTAGAGAGCTCGCAATATGCAAAACAGCGAATTTTCTCACACCGTTCACTGTTTCCCAATGCTATATAAATGTTAGTGCAGTTAAACTATATATCAATCTAGGCTTTAGACCGGCTTTTGTTATGAAAATGATAATCTTAACTTTCATCCAGCTCATTTAAATCTTTATCTATGTTGATTTTTTTAACCCCAACATTGAAAGTAAAATGTGAGAAAGTAATGGGTCGTTGATTAAAATCAATCTGGCTGTTTTAAATACACACCAAATTGAAAAAGACTATTATGTTTTAAATACTACTTGCAGACTTAATACTTAGTTTATCTTACAGTTTGGCGAGACGAGTAATATCATGCCGGATTGGATCTTCATATAATAATTTTTTGATCGACCAATTTGATAATTTGTAAAACTACAATATATGTTTATGTTCATTTATGAAGTATAACAATATTATACATCACCCCCCTTTTTTTAAATAAAATTCAAACAAAGAATTTATCTCCACTTATATGGAAAATATGACGGCAAAAATTACTGTAATATGTCAGGTTAGGCAACTTCCGGTTACCAAGCAGTTACATGTGTAGAAGCTTTAGTAGCAGTGATTTTATATTTTGTATTTTGCAAGCGTTCACACACATCTGAACTTTATTGGGATTAAAGATAAAAATAAAGCACTGCACAATTTACCACCATTCAACACAAAAAACAATTTAATCCGAAAACAATACAATATGAATAGCTAAAACTTGCATGGATGATCTGTCCTATTTAGTGCTTTAGACGAACGACGTTATTTTTTAATCAAATTATTAATGAAATATTAATTAATAAATGTTTCTTTGTTCACTGCTGTGTACACAGTTCTATAAACTATAAATATATTTAAATATTTAATGTCCTTCAATACTGGTTTCAAACCTTTTGATCCCCAATTGAACGCATCAAGGATATCTTTCTGCAGGAACAAAATGCTAGTATTCATTCGTCTGAAATACTTTTTATTTCTCAAATCATTTTGCTTATCACCGGAACGTGCATATAATGTTGATCATTTAGAAAATTTCATAAACAGATGTTTTAAGTAAACTTAGGCTTAGTGCAATAGAAAGAGGCAGACATTGCACTATTACCAAAGAAGATAGACTTTGTAAAATGTGCAATGATGCCACAATTGAAGACGAAAAACCTTTACTTCGGCAATTTTCAAAATACTCAAATGTAAGAAAAGTATTTCTCAACATATTGTCCTATTTCAAGAATATAAATTGTGATAACCTTCGTGAAGAGAATTTCTTTAAATCAATAATCAATACAACAAACCAAAATGTGTTTAATTTACAGTCTTCATTTCTTCAAAAACTAGTTGAAAAAAGAAATGAATAAACACAATAGTTCTACCATGTAGTTTCCAAAATACAACGTATTCTAGTATAATTACTATTTTACTCTATACATTTCTATACTTGTAATTGTGTAAACATAATTTGTATGTTTAATAATTATTGCACTACAGGTCTTAACCAATTATGGTAATTGTGTTGAACCAATAAATATTATCATTATTATAAATATTATTATTATTTATAACTTACACAGCTGCGGCAGTGGTCGAAAGATTACATTAAATTCTATCACGTTATTTAGCATGTTCTTTTATCAATTAAAATTTATAAAATTATAAACAATATATTGATATGATATAGAATATTCATGTGTATAACATTATAAAATAAATAAAACGTCAAGGATTTAATCTATCTACTTCACATATGCTTATTGTTTCAAACAACTTATTAAAACAATATATCTAATTATTTTCAGTTTTACTTCATTGTTTTTGTATAAAATAACTTCATGTAGTAAAATATTGAACACAATGTTACTGGGTACTGTTTCTAAAATTGTCGAACGTATATACATATCTTATAGCGTTAAGTATTGTCGTCTCAAGCACTATTATTCTTTTATCCCCCCTATCGACTCTCATGTTGTTTCTCTAAAGCGCGATTGTTACACGTACATGTACATGGTTGTTTGTAATGGTTAAATGATGTGAAATATTTCAAATTTCTGAAGAGTTATACCATATGACATGGTTTGGGTCTGTTTACGCCTTATACACCGCAAAGACAGAGCCAAACCAGGTTATTGAAATATTTCAAATATTGATTTACTATCAATCTTAACAATTTTAATGGTAAAACGTCGATTGACGTCATGGAACTATTTGAATTAAGAATGGGTCATAGGTCACGCAAGATATATTGTATAAAATGTGTTGCTCGATTTGAATTAAGCTTACAAAACAAATTAAATTATTTCACTATATATTTACATAATGAAATTAACATTTAATTTAATAAACAAATATTTGAGCCTGCACTTTGTTTAAATTCCAAAATTTTGAGATTAGAACGTTTATATATAACGCCATGTTGTGTTTATTTACAGTAATTGATGCTTGATTAAATTTCAAGGTATTGTTTTTCTAATTTTAAAGACTTAAGTTGAGTATGAACAAACCGTATTAGTATGTACATGTATCATATTTATGTGAAAATTTTATATGACTTGATGTTATTTTACATATTTATGTAATGTATTTTTTGTCATTGTGTTTATTATAAAGGAAAAATAGCAACGAAAACCGACCGAACAACAAGAGCCAAAAGTCGAGGGACAGTGTCATAAATCCGGATATAGACAAACGCAACACAATAACCAAAAACAAAGAAAGAGAGTAACCCGAACCCAATAAAAACAGCTTTTCTAATATAAGTGTAAAACAATAGTTCAATTCATGTAGATTTTGTACCTAGTTTGTTCATTTTTATATTGTTCATATCTATTTTAGTTGTTTAATTTGACTAACACTATAAATATTGCCTTACTTAAGAATCAGCAAATATGACCCATGATAAAAAGATGTGTCCAGCTTTTTGGAGACTGCGATCACAGATCAGTGACCCATCTTTATGAGAAACTCTGGACCTGCCAATGTTCGCTTTTATAAAAAAAATTTATTTGCTGCATATGAACTCAGGTGAGCTTTGGACCGTAAACCTCTCTCATTACCTATAAATGTGTGGATTCGAATAATGAATTGTGAACGTACTTCTGTATTGTTAATGTTTTCTGCTATAATAATCTTAATTCATTGTCGTATTTTGTACAAGGGGATTAATATTAACATTTTTACCCTTACATACTTCTTAATTAAGGTCATATTCCAACGCCCCTTATCTATAGTCTAGTTTGAACTCACAACGCAGTGTTGATACCCTATTTATTGACAGTAGATAGCTTAACTACCTATATCACTCAATCCTTGATACCCCATTTATTATATGAAAAAGTGACAACTTCACAAAATACGCCCGTTAATTGTCAATATACAGATTTAAAGAAAATGTCTATCTTGATGTTCAATGCTATTTTAAAATGCCACATGTACTTGTTTGCCTGGGGTGTTCATCAATAATATGAAGAAAACATGATAATTGTTACTGGACATCCAAAACCTTAATATTTAACATAAGTTTTTCTCAATGACTAACTTTCTACGGGTCAAAACAGTAAAAAAGCGTTCTACAGTTATTAGTTTGCCTGCATTTGTGCTACCATCATATAGGGTTTTTATCAACATCGAAAAATAAAGGTAGGGTTTTATTTATGTAAACGAAACATTATTTAATGGTGACAATACATTCGAGGGTTTTCAGGTGGCGGATTCTCTTTTGTTTCTCTTTTGTGGATATGTTCAGGTCATACTTTGAAGCATGAACACGGACCATAGCCGCTGTCATTTTTTGATATTGCCACGACTTCTGTTCATCCATTTCCTTGCGCGTTTATTTTTCTATGTAAACTTTGTTGATCCTGAAAATAGCTGCTTGCAGAAGTTCATCAATCATTATTAAATTTACGTTACTTGACTATCATATTCAATAATATTAAATGTAAACGTCGAATGAGAAATAAAAAAAATACAATACATCTTGGGCACGCTATTTTTTAAAGAAAGACAGGAAAATAATAAAATGTTAACTTTACTTCGTGTACAACCAGAATCACAAGTCTTAATTGTTCATCGACGCTTAAATCTGATAATGTCAGTACTACAATTTTACCTCAGAAAAAGCAACCTTTCCAATTTAAAATTGACACAAAAAGCATTTCCCTCTGTGTTTGCCACATATATGTTAAAGCAGCGTTTTAGAACAAATCTATGATGTTATCTGGATGTAAGAAGTAAACTTTCACCTTACGTGTTTACTAGTGTTACTGTTTCGAACATTTTTTAACGAATATATATTTTTAACTTATTCTCGTCTTAGGCAACTCTTAAACTGTATCCGTCATCACCACTCAGTTAGTATTTCTAATGTTGTTTTCGCGTACATGGTTGCTTGTAATTGTACGCTATACATTTTCTTTGTTAAATTAATACTTAATTTAAATTTAATTAATATATATTTGAATCTGCACTTTACTACACTTCCTGCAATTTTGAGACAAGAGCATTGGTACATTACGCGAAGTTGTTTTTTTAGGGTAAATCGCGCTTACCAATTTTTCAGTTTGTTAAAACATTATTCCCCCAGGCTGTGGTTTTACAACGGGATGACGTTTTAACGTTCTTTAACATGGCCAACAACATGTATACCCACATAGTCCGAAAATCCTCGGCCGTCCAACGCTTTTTAGGCATTGATTGATTTGCGTAGGACGTTAGAGAGCTCGTCATATGCAAAACAGCGAAGTTTGCCTCATCAGTCTGGGTCGGAACATTTCACAGTCTCCTGATGCTCTATGAACGTTAGCGCAGTTAAACTATATATTAACATCAGCTTCCGTTATGAACATTGTAATCTTAACTAACATCAATTAAAATCAATGTAGCTGTTTTCAATACACACCAAATTGAACGGGACTTTTATTTTTTAACTGCTACTTGCGCACTTAATACTAAGTTCATCTTACAGTTTGGTGAGACGACTAAATTCACGCAGGATTGGATCTTCATATAATAATTTTAAGGTAGTTCCAGTTTGAGTGGTTGTAAAGCTACAATTAATGCTTATTTACATTGATGATGTATGATAATATGACACACCATCCCTTAAGAAATAAAACTCAAACGAGGAAGGTGTCTGCACTATTATGGCAAATATGATGGCAAAAATTATCTAATATTGCAGGCCAGTCATATTCCGGTCACGTAGAAGATGTATGTTTGATTTTGTTTGATGGTCTTTAACGCCACTTTCAGCAATTTTTCTGCTATATCATGGCGTCCAGTTTTAATTGAGGAGGAAGCCGGAATACCCGAAGAAAACCCCCAACCTGCGGTAGGAAAACTGGCAATCCTTGTCAATTAAGATTGGAGTCGAGTACATCCTGCCTGCAGTGAGAATCGAACCCGCAATCTACGCATTGACAGGCCACGTGATCAATAGTAGACGAACTACCTTGACCACTCGTCCACCGAGGCCCCCAGATGTATGTACAGAATCCATATGTGTATTTATTTTTCTCAAGCGCGCGAACAAATCTGAACTTAATTGGCATTGTGGAAGAATATGAAGCACAACACAATTTACCACAATCAAACACAAAAATGAAATGTGTTTCTTTAATAACATCTGGTGTCAGCAACCCCTACTTTACCCCTTCATTTCAAAATGACGTCATAGCTGTAGTTTGGTTTGATGTATCTCAGAAGTACATTCCTGTTCAAATCTTACTTGAGATGGGTAATTTATCTCTTTTTTGATAATGTTCCCTGTTCGTAATTACCAACGAGTACTCCGACTTCTTCTATATCAACGACACTAATAGACCTAAAACATTTTTAAAATTACAAAACCTTAAGTGTTGCTTATGTCATATCTCATTGTTAATCAAGTAAAAGGACACATTCAGTAGTTTTATTCATACATTACCTTGCTAATATTGTGGTTGTTCGTAACATCTTGAATATATTTTTGCAGCAGAAAAATTCTTTTGCAAGCATAGAAGGTCGACTACTTGATACATACAGAAGACAATGACGACAGGTAAACTTGATAGTTGTTTTAGAATGTCTTTTTATTTAAGTAATGACCCTTGCTTACACCTGGGCTTTTGATTAAAGAATATTCAAATATTAGCGCATATTATTGTGATTTTTACACAATATATATTTGAATCAACGTATTTTCCGTTAGATAATAAAAGCAAACACAGTCATATTTAATCTACGTTGTAAATATATACACACAACATTAAAGTTACTGATATATAGTAAATTATGTGTATTGGATTAAGTAAATTCAAGGCAAATAATATTTATTTGACGTATGAGATTTGCATCGAAAATAACAAGCATCGATCATATTTTAGAGAAAGAAATTGTTGCCAAAGCAATCAAAGAGATTAGAGGTGTGAATTTTATAAAATACCACGATGAATTTGTTAGTAAGGCTAAGGAAATTGTAAAGATATTGACAGAAGCTGCAGCAACAGAAGTTCTATTGGCAAAGAGAGCAACATCAATGATTATGGAAAAAGATGTAACATCAATGGAGAAAGAAATTCTAGAAATAATAGGTCTGGATGGAGTTAATATGCTAAAAGAAGCCTTCTTAGCTGAAACCTATACAATCAATCTTACACACCATGATGATGGTCTACATGCTGATTTATCTAAAAATGGTGAAAAGTATACCGAAACTATTGTAATGAGAGACGAGTCTTCTGGAATGGTGGTTATTATTTATCAGTCGATAAGCATTTTAGTAGAATTAATTCTGTTTTTGCTGAGTGCAAATGGTATACGAGCAAATTTGAATGAAATCGCAGCAATGCGCAGTGTTGAGAGGGTATTGCAGTCGACAGTCCGATCTAGTGCAGTGCAACAGGCAATCGATGTATTTGCAAATGCTTGGAATCAAGCAGGTGCCAATACATTGACGCGGGCAATGGCCTTATACAACTTGCTACATAACACCTACGTATGTGGTGCACTTTGGACAATTTTTATGTCTGTTATTTCGGAAATGAACATAGTTGATCACATCCGTGCCATAGTCCGAGTTGCATTGATGCTTGTTGCTGCATTCACAACAGGGGGATTCGCATTGATAGCACGAATCATTGTCGCCATTGACAGCAGTGTACCTTCTTTGTTTCGGAAAGTTTTAAACCTTGGAACACTTAGTGACAGAGAAAAGAAGATAATTAATGCCTTGCTTAGATCATTAGGACTCCCTGAAATATAGCTTACTTTGGACAACTTAGTAATATAATTAAAACTTTTCTTTCTTCTTTTTGTGCAAGATACAATGTTCGTCTTGTTCTTTTTTGTCTGAATTAGATTAAATTCCACATTTTACCCATTTTGTTTGTTAATTTTGTAGTTAGTCATTTCGTACACCGTTTAGCAAATGTTGTGTAAAATTAAATGATACATTCATGTCTCTCCCATTAGTTTTAAGGAAAAAAAAATATTATAAAGTGGTTTTTAAAAAGCGATCCGATATTTCTTATCACATAATGTTATTATAACCTGTAATGAGCACGAAGGGTAACATTCATTTGTTTACATTATATTAAAGTTCGTGCCGTTTGTTTATTTAATAGGTACGCATGGAACATTAAAACATACTTTATTTTCATGGTATCGAAGTACATTGTTTGATAAAAAATAGCATTTCCGTAGCAATACATTTTTGAATTTTGTTAAAGCCTTCAACTTTAGTCATGGAACCAAAATTCGAAGTGGTAGCAAAACAATCGTAAATCACTATGAAAAAACAATTCATCCACAACAGAAAAAACGACACAAATAAAACGGAGGATGAAGTTGTTGCTTCAGCCTGGTGCTTGGAATTCTTCATTTTTCAACTGCAGTCAGTATCAATTTCTAGTTTTACAAAAGCTAGTGATTATATTGGTTAGCAAGTACAGGTTTCTCCATGGATTATGGTTTAAATGATATTTTCCTAGATATTTTGCCTGTATCCAGACACTGAAATGTGCATGAGATTTTATTGCACCTACTGATTTCCATGTAAATTTTATATGTAAGACATATGTCTTGGAATGTATCCTAGCATAATATCCAAACCTTAAAAAGATTCTGTAGTGATACTTGCAGCACATTGACTGTGCAAAAACCTGTGATTATATTGCATCAACTACACCCATTAATACATTACTAGCAAACAATTTTTAAGACCTACAAGAAAATACGACAGAGCTGATTACGCAGCAAATTACAAATCCATGCCTTACAGAAAACTCATTAGTAAAAACATCAGATCAAAAATATAAAACTAACAAAAAAGCGGCACAAACCTCTCTGAGAGCTAAGGACAAAGTGAGTGATAATATATGTTTCGGGAAGAGATATTGCATATACGTTTTACATAGTCTAGTTTATATTTTCCCAAATCTATTCCCATCAGCTGTTCTAAGTGACAGGTCGTAATAAGAACATTGGTAGCGTCTTCAAGTTTAAGGTAGATTTAATGCTGATAACTGAATTTAGCAATGTTCAGGAAAAGATATCACGAATAAAACCAGGAACAAAGAAAACAAGTAGACTAAAAACATAAAACTACCAAAAACGAAGCACAAACAACTCTGAGTGCAATGGAAAACAGGAGTGATATCATTAGCTCGCTAGGGTAGATTTAATGCTAATAACTGAATTTTGCATTGTTCAGGGACAAGACATCTTCAATATAGCGAATAGTGAAATTAAACACCTGGGCTAGTATATATACGCCTTGGTATACTATCTGATACCGTTGAGACACTGTAGTTAAAATTACTCTGCACTATGTCCAGCGATTTGGACTACTCGGGCTTATCCGCTATGCGTAAATATAGCTTCATTAACCGACTTGAATCTAGAGATAAATATAGTACACGTGTACAAGCATACGACGATATTCGTATCCAATGACGTATTAATCTGACAGTAATCTAACTCATCATTTTTGTAAACCGTATAAATCAAATATTTTTAAACAAAAACGCTAAATTTTCCCACGCGAAAAAATCAATTTTACAGTAGATAAAATATATAACGATAAAATAACTTGTCACAGGAAGTCCAAGTATTCATATACATATGAGTATAAATATTAATAAAGTGGCAATTGATCTCTGATACACAGTAAACAGTAACGATACAGTGGTCCAAGACCGTGCCGTGCCGAGACACGGCCCAAGCTCTCGATTCAAAGTTGTACAGCTGTAGCAATATTATAAGAGTTCGTATGGCCAAGAGGTAATACACTATTTCTTCTGCGTTTTCCCCTATGAATTGTTTATAAATCTTGTATTTATGACATTAAAGTTAAATAAAAGGAAAGGTCCCGTTATAACACAGTTAACACGGCTAGCGTTTATACGATAATTATATATATTTCAGTAACTAGGTTTTCGGGCTGGTATTTCTCTGTGTGTTAAGAGAAATACAATACTACAATTTCTGACAAGTTAAAAACCTTCCTTCATTGCTTCCCAGTTAGTGACTCATATGACTACAGTGACGTACAGTAAAATCGACGACCGCGTCTACCCATCAATACACATCAAACTGCATATTGATATAAACCATGTGCTATGGAAAACAGGAGTGATATCATTAGCTCGCTAGGGTAGATTTAATGCTAATAACTGAATTTTGCATTGTTCAGGGACAAGACATCTTCAATATAGCGAATAGTGAAATTAAACACCTGGGCTAGTATATATACGCCTTGGTATACTATCTGATACCGTTGAGACACTGTAGTTAAAATTACTCTGCACTATGTCCAGCGATTTGGACTACTCGGGCTTATCCGCTATGCGTAAATATAGCTTCATTAACCGACTTGAATCTAGAGATAAATCTAGTACACGTGTACAAGCATACGACGATATTCGTATCCAATGACGTATTAATCTGACAGTAATCTAACTCATCATTTTTGTAAACCGTATAAATCAAATATTTTTAAACAAAAACGCTAAATTTTCCCACGCGAAAAAATCAATTTTACAGTAGATAAAATATATAACGATAAAATAACTTGTCACAGGAAGTCCAAGTATTCATATACATATGAGTATAAATGTTAATAAAGTGGCAATTGATCTCTGATACACAGTAAACAGTAACGATACAGTGGTCCAAGACCGTGCCGTGCCGAGACACGGCCCAAGCTCTCGATTCAAAGTTGTACAGCTGTAGCAATATTATAAGAGTTCGTATGGCCAAGAGGTAATACACTATTTCTTCTGCGTTTTCCCCTATGAATTGTTTATAAATCTTGTATTTATGACATTAAAGTTAAATAAAAGGAAAGGTCCCGTTATAACACAGTTAACACGGCTAGCGTTTATACGATAATTATATATATTTCAGTAACTAGGTTTTCGGGATGGTATTTCTCTGTGTGTTAAGAGAAATACAATACTACAATTTCTGACAAGTTAAAAACCTTCCTTCATTGCTTCCCAGTTAGTGACTCATATGACTACAGTGACGTACAGTAAAATCGACGACCGCGTCTACCCATCAATACACATCAAACTGCATATTGATATAAACCATGTGCTATGGAAAACAGGAGTGATATCATTAGCTCGCTAGGGTAGATTTAATGCTAATAACTGAATTTTGCATTGTTCAGGGACAAGACATCTTCAATATAGCGAATAGTGAAATTAAACACCTGGGCTAGTATATATACGCCTTGGTATACTATCTGATACCGTTGAGACACTGTAGTTAAAATTACTCTGCACTATGTCCAGCGATTTGGACTACTCGGTCTCATCCGCTATGCGTAAATATAGCTTCAGTAACCGACTTGAATCTAGAGATAAATATAGTACACGTGTACAAGCATACGACGATATTCGTATCCAATGACGTATTAATCTGACAGTAATCTAACTCATCATTTTTGTAAACCGTATAAATCAAATATTTTTAAACAAAAGCGCTAAATTTCCCACGCGAAAAAATCAATTTTACCGTAGATAAAATAAATGACGATAAAATAACTTGTCACAGGAAGTCCAAATATTTATATACTTATAGTATATTATACTTAGAGTATAAGTATTAATAAAGTGGCAATTGATCTCTGATACAAAGTAAACAGTAACGATACAGTGGTCCAAGACCGTGCCGTGCCGAGACATGGCCCAAGCGCTTGATTCAAAGTTGTACAGCTGTAGCAATATTATAAGAGTTCGTAAGGCCAAGAGGTAATACACTTCTTCTTCTGCGTTTTCCCCTATGAATGTTTATAAATCTTGTATTTATGACAAAAAAGTTAAATTAAAGGAAAGGTCCCGTTATAACACAGTTAACATGGCTAGCGTTTATAGGATAATTATATATATTTCAGTAACTAGGTTTTCGGGCTGATAATTCTGTGTGTGTTGAGAGAAATACAATACTACCATTTCTGACAATTTAAAAACCTGCCTTCATTGCTTCCCAGTTAATGACTCATATGACTACAGTGACGTACAGTAAAATCGACGACCGCGTCTACCCATCAATACACATCAAACTGCATATTGATATAAACCATTTACCGCAAATCAAAAATATTAATACACATACTACAGTGATCTAGATAACATCAATCAGTACCAACCATAAGAAATATCTCATGGCGGCACATATTTTCTGTGGTACCGATGGCCGAGTTGTTAAGGTATTAGTCTACTATTGATCGCGTGGTCTGTCAACACAGATATAGCAGGTTCGAGCCTCAATGCGCGCAGGGTGCGTTCGACGCCAATCTTAATTGACAAGGATTGCCAGATGTCCTAGCGAAGGTCGGGGTTTTCTCCTGGTACTCCGGCTCCCTCCCCAAATAAAAACTGGACGCCATGATATAGCTGAAAAATTGCTGAAAGTGGCGTTAAACAAAATTTAAACAAACAAACACATATTTTCTTGATACAAGTGTCCATTATATTAATGAATATTTTGAATTTAAAGACTATATTTATATAATCAGTATGCGCAGACGTGAATTAGTTCGATTCGAACAGGAACATTTAGACATTTAGAATTGCATGCTTAGATATGTAAGGGAAGATTCTACCATGATGAAAAATCATAAAATCGAAACGGGTGTGCAGTTAGCAGTGGGTTCGATATTCGACATTCGAATATCGAACTCGCTGCTAAAGTATGTTCGATATTCGACATTCTAATATCGAACTTGCTGCTAGAAGTGGGTTCGATATTAGATATTAATAAATACACATTATCAAATACAATGTTTAATATTGCTATACATACTACCTTGGGGAATTGTATACATCTGGAAAGGTTTGGTATGTAAGGGAACCCAACAGCGTCAAATTTGAATATTGAACTGGTAAATAATCAGTTACGTGTGAATATGCACGTGCATGCCGAGAAATAACCTCCAAGTTTTTTATTCAAAGCTATCCTGCTATGGTCATCAGTGTCAATTAATATGCATGTCTTATCTGTAGCAAACCATGCGTTCGTTACGCCACGGTGGCAATAAATTTTCTGTCTTTAACGCGTTGTAATTTTTTTATAAGTTAATTTTGAAAGTTAAAGAAAGGTCCTGTAAGAACACATTTAGCACAAGGTATCGTGCTTTATACGATAGTGACTTAAAAATACGAAAACTTGGTTTTCGCACTGTTATTTCTCGCCATTGATTGTATATCCGCTTTTCATTTTAATAGAAAACTGGCTATAAACGGAAAAAGAACACCCCCTCCACCGAGAATGTCAATTAGCATAATACTTTGAGCTTACCTCCCTTTCCATTGATGTCTTTCTTTTTTTCTGTTTTAACGGTATATTTTGTATTTCAGTGTGTTTCATAGACAGACAGGAATGCTAAATTTTGCTGTTATTAAAAACAAGAATAATTGTTGATATGATGTCACGCGACTTACCTATATATTTCCGCGGAGATCGGTTTATATATATATTTCCTAGGGAGACCGTCGTCGGTTATGGACGTATATTGCTTGAAACACAATCGTGAATAATAATAAATCTTAATTAAAGGGCGACGCGGATAACTGTAGTCGGAGCATTTTGAAGAAATATTTGGCAACGTTTAAAGAATTTCTCAAACAACAACAAAAATTACTTCAGAAACTGTCGTTAGTTTAGTATCGTATTTAAGTTGAAATGCAGTGTGGAATGATATTTTTTTCTTCAGTCTGAGTCAATACGACCCTTTCATCCTCTTAATCTTCATGAAACTTGGCACAACAGTTGGCATTATATAGCTTTAGATGCTGTCAAAAGGAATTTAAGGCATCTGGACAAGTTCGGTATGTAAAAGAGCCAAACAGCATCAAATTTGAGTATCGAAATGGTAAAAAAATAACTTAAGTGCAAATATGCGACCTTGGGGACCACCCCTTCATCCTCCTCAATCTTCATGAAACTCGGCACAACAGTTGGCGTTATATAGCTTTAGATGCTATCAAAAGGAATTTAAGGCATCTGGACGGGTTCGGTATGTAAAAGAGCCAAACAGCATCAAATTTGAGTATCGAAATGGTAAAAAAATCACTTAAGTGCGAATATGCGAACCTCGGGACCACCCTTTCTTCCTCTTTCAATCTTCATGAAACTTGGCAAAACAGTTGGCATTATATAGCTTCAGATGCTGTCAAAAGGAATTTAAGGCATATGAACGGGTTCGGTATGTAACCATTTCGATATTCAAATTGATGCTGTTGGGCTCCCTGACATACCGAACCCGTCCAGATGCCTTAAATTCCTTTTGACAGCATCTAAAGCTATATAATGCCATTTGACTCCTAGCTTTAGCTCTCTCTGATGCATTAAAATAGCATGTTCCTTGTCAACAAAATTGTATGAAATCGAGGTGGATGACAAGTATTTTGCCAGTGTTTTTCTGCTTGGAAATTGATCTAAATAAACAAATATATATGTCATATTGCTCTTCTGTTAGGCGTTACAGTGTCAGAATTTTTCAAATGAAGGTAAATGCTAATGATTTGTCCGATGTTCTGACATGAAACAGCTGATTTTTATCGATGATTTTATAAAAATCTTATCAAATTACCGTGAAACTGAAAATGCAGGACACAAATTAAATATATGTACAACATTTCCAGTACAATTGGTTCTATGCAAAAATGTCACACATGTTTTTATTTGACAAAACAAGACCACGACCTCTGTTGATAATATTTTAATGCACAAAACCGTATATTGCATCCTTTAAGAGCATATTTTTATAAACTCACAATATCTTCACTTTAAGAATCCGTTGTATTTTACGACACCTGTACTTGTGTTTAAGACTGTTTGTAGTAAGATATTTGCCATGAAAGTGTATTAAATTGGATTTTATCTGGCAACACTTATATCAAGAAAGATAACTCTGTTTCAGCCTTGTTTTAAAAACAAACTATTTTATATCAACAGTGACACATTTAATATTTGACTAAAGGTTTATTTCTATTGAGTAGAAGCAGAGTAGGCATAGCAACCTGATAATACTCAGTCATTTTAAAATGAATTGACTTCATTGACAATGAAAATTTAACTTGGAAGATTGATTTTTTTCACTTTGTGCTAGTTTTTTATTGTTGATCACCCCAAACTTTTAGTTTAAGCACTGTAACTGTCAGGTACTTTGTTAAGTTTCTGTACTCATGTTTGTAACAACTACACCTATGTGTTTGTATGTGCAGGCAACTTAAAACATGTGGGAAAAAAACAAAACAGAAAATACTTCATTCTTTTGTGTCACTGAAACGAGTAAAAAGTTATTATTTTTCCCCGCCTTTATTACAATAGTATTGTGTGTTTATTGCAAGTAGACAGAAAGTATTTAATTAAAATTAGCCTATTGTGCACTTGATATCAACTATTGCACACTATTCTCGTCTGTTCACTTTTAAACTTAACCCGTACGAAGTAAAGAGGCGTCAGACGCCAGGTTTTTAGGCGTAAACCAGGCGTAATGATGCTTACGTGACATTAACCTGGCGTAAATGAGCAGGACACGTAAAATAATTTCCCAAACTGGCGTCAAATACTATCAACCTGGCGTAATAAGACAAACAAACAGGCGTTACCCTTCCTTGTAGAGGCGTAAGTTTGGACTTAGAATTTTACACTCAAATATGAGGCGTAAAATTTTTTAAGAAACATTAGAGGCGTAATGTTGGACTTGGAAATTTTTATTGAAATATGTAGTGTAAAGAGAGATGTAAATGTACATGTTAATGTTGACTGGGACAAAAAAGGTAACGTAATTAATTCACTACTCAATAAACTGGCGATATTGAATCATTGCTGCTCTTAAAGACAGGTGCTCCATCTGTATTAAAAGTAAATTAAATATTTTGAGGATTACTCTGTGGCCCTTTATTCTTTACATATGACCGATACAGTTCACTAGCGTATATATCTTCATAAGTCTCCTGTGGCACGTTTCTTTCAAATCTGTGTTGTAGGAATTTATAGAAACCGTTTTGTGCGATTAAGTTTTTCACCTGGTTAACTATTGGTATTTCCAAAAAATAGTTTTGTCTTTAATAGAATGTATTTCTTGCAATGCTGATAGGGGCAGGTATCCCCAGTTTTGTCTTCAATGTATCCTACAGTGTTTACAAAAATAATGCATTATCATTGGATTCCTTAAATTTTTAAAGAACATCTTGTAAGCATGAAGACTTGTACATAATCTATGTCCTTGTGGCAGAACAATTGCAAGAATGTTTAAGAGTTGCTGCACTGCTTCTCTGGTAAGATTGTTCTTTGTACAAAATATGGCTAGAAAAGCATGAATGCACCCAGCGTTACTGAGCAGCCATCATATAATGTTTTAGTGTCCTCATCTTCTGGGTTAGGGTCTACAACTTCATCAATATTTTCCAGATCATCAATCAAGTCATGATCATCAGTTACATGTGCATCTTCATAACCATCAACTGATTCAATAAGATATTCGTCATTCACGTCATATATACATGTTAATGGGTTGATAGTTGCATCAAGAAGGAAATTGGTCAGTGCCTCATTACTGCTAAACCGTCACCAGTTTTCTACAATGAATAAATCAAGCTTACTATGAAAAGGACTTACAGCTTTGATAATACGTAATCGAAACATGTTTCACCTGTTTATACAATACATAGTCATAGTGATTGCCAAAAATAATAGAATTTATTTGGGCAAGCCTTAGAAATAGATACTAGAAATGTGAGGTTTACCAAACTTTTCTCACCTCTTTCATGGCAAGTCCAAATAGGTGTTATAATTTTTGGGCAATGATATATATGAATTGTGTTTATCCTGCAATAATTACAGTTATATAATATCTTTTTACTATAAAATATGTGAAGTCATTGAATTTCACCTGCTCAAATTCTACAGGGAAAACATGGTAATATTGTGATGGCATGCGTCTACTTTGTGAACCAGCAAACGGTGCAATAATTGCAGAATAAAACCATATCACAGGTTTTGTTGATTGATCCCCGATACAGGTCGTTTCATTTTGTCATATTGTTGTTGTATTTAATTTGATTTTTTTACATCTGAAATTTGTATGTCCAGTTGATATTTGCTTCTTTGTTACAACTTTAAGTTTACAATTCACATTTTATAATGTTCAATGTAAATAATACAAATATAAAATATTAAATATAATAAGAAGTTGAATGCTATTTACCTTAGAAACCATCTTCCATGTTGTTGTCATTCAGGTCACCACTTACATCTAGCAAATATGTCCCAGCATCACCTGATGTTAAATCAGGCTGAAATGGAAAACATGTCATTCCAGAATGCAAATTATCAGTCATGTCAGTAGTATAAACAAGTACAAGTAATTCTATTTCTGAAATTAATAACCATCACATGTCCCATTACAATCCAAATTAGTCCGAGAATCCTCTGCCGTCCAACGCTACTTTTTTTGCGTGGGACGTCAGAGAGCTCTCCATAAGCAAAACAGAGGATTTTGCGACACGGGTCCGAGTCGGCAAATTTCATCGTGTCCAGATGTTAAAAAACATTTTCGTCCAGTTCAACCATATATAATTCGCTTCTTTATACAGTATAGATATATTTCTCTATGAATATAATCATCATACCTTCAATCAAGATGATTTATATGTCCATTTCTAAGCTCATTTCCATCGATACCCTTTTTGAACAAAAAGTCACGTGACAACAATGTGACAAAATTGGAGCACCTGCATGCATCATTAAAACTCTATATGCTACCACAAATAAAGAAAATACTAGAGCATATTTGTTTTGTTTATTGCTTACCTTTTGTTCAGAAGTCAAAGTCAAAGTCAAAAAGCTTTATTTAAAGTCGGTTGAAAGCAACATACAAACACAAGCTCTAATGAGCTTTTATGCCGACATTACGTAAATAACAAGACATACACATTAACGTAAATCGACATTAGGTCGTCACAGTCTTAAAGTCGTCGGATTTCTTTATCGCAAGATTCTCGTTTTTTGCTTCGTCAGACAAAGTTAGGAGACGGTCCATTTTAGAGCAGAAACATTTTTCCCTAAAAGTAATTACTAGCACTATTTGTGAAATAATCTTATTATAAAATTCTAGTGTTTGTTGACAAGACCAGGAAAACCATGTCTTTTTTCTCTCCTGGTGATGATATGTTTGATAATACCATGCACTGGCGATATGCACTTAGGAACTAATCGAGCTAAGGGAACAAATCCATTGATATGTAATATATAATGATCAAACGATTATTTCCACTCTATCGTGTGTATTTATTGATGTAAAGGGCATTGAAAGTGATTGACGACTTAAGGGCACTATCGACCCCCTACGGTTTTGGCAGTTATTAACATAAGAATAAATTCTGCATTAGTTCATCATGTTGATTTGATATGGAATATAAGTCACAACATGTATTAAGCGAACATTACACCCATATTGATCAATTTGCCCTTCCTAGCCACTTTCGTGTTGAAAAGTTTAACGTATCTATTCTATAGCAATCTTGTATAATGTGTATATCCCATGACGGGCATTGGTGGCCGAGTGGTTAAATGAGTTAGTCACAACTAATGACTTTGCATTTCAACACCGTGGTTGTGGTTTCGAGTTTCACTGCAGGCAGGGTGTACTGGGGTATGATAAAATAAGATGACGACATTACATCCGACTAGATGACGACTTTCAGACAGTGGTGTCCTGGAGCCGTCAGAACAACCCTTCTGTCTATTTTCGTTTATTTAATCATGTAAGATAAACATCTAGAATTCGGAATGATGTGTCATTTGGAGGACAAATGTGTTTTCGTGTTTAGCAATACAAACGCGTATGCCTAAATGTCGTCATCTAGTTAAACATGTTAAAAAGATACAATTAATTCAAGAACTGACGACTTAATGTCGATTTACGTTACTAAGACGTTCATACACAATAAAACATTCCTAACACAAAGTATGCATTTCATAAGCATAAGCACATAATAAACTGGAAAAGTCACATATATATAGCACTACACATATAAAAAACACTACATGCATTAAGAATATTAAAGAAGACGGTAAATGCACATAAAAATCAAAAGCAAGCTTCTAAAAATCTAGTTTGTAAGATAGCTATACTAACTCATGCAAAAATTGTAAATAAACAGAAAAAATTTTAAAATTAAAAATTTCCAAAATTCTTAATTTAAATATATAACTTAAAAATTTAAAATTCAAAATTTAAAAACTTAACTCTTAAAATTCAAAATTTAAAAATTTTTAACTCAAAATTTATAATATAAAAATTCAAAATTTAAAATTTTAAAATTTTAAAAATTAAAATTCTAAATTCAAAATCCAGACTTCAAAACTCAAAATTTAAAATTCAATACTTCCAAAATTTTAAAATTTTTAAAGTTAAAATTTAAAAAGATTCAGAACAGCAGCTAATTGATAAAAAGCAGGAAGTTATGATGAGCAGGATAAACAATAGCATGATCTGCCATTCCAGCAAATTATTAAGTTCTTAAACTGTGAGAAAGAGGTTTCTTTCCTATAGTGGTCAGGCAGATCATTCCAGGTTTTAGCTGCAAAGTATCTAAATGAATTTAAGCCATACCTTGTTGTTTGAACACTTGGAAGGGTAGCTGTATTTTGGTATCTGAAAGAGTATTTATGTTTTTTAATTTCAATGAGATCATGCAAGTATAGTGGGCTTTGTTTATTTATGATTTTAAAAGTTTCAGTGGCTATAGCTCGTATTCTTCTAATTTTTAATGATGGCAGTTTGGATTTCTCTAGTAGTTCTTCATATGAGCTATTTGTATCTTCGTATTAAATCTTAGCGCCCTTTCTTGTATTTTTCCATCTTTTTAGAGTTTATCTCACTGCAAAAGTGCCAAGTAACTGGGCAGTAATTAAAATTTGATAGGATGAAAGAGTGGTATATAGTTAATATACCCAGCCTGTTCAGGTGTTTTCCTACTCTTTTTAGCACATTTAGTTGTCTTGAGGCTTTTTTACATAAGTTTGCTACGTGTGTATTAAATTTAAGTTGGTAATCAATAGTGATTCCTAAAAGCTTTACTTCATTTTCACATTTGATTTGGTTGTTATTTAAGTCAAAAGTTATGTTTTTATCTTTTGTTTTGTTGCCAATCGCTATAGCCTGGAACTTATCGGGATTTGCCTTCATTTGGTTAAAAGAAAACCAGTCTATTAATTTTAAGCTATCATTTTCCAAAGTTTTAATAAGGTTGTCAAGATCATATCCCTCATAAGCAAGAGTGTTGTCATCTCCATAGTTGTAGAGTGAACTGTCCTTAATCAAATAGAAGATATCGTTTAAAAAAATTATAAAAAAGCACAGGTCCAAGTATGGATCCTTGTGGTACCCCTTTATAAATTTTATCCCAGTTACTAAATGAAGTTCCCAATTTGACACACTGTTTCCTATGAGAAAGGTAGTCTTGGAGAAGCTTAAGAGCATTGTCTGATAGACCATAAGATTTTAATTTATTAAGAAGGAGGCTATGTGGGAGGCAGTCAAATGCTTTGGATAGATCCATGAGTATAGCTTCAATGAATTTATTTTCATCAAGGGTCTTTTTCCAGTCCTCTATAATTGTCAAAAGAGCTGTTTGACAGCCATATCCAGAGCGGAAGGCCGAAAGATATGGGTGAAAAATGTTATCAAAATATGAAGTTAGCTGGTTATAAATTGCACGTTCAAAAAATTTTGAAATATATGGTAAAATGCTTACTGGTCTATAATTACTTTTATCATGTTTATCCAATGCATTATTTTTCTTGTGTATAGGTACAACTTGTGCTTCCTTTAATTTTTCAGGAAATACAGAGGATTTTATACTTTTGTTTATTAACATTGTTATAGGCTTTGTTATTGCTGGTTTTGCTATTTTTAGCAGTTTAGCCGATATACCATCTTTTCCTGTTGCCTTTTTTACATTGGCTTTATTTATTTGTTTAGCTACAAAGTTTTCATCTATTTCTTTAAATTTCAGTTCTTCAATTTCAGTTCTGTTTTCTTTAATTTTTATAATACTTGGATGGTTATTATTACTATAAGTTTCTTTTGAACCAATATCTTTGGCAACATTAATAAAAAAGTTATTAAAAATTGTAGCAAGTTCACTTTGATCATTTATGATTTTATTATTTTCCTCTAGTATTATATCTTTATTATTTATGCTTCCTTTGTTGGTAATGAATGGCTTGATGGTAGGCCAACACTTACCTGATTTAGGGCCACCTACACATCTTTCAAAGAAATAATTTCTAATGGATGACTTTTTTAATTTTAGTTACTAAATTCCTGTTTTCTATACTCATTCCAGTTTTTGTTTGATTTACATTCTAAAAATTTATTGTGGAGCATACGCTTTTTATATACAGCTTTTCGTAGTTCTGCGTTCATAAATGGGGCTGGTTTTGGGGCTGACTTTCTCTTTTTTATGGGAGCATGTTTGTCTATGATATTAATAAAAGCAGATTCAAAATTTTCATATGCACAGTCACAGTTTTCATTTTCAATAAGTGAATCAAAGTCTATTTTTCTAGATCGCTTTGAAAATTTTGTTCAAAAAATTTTTTGAAGCTTCTATATTCTTTGTTTATTGTTTTCCTTGACTCTATATTACACTTGAACTGAAAAGATATAAAATTGTGTACATCACTTTATGCCACAATTAAAGTTTAGAACATTGTTCTAAACTTTAAATGGTTTTGTTGGTTTTTCTCAATCCTGTCCGATCATTTGGGTTAAGACGTGTCTTCCTCCGTTTTTGATCTCGTAACGGCGTATTCAAACGACGTCATTAATATTCATGTCCTGGTCACGTGGTTTTATCTCATGAATCGATATTTCTCCATATCGGTAAATCAAAGGATTATAAAAGTTTATATTAAAAGAAAAAAAAACAATTAAAATTTAAATTTATTCAATTTACTTTGATAATAAGGTTTAATTTAAAATTTAACTTATATTTCAAAATACATCTTGAGTTATTATTCAATAAACTACTTTATATATTTTAAAGAAAAAAGCGATTCCCTCTTTTCGCCCCAACAGCTGTAATTTGATACCGACACGAGTTTGAATATTCTTCAAGACCGACATCTTAGAGAACCTTGCTGCCTGCTCTTAAAAATGTTTGCGTGTATATATTTTAATGCAACCTTAGGAGTAGTTGGTCGTAATGACAAAAACCTTAAAGTGTTCTCATAGTTCGTATAGAAAGACCAGTATAATTAAAATTAGCCCATGCGTGTTTACTATTTACGTTGTGTCACGTAAATAGTAAACACGCATGGGCTAATTTTAATTCTAATATGACGTGCTTTAAAGGCTTTGAGACCACAACTGTGGTAAAACAATGATTTATCTATGAGTAACACGCGCTGAGAAGGGCGTGTTTTAAATGGCTGTTCCAATTACAAAACTGTAACTCCCACCGGAAAGCTATTGCATATGACGTATAAATGTTATAAATAGCGACACGCGCTATAATTATCCGTTGCAATATATTGTGTGTTACATTGACGGAACAGCCAGTTTATGGCGGAAATGCTGTTTTCTATAGGTACGAAAATATCATAAATGTACTCTAATTGTCTTATTAGAATAGAAATAATTCACGGAGGCTGTGATTTATCATTGTTTTACCACGGGATGACCATTTATGTCGTTATTTTATCCCTTGCTATCGCTCGGGATAAAATAATACGACATAAATGGTCACCCCGTGGTAAAACAATGATAAACCACAGCCTCCGTGAATTATTTCTTAATTAGACTGATAGAAAGACAAGAAGGAGATGCACTGGAGAATAGGAGGGAAGCGTGCAGTTGTACCACGGACAAAAAATCAAAGTTCACTGTTCACGGTAAGTTTTCAATTTCTCTAATTTATACTTCTTAAATAAGCATAAATGAATGGTTGGGGGGGGGGGCAATCATATATTGAATTATTAAATAAGATCTATTCATATATTTTATTACTGCACATCCACGTGTGCACATCCACATTGACAAAATAGTCCATTCACTACCAAAATGATCAAGTGATGTTAATGGAACACTTTGTTTGTAAAATCACTGATTTACATAGGCTTAACATGCTTAGGATGAGAATTGAGGCATGGATATATTTAGATAATTTACAAATGGGAACTGGAGCACAGTAGAACCAAAGCAGAAGAAAAGTGCTCCACAAGTTCTCTTAATTGACGACTTTCCAATTTAAAAAACGCCACCTAGCGTCCACTTCCGGTACTAAAAACTGCGGCTACAGCCGCAGTTTGTCCTGTTGAAACCTTTTGAAATGGACAATTGTTTGTGATTAATTTTCACGCTTCAGTTGAATGACAGGTGTCAATATCTGAGTGAGGAAGGTTATTAAAACCGCCTGCTGTGTAAACGTGATCGTTAATTAATTAACCAATGTTCATTACTCTAGTTACCTGATGCTAATTGGAGGTAGAACCCCTGTTGTTTTATAGCTTGAATAAACATATTTACCAGTGACATCCGTGTTGTATTCAAACTTACCTGTAGCCTATGGCTATAGTAACATCTACTTATAAGTTTAATTAGAGGAAAAATTTAATTGGCAGAGACAAACAATATAAAAACAATCCAAAATCTTGATTTCAATATCATAGTCTTTTAGTAATGATAGCCCAAGTTTTTTTAACAGGAAGTAAAAGGGGAGATAAATCATGTAAAACTGGAAATGGGTCAATAGGCACCTCGAATACAAAAAAGATTGATCCAGAAAAACCAGAAGTCCAAACTTCATAACAACTAAGAAACTAGGCTACACAATGGAGCAGGCCGAGGAAGTTGTCCAAAACTTAGACGAAAACAACAATCCAGATGTGATTGCATTTCACGTCCTAACGAACGATCTTATGAAGTATTCAGCAAACGACTGTGTGATAAGGCTCACAAATCTGGTGCAAAAGACAAAATCTCATAAACCAAATTCTAAGCTTGTAGTTTCACTTGCGACTAATAGGAGCAATGAAAAGAAATTCAACCTCCGAGTGAACACTATTAACTCCTCAATAAAGGAGCTTGCCGAAGAGACGTCCGACTTCACGATATGTGAACACAGTAACATGTGCAAAGCGACCGAAATTAAGACGAAATTTATTAGCGAAGATGGCCGACATCTTACAATAGATGGTGTTAAAATGATGGCATCTAACATTCGAAAAGTAGTCGACAAGGTCCTAGGAATAGAGTATAAACCTACACCGCGCAGAAATGGACCTTCACAACAGAAACCATGGCACCGCAAAAACAAACAGAGAAAAGACAAATAAGTTTGTGTTCTTGGAACGTTAATGGTCTCTTGTCCAAGAACTTTAGCAAATTACAAGATCCCTTATTTCTTGAAAATATATCAAAATTCCATGTTATTGGGTTGGTTGAAACACATTGTACTGAGTCATTTAGTTCACCCTTACCAGGGTATAACATATACCACTCTCATAGGATCAAAACCAAAAGGCTATTAAGAGAAAATTTGGTGGTATAAGTGTTCTGGTGAAAAAGTCCATAGTAGACGGTGTTATTGAACAGCCTAATGTAAACTCCAATTTTATGTGATTCAAATTTAAAAAATCTTTCTTTAACTTATGTAGAGATTTATATGTATGCTTCCTGCATATACCCCCTGTTAATTCAACGTATTCGGTAAACGAGGGAGATCAGTTTGAAAGCCTTTTAGAAGATGTTGAAAAATTTTCAGCCCTGGGAGATATTTTACTAAGCGTTGATTTCAATGCACGAGTGGGCACTACTGTCGACTTCATTACCAATGACACCAATTTTATTAAATCTAGTTTTGATCAGCAATATGTTGCTGATGTTATAATTCCTTATAGAAATAGTCAAGATACAACTTGGTGTGACAGAGGGAAGGATCTTGCAGCGCTATGTACTCAAAGCAGTTTAAGGGTATTAAATGGCAGAGTATTTGGTGATTTAGTAGGTAAATTAACATCACATAATCACAGAGGTAGCAGCACTGTAGACTATATAACGTTCTCAGTTTTTGTGTACATGACCTTATTGGTTCTCTTTCTGACCATTGTATGCTGTCCTGCCTACTTAACATTAATTTTATTGAGCACCCAGAAAAAAGAATTTAGTTACCCCAGTTCCAGCTAAATTTAGATGGACAGATAGCTCTGTTGAAAAATTTCAGCATGCTCTGCAACTTCCCCCTGTCATATCTGAGTTGGATCAAATTGTAAATAATGATTATGATTCTAGTCAAAACAGTATAGATAAAGCTGTTATTGATTTTCAGTTATGTATACATAAAGTTGCTGGTATAGCACTCCGACACAGTGGAGTAAAGCAAAAACATTAAAAAGCTAATGATAAACCGTGGTTTAATTCAACCTTACATGATTTTAAAAATTCTCTTAATCATTATAGTAAATTAGTTTCTTTGTACCCCTTTGATAAGGAAATTAGAGTCAAATGTTTCACTCTCAGGAAAAAATATAATAAAACCAGAAAAGATATGCGTAGAAATTATTATAAAGACTTAATGGATAAGTTAAAAAACATTCCACAAAATCAACCTAAAGATTTTTGGGATATCATTAATACTCTCAAAGACAACAGCCATACCTCAATTGAGAATGGAATTAGTCCAGATTATTGGACATCACATTTCAAGAAACTCTGCACAGTTGGTAATGATAAAATGCAACTAAATGATAAATATAACCGTCTTTTGGAGGCATTAAAGTTACCTTAATCTGATCAGTTATTAGACATCCCCATAACCCTTGGTGAAATAAGTAAGGCATGCTGTAAACTTCAAAAATAATAAAGCCTGTGGAATGGATAGCATTATTAATGAAATGTTAAAATATGGGCAGTTTATGTTAGTACCTAGTATGGGAAAAATATTATATTTAATACTTTGCTCTGGTAAATATCCTACAAACTGGTCGACTGGTTATATTTTTCCTATTTTCAAGAGTGGTGACCCTTTAGATCCTAATAATTACAGGGGTATAACTATAACTAGTTGTATGTCAAAACTATTCAATTCAATCTTGAACTTAAGACTAGAAAACATTTTAAGAGTTAATGAAATTATTTCTGGCGAGCAAATTGGATTTCAAACTGGAAGTAACACATCTGACCATATTTTTAAATTAAAGACTATCTTGGATAAATATTTTAATAAATCCAAAAGTGTTTTTATTTTTTATTGACTTAAAAAAGGCTTTTGATTCTGTCCTTCATCCAGCAAATTAGCAGAAATAGGTATCGGAGGAAAATTTCTTTCAGTTATCAAATCTATGTATAGCAATATAATGCTTAGAGTAAAGTTGAGCATTTCTAGTCTTCTAGTTTTCCACTCATGTGTCGGTGTGTTCCAGGGGGACAACCTTAGTCCAAACTTATTTAATGTTTTTATTAATGATATTACAAAATCATTTGACTCACAGTGTCATCCTATTAAACTTGGGTCAAGGGACATCAGTTGTTTAATGTATGCTGATGACCTTGTACTCCTATCTGAATCTGCAGAGGGTTTACAACGTTGTATGGATAAGTCATATACATTCTTTTCCTCTCTTAAATTATAGTAAATCTAAGACAATGGTCTTCAACAAATGTGGTCGGCTTCTGTCTTATAGGTTTACTATACACTCCAAAGAGATTGAAACTGTCCGTAACTATAAGTACCTAGGTGTTCACCTTAGCTTAAATGGGGGTTTCAAGACTGCCCTTTTGGATCTTACAAAAAGAGCACAAAAAGCTTTTTTTAAGCTCAGTAGTCTACTCAAAAACTTTCCTTGCTTTGTTGAAAATTTTATGTATGTTTTTAATCACATGGTGAAACCTGTGGCTCTTTATGTCTCAGATGTTATTGGTATTTTTGACATTAAAAAAGGGAACAAATGTAATGGGGAAAATCTACTTGAAAAAACCTATGAATCCTTCCCTATAGAAAAAGTAAATCTTGCTATGTGTAGATATGTTCTTAATGTTAATAGGAAGACTTGTAAACTAGCCCTATATGGGGAACTAGGTCACTATCCTTTATATATAGATAGTGTGATGTCAATGATTAAATTTTGGTCTAGATTTTATGATGACAAACCTAAAGATAAGTTATTAAATGAAGCTTTAAATGAAAATATTTCTATGGTAAAAAATAGTCAACAATGCTGGCTTGGTTGTGTAAAGTTCATTTTAGAGAAACTTGGTTATGGATATGTTTTTAATACAGAAAGAGCGATTAAGGGCAAACTGTTGTCAGATATGAAAAGGAAATTGCAAACTATGTACCGTATTAGTTGGCTTCAAAACTTAGATAAAAGTGATAAATTAAGGTCTTACAGAATATTTAAATAAAACCTTTGGTTTTGAAAAATACCTTTCTTTAGTAAACTCTGTTATGGACAGAGTAAGTTTGTCTAGACTTCGAACTAGTAGCCACAAGTTTCATATAGAAACTGGTAGATACTACACCAAAAACTGAGGTAGAAAATAGAATTTGCAAAAACTGTAATTTGAACCTTATTGAGGATGAAAAACACTTTCTCCTTGTTTGTCCAAAATTTAATGATAGCAGAAAAGAACTTCTAGATAAATGTTTTAATAATAATGTCACAGTCCATTCAATCACAGAATCAAAATTCCTATGGCTACTTAGTAATGAAGATTCTTTAGTTTGTAAAAGTGTTGCAAAATTTATAAACCATTGCTCTTTATTGAGAAACACAAACTAACCATTTGCTTTAAAAACAGTGTACTAATGTACTTTACTGTCATGAATGTTATGTTGCTATGTAACTGTTTGTATTTCTAGTCATATTTTATCTGTTTATTGGGTTTATTGATACCTTTGTGTACTTATATTACACTGGAGTTGTCCCCCTTGGAACTCAAACTTAATCTTATCAACTGTTATTTTATCATTTTTGATATTGTTTCTTATATTATTGTTCCTATCATTGTAACTTTTATATACATGTTCATTTATGAGCTTTCTTCCAATAAATATTTCTTTCTTTCTTTACAACTACATGTATACCCAATGATATATTTTTCAATGAAAAAAGCTACCCCCTTTCATATATTTTGGAGAGGTAAAAAGTGACCCATTCGGGCCGCACATCTGTATTCAGAAATCCGCTGGATAGATATATTATCATATATGGCAAGAATTCAGTCCAGATAATTTAAAGAGGGCTTGTTTTGTAACCGGTTACAAAACAGTTACATAAAAAAGTACTATTACATAATAGTTACATAATTGCTCATTACATCTTTTTTTATATATGAAAAAAAAGTTACAAATTATAGTTACAATATAAAACATCACAGTTACATATATTTTATGCCTTCAATTTTTAAAATGGTTACAAATTGGTTACATCACAGTTACATATATTTTTATCATACCTTCATTTTTTAAATGGTTACAAATTGGTTACATCACAGTTACATATATTTTTATCATACCTTCATTTTTAAATGGTTACAAATTGGTTACATCACAGTTACATATATTTTTATCATACCTTCATTTTTTAAAATGGTTACAAATTGGTTACATCTGTAGTCTCTTACCTCCAATTGACCCATTTCCAGTTTTACCTCCCCTTTTACTTCCTGTTAAAAAAACTACGGGTATAGTTATAATTTTCTACATAAATTTACAATAAAGGTTGTCAAAAAAATTAATATAGTTAATAAAATAAACTAATAAAAAATGTAAGAAAAAATAGTTGATAAATTTATCAAAAATGTAAGCAAAAGGTGCAGTTAGCACACCTGTTGAAACTATTCAGTTCTTTGATCTTCAGGATCATAAGAGTGTGATTGCTTCATAATAAATTATGTAATAAGTGATGCAGGTAGCA
This sequence comes from Limnoperna fortunei, assembly GCA_944474755.1. Lineage (NCBI taxonomy): Eukaryota > Metazoa > Mollusca > Bivalvia > Mytilida > Modiolidae > Limnoperna > Limnoperna fortunei. The sequence continues at coordinate 82,029,151 of OX104115.1, forward strand.
CACCTGAGGTGAATAGGTCATAAATGTTCTTGTGGCTGACACCTTAATATAGCAATCTGCATAATAAAGCTTCTTATTAGTCCTTTGATTTCAGGTCATAAACAGAAATTAAAAAAACATTTTCCTTTCTAGTTTTTTAGTCTTACATAAAAATTATTGGCTGACGAATCCAACAATTTGTTTTCCAACGATATTAATAGGACACCATTTTTGGTTCATTATTAGACTTCGTGAATCTTTTTCATTCTTACCATAGGATATGAAGGATCTTATGACAGAAATTTATACAGTAAGTTGTTTCCATACTTACTTTTAGTACAATTAAAAGTGAAAGCATCTAGAATTTGGCTAATACAGTCTCTAAATGATCTGTCATGATGATGATGATGATGATGATGATGATGGGAGTTTTTTACGTCCTACACTGATAAATTAATACCTCGGTCGGATGGTTGTTACTGTTAGTAATCCATGGACTCCACCATGGTGGTTTTGTCGAAGCCCGGCCTTCTGGATACCTGGTCGAAAAACTCGGCAGCATATGTCCTACTAACGGCCAGGCTGCTCCGATGTAACGTTGGCCTACTCCAGTAACCCACATGGGTAGGAGCGTTTCCCCAGTCTGACCGTCTTGGAGGTCTTACATCTTCAGATTGTGATCTGTCATGCAAATTTTTTATACTTTTATAAAGCTCCTATAATAAGTTAGTGTGTTCATAACATTTACAGAACTGCCACGTATATGACAGCTATGTCTGATAATAGCAAAATAAATTGTATAGACAAAGGCATGTAAGGTGATATGGGTGGTTTAAAAAAAATGACCCCAACAGGTCATGGTCCTCTAATTTTGTCAAATTAATAGATATATTATTTCTAAATAGTTAAAAATGTATGTCTAGTTGTGGGTTACATGTCTGCAAAAAATCTTAAAGATATCTCAGAAAACAAAAAAGTTATGCCAAAAAAACATGCCAAAATTGTCAGGAGTGCAACACTTTTTTGTGACACTTTAAAAAAAATGTCATTTTTTAAAAGGTCACCAAATTGTCAAATCTAGCAATATGTTCATAACTCTTTTTTTATTACAAAGTTTCAGGTGTTAACTTATTGAGATATATAAAAAGAAAGTATGTCGTATTTTAAAAAGTATGAAAATATTGTTTTGAAAAAAAGATCTACCCTGTCAGGAGTGCAACACACATTTAAGTTATTTTGCATTAAGTTCTTGATAGAAATTTTTTCCTTTTGTTTTCAATAATTAAACCAAAACAAAATCATAAATATACCTTTGCTGCATCAAAACAGTCACTGTAATATACCCTCAAACTGGTAATCTGAACAGGGACAACAAAACAACAAATAAAACAGAGCGATTTGGTGCCACAGTGTCACAACGGTGTGAGTTGGAATCCCGCTGAGGGTAAACAAAAATTTGACAGTGTTAAAAATTTAATTCAAACAGTGTTGGGCTTAATTTGTAGAAGTATATATATATATATATATAATACAAACGTTTAAGTATTGTGACAACCATATAATTTTTCTATCCAGCGGATTTCTGAAACATCAGAAATACAGGGTTAATATCAAATATTTATATATACGTCTACAAATTAAGCCCAACACTGTTTGAATTAGATTTTTAACACTGTCAAATTTTTGCTTTCCCTCAGCGGGATTCGAACTCACACCGTTGTGACACTGTGGCACCAATTCGCCTGCACTATGTCCAGCGGTCTAGACCCCTCGGCCAAATCCGCTATATTAAAATATAGCTTCATTAACCGGGGTGAATCTTAGACATAGACATAGTACATATGTACTAGCGTGTGACGATGGAATTTTCGTAACCAATACGTATTAATCTGACAGTAATCTAATTCAGTATTTTGTATATATTATATAGGATGACAAAGTTACTTGTCATGCAGTCACAGTAAGTAAATTATATACAAACGTTTAAGTATTGTGACAACCATATAATATATCTATCCAGCGGATTTCTGAAACATCAGAAATACAGGGTTAATATCAAATATTTATATATACGTCTACAAATTAAGCCCAACACTGTTTGAATTAGATTTTTAACACTGTCAAATTTTTGCTTTCCCTCAGCGGGATTCGAACTCACACCGTTGTGACACTGTGGCACCAATTCGCCTGCACTATGTCCAGCGGTCTAGACCCCTCGGCTAACTTACCACCCTTGTTTGAAAAACACAATTAGCACCATTCGTGAACATTGGAAATCGATTGAAAAAAATCCCAGATTGTCAAGAATCTTTCCAGAGCCCCCCATGGTTGCGTTTAAACAACCCAACAGTCTCCGCAACTTATTGGTACGAGCAGAGATTGCAAAGCCCAGCACTGCCGCTGGCAGAAGTCAGTCTTGTGGTGACAAACGCTGCAAATGTTGCAAACATATGGAACTCCCGTCTACATTTAACAGCAAAGTCACAGGTAAACAGTACAAAATATTTACTACTGTTAACTGCAAAAGCTCGAATGTCATTTACATTCTTGAGTGCCCCATCTGTGGCTTACAATATGTCGGCGAGTCCAAACAGCCATTCCACAAACGACTGAATGGTCACAGAAGTGACCTTACTAAGAAACAGTTTCTGCCCGTAAGCCAACACTTCAGACAGCCCGACCACACTCCAAAGGATTTTGATCACATAAAAATCCTAACTATCGAGCAGAACTGCAAGTGGCGAGACTCTGAACGGGAGGCCCGAGAAAAATTCTGGATCAAAGAGCTCTGCTCTGTACACCCCAATGGAATAAACAAAAAACAATAAATATCATTCAAAATATAAACAATAAATTCATGAATATCAAGAAGTTAAAGATAAGGTGGTTTATATAACTGTACAGTACTCCCTTATGTAATGACTGATAGATGTGATTCGAGAAAGTTCAAGATCAATAAAATCAGATCCGATCACATCACTACAGGATGCTGATGTACCAGTATCCAAATTTTATCGTTTATTATAGATTGATATTGACACTGAAGAAGGCCATCAGTTGGTCGAAAATTTTGTCATATTTATTAATAGAATCATTTTTAGTAGAAACATCTTTAAATTTGTGTCGTTGCATAATTCTCTAGACTTATATATTATTTTTTTGTTTATGCTGTATCGTCATATTGGCGATGCGATACTTAGTAAGTGTATTGGTTGATAGCTTCTTTAGACTTTATATATTATATTTTGTACTACCTGTATTGTGTATTTACACGATCCCAGTGGACTTACATTATTCCATCTTTTATAATGTCATATGAAGAACATTTAATTACGGTCATTTTTTATAATGTCACATGAAGAATACTTCAAACATCTGAGAGTACTTAAACAAAAACAAGTGAAAACTCAACATCACCTATCTAATATCAATAACTATATAGTACGAGGTGTTATACCTAAGGGTTTACAGATCAAACTCTTACCTCAAACACCTGGCAGTGATTCTAACACCTTTTATAGAAAATGGGATCAGACTCTGTTTCACTGTTCAAAACGCCTGCTGACCCTTATGAAAAATCACTGCGAAGAACATCTAATAAAACTATCGTCTGATCTTGAAAACCTCATGATAATATGTAAGAAAAAATTACAGATAAGAGAATATGAAACATTCTTAAGCGTCTAAATGACATCGCCACCATCCAAAGTGGCACCCTCTCTAAACGTCAACGGCGGAAATTTAATCGCGACGGTATTCCTAACCAACAGAATACCACATTACCATCGCAGATAAAGAGACGCAATAGACACTTCAAACGGAAATCCCTTTCAACCAACAACGATTCCAACACTGTTGTAAACCTCTCTAGTCACCATCTTACAGAGAGTGAAACATCTCTACTAGCAAAGGGTTTAAATTTCTGTCCAGTTCCTGGTCCTATCAACAGCACTAAACTATCCCAAGAATTGGATTATTTTGCCAGAAGCTTAAGAATTAAAGAATATTTTGCTTCGAAGAAAGAGGAAGATTATGAGGTGAACTCCAGTAGTGACATAGAAGGAGATACCAAATATAGATTTGTCAAAAAAAGTGAATGGGTCCCCAAACCTAGTAAGAATACAACTTTAGAGTCATTTATAGACAACGTCAAAACAGAAATAATTAGCACAGTTGAATCTTATACAAACAATTTTGACAATCTCTCTTCTGACGAACGAACTGCCTTAAGAAACTTAAGATCAAATGTAGAAATAGTCATCAAACCAGCAGACAAGGGTAGTGCGGTTGTGGTTATGGACAAATCTGCTTATATTCGAGAGGCGGAACGTCAACTGAATGATGACCGGTTTTATATGAAATTAGAAGAGGACCCCACAGAGAAATTCAGTGATGAAATAACTAAGGAATTAACCAAAATGAACACTCTAGGCTATATTGATGATAAAACTCTCGAATACCTAACACCAGACAATCCAAAAGCCGGCAGATTCTACCTTCTACCTAAAATTCACAAACCTAACAACCCCGGGAGACCTATCGTATCAGCTAACGGCCACCCGACAGAAAAAATATCTGAATTTGTAGATTACCATCTTCGACCACATGTTGAATCACTCCCATCATTTGTGAAGGACACCACCGACTATCTACAAAAGATGGCAGCCCTGAATACCCTTCCACCAGGTACCACTCTAGTCACTATGGATGTCACCTCTCTCTATACCAACATTCCTCATGCTGATGGCATAGAAGCATGCAGAGAGGTCTGGGAAAGTCGTTCAGTCAAAGATCCTCCGACTGAATGTTTAGTCGCAATGCTGACATTGGTGCTAAAAAAGAACAACTTCACTTTTAATGGAGACCATTTCTTGCAAATAAATGGAACAGCTATGGGAACTAAAATGGCTCCATCATATGCCAACATATTTATGGGTAAATTAGAAAAAGAACTTCTCCAATCGTCTATTGAAAGACCACTGTCTTGGTACAGGTTTATTGATGATGTTGATATGAAGTGGATACATACTGATGAGGGATTGCAAAACTTTATCACACGTGCCAATAACATCCATCCCTCTATCAAATTTACTTATGAAATCTCAAAATCTAGTATATCTTTCCTCGATACTTCCAGCTCCTTATCCGCAAATGGTGAGTTGTCCACTGACCTGTATTCCAAACCAACAGACACCAACCAATACCTTTTACCTAGTAGCTGTCATCCTCCTCATGTGACAAAGAGCATTCCTTATAGTCAAGCTCTTAGACTCCGACGAATCTGTTCCACCGACGATTCGTTTAAAAAGAGACTAGGGAAATTAAAAGGACACCTTAGAAGAAGGGGGTACAAGAATAATAACATCAAAAAGAATTTTCAAAAAGCACAGCAGACATCGAGGAGTACCCTTCTTCAATATAAAGAAAAAACGAAATGCAATAGAGTTCCCTGCGTACTAACTTACCACCCTTGTTTGAAAAACACAATTAGCACCATTCGTGAACATTGGAAATCGATTGAAAAAATCCCAGATTGTCAAGAATCTTTCCAGAGCCCCCCATGGTTGCGTTTAAACAACCCAACAGTCTCCGCAACTTATTGGTACGAGCAGAGATTGCAAAGCCCAGCACTGCCGCTGGCAGAAGTCAGTCTTGTGGTGACAAACGCTGCAAATGTTGCAAACAGATGGAACTCTCGTCTACATTTAACAGCAAAGTCACAGGTAAACAGTACAAAATATTTACTACTGTTAACTGCAAAAGCTCGAATGTCATTTACATTCTTGAGTGCCCCATCTGTGGCTTACAATATGTCGGCGAGTCCAAACAGCCATTCCACAAACGACTGAATGGTCACAGAAGTGACCTTACTAAGAAACAGTTTCTGCCCGTAAGCCAACACTTCAGACAGCCCGACCACACTCCAAAGGATTTTGATCACATAAAAATCCTTATTATCGAGCAGAACTGCAAGTGGTGAGACTCTGAACGGGAGGCCCGAGAAAAATTCTGGATCAAAGAGCTCTGCTCTGTACACCCCAATGGAATAAACAAAAAACAATAAATATCATTCAAAATATAAACAATAAATTCATGAATATCAAGAAGTTAAAGATAAGGTGGTTTATATAACTGTACAGTACTCCCTTATGTAATGACTGATAGATGTGATTCGAGAAAGTTCAAGATCAATAAAATCAGATCCGATCACATCACTACAGGATGCTGATGTACCAGTATCCAAATTTTATCGTTTATTATAGATTGATATTGACACTGAAGAAGACCATCAGTTGGTCGAAAATTGTGTCATATTTATTAATAGAATCATTTTTTAGTAGAAACATCTTTAAATTTGTGTCGTATATATATATATGTCCGGTTAGCGGACTGAGAAGCAACTATAAAAAAAGTTTTGGGTTCATTTAAAATGAGAAAGTTTAAGATGAATATGTTATGATTGTTTACGTTATTTATTTATGTTGACACTCAATGACTAAGGCCATTCGTTGGTCAGTCTGTGTCTAAATTTATGACAAGAAACACCGTCGTATGTATCGTTGCATAATCTTCTAGACTTGTATATTATTATTTTTTGTTTATGCTGTATCGTCATGTTTGTCGATCCGATACTAAATAAGTGTACTGGTTCAGCAGCATTCTTTTAGACCCTTTATATAATATTTTGAACTGCCTGTATTGTGTATTTACACGATCCCAGTGGACTTATATTATTCCATCTCCCAAAGAAAAAAAAAAAGAAAAAAATATTATTCCATCTCCCAAATGAAGAATATCTTAAACATTTATAGTTAAACGCCACTGATGAGTCTTATGTAGACGAAACGCGCGTCTGGCGTAATGAATTTGTCACCTTGATAATTTTGATTACATCTTGTTGGAATATTTGAGCAAAGCCAAGTAACAACACGGCACGTCCCCGGTTAGCGGACTGAGAAGCAACTATTAAAAAAGTTTTGGGTTCATTTAAAATGAGAAAGTTTAAGATGAATATGTTATGATTGTTTACGTTATTTATTTATGTTGACACTCAATGACTAAGGCCATTCGTTGGTCAGTCTGTGTCTAAATTTATGACAAGAAACACCGTCATATGTATCGTTGCATAATCTTCTAGACTTGTATATTATTATTTTTTGTTTATGCTGTATCGTCATGTTTGTCGATCCGATACTAAATAAGTGTACTGGTTCAGCAGCATTCTTTTAGACCCTTTATATAATATTTTGAACTGCCTGTATTGTGTATTTACACGATCCCAGTGGACTTATATTATTCCATCTCCCAAAGAAAAACAAAAAAAAAGAAATAAATATTATTCCATCTCCCAAATGAAGAATATCTTAAACATTTATAGTTAAACGCCACTGATGAGTCTTATGTAGACGAAACGCGCGTCTGGCGTAATGAATTTGTCACCTTGATAATTTTGATTACATCTTGTTGGAATATTTGAGCAAAGCCAAGTAACAACACGGCACGTCCCCGGTTAGCGGACTGAGAAGCAACTATTAAAAAAGTTTTGGGTTCAATTTAAAATGAGAAAGTTTAAGATGAATATGTTATGATTGTTTACGTTATTTATTTATATTGACACTCAATGACTAAGGCCATTCGTTGGTCAGTCTGTGTCTAAATTTATGACAAGAAACACCGTCATATGTATCGTTGCATAATCTTCTAGACTTGTATATTATTATTTTTTGTTTATGCTGTATCGTCATGTTTGTCGATCCGATACTAAATAAGTGTACTGGTTCAGCAGCATTCTTTTAGACCCTTTATATAATATTTTGAACTGCCTGTATTGTGTATTTACACGATCCCAGTGGACTTATATTATTCCATCTCCCAAAGAAAAAACAAAGAAATAAATATTATTCCATCTCCCAAATGAAGAATATCTTAAACATTTATAGTTAAACGCCACTGATGAGTCTTATGTAAACGAAACGCGCGTCTGGCGTAATGAATTTGTCACCTTGATAATTTTGATTACATCTTGTTGGAATATTTGAGCAAAGCCAAGTAACAACACGGCACGTCCCCGGTTAGCGGACTGAGAAGCAACTATTAAAAAAGTTTTGGGTTCATTTAAAATGAGAAAGTTTAAGATGAATATGTTATGATTGTTTACGTTATTTATTTATATTGACACTCAATGACTAAGGCCATTCGTTGGTCAGTCTGTGTCTAAATTTATGACAAGAAACACCGTCATATGTATCGTTGCATAATCTTCTAGACTTGTATATTATTATTTTTTGTTTATGCTGTGTCGTCATGTTTGTCGATCCGATACTAAATAAGTGTACTGGTTCAGCAGCATTCTTTTAGACCCTTTATATAATATTTTGAACTGCCTGTATTGTGTATTTACACGATCCCAGTGGACTTATATTATTCCATCTCCCAAAGAAAAAAAAAAGAAAAAAATATTATTCCATCTCCCAAATGAAGAATATCTTAAACATTTATAGTTAAACGCCACTGATGAGTCTATGTAGACGAAACGCGCGTCTGGCGTAAAGAATTTGTCACCTTGATAATTTTGATTACATCTTGTTGGAATATTTGAGCAAAGCCAAGTAACAACACGGCACGTCCCCGGTTAGCGGACTGAGAAGCAACTATTAAAAAAGTTTTGGGTTCATTTAAAATGAGAAAGTTTAAGATGAATATGTTATGATTGTTTACGTTATTTATTTATGTTGACACTCAATGACTAAGGCCATTCGTTGGTCAGTCTGTGTCTAAATTTATGACAAGAAACACCGTCATATGTATCGTTGCATAATCTTCTAGACTTGTATATTATTATTTTTTGTTTATGCTGTATCGTCATGTTTGTCGATCCGATACTAAATAAGTGTACTGGTTCAGCAGCATTCTTTTAGACCCTTTATATAATATTTTGAACTGCCTGTATTGTGTATTTACACGATCCCAGTGGACTTATATTATTCCATCTCCCAAAGAAAAAAAAAAGAAAAAAATATTATTCCATCTCCCAAATGAAGAATATCTTAAACATTTATAGTTAAACGCCACTGATGAGTCTTATGTAGACGAAACGCGCGTCTGGCGTAATGAATTTGTCACCTTGATAATTTTGATTACATCTTGTTGGAATATTTGAGCAAAGCCAAGTAACAACACGGCACGTCCCCGGTTAGCGGACTGAGAAGCAACTAATAAAAAAGTTTTGGGTTCATTTAAAATGAGAAAGTTTAAGATGAATATGTTATGATTGTTTACGTTATTTATTTATGTTGACACTCAATGACTAAGGCCATTCGTTGGTCAGTCTGTGTCTAAATTTATGACAAGAAACACCGTCATATGTATCGTTGCATAATCTTCTAGACTTGTATATTATTATTTTTTGTTTATGCTGTATCGTCATGTTTGTCGATCCGATACTAAATAAGTGTACTGGTTCAGCAGCATTTTTTTAGACCCTTTATATAATATTTTGAACTGCCTGTATTGTGTATTTACACGATCCCAGTGGACTAATATTATTCCATCTCCCAAAGAAAAAAAAAAAAAGAAAAAAATATTATTCCATCTCCCAAATGAAGAATATCTTAAACATTTATAGTTAAACGCCACTGATGAGTCTTATGTAGACGAAACGCGCGTCTGGCGTAATGAATTTGTCACCTTGATAATTTTGATTACATCTTGTTGGAATATTTGAGCAAAGCCAAGTAACAACACGGCACGTCCCCGGTTAGCGGACTGAGAAGCAACTATTAAAAAAGTTTTGGGTTCATTTAAAATGAGAAAGTTTAAGATGAATATGTTATGATTGTTTACGTTATTTATTTATATTGACACTCAATGACTAAGGCCATTCGTTGGTCAGTCTGTGTCTAAATTTATGACAAGAAACACCGTAATATGTATCGTTGCATAATCTTCTAGACTTGTATATTATTATTTTTTGTTTATGCTGTATCGTCATGTTTGTCGATCCGATACTAAATAAGTGTACTGGTTCAGCAGCATTCTTTTAGACCCTTTATATAATATTTTGAACTGCCTGTATTGTGTATTTACACGATCCCAGTGGACTTATATAATTCCATCTCCCAAAGAAAAAAAAAAGAAAAAAATATTATTCCATCTCCCAAATGAAGAATATCTTAGACATTTATAGTTAAACGCCACTGATGAGTCTTATGTAGACGAAACGCGCGTCTGGCGTAATGAATTTGTCACCTTGATAATTTTGATTACATCTTGTTGGAATATTTGAGCAAAGCCAAGTAACAACACGGCACGTCCCCGGTTAGCGGACTGAGAAGCAACTATTAAAAAAGTTTTGGGTTCATTTAAAATGAGAAAGTTTAAGATGAATATGTTATGATTGTTTACGTTATTTATTTATATTGACACTCAATGACTAAGGCCATTCGTTGGTCAGTCTGTGTCTAAATTTATGACAAGAAACACCGTCATATGTATCGTTGCATAATCTTCTAGACTTGTATATTATTATTTTTTGTTTATGCTGTATCGTCATGTTTGTCGATCCGATACTAAATAAGTGTACTGGTTCAGCAGCATTCTTTTAGACCCTTTATATAATATTTTGAACTGCCTGTATTGTGTATTTACACGATCCCAGTGGACTTATATTATTCCATCTCCCAAAGAAAAAAAAAAAAGAAAAAAATATTATTCCATCTCCGAAATGAAGAATATCTTAAACATTTATAGTTAAACGCCACTGATGAGTCTTATGTAGACGAAACGCGCGTCTGGCGTAATGAATTTGTCACCTTGATAATTTTGATTACATCTTGTTGGAATATTTGAGCAAAGCCAAGTAACAACACGGCACGTCCCCGGTTAGCGGACTGAGAAGCAACTATTAAAAAAGTTTTGGGTTCATTTAAAATGAGAAAGTTTAAGATGAATATGTTATGATTGTTTACGTTATTTATTTATATTGACACTCAATGACTAAGGCCATTCGTTGGTCAGTCTGTGTCTAAATTTATGACAAGAAACACCGTCATATGTATCGTTGCATAATCTTCTAGACTTGTATATTATTATTTTTTGTTTATGCTGTATCGTCATGTTTGTCGATCCGATACTAAATAAGTGTACTGGTTCAGCAGCATTCTTTTAGACCCTTTATATAATATTTTGAACTGCCTGTATTGTGTATTTACACGATCCCAGTGGACTTATATTATTTCATCTCCTAAAGAAAAAAAAAAAAAAAAAGAAAAAAATATTATTCCATCTCCCAAATGAAGAATATCTTAAACATTTATAGTTAAACGCCACTGATGAGTCTTATGTAGACGAAACGCGCGTCTGGTGTAATGAATTTGTCACCTTGATAATTTTGATTACATCTTGTTGGAAGCCAAGTAACAACACGGCACGTCCCCGGTTAGCGGACTGAGAAGCAACTATTAAAAAAGTTTTGGGTTCATTTAAAATGAGAAAGTTTAAGATGAATATGTTATGATTGTTTACGTTATTTATTTATATTGACACTCAATGACTAAGGCCATTCGTTGGTCAGTCTGTGTCTAAATTTATGACAAGAAACACCGTAATATGTATCGTTGCATAATCTTCTAGACTTGTATATTATTATTTTTTGTTTATGCTGTATCGTCATGTTTGTCGATCCGATACTAAATAAGTGTACTGGTTCAGCAGCATTCTTTTAGACCCTTTATATAATATTTTGAACTGCCTGTATTGTGTATTTACACGATCCCAGTGGACTTATATAATTCCATCTCCCAAAGAAAAAAAAAAGAAAAAAATATTATTCCATCTCCCAAATGAAGAATATCTTAGACATTTATAGTTAAACGCCACTGATGAGTCTTATGTAGACGAAACGCGCGTCTGGCGTAATGAATTTGTCACCTTGATAATTTTGATTACATCTTGTTGGAATATTTGAGCAAAGCCAAGTAACAACACGGCACGTCCCCGGTTAGCGGACTGAGAAGCAACTATTAAAAAAGTTTTGGGTTCATTTAAAATGAGAAAGTTTAAGATGAATATGTTATGATTGTTTACGGTATTTATTTATATTGACACTCAATGACTAAGGCCATTCGTTGGTCAGTCTGTGTCTAAATTTATGACAAGAAACACCGTCATATGTATCGTTGCATAATCTTCTAGACTTGTATATTATTATTTTTTGTTTATGCTGTATCGTCATGTTTGTCGATCCGATACTAAATAAGTGTACTGGTTCAGCAGCATTCTTTTAGACCCTTTATATAATATTTTGAACTGCCTGTATTGTGTATTTACACGATCCCAGTGGACTTATATTATTCCATCTCCCAAAGAAAAAAAAAAGAAAAAAATATTATTCCATCTCCCAAATGAAGAATATCTTAAACATTTATAGTTAAACGCCACTGATGAGTCTTATGTAGACGAAACGCGCGTCTGGCGTAATGAATTTGTCACCTTGATAATTTTGATTACATCTTGTTGGAATATTTGAGCAAAGCCAAGTAACAACACGGCACGTCCCCGGTTAGCGGACTGAGAAGCAACTAATAAAAAAGTTTTGGGTTCATTTAAAATGAGAAAGTTTAAGATGAATATGTTATGATTGTTTACGTTATTTATTTATATTGACACTCAATGACTAAGGCCATTCGTTGGTCAGTCTGTGTCTAAATTTATGACAAGAAACACCGTCATATGTATCGTTGCATAAACTTCTAGACTTGTATATTATTATTTTTTGTTTATGCTGTATCGTCATGTTTGTCGATCCGATACTAAATAAGTGTACTGGTTCAGCAGCATTTTTTTAGACCCTTTATATAATATTTTGAACTGCCTGTATTGTGTATTTACACGATCCCAGTGGACTTATATTATTCCATCTCCCAAAGAAAAAAAAAAAAAGAAAAAAATATTATTCCATCTCCCAAATGAAGAATATCTTAAACATTTATAGTTAAACGCCACTGATGAGTCTTATGTAGACGAAACGCGCGTCTGGCGTAATGAATTTGTCACCTTGATAATTTTGATTACATCTTGTTGGAATATTTGAGCAAAGCCAAGTAACAACACGGCACGTCCCCGGTTAGCGGACTGAGAAGCAACTATTAAAAAAGTTTTGGGTTCATTTAAAATGAGAAAGTTTAAGATGAATATGTTATGATTGTTTACGTTATTTATTTATATTGACACTCAATGACTAAGGCCATTCGTTGGTCAGTCTGTGTCTAAATTTATGACAAGAAACACCGTCATATGTATCGTTGCATTATCTTCTAGACTTGTATATTATTATTTTTTGTTTATGCTGTATCGTCATGTTTGTCGATCCGATACTAAATAAGTGTACTGGTTCAGCAGCATTCTTTTAGACCCTTTATATAATATTTTGAACTGCCTGTATTGTGTATTTACACGATCCCAGTGGACTTATATAATTCCATCTCCCAAAGAAAAAAAAAAGAAAAAAATATTATTCCATCTCGCAAATGAAGAATATCTTAAACATTTATAGTTAAACGCCACTGATGAGTCTTATGTAGACGAAACGTGCGTCTGGCGTAATGAATTTGTCACCTTGATAATTTTGATTACATCTTGTTGGAATATTTGAGCAAAGCCAAGTAACAACACGGCACGTCCCCGGTTAGCGGACTGAGAAGCAACTATTAAAAAAGTTTTGGGTTCATTTAAAATGAGAAAGTTTAAGATGAATATGTTATGATTGTTTACGTTATTTATTTATATTGACACTCAATGACTAAGGCCATTCGTTGGTCAGTCTGTGTCTAAATTTATGACAAGAAACACCAATATATGTATCGTTGCATAATCTTCTAGACTTGTATATATATATATATATATATATATATATATATATATATATATATATATATATATATATATATATATATATATATATATATATATATATATATATGCAGTTAGGTGCAGTCCTAACATAACATAAAGTTAACTTAAACCAGTCCAAATCTCTGGTCAAAATCTCTGCTTTTGAGAAAAAAAATCTCTGCTTTTTGACCGCTTTGACGGGACAAAATTTTGTCCAAATCTCTGCTTTAAATATTGTCAAATTCTCTGCTTTTGTCAAGTGGACAAAAACGGTCCAAATCTCTGCTTTTGTCAAATTGACAAAAACGGTCAGAATCTCTGGTTTCAAATGTCACGTGACAAAAATGTCCAGTGGACAAAAATTGTCAAATTCTCTGCTTTTCAATTGTCACGTGACCAAAATGTCCAGTGGACAAAAATTGTCAAAATCTCTGCTTTTCAATAGTCACGTGACAAAAATGTCCAGTGGACAAAATCTCTGGTTTTCAATTTTCAAGTCACAAAATGTCCCTTTGTACAAAAAGTCAAAATATATGCTTTATTTAATCATTTCGTTACAAATTGTCAATTAGACGTTCACCAAAAATTAGTTAACGAAATCTACGGCAGCCTATTTTAAAGAACGCGATTTCTTTCCCGTCCGCGTTTCGGTAAATGTATAGCAAGACGTTGTGGTTACATATTTAGACTGTAGCTCTCCCTACATTTCTATTATTATTATGTTATTGTTATTATGATTGAGCAATCATATTTTTTGTGTAGTTGAATAAAAATATAAAAGTATAAATCCTAACCTGTAATATTTTTATTTAACAATAAATACTGTTACAACTCATCTGTATGTCCGTATCATTAAATATATTATTAATATTAACATTTCACTTTTAATTTCACACTAAGTAATATTAATTAGTTTTCAAATCTTGGCTGCCTACATCCTAGGATATGTGCTTTAACCTCAAATCCACAATTTAAAACAAATCACCCATAAAATCCCAAATTAAAACCTCTTCTTCATATCAAATCACTCCTGAGAAAATAGAAATATAAATTACAACCATATTAAATACATTATATCACTCCAGAAACTTTTGCGATGCAATTAAAAAACATATTTCTCATACAAAATCACTCCAAATACTTAAGTGATGCAATTGAAAACCCTATTTCACATATCAAATCAATTCTGATCCCATAGCAATACAATTAAGAACCATATTTCACATATGAAATTAATCCTGAGACATTTATAATGCAAATATAAACTATATTTCACATACAAAATCAATCAGGAGATTATAGCAATGCAATTTAAACCATATTCCACATATAAAGTTACTCTGTAGACCTTAGCCATGTGATTAAAAAGAATATTTTAAATATAAAATCATTAAAGAAACTAAAGCTATGCAATTAAAAACTATATTTCACATATAAAGTTACTCTAAAGACCTTAGCCATGCAATTAAAAACGATATTTTACATATAAATTCAATCCTGAAACCTTGGCAATACCATAAAAACAAAATATTCAACATATAAAATCAATCCTGACACCTTAGTGATGGAATTAAAAAACCATATTTCACATATAAAATCAATCCTGAAATTTTTAAAATACAATTAATATCTATATTTAACATATAAAATCTCTAATGAGACTAAAGCAATGTAATCAAAAACCATATTTCACATATAAAATCACTCTGGAGACCTAAGTGATGCAATTAAAAACGATATGTAACATACAAATTACTAATGACACCGAAGCAATGAAATTAAAAACTAAATTTCACATATAAAGTCACTCTGGAGACCTTAGCCATGCCATTCCAAACCATATTTTACATATAAAATCAACCCTGAGACCATATTCTTGATGGAATTAAAACCATATTCTGCAGATAAATCAATCATGAAACCTTGGCAATACCATTAAAAAATATATTTAACATATTAAATCACTAATAAGACTTTAGCAATGTAATCAAAAATCATATGTCACATATAAAATCACTCTGGAGACCTAAGTGATGCAATTAAAATCATATTTAACATATAAAATCAATCTCGAGACTTTAGCAATGCAACTAGAAACCATATTTCACATATAAAATCAATCCTGAAGCCTTGGTTATGCCATAAAAAACAATATCTCACATATAAAATCACTATGGAGACCTAAGAGATGCAATTAAAATCCATATTTAACATATAAAATCAATCTCGACACTTTAGCAATGCAACTAGAAACCATATTTCACATATAAAATCATTCCTGAAGCCTTGGTAAGGCCATAAAAACAATATCTCATATATAAAATCACTCTGGAGACCTAAGAGATGAATTAAAATCCATATTTAACATATAAAACCAATCTCGAGACTTTAGCAGTGCAACTAGAAACCATATTTCACATATAAAATCATTCCTGTAGCCTTGGTTATCCCATAAAAAACAATATCTCACATATAAAATCACACTGGAGACCTAAGCTATGCAATTAAAATCCATATTTAACATATAAAATCAATCTCTAGACTTTAGCAATGCAACTAGAAATCATATTTCATATATAAAATCATTCCTGAAGCCTTGGTAATGCCATAAAAAACAATATCTCTCATATAAAATAACTCTGGAGACATAAGCGATGCAATTAAAATCCATATTTAACATATAAAATCAATCGCGAGACTTTACCGATGCAATTAAAAACCATATTTCACATATAAAATCATTCCTGCGACCATAGTGATGGGAAAAAAAACTATATTTTACATATAATATCAATCCTGAGACCTGAGCTATAAAAGTAAAAACCATACTTTTATGTATAAAATCACTCTGGGGATATTAGTGATGGAATTAAAACCATATTTTACATATAAAATTATTCCTGATACCCAAAAGATGCAACCAAAATGTGGGTTTTACCATTGTAAATATAAGATATTTTACATTATTGTTTAATTGTTGTGTACTTTAATAAGATTTAGTGGTTAAAATACAGAACTCTCATAGATTGTTAACCTTTTTTTATTATTATCACACATTTTGGATATTGCAATGTACTTTCAATTGGATACATGTAGACTTAATTTATATTTTGAATGATTGCTAAGTTCAAGAGTTGTAATTTATATTATGATATCGAAGAATTGCTTGATTGATAGATATTTATATAACAAAGGTATGTCTCACTTTATTGGACTATACATTAATATTTAATTAAAGGAAACAACGGCGAAATAAGTAATATTTTTCCGAGCCGTAAGATTTAAAACATTTTTGTTGATATGATATCCTCCAGAAACACGTAAATAGCAAACAAATCTTCAATATAAAATTCTTTCATTAACTAATTTTGTATATTATCGATTATTTTTTTTGGTAGTAGGATTTTAATAAACGACAAAGGATTTGATTTTCATCTTTCGTATAATTTTCATTCCGACAACGCGCAGTTACAAAAAAAGGATGTACGTACAACCAGTCGGTCTTTCGTAAAAAAAAATTGTCAAAAAACATTAAAAAGGTAAAAGTTAAAAGTGTTTTAAAGTGCAGTCGAAAGGTTAGCAAGTTGACAAAGTGGACATAAATTTCCAAAATAAAAAATGTCCAGTGGACAAAATTATCACGTGACAAAATTGTCAGAACAAAAATGTCCTGTTGACAAACTTGTCACGTGACAAAATTGTCAACAGAAAAAAAATTGTCCAGAGGACATAAATTGTCAAAAGAAAAAAAATGTCCAGTGGACAAAAATTGTCAAAAGAACAAAAATGTCCAGTGGACAGAAATTGTCAACAAATTGTCAAATGGACAGAAATATATTGTATAAAAAATTGTCAAAAGAACAGCCCAAGTTAACTTGGGTTGTCAAAATCTCTGCTCAAACCAGTCAAATTCTCTGCTCGAAGTTAACTTAAAGCAGTCAGAATCTCTGCTTTACAAGTTAACTAGCATGTTATGTTAGGACTGCACCCAACTGTTATTCTACAAATTAAGCCCAACACTGTTTGTACTGTCAAATTTTTGTTTACCCTCAGCGGGATTCCAACTCACACCGTTGTGACCCCGTGGCACCAAATCGCTCTGTTTTATTTGTTGTTTTGTTGTCCCTGTTCAGATTACCAGTTTTAGGGTATATTACAGTGACTGTTTTGATGCAGCAAAGGTATATTTATGATTTTGTTTTGGTTTAATTATTGAAAACAAAAGGAAAAAAATTTTATCAAGAACTTAATGCAAAATAACTTAAATGTGTGTTGCACTCCTGACCGGGTAGATCTTTTTTTCAAAACAATATTTTCATACTTTTTAACATGCGACATACTTTCTTTTTATATATCTCAATAAGTTAACGCCTGAAACTTTGTAATAAAAAAAGAGTTATGAACATATTGCTAGATTTGACAATTTGGTGACCTTTTAAAAAATGACATTTTTTTTAAAGTGTCACAAAAAAGTGTTGCACTCCTGACAATTTTGGCATGTTTTTTGGCATAACTTTTTTGTTTTCTGAGATATCTTTAAGGTTTTTTGCAGACATGTAACCCACAACTAGACATACATTTTTAACTATTTAGAAATAATATATCTATTAATTTGACAAAATTAGAGGACCATGACCTGTTGGGGTCATTTTTTTTTAAACCACCCATATCACCTTACATGCCTTTGTCTATACAATTTATTTTGCTATTATCAGACATAGCTGTCATATACGTTGCAGTTCTGTAAATGTTATGAACACACTAACTTATTATAGGGGCTTTATAAAAGTATAAAATATTTGCATGACACAATCTGCAGATGTAAGACCTCCAAGACGGTCAGACTGGGGAAACGCTCCTACCCATGTGGGTTACTGGAGTAGGCCAACGTTACATCGGAGCAGCCTGGCCGTTAGTAGGACATATGCTGCCGAGTTTTTCGACCAGGTATCCAGAAGGCCGGGCTTCGACAAAACCACCATGGTGGAGTCCATGGATTACTTACAGTAACAACCATCCGACCGAGGTATTAATTTATCAGTGTAGGACGTAAAAAACTCCCATCATCATCATTATCATGACAGATCATTTAGAGACTGTATTAACCAAATTCTAGATGCTTTCACTTTTAATTGTACTAAAAGTAAGTATGGAAACAATGTTTCTGTCATAAAATCCTTCATATCCTAAGGTAAGAATGGAAAAGATTCAAGAAGTCTAATAATGAACCAAAAATGGTGTCCTATTAATATCGTTGGAAAAACAAATTGTTGGATTCGTCAGCCAATAATTTTTATGTAAGACTAAAAAACTAGAAAGGAAAATGTTTTTTTTTAAATTTCTGTTTATGACCTGAAATCAAAGGACTAATAAGAAGCTTTATTATGCAGATTGCTATATTAAGGTGTCAGCCACAAGAACATTTATGACCTATTCACCTCAGGTGTGCTACCTGCATCACTTATTACATAATTTATTATGAAGCAATCACACTCTTATGATCCTGAAGATCAAAGAACTGAATAGTTTCAACAGGTGTGCTAATTGCACCTTTTGCTTACATTTTTGATAAATTTATCAAACTATTTTTTCTTACATTTTTTTATTAGTTTATTTTATTAACTATATTAATTTTATTTGACAACTAGTATTGTAAATTTATGTAGAAAATTATAACTATACCCGTAGTTTTTTTAACAGGAAGTAAAAGGGGAGATAAATCATGTAAAACTGGAAATGGGTCAATTGGAGGTAAGAGACTACAGATGTAACCAATTTGTAACCATTTTAAAAAATGAAGGTATGATAAAAATATATGTAACTGTGATGTAACCAATTTGTAACCATTTAAAAAAATGAAGGTAGGATAAAAATATATGTAACTGTAATGTAACCAATTTGTAACCAATTAAAAAATTTAAGCCATAAAATATATGTAACTGTGATGTAACCAATTTGTAACCATTTAAAAAAATGAAGGTATGATAAAAATATATGTAACTGTGATGTAACCAATTTGTAACCATTTTAAAAATTGAAGGCATAAAATATATGTAACTGTGATGTTTTATATTGTAACTATAATTTGTAACTTTTTTTCATATATAAATAAAGATGTAATGAGCAATTATGTAACTATTATGTAATAGTACTTTGTTATGTAAATGTTTTGTAACCGGTTACAAAACAAGCCTTCTTTAAATTATCTGGACTGAATTCTTGCCATATATGATAATATGTTTGTTTGTTTGTTTGATGGTGTTTAACGCCACTTTCAGCAATTTTTCAGCTATATCATGGCGTCCAGTTTTTATTGGGGGAGGAAGCCGGAGTACCCGGAGAAAACCCCCGACCAGCGGTAGGAAAACTGGCAATCCTAGTCAATTAAGATTTGAGTCGAGTACACCCTGCCTGCAGTGAGAATCGAACCCGCAATCTCAGTGTTGACAGACCACGTGATCAATAGTAGACGAACTACCTTGACCACTCGGCCACCGAGGCCCCCTATATGATAATATATCTATTCAGCGGATTTCTGAAACATCAGAAATATATATATATATATATATATATATATATATATATATATTTAGTATTTAGTATTTACAAGGGGGGGGTAACTTCGTACATATAGGGCAATACAGATGTGCGGCCCGAATGGGTCACTTTTTTACCTCTCCAAAATGTATGAAAGGGGGTAGCTTTTGAAAGTTACAATGATAGGAACAATAATATAAGAAACAATATCAATGATAAAATAACAGTTGATAAGATTAAGTTTGAGTTCCAAGGGGGACAACTCCAGTGTAATATAAGTACACAAAGGTATCAATAAACCCAATAAACAGATAAAATATGACTAGAAATACAAACAGTTACATAGCAACATAACATTCATGACAGTAAAGTACATTAGTACACTGTTTGTAAAGCAAATGGTTAGTTTGTGTTTCTCAATAAAGAGCAATGGTTTATAAATTTTGCAACACTTTTACAAACTAAAGAATCTTCATTACTAAGTAGCCATAGGAATTTTGATTCTGTGCTTGAATGGACTGTGACATTATTATTAAAACATTTATCTAGAAGTTCTTTTCTGCTATCATTAAATTTTGGACAAACAAGGAGAAAGTGTTTTTCATCCTCAATAAGGTTCAAATTACAGTTTTTGCAAATTCTATTTTCTACCTCAGTTTTTGGTGTAGTATCTACCAGTTTCTATATGAAGCTTGTGGCTACTTGTTCGAAGTCTAGACAAACTTACTCTGTCCATAACAGAGTTTACTAAAGAAAGGTATTTTTCAAAACCAAAGGTTTTTTTAAATATTCTGTAAGACCTTAATTTATCACTTTTATCTAAGTTTTGAAGCCAACTAATACGGTACATTGTTTGCAATTTCCTTTTCATATCTGACAACATTTTGCCCTTAATCGCTCTTTCTGTATTAAAAACATATCCATAACCAAGTTTCTCTTAAATGAACTTCACACAACCAAGCCAGCATTGTTGACTATTTTTTACCATAGAAATATTTTCATTTAAAGCTTCATTTAATAACTTATCTTTAGGTTTGTCATCATAAAATCTAGACCAAAATTTAATCATTGACATCACAGTATCTATATATAAAGGATAGTGACCTAGCTCCCCATATAGGGCTAGTTTACAAGTCTTCCTATTAACATTAAGAACATATCTACACATAGCAAGATTTACCTTTTCTATAGGGAAGGATTCATAGGTTTTTTCAAGTAAATTTTCCCCATTACATTTGTTCGCTTTTTTAATGTCAAAAATACCAATAACATCTGAGGCATAAAGAGCCACAGGTTTCACCATGTGATTAAAAACATACATAAAATTTTCAACAAAGCAAGGAAAGTTTTTGAGTAGACTACTGAGCTTAAAAAAAGCTTCTTGTGCTCTTTTTGTAAGATCCAAAAGGGCAGTCTTGAAACCCCCATTTAAGCTAAGGTTAACACCTAGGTACTTATAGTTCCGGACAGTTTCAATCTCTTTGGAGTGTATAGTAAACCTATAAGACAGTAGCCGACCACATTTGTTGAAGACCATTGTCTTAGATTTACTATAATTTATATCTAGCCCAAGAGAGGAAAAGAATGTATATGACTTATCCATACAATGTTGTAAACCCTCTGCAGATTCAGATAGGAGTACAAGGTCATCAGCATACATTAAACAACTGATGTCCCTTGACCCAAGTTTAATAGGATGACACTGTGAGTCAAATGTTTTTGTAATATCATTAATAAAAACATTAAATAAGTTTGGACTAAGGTTGTCCCCCTGGAACACACCGACACATGAGTGGAAAACATCAGAAAGACTAGAAATGCTCAACTTTACTCTAAGCATTATATTGCTATACATAGATTTGATAACTGAAAGAAATTTTCCTCCGATACCTATTTCTGCTAATTTTACAAAAAGTGCTGGATGAAGGACAGAATCAAAAGCCTTTTTAAGTCAATAAAACAGGCAAACACTTTTTTGGATTTATTTAAATATTTATCCAAGATAGTCTTTAATTTAAAAATATGGTCAGATGTGTTACTTCCAGTTTGAAATCCAATTTGCTCGCCAGAAATAATTTCATTAACTCTTAAAAATTTTTCTAGTCTTAAGTTCAAGATTGAATTGAATAGTTTTGACATACAACTAGTTATAGTTATACCCCTGTAATTATTAGGATCTAAAGGGTCACCACTCTTAAAAATAGGAAAAATATAACCAGTCGACCAGTTTTTAGGATATTTACCAGAGCAAAGTATTAAATTAAATATTTTTCCCATACTAGGTAGTAACATAAATTGCCCATATTTTAACATTTCATTAATAATGCTATCCATTCCATAGGCTTTATTATTTTTAAGTTTACAGCATGCCTTACTTATTTCACCTAGGGTTATGGGGATGTCTAATAACTGATCAGATTCAGGTAACTTTAATGCCTCCAAAAGACGTTTATATTTATCATTTAGTTGCATTTTATCATTACCAACTGTGCAGTTTCTTGAAATTTGATGTCCAAGAATCTGGACTAATGCCATCCTCAATTGAGGTATGGCTGTTGTCTCTGAGAGTATTAATGATATCCCAAAAATCTTTAGGTTGATTTTGTGGTATGTTTTTTAACTAATCCATTAAGTCTTTATAATAATTTCTACGCATATCTTTTCTGGTTTTATTATATTTTTTCCTGAGAGTGAAACATTTGACCCTGATTTCCTTATCAAAGGGGTACAAAGAAACTAATTTACTATAATGATTAAGAGAATTTTTTAAATCATGTAAGGTTGAATTAAACCATGGTTTATCATTAGCTTTTTAGCTCACCTGACCCAAAGGGTCATGTGAGCTATTGTTATCACTTTGCGTCCGTCGTCGTCGTCGTCGTCGTCGTCGGCGGCGGCGTCGTCGTCGTTGTCGTCGTCGGCGTCTATAAACTTTTTACATTTTAATCTTCTTCTCTGAAACCACTTGGCCAATTGAAACCAAACTTGGCCATAATGTTCATTGGATGGACCTTTACAAAGTTTGTGTTTTTTATTTTGATTGGTAAACCAATATGGCCGCCACCTCAAGACTTAGTTTAACATAGGACCCTATGGGAAAAAAGTTAATAAGGGCTTCTTCTCTGAAACCGTTTAACCAATCAAAACAAAACTTACTACCAATATTGTTTAGATGGTCCTCTATAAAGTTTGTGTTTTAGATGGGAATTGGAAATTCAAAATGGCCGCTACTGCAGGACTTAGTTTAACATAGAACCCAATTGGAAAAAGTTTTAAAAGGCTTCTTCTCTGAAACCGGTTAATCAATGGAAACAAAAACTTACTAGCAATATTGTTTGGATGGTCCTCTATAAAGTTTGTGTTTTTTATGGCAATTGGAAATTCAAAATGGCTGCCACCGCAGGACTTAATTTAACATAGTACCCTATGGAAAAAGATTGAATGGCTTCTTTTCTGAAACCGGCCAACCAATGGAAACAAAACTTACTAGCAATATTGTTTGGATGGTCCTCTATAAAGTTAATGGTTTTTTTTCCCAATCTGATATTCAAAATGGCCGCCACCGCAGGACTTAGTTTAACATTGGACCCTATGGGAAAAATGTTAAAAAGGGCTTCTTCTCTGAAACCGGTTAACCAATCAAAACAAAACTTACTAGCAATATTGTTTGGATGGTCCTCTATACAGTTTTTGTTTTTTATGGCAATTGGAAATTCAAAATGGCTGCCACCGCAGGACTTAATTTAACATAGGACCCTATGGGAAAAAGTTTGAAAGGCTTCTTTTCTGAAACCGGCCAACCAATGGAAACAAAACTTACTAGCAATATTGCTTGGATGGTCCTCTATAAAGTTAATGTTTTTTTTATCCCAATCTGATATTCAAAATGGCCACCACCGCAGGACTTAGTTTAACATTGGACCCTATGGGAAAAATGTTAAAAAGGGCTTCTCTGAAACCGGTTAACCAATCAAAACAAAACTTACTAGCAATATTGTTTGGGTGGTCCTTTATAAAGTTTATGATTTTTATGCCAACTGGAAATTCAAAATGGCCACTACCGCAGGACTTAGTTTAACATAGGACCCTATGGGAAAAAGTTTTTAAAGGCTTCTTCTCTGAAACCGGTTAATCAATGGAAACAAAAACTTACTAGCAATATTGTTTGGATGGTCCTCTATAAAGTTTATGTTTTTTATGGCAATTGGAAATTCAAAATGGCCGCTACCGCATGACTTTGTTTAACATACGACCCTATGGGAAAAAGTTTTTAAAGGCTTCTTCTCCGAAACCGGTTAATCAATGGAAACAAAAACTTACTAGCAATATTGTTTGGATGGTCCTTTATAAAGTTTATGTTTTTTAAGGCAATTGGAAATTCAAAATGGCCAACTCCCCCGCAGGACTTAGTTTAACATAGGATTCTATGGGCAAATAAAAAAAATCTCTATACAACTGGTTAACCAATGAAACAAAGCTTTCTAGTAATATTGTTTGGATGGTCCTATTTAAAGTTTATTGAAAATTACAGGACTTACTTTAACATCAGAGAAATGCCATCTTCATTGCCTATAAAATCAGGTGAGCGATACAGGCTCTTAAGAGCCTCTGGTTTATGTTTTTGCTTTACTCCACTGTGTCGGAGTGCTATACCAGCAACTTTATGTATACATAACTGAAAATCAATAACAGCTTTATCTATACTGTTTTGACTAGAATCATAATCATTATTTACAATTTGATCCAACTCAGATATGACAGGGTGAAGTTGCAGAGCATGCTGAAATTTTTTAACAGAGCTATCTGTCCATCTAAATTTAGGTGGAACTGGGGTAACTAAATTCTTTTTTTCTGGGTGCTCAATAAAATTAATGTTAAGTAGACAGGACAGCATACAATGGTCAGAAAGAGAACCAATAAGATCATGTACACGAAAACTGAGAACGTTATGGAACTTAATATCATATAGTCTACAGTGCTGCTACCTCTGTGATTATGTGATGTTAATTTACCTACTAAATCACCTAATACTCTGCCATTTAATACCCTTAAACTGCTTTGAGTACATATCGCTGCAAGATCCTTCCCTCTGTCACACCAAATTGTATCTTGACTATTTCTATAAGGAATTATAAAATCAGCAACATATTGCTGATCAAAACTAGATTGAATAAAATTGGTGTCATTGGTAATGAAGTTGACAGTAGTGCCCACTCGTGCATTGAAATCACCGCTTAGTAAAATATCTCCCAGGGCTGAAAATTTTTCAACATCTTCTAAAAGGGTTTCAAACTGATCTCCCTCGTTTACCGAATACGTTGAATTAACAGGGGATATATGCAGGAAGCATACATATAAATCTCTACATAAGTTAAAGAAAGATTTTTTAAATTTGAACCACATAAAATTGGAGTCTACATTAGGCTGTTCAATAACGCCGTCTACTATGGACTTTTTCACCAGAACACTTATACCACCAAATTTTCTCTTAGCCTTTTTGTTTTGAGTCCTATGTGAGTGGTATATGTTATACCCTGGTAAGGGTGAACTAAATGACTCAGTACAATGTGTTTCAACCAACCCAATTACATGGAATTTTGATATATTTTCAAGAAATAAGGGATCTTGTAATTTGTTGAAGTTCTTGGACAAGAGACCATTAACGTTCCAAGAACACAAACTTATTTGTCTTTTCTCTGTTTGTTTTTGCGGTGCCATGGTTTCTGTTGTGAAGGTCCATTTCTGCGCGGTGTAGGTTTATACTCTATTCCCAGGACCTTGTCGACTACTTTTCGAATGTTAGATGCCATCATTTTAACACCATCTATTGTAAGATGTCGGCCATCTTCGCTAATAAATTTCGTCTTAATTTCGGTCGCTTTGCACATGTTACTGTGTTCACATATCGTGAAGTCGGACGTCTCTTCGGCAAGCTCCTTTATTGAGGAGTTAATAATGTTCACTCGGAGGTTGAATTTCTTTTCATCGCTCCTATTAGTCGCAAGTGAAACTACAAGCTTAGAATTTGGTTTATGAGATTTTGTCTTTTGCACCAGATTTGTGAGCCTTATCACACAGTCGTTTGCTGAATACTTAATGAGATCGTTCGTTAGGACGTGAAATGCAATCACATCTGGATTGTTGATTTCGTCTAAGTTTTGGACAACTTCCTCGGCCTGCTCCATTGTGTAGGCTAGTTTCTTAGTTGTTTTGAAGTTTTCTGGATCAATCTTTTTTGTATTCGAGGTGCCTATTAAGAGAACTTGTGGAGCACTTTTCTTCTGCTTTGGTTCTACTGTGCTCCTGTTCCCATTTGTAAATTATCTAAATATATCCATGCCTCAATTCTCATCCTAAGCATGTTAAGCCTATGTAAATCAGTGATTTTACAAACAAAGTGTTCCATTAACATCACTTGATCATTTTGGTAGTGAATGGACTATTTTGTCAATGTGGATGTGCACACGTGGATGTGCAGTAATAAAATATATGAATAGATCTGATTTAATAATTCAATATATGATTGCCCCCCCCCACAAACCATTCATTTATGCTTATTTAAGATGTATAAGTAAGTAAGTAAGTAACTAAAATTTTATTTGAATTCGGCATAAATAAATACAAAGTAACACAAGCTCTGAAGAGCTTTTGACCGAATATAATCACACAATTCACATAAAAACAAGACACATGATAACAATATGGACAAGACACAGATAAAATGTTTACTTCATTAAAACTTGCAGATATATTTAAGATTAATGCCTTTTTAAACTGGTGTTATTAACATTTAAAAGTTGAAAAGTATTAAAATCAATAAGCTAAAATGAATAAAAAGTTTTAGAGATATTTTTAAGCTAAAAATTAAGTTATTTTAAATCACATCAGTGGAAATTTGGAAACTGAATCTATTGAAGGTAATAAAATTAATAACAGTAAACAGGAACGTGGAAACCAGTAAATACATGAAAAACTCTGGATTTGCCGAAATAACGGCACTGAGCGGCGACTCATGTGGCAAATGCCTCGTTAAACCCTCGCTCAGAACCAGCAATTAAGGCAGCTTTAATCATAATTTAAAATGGGCAAACGTTAACAACAAGCCGAGCACCGACAGTTTGAACCACTCCAGGACTGAAGCAAACTTTTAAAATGTGAAAAGCTATTTTCAGTCCTGAAATGGTTCGGAAAACTGTTCCATAAGGATGCTGCTGCATATCTAAATGATTTTTTACCATAGGTAGACGTTCGCACCTGTGGTAGATCCAAGATGTTACTATATCGGAAATTGTATTTAGAATTTTTTAAGGTGACAAGATCGCCAAGACACACTGGAGCTTGGCTATTTACGATCTTATAAGTCTCAAGTGCCATTGTTCTGATTCTACGAATCTGTAAGGTTGGAACTCTTGCCTTCTCTAAAAGTGTATGATAAGATGAAGTATAATCTTCATAAATAAAACGTAGGGCTCGCTCCTGTACTTTCTCCAGCTTTTTGGAATTGGTTTCTGTACAAAAGTGGCACGCTAATGGACAAAAGTTAAAGTTACTCAAAATGAAAGTGTGAAAAATAGTTAATTTGTTGAGTCTCGATAACATAGACCCTAATCGTTTAAGAACATTTAGTTGTTGTGAGGCTTTTCTGCACAAACTGCTGATATGAACATCAAATTTCAGTTGATAATCAATGTCAATACCAAGCAGTTTGACAGTTTCCTCACAGGACAGTACGTTTCCCTGAATTTGAATGCTGGGATTTTTTGAGAAAGTTTTCTTCCCAACTGCTATTACCTGAAACTTATCAGGATTTGCCTGCATTTTATTAAACTTGAACCAGTCAATAAGCACCTGAGACTCGGTCTCCAGTGTAGATATTAGCGATCTATATTCAGGGCTACTGAATGACAGTGTATTGTCGTCAGCATAATTATACAATGAACTTTTTTGACAAAATAGAAAATATCGTTTATAAAAACATTAAATAATAAAGGGCCTAAAATAGATCGTTGAGGAACACCTTTCTGAATGTCAGCCCAGCTGCTTAGAACACCATTATTCTTATTTGTTGTTTTCTGTTTGATAGATATGACTGTAAAAGAGAAACTGAATGGTGTGAAACACCATATGCTAGTAATTTATCTAATAATAAATCATGGGGCAAACAATCAAAGGCTTTTGATAGATCCATGAGTACAGCTGCAATGTAATGATTTTTATCATGGGCATTGCGCCAGTCTTCTAAGAGTCTCAGCAGCGTAGTCTGACATCCGTGTCCCCTTCGGAAAGCACAAAGATACGGATTAAATATAGAATCGAAAAAGTCATACAACTGAGTTTCAAGAACTTTCTCATAAACTTTTGAAAAAATAGTTAAGACACTTACAGGTCTGTAATTTGATTTTAAACATGGATCATTCTTTTTATGCAGCGGTGTTTCTTGCGCTTCCTTGAGTCTATCTGGGAAAACACCCGTATCAACCGACAAGTTTATAAGACTTGTCAAATGAGGCACGATCTCAGACTTACTCTCTCTAACAACTTTTGCGGGTATCCCGTCTACTCCAATTGCTTTTTTAACATTTATTTTTTTTAATATTTTTGTAATATTTTCGGATGTTACTGTTTGAAAATTGAAATTAGATTTTTGTTTAGTATCATAGATTGTTATTTTGAATTTCTGCAATACTTCGATGATTTGAAGGGTCATAGTGAACTTCATTTCCTATATTCTTAGCTACCGATACAAAAAAATCATTAAATATGTTAGAAACCTCTGATGAATCATTTATTATTTTGTTATCTTCACATAGGATAATATTTTGCTCCCCAGATTTACAGTTTTTGGAAAAGAAAGGTTTAACCGTTTTCCAGAAGTCTATATTTTTTGTTCCACCAGTACAGCGTTCTAAAAAATAATTTTTTATTGATTGTTTTTTCATTTTATTTACCAGATTTCTTTGCTGTCTGTACTTTTCCCAATTTTTGTTATTTCTATTTTTTGTAAACTGAGAATATAGCATATGTTTCCTATAAACAGCCTTTCTCAAATAACTATTCATGCACGGAAAAGATTTCTTTTTCTGTTCCCTTGATTTTAAAGGGGCATGTTTGTCCAAGACTTTTATAAAGTCTTCTTCATAATTTAAATAAATACTATTTACTTGCTCTGGACTAGTGACGTCGTCCAGTGCTTGTATCTTAATTTTACTGATGTCGTTTTTAAAGTTTTCAATATCGAAGTTTTTATAACTTCTATAAGTTATATTCGTTTTTCGCATAGACGGAACGTGACCTTTTATAGTTGTTGAAATTAAATTATGACAGTCACTAATACCCACAAGTGTATTGAGTGTGTTGAAACAAAATGACTTTCTGTTTGTTAAAATCACATCAACCAGAGATGGAACACAGTCCTTCTTAAAACAAGTTGGATCTAAATCAAAAATATCAGAAATATCTAAAATTGTTTGACTTTTGCTCATATTCAACATGTCAAAATTTAAATTGCCAAGAAAAATGTAATTATCATAATTTACTATAATTTTATCAAGATTTTGAAAAAATTTAACTGAAAAATCGTCATTTAATAAGAGAAATTGAAAACTTACCGTGAACGGTGAACTTTGATTATTTGTCCGTGGTACAACTGCACGCTTCCCTCCTATTCTCCAGTGCATCTCCTTCTTGTCTTTCTATACGAACTCTGACAACACTTTAAGGTTTTTGTCATTACGACCAACTACTCCTAAGGTTGCATTAAAATATATACACGCAAACATTTTTAAGAGCAGGCAGCAAGGTTCTCTAAGATGCCGGTCTTGAAGAATATTCAAACTCGTGCCGGTATCAAATTACAGCTGTTGGGGCGAAAAGAGGGAATCGCTTTTTTTCTTTAAAATATATACAGTAGTGTATTGAATAATAACTCAAGATGTATTTTGAAATATAAGTTAAATTTTAAATTAAACCTTATAATCAAAGTAAATTGAATAAATTTAAATTATAATTGTTTTTTCTTTTATAAACTTTTATAATCCTTTGATTTACCCATATGGAGAAATATCGATTCATGAGATAAAACCACGTGACCAGGACATGAATATTAATGACGTCATGACGTCGTTTGAATACGCCGTTTTGACGCGCGAGATACTGTAAAAATGGCGACTCGGGAGATCAAAAACGGAGGAAGACACGTCTTAACCCAAATGATCGGACAGGATTGAGAAAAACCAACAAAACCAATTAAAGTTTAGAACAATGTTCTAAACTTTAATTGTGGCATAAGTGATGTACACAATTTTATATCTTTTCAGTTCAAGTGTAATATAGAGTCAAGGAAAACAATAAACAAAGAATATAGAAGCTTCAAAAATTTTTCAGAACAAAATTTTCAAAGCGATCTAGAAAAAATAGACTTTGATTCACTTATTGAAAATGAAAACTGTGACTGTGCATATGAAAATGTTGAATCTGCTTTTATTAATATCATAGACAAACATGCTCCTATAAAAAAAGAGAAAGTCAGCCCCAAAACCAGCCCCATTTATGAACGCAGAACTACGAAAAGCTGTATATAAAAAGCGTATGCTCCACAATAAATTTTTAGAATGTAAATCAAACAAAAACTGGAATGAGTATAGAAAACAGAGGAATTTAGTAACTAAAATTAAAAAGTCATCCATTAGAAATTATTTCTTTGAAAGATGTGTAGGTGGCCCTTAATCAGGTAATTTTTGGCCTACCATCAAACCATTCCTTACCAACAAAGGAAGCATAACTAATAAAGATAAAATACTGGAGGAAAATAATAAAATCATAAATGATCAAAGTGAAGTTACTACAATTTTTAACAACTTTTTTATTAATGTTGCCAAAGATATTGGTTCAAAAGAAACTTATAGTGATAATAACCATCCAAGTATTATAAAAATTAAAGAAAACAGAACTGAAATTGAAGAACTGAAATTTAAAGAAATAGATGAAAACTTTGTAGCTAAACAAATAAATAAAGCCAATGTAAAAAAGGCAACATGAAAAGATGGTATATCGGCTAAACTGCTAAAAATAGCAAAACCAGCAATAACAAAGCCTATAACAATGTTAATAAACAAAAGTATAAAATCCTCTGTATTTCCTGAAAAATTAAAGGAAGCACAAGTTGTACCTATACACAAGAAAAATAATGCATTGGATAAACATGAAAAAAGTAATTATAGACCAGTAAGCATTTTACCATATATTTCAAAATTTTTTGAACGTGCAATTTATAACCAGCTAACTTCATATTTTGATAACATTTTTCACCCATATCTTTCGGCCTTCCGCTCTGGCTATGGCTGTCAAACAGCTCTTTTGAAAATTATAGAGGACTGGAAAAAGACCCTTGATGAAAATAAATTCATTGCAGCTATACTCATGGATCTATCCAAATCATTTGACTGCCTCCCACATAGCCTCCTTCTAAATAAATTAAAATCTTATGGTCTATCAGACAATGCTCTTAAGCTTCTCCAAGACTACCTTTCTCATAGGAAACAGTGTGTCAAATTGTGAACTTCATTTAGTAACTGGATAAAATTTATAAAGGGGTACTACAAGGATCCATACTTGGACCTGTGCTTTTTAATATTTTTTTAAACGATATCTTCTATTTTATTAAGGACAGTTCACTCTACAACTATGCAGATGACAACACTCTTGCTTATGAGGGATATGATCTTGACAACCTTATTAAAACTTTGGAAAATGATAGCTTAAAATTAATAGACTGGTTTTCTTTTAACCAAATGAAGGCAAATCCCGATAAGTTCCAGGCTATAGCGATTGACAACAAAACAAAAGATAAAAACATAACTTTTGACTTAAATAACAACCAAATCAAATGTGAAAATAAGTAAAGCTTTTAGGAATCACTATTGATTACCAACTTAAATTTAATACACACGTAGCAAACTTATGTAAAAAAGCCTCAAGACAACTAAATGTGCTAAAAAGAGTAGGAAAACACCTGAACAGGCTGGGTAGATTAACTATATACCACTCTTTCATCCTATCAAATTTTAATTACTGCCCAGTTACTTGGCACTTTTGCAGTAAGACAAACTCTAAAAAGATGGAAAAAATACAAGAAAGGGCGCTAAGATTTATATACGAAGATACAAATAGCTCATATGAAGAACTACTAGAGAAATCCAAACTGCCATCATTAAAAATTAGAAGAATACGAGCTATAGCCACTGAATCTTTTAAAATCATAAATAAACAAAGCCCACTATACTTGCATGATCTCATTGAAATTAAACAACATAAATACTCTTTTAGATACCAAAATACAGCTACCCTTCCAAGTGTTCGAACAACAAGGTATGGCTTAAATGCATTTTTATCAATCAGCTTTTTTAAATTTTAACTTTAAAAATTTTAATATTTTGGAAGTATTGAATTTTAAATTTTGAGTTTTGAAGTCTGGATTTTGAATTTAGAATTTTAATTTTTAAAATTTTTAAAATTTTGAATTTTTATATTTTAAATTTTAAGTTAAAAATTTTTAAATTTTTAATTTTAGGAGTTAAGTTTTTGAATTTTGAATTTTAAATTTTTAAGTTATATATTTGAATTAAGAATTTTGGAAATTTTTAATTTTAAAATTTTTTCTGTTTATTTACAATTTTTGCATGAGTTAGTATAGCTATTTAGAAGCTTGCTTTTGATTTTTATGTGCATTTACCGTCTTCTTTAATATTCTTAATGCATGTAGTGTTTTTTATATGTGTAGTGCTATATATATGTGACTTTTCCAGTTTATTATGTGCTTATGCATGAAATGCATACTTTGTGTTATGAATGTTTTATTGTGTATGAACGTCTTAGTAACGTAAATCGACATTAAGTCGTCAGTTCTTGAATTAATTGTATCTTTTTAACATTTTTAACTAGATGACGACATTTAGGCATACGCGTTTGTATTGCTAAACACGAAAACACATTTGTCCTCCAAATGACAAATCATTCGGAATTCTAGATGTTTATCTTACATGATTAAATAAACGAAAATAGACAGAAGGGTTGTTCTGACGGCTCCAGGACACCACTGTCTGAAAGTCGTCATCTAGTCGGATGTAATGTCGTCATCTTATTTAATCATACCCCAGTACACCCTGCCTGCAGTGAAACTCGAAACCACAACCACGGTGTAGAAATGCAAAGTCATTAGTTGTGACTAACTCATTAAACATGTTAAACCACTCGGCCACCAATGCCCGTCATGGGATATACACATTATACAAGATTGCTATAGAATAGATACGTTAAACTTTTCAACAATCAACACGAAAGTGGCTAGGAAGGGCAAATTGATCAATATGGGTGTAATGTTCGCTTAATACATGTTGTGACTTATATTCCATATCAAATCAACATGATGAACTAATGCAGAATTTATTCTTATGTTAATAACTGCCAAAACCGTAAGGGGTCGATAGTGCCCTTAAGTCGTCAATCACTTTCAATGCCCTTTACATCAATAAATACACACGATAGAGTGGAAATAATCGTTTGATCGTTCCCTTAGCTCGATTAGTTCCTAAGTGCATATCGCCAGTGCATGGTATTATCAAACATATCATCACCAGGAGAGAAAAAAGACATGGTTTTCCTGGTCTTGTCAACAAACACTAGAATTTTATAATAAGATTATTTCACAAATAGTCCTAGGAATTACTTTTAGGGAAAAATTTTTCTGCTCTAAAATGGACCGTCTCCTAACTTTGTCTGACGAAGCAATAAACGAGAATCTTGCGATAAAGAAATCCGACGACTTTAAGACTGTGACGACCTAATGTCGATTTACGTTAATGTGTATGTCTTGTTATATACGTAATGTCGGCATAAAAGCCCCTTAGAGCTTGTGTTTGTATGTTGCTTTCAACCGACTTTAAATAAAGCTTTTTGACTTTGACTTTGACTTTTGAACAAAAGGTAAGCAATAAACAAAACAAATATGCTCTAGTATTTTCTTTATTTGTGGTAGCATATAGAGTTTTAATGATGCATGCAGGTGCTCCAATTTTGTCACATTGTTGTCACGTGACTTTTTGTTCAAAAAGGGTATCGATGGAAATGAGCTTAGAAATGGACATATAAATCATCTTGATTGAAGGTATGATGGTTATATTCATAGAGAAATATATCTATACTGTATAAAGAAGCGAATTATATATAGTTGAACTGGACGAAAATGTTTCTTAACATCTGGACACGATGAAATTTGCCGACTCGGACCCGTGTCGCAAAATCCTCTGTTTTGCTTATGGAGAGCTCTCTGACGTCCCACGCAAAAAAAAGTAGCGTTGGACGGCAGAGGATTCTCGGACTAATTTGGATTGTAATGGGACATGTGATGGTTATTAATTTCAGAAAAAAGAATTACTTGTACTTGTTCATACTACTGACATGACTGATAATTTGCATTCTGGAATGACATGTTTTCCATTTCAGCCTGATTTAACATCAGGTGATGCTGGGACATATTTGCTAGATGTAAGTGGTGACCTGAATGACAACAACATGGAAGATGGTCCTAAGGTAAATAGCATTCAGCTACTTATTATATTTAATATTTTATATTTGTATTATTTACATTGAACATTATAAAATGTGAATTGTAAACTTAAAGTTGTAACAAAGAAGCAAATATCAACTGGGCATACAAATATCAGATGTAAAAAAATCAAATTAAATACAACAAATATATGACAAAATGAAACGACCTGTATCGGGGATCAACAAAACCTGTGATATGGTTTTATTCTGCAATTATTGCACCGTTTGCTGGTTCACAAAGTAGACGCATGCCATCACAATATTACCATGTTTTCCCTGTAGAATTTGAGCAGGTGAAATTCAATGACTTCACATAT
The DNA here is from genome assembly GCA_944474755.1 of Limnoperna fortunei. Classification (NCBI taxonomy): domain Eukaryota; kingdom Metazoa; phylum Mollusca; class Bivalvia; order Mytilida; family Modiolidae; genus Limnoperna; species Limnoperna fortunei. The sequence goes on from OX104115.1 coordinate 82,064,478, forward strand.
TTTATAGTAAAAAGATATATATAACTGTAATTATTGCAGGATAAACACAATTCATATAGATCATTGCCCAAAAATTATAACACCTATTTGGACTTGCCATGAAAGAGGTGAGTAAAGTTTGGTAAACCTCACATTTCTAGTATCTATTTCTAAGGCTTGCCCAAATAAATTCTATTATTTTTGGCAATCACTATGACTATGTATTGTATAAACAGGTGAAACATGTTTCGATTACGCATTATCAAAGCTGTAAGTCCTTTTCATAGTAAGCTTGATTTATTCATTGTAGAAAACTGGTGACGGTTTAGCAGTAATGAGGCACTGACCAATTTCCTTCTTGATGCAACTATCAACCCATTAACATGTATATAAGACGTGAATGACGAATATCTTATTGAATCAGTTGATGGTTATGAGGATGCACATGTAACTGATGATCATGACTTGATTGATGATCTGGAAAATATTGATGAAGTTGTAGACCCTAACCCAGAAGATGAGGACACTAAAAACATTATATGATGGCTGCTCAGTAACGCTGGGTGCATTCATGCTTTTCTAGCCATATTTTGTACAAAGAACAATCTTACCAGAGAAGCAGTGCAGCAACTCTTAAACATTCTTGCAATTGTTCTGCCACAAGGACATAGATTATGTACAAGTCTTCATGCTTACAAGATGTTCTTTAAGAATTTAAGGAATCCAATGATAATGCATTATTTTTGTAAACACTGTAGGATACATTGAAGACAAAACTGGGGATACCTGCCCCTATCAGCATTGCAAGAAATACATTCTATTAAAGACAAAACTATTTTTTGGAAATACCAATAGTTAACCAGGTGAAAAACTTAATCGCACAAAACGGTTTCTATAAATTCCTACAACACAGATTTGAAAGAAACGTGCCACATGAGACTTATGAAGATATATATGCTAGTGAACTGTATCGGTCATATGTAAAGAATAAAGGGCCACAGAGTAATCCTCAAAATATTTAGTTTACTTTTAATACAGATGGAGCACCTGTCTTTAAGAGCAGCAATGATTCAATATCGCCAATTTATTGAGTAGTGAATTAATTACTTTACCTTTTTTGTCCCAGTCAACATTAACATGTACATTTACATCTCTCTTTACACTACATATTTCAATAAAAATTTCCAAGTCCAACATTACGCCTCTAATGTTTCTTAAAAATTTTTACGCCTCATATTTGAGTGTAAAATTCTAAGTCCAAACTTACGCCTCTTCAAGGAAGGGTAACACCTGTTTGTTTGTCTTATTACGCCAGGTTGATAGTATTTGACGCCAGTTTGGGAAATTATTTTACGTGTCCTGCTCATTTACGCCAGGTTAATGTCACGTAAGCATCATTACGCCTGGTTTACGCCTAAAAACCTGGCGTCTGACGCCTCTTTACTTCGTACGGGTTAAGTTTAAAAGTGAACAGACGAGAATAGTGTGCAATAGTTGATATCAAGTGCACAATAGGCTAATTTTAATTAAATACTTTCTGTCTACTTGCAATAAACACACAATACTATTGTAATAAAGGCGGGGAAAAATAATAACTTTTTACTCGTTTCAGTGACACAAAAGGGTGAAGTATTTTCTGTTTTGTTTTTTTCCCACATTTTTTAAGTTGCCTGCACATACAAACACATAGGTGTAGTTGTTACAAACATGAGTACAGAAACTTAACAAAGTACCTGACAGTTACAGTGCTTAAACTAAAAGTTTGGGGTGATCAACAATAAAAAACTAGCACAAAGTGAAAAAAATCAATCTTCCAAGTTAAATTTTCATTGTCAATGAAGTCAATTCATTTTAAAATGACTGAGTATTATCAGGTTGCTATGCCTACTCTGCTTCTACTCAATAGAAATAAACCTTTAGTCAAATATTAAATGTGTCACTGTTGATATAAAATAGTTTGTTTTTAAAACAAGGCTGAAACAGAGTTATCTTTCTTGATATAAGTGTTGCCAGATAAAATCCAATTTAATACACTTTCATGGCAAATATCTTACTACAAACAGTCTTAAACACAAGTACAGGTGTCGTAAAATACAACGGATTCTTAAAGTGAAGATATTGTGAGTTTATAAAAATATGCTCTTAAAGGATGCAATATACGGTTTTGTGCATTAAAATATTATCAACAGAGGTCGTGGTCTTGTTTTGTCAAATAAAAGCATGTGTGACATTTTTGCATAGAACCAATTGTACTGGAAATGTTGTACATATATTTAATTTGTGTCCTGCATTTTCAGTTTCACGGTAATTTGATAAGATTTTTATAAAATCATCGATAAAAATCAGCTGTTTCATGTCAGAACATCGGACAAATCATTAGCATTTACCTTCATTTGAAAAATTCTGACACTGTAACGCCTAACAGAAGAGCAATATGACATATATATTTGTTTATTTAGATCAATTTCCAAGCAGAAAAACACTGGCAAAATACTTGTCATCCACCTCGACTTCATACAATTTTGTTGACAAGGAACATGCTATTTTAATGCATCAGAGAGAGCTAAAGCTAGGAGTCAAATGGTCTTATAGACAGTCTCGGGGTTTTACTACTATAACAAGGATGACAACCAAATATTATCTATATTTCTTTTCTATAAACATGACACTTTTTACTGACACTTCAAAAATCTATTGCATTTCATTTGTCATAGATGTGAGTAAACTGCAACTGGACCGTACTACTATTTTAAGGAATTTTGCAGGGGGACATTCGAAACTAAACTACAAAACCGTATACTGCTACCTATGTGTTAATTAAAGGGCGTCGCGGATGACTGTAGTCAGAGATTTTGAAGATTATTTGACAACGTAACGTTTAAAGAATTTCTCAACAACAACAAAATTACGTCGGAAATGCATTGTTGTTAGTTTCGAAATGGTAAAAAATCACTAAGTGCGAATATGCGAACCTCGAAACTACCCTTTCATCTTCTTTCAATCTTCATGAAACTTGGCAAAACAGTTGGCATTATATAGCTATAGATGCTGTCAAAAGGAATTTAAGGCATCTGGACGGTATGGGTATGTAAAGGAGCCCAACAGCATCAATTTGAATATCGAAATGGTAAAAACCACTTAAGTGCGAATATGCGAAGCTCGGGACCACCCCTTAATCCTCTTTCAAACTTCATGAAACATGGCAAAACAGTTGGTATTATAAAGCTATAGATGCTGTCAAAAGGAATTTAAGGCATCTGGACGGGTTCGGTATGTAAGGGAGCCCAACAGCATCAATTTGAATATCGAAATGGTAAAAAATCACATATTCGCACTTAAGTGATTTTTTACCATTTCAATATTAAAATTTGATTTTTGGCTCTTTTACATACCGAACCCGTCCAGATGCCTTAAATTCCTTTTGACAGCATCTAAAGCTTTATAATGGCAACTATTGTGACAAGTTTCATGAAGATTGAAAGAGGATGAAGGGGTGGTCCCGAGGTTAGCATATTCGCACTTAAGTGATTTGTTACCATTTCGATATCTAAATTTGATGCTGTTCGGCTCCCTTACATACCGAACCCGTCCAGGTGCCTTAAATTCGTTTTGACAGCATCTGAAGCTATATAATGCCAACTGTTTTGCCAAGTTTCATGAAGATTGAAAGAGGATGAAAGGGTGGTCCCGAGGTTCGCATATTCGCACTTAAGTGATTTTTTTACCATTTCGATATTCAAATTTGATGCTGTTGGGCTCCCTTACATACCGAACCCGTCCATATGCCTTAAATTCCTTTTGACAGCATCTGAAGCTATATAATGCCAACTGTTTTGCCAAGTTTCATGAAGATTGAAAGAGGAACAAAATGGTGGTCCCGAGATTCGCATATTCGCACTTAAGTGATTTTTTACCATTTTTATACTCAAATTTGATGCTGTTTGGCTCTTTAACATACCGAACCCGTCCAGATGCCTTAAATTCCTTTTAACGGCATCTAAAGCTATATAACGCCAACTGTTTTGCCAAGTTTCATGAAGATTGAAAGAGGATGAAAGGGTGGTCCCGAGGTTCGCATATTCGCACTTAAGTGATTCTTTTACCATTTCGATATTCAAATTTGATGCTGTTGGGCTCCCTTACATACCGAACCCGTCCATATGCCTTAAATTCCTTTTGACAGCATCTGAAGCTATATAATGCCAACTGTTTTGCCAAGTTTCATGAAGATTGAAAGAGGAACAAAATGGTGGTCCCGAGATTCGCATATTCGCACTTAAGTGATTTTTTTTACCATTTTTATACTCAAATTTGATGCTGTTTGGCTCTTTAACATACCGAACCCATCCAGATGCCTTAAATTCCTTTTGACGGCATCTAAAGCTATATAACGCCAACTGTTTTGCCAAGTTTCATGAAGATTGAAAGAGGATGAAAGGGTGGTCCCGAGGTTCGCATATTCGCACTTAAGTGATTTTTTTACCATTTCGATATTCAAATTTGATGCTGTTGGGCTCCCTTACATACCGAACTCGTCCATATGCCTTAAATTCCTTTTGACAGCATCTGAAGCTATATAATGCCAACTGTTTTGCCAAGTTTCATGAAGATTGAAAGAGGAACAAAAGGGTGGTCCCGAGGTTCGCATATTCGCACTTAAGTGATTTTTTTACCATTTCGATACTCAAATTTGATGCTGTTTGGCTCTTTTACATACCGAACCCGTCCAGATGCCTTAAATTCCTTTTGACGGCATCTAAAGCTATATAACGCCAACTGTTGTGCCGAGTTTCATGAAGATTGAGGAGGATGAAGGGGTGGTCCCCAGGTCGCATATTCGCACTTAAGTTATTTTTTTACCATTTCGATACTCAAATTTGATGCTGTTTGGCTCTTTTACATACCGAACCCGTCCAGATGCCTTAAATTCCTTTTGACAGCATCTAAAGCTATATAATGCCAACTGTTTTGCCAAGTTTCATGAATATTAGGATGATGAAAGGGTCGTATTGACTCAGACTGAAGAAAAAAATATCATTCCACACTGCATTTTAACTTAAATACGATACTAAACTAACGACAATTTCTGAAGTAATTTTTGTTGTTGTTGAGAAATTCTTTAAACGTTGCCTAATATTTCTTCAAAATGCTCCGACTACAGTTATCCGCGTCGCCCTTTAATTAACATTTATTATTATTCACGATTGTGTTTCAAGCAATATACGTCCATAACCGACGACGGTCTCCCTAAGAAAGAAAATATAAACCGATCTCCGCGGAAATATATAGGTTAGTCGCGTGACATCACATCAACAATTATTCTTGTTTTTAATAACAGCAAAATTAAGCATTCCTGTCCGTTTATAAAACACACTGAAATACAAAATATACCGTTAAAACAGAAAAAAAGAAAGATATCAATGGAAAGGGAGGTATGCTCAAAGTATTAAAATAACGAGAAATAACAGTCCGAAAACAAAGTTTTCGTATTTTTAAGTCACTATCGTATAAAGCACGATACCTTGTGCTAAATGTGTTCTTACAGGACCTTTCCAAAATTAACTCATCAAAAAATTACAACGCGTTAAAGACAGAAAATTTATTGCCACCCTGGCGTAACGAACGCATAGTTTGCTACAGATAAGACTTATGCATATTAATTGACACTGATGACCATAGCAGGATAGCTTTGATTAAAAAACTTGGAGGTTATTTCTCGGCATGCACGTGCATATTCACACGTAACTGATTATTTACCAGTTCAATATTCAAATTTGACGCTGTTGGGTTCCCTTACATACCAAACCTTTCCAGATGTATACAATTCCCCAAGGTAGTATTTATAGCAATATTAAACATCTTTTTATCTGACTTGTATTTGATAATGTGTATTTATTAATATCTAATATCGAACCCACTGCTAGCAGCATGTTCGATGTTAGAATGTCGAATATCGAACACACTTTAGCAGCGAGTTCGATTTTCGAATGTCGAATATCGAACCCACTGCTAACTGCACACCCGTTTTCGATTTTATGATTTTTCATCATGGTAGAATCTTCCCTTACATATCTAAGCATGCAATTCTAAATGTCTAAATGTTCCTGTTCGAATCGAACTAATTCACGTCTGCGCATACTGATTATATAAATATAGTCTTTAAATTCAAAATATTCATTATATTATAATGGACACTTGTATCAAGAAAATATGTGTTTGTCTGTTTAAATTTTGTTTAACGCCACTTTCAGCAATTTTTCAGCTTTATCATGGCGTCCAGTTTTTATTTGGGGAGTGAGCCGGAGTACCAGGAGAAAACCCGACCTTCGCTAGGACATCTAGCAATCCTTGTCAATTAAGATTGGAGTCGAACGCACCCTGCGCGCATTGAGGCTCGAACCTGCTATATCTGTGTTGACAGACCACGCGATCAATAGTAGACTAATACCTTAACAACTCGGCCATCGGTACCACAGAATATATGTGCCGCCATGAGATATTTCTTATGGTTGGTACTTATTGATGTTATCTAGATCGCTGTAGTATGTGTATTAATATTTTTGATTTGCGGTAAATGGTTTATATCAATATGCAGTTTGATGTGTATTGATGGGTAGACGCGGTCGTCGATTTTACTGTACGTCACTGTAGTCATATGAGTCACTAACTGGGAAGCAATGAAGGCAGGTTTTTAAATTGTCAGAAATGGTAGTATTGTATTTCTCTCAACACACACAGAATCATCAGCCCGAAAACCTAGTTACTGAAATATATATAATTATCCTATAAACGCTAGCCATGTTAACTGTGTTATAACGGGACCATTCCTTTAATTTAACTTTTTTGTCATAAATACAAGATTTATAAACAATTCATAGGGGAAAACGCAGAAGAAAAAGTGTATTACCTCTTGGCCTTACGAACTCTTATAATATTGCTACAGCTGTACAACTTTGAATCAAGCGCTTGGGCCGTGTCTCGGCACGGTACGGTCTTGGACCACTGTATCGTAACTGTTTACTGTGTATCAGAGATCAATTGCCACTTTATTAATACTTATACTCTAAGTATAATATACTATAAGTATATAAATATTTGGACTTCCTGTGACAAGTTATTTTATCGTCATTTATTTTATCTACGGTAAAATTGATTTTTTCGCGTGGGAAATTTAGCGTTTTTGTTAAAAAATATTTGATTTATACGGTTTACAAAAATGATGAGTTAGATTACTGTCAGATTAATACGTCATTGGATACGAATATCGTCGTATGATTGTACGCATGTACTATATTTATCTCTAGATTCAAGTCGGTTAATGAAGCTATATTTACGCATAGCGGATAAGACCGAGTAGTCCAAATCGCTGGACATAGTGCAGAGTAATTTTAACTACAGTGTCTCAACGGTATCAGATAGTATACCAAGGCGTATATATACTAGCCCAGGTGTTTAATTTCACTATTCGCTATATTGAAGATGTCTTGTCACTGAACAATGCAAAATTCAGTTATTAGCATTAAATCTACCCCAGCGAGCTAATGATATCACTCCTGTTTTCCATAGCACATGGTTTATATCAATATGCAGTTTGATGTGTATTGATGGGTAGACGCGGTCGTCGATTTTACTGTACGTCACTGTAGTCATTTGAGTCACTAACTGGGAAGCAATGAAGACAGGTTTTTAACTTGTCAGAAATGGTAGTATTGTATTTCTCTTAACACACAGAGAAATACCATCCCGAAAACCTAGTTACTGATATATATATAATTATCGTATAAACGCTAGCCGTGTTAACTGTGTTATAACGGGACCTTTCCTTTTATTTAACTTTAATGTCATAAATACAAGATTTATAAACAATTCATAGGGGAAAACGCAGAAGAAAAAGTGTATTACCTCTTGGCCATACGAACTCTTATAATATTGCTACAGCTGTACAACTTTGAATCGAGAGCTTGGGCCGTGTCTCGGCACGGCACGGTCTTGGACCACTGTATCGTTACTGTTTACTGTGTATCAGAGATCAATTGCCACTTTATTAATACTTATACTCATAAGTATATAAATACTTGGACTTCCTGTGACAAGTTATTTTATCGTTATATATTTTATCTACGGTAAAATTGATTTTTTCGCGTGGGAAAATTTAGCGTTTTTGTTTAAAATATTTGATTTATACGGTTTACAAAAATGATGAGTTAGATTACTGTCAGATTAATACGTCATTGGATACGAATATCGTCGTATGCTTGTACACATGTACTATATTTATCTCTAGATTCAAGTCGGTTAATGAAGCTATATTTACGCATAGCGGATAAGACCGAGTAGTCCAAATCGCTGGACATAGTGCAGAGTAATTTTAACTACAGTGTCTCAACGGTATCAGATAGTATACCAAGGCGTATATATACTATCTCAGGCGTTTAATTTCACTATTCGCTATATTGAAGATGTCTTGTCACTGAACAATGCAAAATTCAGTTATTAGCATTAAATCTACCCCAGCGAGCTAATGATATCACTCCTGTTTTCCATTGCACTCAGAGTTGTTTGTGCTTCGTTTTTGGTAGTTTTATGTTGTTTTCTTTGTTCCTGGTTTTATTCGTGATATCTTTTCCTGAACATTGCTAAATTCAGTTATCAGCATTAAATCTACCTTAAACTTGAAGACGCTACCAATGTTCTTATTACGACCTGTCACTTAGAACAGCTGATGGGAATAGATTTGGGAAAATATAAACTAGACTATGTAAAACGTATATGCAATATCTCTTCCCGAAACATATATTATCACTCACTTTGTCCTTAGCTCTCAGAGAGGTTTGTTCCGCTTTTTTGTTAGTTTTATATTTTTGATCTGATGTTTTTACTATGAGTTTTCTGTTAGGCATGGATTTGTAATTTGCTGCATAATCAGCTCTGTCGTATTTTCTTGTAGGTCTTAAAGATTGTTTGCTAGTAATGTATTAATGGGTGTAGTTGATGCAATATAATTACAGGTTATTACACAGTCAATGTGCTGCAAGTATCACTACAGACTCTTTTTAAGGTTTGGATATTATGCTAGGATACATTCCAAGACATATGTCTTACATATAAAATTTACATGGAAATCAGAAGGTGCAATATAATCTCATGCACATTTCAGTGTCTGGATACAGGCAAAATATCTAGGAAAATATCATTTAAACTATAATCCATGGAGAAACCTGTACTTGCTAACCAATATAATCACTAGCTTTTGTAAAACTAGAAATTGATACTGACTGCAGTTGAAAAATAAAGAATTCCAAGCACCAGGCTGAAGCAACAACTTCATCCTCTGTTTTATTTGTGTCGTTTTTTTCTGTTGTGGATGAATTTTTTTTTTCATAGTGATTTACGATTGTTTTGCTACCACTTCGAATTTTGGTTCCATGACTAAAGTTGAAGGCTTTAACCAAATTCAAAGATTTATTGCAACGGAAATGCTATTTTTTATCAAACAATGTACTTCGATACCATGAAAATAAAGTATGTTTTAATGTTCCATGCGTACCTATTAAATAGACAAACGGCACGAACTTTAATATAAGGTAAACAAATGAATGTTACCTTTCGTGCTCATTACAGGTTATAATAACATGTGATAAGAAATATCGGATCGCTTTTTAAAAACCACTTTATAATATTTTTTTTCCTTAAAACTAATGGGAGAGACATGAATGTATCATTTAATTTTACACAACATTTGCAAAACGGTGTACGAAATGACTAACTACAAAATTAACAAACGAAATGGGTAAAATGTGGAATTTAATCTAATTCAGACAAAAAAGAACAAGACGAACATTGTATCTTGCACAAAAAGAAGAAAGAAAAGTTTTAATTATATTACTAAGTTGTCCAAAGTAAGCTATATTTCAGGGAGTCCTAATGATCTAAGCAAGGCATTAATTATCTTCTTTTCTCTGTCACTAAGTGTTCCAAGGTTTAAAACTTTCCGAAACAAAGAAGGTACACTGCTGTCAATAGCGACAATGATTCGTGCTATCAACGCGAATCCCCCTGTTGTGAATGCAACAACAAGCATCAATGCAACTCGGACTATGGCACGGATGTGATCAACTATGTTCATTTCCGAAATAACAGACATAAAAATTGTCCAAAGTGCACCACATACGTAGGTGTTACGTAGCAAGTCGTATAAGGCCATTGCCCGCGTCAATGTATTGGCACCTGCTTGATTCCAAGCATTTGCAAATACATCGATTGCCTGTTGCACTGCACTAGATCGGACTGTCGACTGCAAAACACTCTCAACACTGCGCATTGCTGCGATTTCATTCAAATTTGCTCGTATACCATTTGCACTCAGCAAAAACAGAATTAATTCTACTAAAATGCTTATCGACTGATAAATAATTAACCACCATTCCAGAAGACTGGTCTCTCATTACAATAGTTTCGGTATACTTTTCACCATTTTTAGATAAATCAGCATGTAGGCCATCATCATGGTGTGTAAGAATGATTGTATAGGTTTCAGCTAAGAAGGCTTCTTTTAGCATATTAACTCCATCCAGACCTATTATTTCTAGAATTTCTTTCTCCATTGATGTTACATCTTTTTCCATAATCATTGATGTTGCTCTATTTGCCAATAGAACTTCTGTTGCTGCAGCTTCTGTCAATATCTTTACAATTTCCTTAGCCTTACTAACAAATTCATCGTGGTATTTTATAAAATGCACACCTCTAATCTCTTTGATTGCTTTGGCAACAATTTCTTTCTCTAAAATATGATCGATGCTTGTTATTTTCGATGCATATCTCATACGTCAAATAAACATTATTTGCCTTGAATTTACTTAATCCAATACACTTAATTTACTATATATCAGTAACTTTAATGTTGTGTGTATATATTTACAACGTAGATTAAATATGACTGTGTTTGCTTTTATTATCTAACGGAAAATACGTTGATTCAAATATATATTGTGTAAAAATCACAATAATATGCGCTAAAATTTGAATATTTTTTAATCAAAAACCCAGGTGTAAGCAAGGGTCATTACTTAAATAAAAAGACATTCTAAAACAACTATCAAGTTTACCTGTCGTCATTGTCTTCTGTATGTAACAAGTAGTCGACCTTCTATGCTTGCAAAATAATTTTTCTGCTGCAAAAATATATTCAAGATGTTACGAACAACCACAATATTAGCAAGGTAATGTATGAATAAAACTACTGAATGTGCCCTTTTACTTGATTAACAATGATATATGACATAAGCAACACTTAAGGTTTTGTAATTTTAAAAATGCTTTAGGTCTATTAGTGTCGTTGATATAGAAGAAGTCGGAGTACTGGTTGCTAATTACGAACAGGGAACATTATCAAAAAAGAGATAAATTACCCATCTCAAGTAAGATTTGAACAGGAATGTACTTCTGAGATACATCAAACCAAACTCTAGCTATGACGTCATTTTGAAATGAAGGGGTAAAGTTGGGGTTGCTGACACCAGATGTTATTAAAGAAACACATTTCATTTTTGTGTTTGATTGTGGTAAATTGTGTTGTGCTTCATATTCTTCCACAATGCCAATTAAGTTCAGATTTGTTCGCGCGCTTGAGAAACAAAATACACATATGGATTTTGTGCATACATCTGGGGGCCTCGCTGGACGAGTGGTCAAGGTAGTTCGTCTACTATTGATCACGTGGTCTGTCAACGCGTTGATTGCGGGTTCGATTCTCACTGCAGGCAGGGTGTACTCGACTCCAATCTTAATTGACAAGGATTGCCAGTTTTCCTATCGCAGGTTGGGGGTTTTCTTCGGGTACTCCGGCTTCCTCCTCAATTAAAACTGGACGCCATGATATAGCAGAAAAATTGCTGAAAGTGGCGTTAAAGACCATCAAACAAAATCAAACATATATCTTCTACGCGACCGAAATATGACTGGCCTGCAATATTAGATAATTTTTGCCATCATATTTGCCATAATAGTGCAGACACCTTCCTCGTTTGAGGTTTATTTCTTAAGGGATGGTGTGTCATATTATCATACATCATCAATGTAAATAAGCATTAATTGTAGCTTTACAACCCCTCAAACTGGAACTACCTAAAAATTATTATATGAAGATCCAATCCTGCGTGAATTTAGTCGTCTCAGCAAACTGTAAGATGAACTTAGTATTAAGTGCGCAAGTAGCACTTAAAAAATAAATTCCCGTTCAATTTGGTGTGTATTGAAAACAGCTACATTGATTTTAATTGATATTAGTTAAGATTACAATGTTCATAACGGAAGCTGAGGTTAATATATAGTTTAACTGCGCTAACGTTCATAGAGCGTCAGGAGACCGTGAAATGTTCCGACCCAGACTGATGTGGCAAAATTCGCTTTTTTGCATATGGCGAGCTCTCTAACGTCCTACGCCAATCAATCAATGCCTAAAAAGCGTTGGACGGCCGAGGAGTTTCGGACTATGTGGGTATACATGTTGTTGGCCATGTTAAAGAACGTTAAAACGTCATCCCGTTGTAAAACCACAGCCTGGGGGAATAATGTTTTAACAAACTGAAAAATTGGTAAGCGCGATTTACCCTAAAAAAAAACAACTTCGCGTAATGTACCAATGCTCTTGTCTCAAAATTGCAGGAAGTATAGTAAAGTGCAGACTCAAATATATATTAATTAAATTTAAATTAAGTATTAATTTAATAAAGAAAATCTATAGCGTACAACTACAAGCAACCATGTACGCGAAAACAACATTAGAAATACTAACTGAGTGGTGATGACGAATACAGTTTAAGAGTTGCCTAAGACGAGAATAAGTTAAAAATATATATTCGTTAAAAAATGTTCGAAACAGTAACACTAGTAAAAACGTAAGGTGAAAGTTTACTTCTTACATCCAGATAACATCATAGATTTGTTCTAAAACGCTGCTTTAACATATATGTGGCAAACACAGAGGGAAATGCTTTTTGTGTCCATTTTAAATTGGAAAGGTTGCTTTTTCTGAGGTAAAATTGTAGTACTGACATTATCAGATTTAAGCGTCGATGAACAATTAAGACTTGTGATTCTGGTTGTACACGAAGTAAAGTTAACATTTTATTATTTTCCTGTCTTTCTTTAAAAAAATATCGTGCACAAGATGTATTGTATTTTTTTTATTTATCATTCGACGTTTACATTTACTATTATTGAATATGATAGTCAAGTAACGTAAATTTAATAATGATTGATGAACTTCTGCAAGCAGCTATTTTCAGGATCAACAAAGTTTACATAGAAAAATAAACGCGCAAGGAAATGGATCAACAGAAGTCGTGGCAATATCAAAAAATGACAGCGGCTATGGTCCGTGTTCATGCTTCAAAGTATGACCTTAACATATCCACAAAAGAGAATCCGCCACCTGAAAACCCTCGAATGTATTGTCACCATCAAATAATGTTGCGTTTACATGTCTTTAAATAAATAAAACCTTACCTTTATTTTTCGATGTTGATAAAAACCCTATATGGTGGTAGCACAAATGCAGGCAAACTAATAACTGTAGAACGCTTTTTTACTGTTTTGACCCGTAGAAAGTTAGTCATTGAGGTACTTGATAACCAAACGGATGCAGATTTGTTAACGGAAAACATCATTTCCGTAACTGCACAAAATTAAGCACTCATATTCTAGTATTACTAATGCATTATTAAAATTGTGGCATGGACTTACCAGAAATACTTCAGAAAAACTTATGTTGAATATTAAGGTTTTGGATGTCCAGTAACAATTATCAGGTTTTCTTCATACTATTGATGAACACCCAAGGCAAACAAGTACATGTGGCATTTTAAAATAGCATTGAACATCAAGATAGACATTTTCTTCAAATCTGTATATTGACAATTAACGGGCGTATTATGTGAAGTTGTCACTTTTTTCATATAATAAACGGGGTATCAAGGATTGAGTGATATGGGTAGTTAAGCTATCTACTGTCAATAAATAGGGTATCAACACTGCGTTGTGAGTTCAAACTAGACTATAGATAAGGGGCGTTGGAATATGACCTTAATTAAGAAGTATGTAAGGGTAAAAATGTTAATATTAATCCCCTTGTACAAAACACGATAATGAATTAAGATTATTATAGCAGAAAACATTAACAATACAGAAGTACGTTCACAATTCATTATTCGAATCCACACATTTATAGGTAATGAGAGGTTTACGGTCCAAAGCTCACCTGAGTTAATATGCAGCAAATAAATTTTGTTTATAAAACGAACATTGGCAGGTCCAGAGTTTCTCATAAAGATGGGTCACTGATCTGTGATCGCAAGTCTCCAAAAAGCTGGACACATCTTTTTATCATGGGTCATATTTGCTGATTCGTAAGTAAGGCATGACCCTCTGGATTTGCAACTAGCGACAACAGTTCAAATTGTTCAAATTTAGAAAGTTGTTCTTGTAACAAAATAGTCATGCAGCAATATGGATTTAAATAAATGACCAATTACTTTTGTTTTATTTTTTGGGTGGAGATATTTAAACCTGGATATAGATTTTAATGAGTTTGAAGTAAATGTGACTATTTTCATGGGGATATATTTTTCTAAAGAAGAGATTTATTTATTGTTTAATAGCATGAAAAAGTTCGGGAGGCAATGAAATGTCCCGACTTAGACCAGTGTCGCAAAACTCCCATCAATGTCTTTAAGAGTACAGAGGGTTCTCAGACTATGTGAATATTTATAGTGTTAGTCAAATTAAACAACGTAAAAGAGATATGAACAATAAAAAAATGCACAAACTAGGTACAAAATCTACAAGAATTGAACTATTGTTTTACCCTTATATTAGGAAAGCTGTTTTTATTGGGTTCGGGTTACTCTCTTTCTTTTTTTGGTTATTGTGTTGCGTTTGTCTATATCCGGATTTATGACACTGTCCCTCGACTTTTGGCTCTTGTTGTTCGGTCGGTTTTCTTTGCTATTTTTCCTTTATAATAAACACAATGACAAAAAATACATTACATAAATATGTAAAATAACATAAAGTCATATAAAATTTTCACATAAATATGATACATGTACATACTAATACGGTTTGTTCATACTCAACTTAAGTCTTTAAAATAAGAAAAACAATATCTTGAAATTTAATCAATAATTACACGCAAGCATGAATTACTGTATATAAACACAACATGGCGTGGTATATAAACGTTCTAATCTCAAAATTTTGGAATTTGAACAAAGTGCAGGCTCAAATATTGTTTATTAAATTAAATGTTAATTTCATTATGTAAATATATAGTGAAATAATTTAATTTGTTTTGTAAGCTTAATTCAAAGCAGCACATTTTATACAATATAACTTGCGTGACCTATGACCCATTCTTAATTCAAATAGTTCCATGACGTCAATCGACGTTTTACCATTAAAATTGTTAAGATTGATAGTAAATCAATATTTGAAATATTTTAATAACTTGGTTTGGCTCTGTCTTTGCGGTGTATAAGGCGTAAACAGACCCAAACCATGTCATATGGTATAACTCTTCAGAAATTTGAAATATTTTACATCATTTAACCATTACAAACAACCATATACGTGTAACAATCGCGATTTAGAGAAACAACATGAGAGTCGATTGGGGGGAGTGGATAAAAGAATAATAGTGCCTGAGACGACAATACTTAACGCTATAAGATATGTAAATACGTTCGACAATTTTAGAAACAGTAACATTGTGTTCAATATTTTACTATATGAAGTTATTTTATACAAAACAATGAAGTAAAACTGAAAATAATTAGATATATTGTTTTAATAAGTTGTTTGAAACAATTAGCATACGTGAAGTAGATAGATTAAATCCTTGACGTTTTATTTATTTTATAATGTTATACACATGAATATTCTATATCATATCAATATATTGTTTATAATTTTATAAATTTTAATTGATAAAAGAACATGCTAAATAACGTGATAGAATTTAATGTAATCTTTCGACCACTGCCGCAGCTGTGTAAGTTATAAATAATAATAATATTTATAATGATAATAATATTTATGGTTCAAACACAATTACCATAATTGGTTAAGACCTCTAGTACAATAATTATTAAACATACAAATTATGTTTACACAATTACAAGTATAGAAATGTATAGAGTAAAATAGTAATTATACTAGAATACGATGTATTTTGGAAACTACATGGTAGAACTATTGTGTTTATAAATTTCTTTTTTCAACTAGTTTTTGAAAAAATGAAGACAGTAAATTAAACACATTTTGGTTTGTTGTATTGATTATTGATTTAAAGAAATTCTCTTCACGAAGGTTATCAAAATTTATATTCTTGAAATAGGACAATATGTTGAGAAATACTTTCCTTACATTTGAGTATTTTGAAAATTGCCGAAGTAAATGTTTTTCGTCTTCAATTGTGGCATCATTGCACATTTTACAAAGTCTATCTTCTTTGGTAATAGTGCAATGTCTGCCTCTTTCTACTGCACTAAGCCTAAGTTTACTTAAAACATCTGTTTATGAAATTTTCTAAATGATCTACATTATATGCACGTTCCGGTGATTAGCAAAATGATTTGAAAAATAAAAAGTTTTTCAGAAGAATGAATACTAGCATTTTGTTCCTGCAGAAAGATATCCTTGATGCGTTCAATTGGGGATCTAAAGGTTTGAAACCAGTATTGAAGGACATTAAATATTTAAATATATTTATAGTTTATAGAACTGTGTACACAGCAGTGAACAAAGAAACATTTATTAATAAATATTTCATTAATAATTTGATTAAAAATAACGTCGTTCGTCTAAAGCACTAAATAGGACAGATCATCCTACAAGTTTTAGCTATTCATATTGTATTGTTTTCGGATTAAATTGTTTCACATAGTGGCGCACACAATTTTGCCAAGTGAATACATTAATTACACGCGTCGTAAAAGAGGGTGTTTGAAAAATGAAGGAATGGGCATTTATGGGTTTAACCGAACCTTTTTAGCAGTTCAAGCCCCTTTTATCAGACCTAATCTTATATTGTAATATTTAACTTTGAAGATTTATTTTTCAATGATTTCTTTGTAAGCATAAACGGTTCATATTATAGTGTTATTAAATGGGTGTTTTCATATTTGACCTGTATTATGTCCAAGGGAAGCTGAATTGGGTCGAGGAGAGCTGTTTAAGCCCAAGGCAACGCCGAGGGCTAATACAGTTATTCGAGGCCCAATACCGCTACCCAAAGACATAATACATGTCGAATATAAAAACACCCATTTAATGACACTTTTATTAACCAGTTGAGTAAATTTTAGTACCATTTTATCATTGACCAATATAGCTTTATTGATCCAATTCGGTTTCAGACATAATAAAAGATTAATATGAACAACCGTCAGTATGAAAATGTTATTTTATACTTGATAGTTCTGCTGTAATTTACGTAATGTAAATGAATGTTTGCTTTTTAAATGATATTTATATATAAATTACCGGAAGTGCCATTCCTGTATTGGCCCTGTTTTTTGTATTGAGCCTGTTTTACGTATTGGCCCTGTTTTTCTGTATTGAGCCTGTGTTTTCTGTATTGGGTCTGTTTTTTTGTATTGGCCCCGTTTTTCCTGTATTGGCCCTGTTTTTCGTATTGGGTCCGTGTACTTTACCCGTACTGTATGGACAATTTCACATGTATTTTACCCAACTAGTTAATAAAGTCGTATATAGACCAGCCGGATTATATGGACCAGTCCATATAATGTATATTGACCGCCTGTGGATGAAATTTACATTGGATTTACACATCCGTTCGAAAAACACAAATAACCAAATATGTGATAAGTAATCTTAGTGAAGATTATTTACGACAAGTAACTGATATGCAAAAGGAGTTTTCGGAACAAAAATAACCTAAAATGATCAGTCATTACAGTACATGTTGTGCATATGAAGCAAATAAGTGAGCATAGAAGCTTACAAAAAGTACAAGTATAATGTTAAAAAAAAGTTCATGACACTTCGGGTCATATACATATTTGGGGCCACCAACCGGTCCATATAGTGCCATATGACCCTCAGTGTCATGGACTAATTGTTAATTATTGCACATCCCAATTGCCAAAATAGTCCATTCACTATAAAAATGATCAACTGATGTTAAAGGAACACTTTGTTTGTAAAATAACTGTGGTTTACACGGGTTTTTAGATGAGAAATGAGACATGGATATATTTGAGTAGTTTACAATAAAAGATACCAAGGTTAACACAAAAATTTTCTTCGCCAGACGCGCGTTTCGTCTAATCATCAGTGGCGCTCAACGCAAACAATATGTAAAAAAACCAAAATGATTAAGATTTAGTAGAGCTTATATAACCAAAATTCCAAAACGTTATATCAAATCTGGCTAAGGCTATCTACACCTTGAAATAGAAAAAGCCTTAGAATTAAAATATTTTCTGAAATTTCTAGTCCGTAAATTTAGAAAATGACTTAATCACTGTTAGAATCAATGATTTTCCTGTCAGCACCGAAGTGTGACTACTGGGCTGGTGATAACCTCGGGGACTAACAGTCCACCAACAGAGGCATCGACCAGTGGTTACAACTTATGAAATATTTTTCAATGAAAAATTACCTTTTCAAATATGTTGGAGAGCTGAAAAGGCCTTTCGTGCCGCACATCCGTATTACTCTAAATGTACCAAGTTACCTCCCCCACCGTGCCAAATAGGCATATTAACAGGATGGGTTGTTTTTATGCCATTTTATACAAAAATAGATAGTGTGTTTTTCATTTATCATTTCTCTTTTGCATTTAATATAATGCAATATGATAGACAAATAATGTTGATTTGATTGATTGATTTGCAATTTTCAGCGAGCAGTTATATTCAGGACGAAACGAAAATTTACAAGGAAAACGAGAAGATTAAATAGGTAGAAAGTTGGCATTGTGATATAGGTTTATCTTTTAAGTGGGCACCGAAGTGCAATTACATGTAATTGGCTGGTTTAACCTCGGGTACTAACATGTTGCCAGCAGAGGCATCTACATAGTGGTTGAAATATCATCAAAAATTCCAAGGTTATTTTTCACTACGCGTTTGGTCTAAACATGACTTATTAGTGGTGCTCAGTTAAAAATATTCACTTTGTTGCTGGTTGCATAGTGTACCATTATTTGTTGAAAACAATTCGATTATCTTGAATTTTTATGATCACATTAGTTATTAACTAGAACCGGATTAATGTAAACACAATGACATAAACAAAAGATCCCAAGTTAATAACAACGCCAAATACATACACGTATGTCCTATATATTAACATGGCATGTCAACTTTGTATACAACATGAATTTCAAATTTTTTGAAAATCAGTTAATAATATTATTCTACAAATTAATTAATAACAGTAAAATTTTAACAATATTGTTTTTTGTTCAGTCTTCTTTTTTTATTTTGTAATTATTTGCTCGGCAAATCGTGAAATGCATATGTTCTCAATGTCAGTTATTCCCTCAAACCGACCATGTCTTCGTCTACTCATACACACTTAATTTTTCATCTGCGAAAAGAATGTAAATATATAAAAACTATTGTGGAAGAATAATAAAGAAAAAAACGCTTATTTTCGGTAATTCATTGATTTCACCAAATGTAACGGTAAAGCATGAAATAACATCATGTCACCCCCGGGGTTTGAACCTGGAATGTCATTATTGCTAGTCAGCCCTCTAACCAAGTGAGCTAATGAAGTACTCCCTTAGTTTAGTCGATTTTTGACTGGCTATATATCTACTATCTGCCACAACACAGATAGGTCTCCTGTTACACTTTCCCTACTTACGAAGAATCATCATAATCACGATGATTCACAACAAACCGACAAATCCTCCATGTGGGTTTTTCAGTTGGGCGCCAAAGTATGAACGGATCTGGGAGGAACTGGTTTAAGGTCTTTCTCCAATCAAAAACTACTATAAACTTTCACGAATGTAAGATAAGAATTATTAAATGGTATTTTGTATTAAAAGTGTTATTACAGGACTTGCATTTCTATTTAACTTGATATCAAAAATACAAGATTTAGAAACAGTTCATCGGGTAAAATGGCAATGAACAAAAACGTGATTGATTGATTGGATGTTTTCTTTACTTCCTTGTAGCAGTATTTCAGCTATATATAAAGGATAAGAACAAGTTAAAAACAATAAATCAGGGAACAAAGTAGATGGAACATGGGTAACAATTTTGACTGCCACTGCAAACGTATGGAATATTGGGTAGGGGCGGATAATATAGCCGTTTGTAGCAGCTGCAATGAGCCTACTTATGTACAAAAGTGTTCTTTATCGTGCAACGAGTGTAGCAATCTCCAAACACTATGATCAGGGACAGGCTTTCCATATTATGACCTGACAACCCCAAATCCCTTATCCGCTACCTAGGGACGCCCTGATCTGCTCTAAGGGTCGAGCTCCCGGAAACCTCTCAGTATGGTCCCAGAGGAAAATGCATAAAGAGCTCTTATAGGGTTGCAAGAGTTAAGCCATTTAATGGTATTTATTACTACATACCAAAGCGTTATAACTTTTAATCCAAATTTGGGGCCGTTTCAGGACAAGGCACGTTTTCGGACTTCTTTATCGTTACTGTTTACCTTGCATCTCAAGTCAATGGCAACTTTATAAATAAGTATTGGTTGGGAAATATTTCCGTCATCACACACTAACCAGCTCATATACTACAGTAATAGAAGCGGGAGGCTTGTCATGCCTTAAAACCTTGGTTAACCCGCCATTTCTTTCGAAATGCCTATACATAGGCTTGGATTTGTGGATTGTCTTTTTTGACAGTTTCCACTGTGTTCGAAATTGTTATTACTTTCATATATAACACTAAATATACTGTATTATATAATTGTCACAATACTTGTCATTGCATATAACTGACTTGCTGTAAGTGCATAACTTTATCGTCATATATAATATACCGCATATATTTAGCGTATTGTAGGAAAATTAACTGAGATTATTTTGCGCAATGCAATTTTTGCGGTCCAAGCTTAAGCGCGAATTTAGCGAAAATTAAATCACCGCGAAAAACAAAGTTGTACGGTAATGCTGAGTTATATTTCGATCAGATTAATGCGTTGTTGGTAGTCCAGTAGTACACATGTACTATGTCTATCTCTAGACTAATTTCAGTAAATGAAGCTATATTGTTGTATAGTAGATGTGCCCGATTGGACTAGATCGCTAGATATAGTTCAGAACAATCCGAATAACAGTGTTTCTATGGTATTTAATAGTTAATACACTGGTCCAGACGACAAATTTAACAATTTGCTATATTTGTTAAAGTCCTTCACCGAACCATGCTACATTCAGTAATCAGCATTTAATCTACAATAGCGAGCTTACAATATTCTTATTTCGGGCTGTAACTTAGAACAGCTTGTAAAAATAAATTTGGGAAACTATAAACTAGACTGTCAAACGTATATGTGATCTATCTTCCGGAACACCTGATATCACTCATTTGTTCCTTAGCAATCAAAGAGGTTTGTGCCGCTTTTTTGTTAGTTTTTATATTTCGATCAGATTTTTCATTGTGAGTTTTCTGTTATGGATTGACTTTGTAATTTGTTGCATAATTAGCTCTGTCGTTTTATTTTCTGTTTTCTGTAGGTCTTAGAGATTGTTCGCTAGTAATGTATTGATGGGTGTAGGTAATGCAATATTATTACCGGTCATTACACAGTTTTGAAGTAGGGGATGCAAGTCGCACTGCCGGCTCCTTTTACGTTTTGGATAATATACTAGAAATAAATTCCATAAATGTATTTTACATATATCATTCCCTGGAAGTAGGTGCTACAAATATAATCACAGTAAAATTTCAGTTGCTGGCCATATAAAGAATAAATTGGGGAATTTCATTTAAAACATAATCCCAGGATAAACCTGCAATTGTTAACCCATATATAATAATTAGATTCTATCAAAGCTAGTAGTGGGTGCTGACTACAGTGGACAAATTAAGAAAACAATGTACCAGGCTGAAGCACCGACCTCATCATTTGTTTTTAGTCGCGTCTTTTTTTCCGGATCGTTCCGCCGATGAATGTTATATTTGAATAATTATTTACGATTGTTTTATCACCACTTAGTATTTTCGCTTCCATTTCTAAAATTATTAGCTTGAAAAGCTTACTGATATTTCTACGGAAATGTACGTTTTCATGAAACAATGTGCGTAGATACAATGAAAATAAAATAAAGTGTTCCAAGAGTTAAAGTATCTAAGAAATAACGCTCGTGGAAATTAATGAATATAAGCCTATAATTAAATAACCCATAACATCTTGGCAACCATGAGTTATTTCGATTCTGATATGAAACTATAGACATTTTATATTGCGCGTCTACAAAGATAAAGGTTTATTTTTGGTTGTTCCATTTTCCGAGATTTTCCATTTTTCAAAATTATATTATTTGTCTCATGTAATATCGGTAGAAAAAAAGGAAGAAATCTATATTAGAAACCAACTTAAATTAACATATTTATTAACATCAACAATAAACTTTAACAATCAGACGAAAGAACAACACCATTGAATGCCTCGTTACAACAGTTACCGTGTCTGTGACTGTGTGTTGCTGTTTTTGTGTGACAAATAAAAACTGTCTACTGCATTTGGTCTTACTTATTCTCTTGTTGTAGATCCTTAATTGCTACAATTTTTTTTCCAACAGTAATCAGCATTCGGTTATGTTTTCATTTTGAATAAATAGACAAACGGCACGAACGTCAATATAAACATAAACAAATTCTACCTTTCGAGCTTATAACAATAACATGATGTGATAACAAATATCGCCGCTTTTTAAATGATTAATTTATAACATAAGAACCTTGTATAATTACTAATACTGCAATTAGTTATTCTTAGAATTGATGGGATAGTCAGCAAAGTATTATTTAATTATAAATTACATTTGTAAAACAGTGTAAGAAATGATTTACTACGAAATAAAAAAAAAACAAAATTGGTAAAAATGTCATTTAATCACTTAAACAAACAACTACATTTATATTCAAAACAAAAATTTTATCATGCATAAAAAGAAAAAAGTGATGCTTTTACTACATCACTAAATTGTGCAAAGTTAACAACTTAGCAACACAGCGGAATCGAGTCCGAATCTTTCAATCCACTCTTTTTCATCTTGCAGAATGAATTTCTTCATAAATACGAGATTCTTAACGTTGATATTGACAGAATTGTTTCCATACTCAAAGGCTAACATGAGGCGCGCTATCAATGCATATCCATCGGTTGCAAATGCAGCAACAAGCATCGATGCAACTCGTGATATGGCTTTTATGTAATCATTAATTCTTATTTCGGAAATAACACATAAAAAAATTGTCCAAAATATGCCATGATCGTGTGTCTGTTTCAGCAATTTAATTAACATCTTTGCTTGGGCGAAAGAGCTGCTATTGTCCCAATGAGAAGCAAATGCACCGATTGCCTGTTGCATTGCATTAGATTCGACTGTGCTCCCCAATAAACTCCTAGCCCTGTGGATTGCTTCTTCTTTCAAATTTGCTTTTATGCCAGCTACACTCAGCATAATCAGTATTATTTCTAATAAAATGTCTGTAGCCAGATGAAAAAGGTGGCTATATTCGCAACTTTTAAACATTTTAGTGTGTCCAGGATTTAAGGCATTTTTTATCATATTAACCACATCCTGACCTATTATTGCTGCTATATTTTTTTCCATTGCTTTTAGATCATGTGTCATAATCCACGATCCTGCGTTCTTTGCCAATTCAACTTCTGTTTTTGCAGCCGCAGTCAAAATTTTATGAATTTCCTGAGTTGTCATTTCAATTTCAGTATGGTATTCAATAAAATCGCCACCTCTAAGTTGTACGAATGCTTTGGCAACAATTTCTCTCTCTACAAAAGATTGACGAGTGTTATTATTTATTTTGCGTTTTGAGGCAAATTTCAAACGTCAAATAAATATTATTTGTTCTAATACATGCCAATTACTTAATATTATTTACGTTAAGAATGTTGGCATACTTATTTAAAACAGGATAAATAGGACGGTGTTTGCTTAAACACTATCTAACTTCAATACGTTAATTGAGACATGTATCGTTACACATGTATGTCACATAATTTGCAAAGGTGTAAGGTAATGCCCCATTGCGTTGTTTAATTTGGTCACAAATCACATTACTATGCGTTTAAATTTGAATGTTGTTAAATCAAATTGTCACTTGTATAATAAAAAGACATTCTAAAACATCTATCAAGTTTACCTGTCGTCATTGTCTTCTGTATGGATCAACTAGTTGACCTACTATGGTTGCAAATTTATTTCGTGCTACAAAGATATATAAACGATATTAGGAACAGCTTTCATATTAGCAAGGTAATGCAAAAATGACAACTGCTTACATTTTTCCTTTCTTTGATTTACAACGAGATATGACCTGAGCAATAGTTAAAGTTGTGTAAGATGTTATCGATCTACTAGTGACGTCTATTTGGAGAGGAAGCCGGAGTACTCGTTGATAATTACAAACAGGAAACATTTGCATTATAAAAAAAAAACAAAATTGAAGGACACAAAATTATAAGCAACATTCTGTAGAAAAGATCAAGAATCTTCTAGAAATTCGATTTTATATATGTTCAAATTTATTTTCATGTAAATATGATAAATTACCTATCATATGTAAGATTTAAACGGAAATGTATTTTTGAGATACATAAAAACCAAATTAAAGCTATGGCGTCGTTTTGTAATGAGTAGTTTGGGATGGGGTTTTGACGAACAGCTTTTCATTTGAGATACAAATGAAATATATTTGTGTTGAATGGTGGTAAATTGTGCAGTGCTTTATTTTTATCTTTAATCCCAATAAAGTTCAGATGTGTGTGAACGCTTGCAAAATACAAAATACAAAATCACTGCTACTAAAGCTTCTACACATGTAACTGCTTGGTAACCGGAAGTTGCCTAACCTTACATATTACAGTAATTTTTGCCGTCATATTTTCCATATAAGTGGAGATAAATTCTTTGTTTGAATTTTATTTTAAAAAAG
Source organism: Limnoperna fortunei (assembly GCA_944474755.1). Taxonomy (NCBI): domain Eukaryota; kingdom Metazoa; phylum Mollusca; class Bivalvia; order Mytilida; family Modiolidae; genus Limnoperna; species Limnoperna fortunei. The sequence continues at coordinate 82,089,647 of OX104115.1, forward strand.
GGGGGTGATGTATAATATTGTTATACTTCATAAATAAACATAAACATATATTGTAGTTTTACAAATTATCAAACTGGTCGATCACAAAATTATTATATGAAGATCCAATCCGGCATGAAATTACTCGTCTCGTCAAACTGTAAGATAAACTAAGTATTAAGTCTGCAAGTAGTATTTAGAACATAATAGTCTTTTTCAATTTGGTGTGTATTTAAAACAGCCAGATTGATTTTAATCGACGGCCCATTACTTTCTCACATTTTACTTTCAATGTTGGGGTTAAAAAAATCAAACATAGATAAAGATTTAAATGAGCTGGATGAAAGTTAAGATTATCATTTTCATAACAAAAGCCGGTCTAAAGCCTATATTGATATATAGTTTAACTGCACTAACATTTATATAGCATTGGGAAACAGTGAACGGTGTGAGAAAATTCGCTGTTTTGCATATGGCGAGCTCTCTAACGTCTTACGCTCCAATCAATGCCTAAAAAGCGTTGGAAGGCCGAGGATTGTTGGACTATGTGGGTATATATGGTGTTGGTCATGTTGAACAACGTTATTTAAAGCGTCATCCCGTTGTAAAACCACATGATGACTAACTAGAAATACTCAAGAAAAAATGATATTAAATATGAAGTTTTTGTTTTCTAGTAACAGTTATCAGGTTTTTTCATATTATTGGTGAAGACGTCACGCCATAAAAAGTAGATGTGACATTTTAAAAGCGCCTTGAACATCAATATAGACATTTTCTTCAAATCTGTATATTTGACAGTTAAACGGGCCTATTTAGTGATTTTTTTCACTTTTTTCATATCATAAATGGGGTATCAAGGGTTGAGTGGTAGGGGTAGTTAAGCTATCTACTGTCAATAAATAGGGTATCAACACTTGTGAGATCAATCTAGACTTTAGGTAAGGGAGGATCGACTCCGACCTTAATTGACATATATAAAGTGTAAATGTTAATATTAATCCCCTTCTACAACACACGACAATAGATTAAGTTTACTCTAGCATTAAACATTAACAATACAGAAGTACATTCATTATTCATTATTCGATTACAAACATTTATTGGTAATGAGAGGTTTACGTGCCAAAACTCGCCCGAGTTCACATGCCGCTAATCATTTTTTGTTATAAAAGCGAACATTGGCATTGGCAGGTCCAGGGTTTCTCATAAGGATGGGTCACTGATCTGGCGATCGCAGTCTCCAAAAAGCTAAACCCATCTTTTTACCATAGGTCATATTTGTTGCTTTTTAAGATAGGCATGTCTCTCTGGTTTTCAACTGGCGTCAATAGTTGAAATAGTCAATTTTAGAAAGTTGTTCTTAAAACCAAATAGTCCTGTATATTGTGTATTGAAACTAACTATAGGGATTTAAATAAATGACCACTTTCGTTGGTTTCATTTTTGGGGTAGAGATATTGGAGCCTAGTTATAGACTTTAATGAGCTTGATTGAAGTTAAAATTGAAGATTTTGTGAGGGCGCGAAGCGCCCGAAATGAAATATAGATTATATGATAAGATTGAAGTGAGATATAATAATGCATTGACCTTCAATTCAATTAAAACTGACAGCTCTTAAAAGCAGATCTATCAAAAATAAAAATAAACAACTGGTCAAACCGGTTATAATATCCACTGCGCATGCTACTAAAGTATTGTTAAACCTAACGAACTGACCTTAAATGACTTTCAATGGCGAGCAACAAATAAATACACTGTGTTCAAAAAATATAATATTAAATTTTCAACTATTACAATTTTAAAGACAATATTCTACGAACTGTCAAAGAAAACGAACACTATATTGGAAAAGTCAATTCATCTGTGTCATCGTCAGATTGCACCACACATCCTCAAGATCCCGGAAAAAAACCAACAGATTCCTCTGGATCCTGACTAACAATCCCTTTATCGTTTTATCCTCTCTGAAAAAAATTAAACAGATGTCTATAGATAACCTTTTCAAGTATAAAGGGCCAATTAAGCCACCTAATACATACATAATATGACCAAAAATAATAACAAATCTTATTCAAGCAGGAAAGAAAAAGTTAAAAAAGGGAGGGTTGGGCTGGGAAATGCATTATTATATCTCACTTCAATCTTATCATATAATCTATATTTCATTTCGGGCGCTTCGCGCCCTCACAAAATCTTCAATTATATTTCAAAGATTTCCGTGAGATATAATAATGCATGTTTAAAGCCGTCAACCTACCAATTCTAATACTTTATCAGAAAAACTGCTGACTACTTCAGGTCTGAAATAAAAATTTTTGAAAGTAGATGCGTTAGACCAGTCTCCCATATCAAGAATTTCTTGCATAGAAACACCAGCGACAGCAGCTTTGCTCACTGATGCCATGCGACAGGAATGAGCTTTAAAAGCTTCAACATCAATGCCTGCCTCAGACATTATCCCCTTCAACCATTTACTTATTGTTTGGGGTGAAAGACCTTTAAACGGTTTTTTGCTAGACCTTAAAAGTGGATCTGGTTCAGACAAATTATCTGGTCTTAAAAGAGATGTTCTTTTTTCATACTCATTTAAACAGGAAACAACACAAATCTTTTTCTTGTTAAATTTCTTGTAAACGACTTGTCTACTAGCTGAATCTTTCTGGGTTTTAGATAAACCTGGTAGTTGAAAAATTACACAGTCGTTCTTCTTAGTCATAAAACGACGATCTAAGCGTGAAATTTCGGACACACGTTTAGGGGCTGCCAAAGCTAACAAAATAGGCAATTTCTTCCCTAAAAACCTATCCTTAAGATTTTTATTCATTGGAAGACTAAGCAAATACTTTAAAACCATATCAATATCCCATGTTATTTGATATCTAGGAAGAGGAGGATTAGACTTCAAGATACCTTTAAGTAACTGCTTAACAAGGGGCAATTGACCAACTGGCAGTCCTTCTATATACGGCAAAACAGAAGAAATAGCCGACCTATGAACATTTATAGTTCTGTAACCATAACCTTTAAAATGCATCCATGCTAAAAAATCTAAGATAGCGACCAAAGGGGCTGAAAAGGGATTAATTTCCCGTTCCACACACCAGCTATCCCATTTCTTCCAGGCACTATCGTAAGTGCTGGATGTACCTGATTTCCAGGAGCTAAGCAAAATGGTTCTAACTTGTTGTGAAAGGCCCATTGCTTGGTAAGATCTCCCGAGACCCTCCACGCGGCTAACTGTAGCGTATTGTTCTGAAGAAGCGGGTGCACTTCCCCTCTGGGAGACAGGAGAGTTTTCCTGTTCATTGGCAACAGAACTGGCAGTGAAACCGACATTTGCAGTAACAGTGGAAACCATGGTTGAGTTTGCCATGTCGGTGTTACCAAAACTATCTCTGATTGTTCTTCCCTCACCTTCGCTAGACAAGGTCCTACTAAACAAAAGGGAGGAAACGCATAACCCTGAACTAGTGTCCAATTTTGAATTAAGGCATCGAAAAATTCGGCACCTGGGTCGGGTTTCCAACTGTAGTACCTCTTCATCTGATTGTTTGTCCTGTCCGCAAACAAATCTACATTGCAAGGGCCCAGGACTGTCATCAGACACTTGAAAATCTGGGGATTCAGTTGCCAACTCGTTTTGTCCGAAAAATGTCTCGATTCCCAATCCGCTTGAACATTTTGGACCCCCGGGAGGAATTCCGCTGTCACAACTATGTTCTTTTCCAGACACCAATTCCAAAGAATGGTCGCCTGTTCTAACAATTGTCTTGAGACAGTGCCCCCCATTTTGTTCACATACGCGACCGCCGTTTTGTTGTCCAACTGAACTATTACATGTATGTTCTTCTCGTCTTTCAGAAACGATTGTACTGCGTAAGTTACTGCTTTCAACTCGAGGAGATTGATATGGGCAGTTTTTTCTTCCTGGGTCCATAACCCCCCTATTTTTAACTTCTGATTCACAGCTCCCCAACCCAAAAGGCTGGCATCTGATTGAATTATTACATGGGGCATCGATTTCAATAGAGTTTTCCCGTTCCAATTCTCCAAATGAGAAACCCACCAATGGAGTTCCGATACTGAATCTATGTCTAGACGTATTTTGTGATCGTAACTCCCCCCGGAATGTAAACCTTGTGTTTTTAAAATTTGTAAATGACGGTAATGAAGGGGGGCAGACATTACGGCCTGATTCGTCGCCGTCAATTTCCCAATTAATTGAGCTAATTTTCGTACAGTTATCAACTGATCCGACAAAAGATCTAGACAAATTTTCTTTATCCCTGCAATCTTTTCCTTCGGAAGAGAAAGGGTCATTTCTAATGAATTTACAGTGTTTCCCAAAAATTCGATCTCTTGTTTTGGAACGCATTCTGATTTTTCCAGATTTATCACAAACCCTAAGCCTTCTAATAGGGATTTCGTTAACTGCAGATCCATTGTAATCCCTTGGTAAGATTGGTTCATTATGAGAATATCGTCTAAATATATAATTAGACGTATTCCCATTCTTCTCAACACTGCAATCGGAGTTCGAAGAAGCTTGGTGAAAATTCTCGGTGCAACTGCCAAACCAAAAGCCATGACTTGGAATTGCATTTGTTTCCCTTTCCATAGAAATCTTAGAAATTTTTGGTGGTCTTTGTGAATCGGACAAGTCAGATAGGCATCTTTTAAATCTAACTTTACCATCCAGTCTTTGTGCAATAAGAGATCTTTCAAAAGATGAATCCCCTCCATTTTGAAGTGCTCGTATTTGAGAAATTTGTTTAAACTCCTGAGATTTATAACGGGCCTTTGCCCACCCCCCTTCTTTTGGACCAAGAAGATATTGCTTATGAAAGAGTCCTCTATCGAGTCTGCAGGACACACTGCGTTCTTTTGAACTAAATTCATAACCTCCTTGTCTATCATTTGTTGTTCTACTTGTTTCAAAAAAGGTGGATTTGGAAATTTTTCCTGAAAAGGAATAGCAAAAAAGTCTAGCTTTATTCCCTGAATCGTTTCTAGAACCCAAGGGTCTTTCGTCAAAGTTGACCAATTTTCTACAAACCTCGCCAACCTCCCCCCTACAGGGAGATTTGAAAACAGTGACTTTATCGGAAAAGGAAACACATTTTCCAAGCTTTGAGCACGGGGTAGGCTTACCTGCAAATCTACTGTTGGGGCTTCTTGTAACTGTTTGTATTCTGTCCCCTGCCTGCATTCTGTGTGTAGGGCTTCTTGAACTGGGGATTCTTTGGAGCAAAGTACCTCCCTTGGTGTCCTGGGGCAGGACTCTGGCTCCCAAACTGGAGGTTGTTCGAGAGCCTGCCCTGAAAAAACTGGTTACCAGATGGGTTATTAAATTTAGCAGAAGAATCTTGCAATGGACGGCGTTTAAAAAGGGTTGATTTAGAAGGAACCAGAAGCGCCTTTAACTCTTTGTTATCCTTGCTATCTTTAGCTACTAGTTTCAAAAAGGCCTTGCCAAAAAGGTCACCTTTACTTTTAGAAAGAGCTTTTACACCCTGTTTGTCAGTCAGAAGATCCATATTCTCCGGCATACACTTTGCCATTATACTTTTCCTTCTTTCTGTGTTATAGACATAATGAGCGTTACCTAAAAATACAATCGCCCTTTGCACTAACTGAATAACATCAGAGGGATCCATGCCCTGTTTCTTACTCTGAATCTTTTCGGCCTCAGACCAAAGAACAGAAAGGGGCCCTAAAGCATCAAGGATCCTGAGTTGTCCATTTATCTTGGACTTTTCTAATTTCCCGTTCCATTTATTTCCATGGAAATAGTTCTTACGAAAAAAACGATCAACAGTCAAAGATTTCAACTTTTTAGACTCGGGAATGGGCCAACTTGAACTAACTTCTTGGCGAACCTGTTTTTTCATACCACTAGAAGCATATTTAGAGATATACTTAACAATATGCTTAGAAACCTTAGTACTAACTACGTTTTTCTTTTTTAATTTAGGTTTGAAGGGTTTCTTAGTTTCAGAATCGGACGACGAGTCAGACGAACTATCGCTCGACTCAGAACTAGAGCTGGAGCTACTTGAACAAGAGCTACTAGAGCTAGAACTAGAACTAGAGCTACTATCCCGCTTACGTTTAGCTGGGGAAGTACGTTTGCTGGGGTTTTTGCGCTTCTTACCCGAACTTGTACCAGGTTCCTCCGACCAGCGTTGGGCCGTAAATACTTCCGAAGCATCAAAAACAGATAAAGCATCATCTCTACTGTTATCTTCTGAAGGGTCCACCGACCCGACTACTGAATTACTACCGTCCGCCAATGCGGGGGTAGTTTCACTCTGCGCAACCCTACGGTTGTCTACTAAAATAGTTGTATCATCTACTGAACCATAAGAGTGAGCCATGGCTCAAGAACTTTACAAAAAAACAAATTAAATACTGACCATGTAAAGTAAAAAATGCGTCCGATTCCTAAGCGAGCTGAATTGAAAGTCATTTAAGGTCAGTTCGTTAGGTTTAACAATACTTTAGTAGCATGCGCAGTGGATATTATAACCGGTTTGACCAGTTGTTTATTTTTATTTTTGATAGATCTGCTTTTAAGAGCTGTCAGTTTTAATTGAATTGAAGGTCAATGCATTATTATATCTCACGGAAATCTTTGAAATATAATAACTATTTTCATGGAGAAAAAATTTCTTAAGAAGAGATTTATCTATAGGTTAACAGCACGAACATTTTATAACTTCGGGAAACATTGAAATATGCCGACATAGACCAGTGTCGCAAACTCCCATTTATGTATATAAGAGTACAGAAGATTCTCGGACTATGTGGATAAACAGTCAAGTTAAACAATGTAAAAGAGCTATGAACATAACATTAAAAAATGAACAAACTTAGAACAAAATCAAGAAGAATTGAACTATTGTCTTACCCTTATATTATATTGACTTTATTAATAGACATAATAGGAAACAATGACAAAAATTACACTTAACCGTCACATAAAAATAAATATGATACATGTACATTCTAATAAGGTTTAAAATAAGAAAAACAATATCTTGAATTATAATCAATACTTAACTACATGACAAGTTATTGGTACACGCAAGCATGATTTGCTGTAAATAAAGACAACAAGGTGAGATATATCAACGCTCTTGTCTCAAAATTTTGAAATAACAACTAAGTGCAGGCTCAAATGTTTGTTTATTAAATTAAATATTACTTGCATAATGTAAATATATGGAGAAAAAATACACAGATAACCATGTACGCGTAACAATCGCCATTCGAGAAACAACATGAGAGTCGATGGAGGTTAAAGGTTTATTAGTTGCTTAAGACGACAATACTTTACGGTTTAAGATAAGTATATACAATCGAGAATTTTAGAAACAGTAACATTGTGTTCAATATTTTACTATATGAAGTCATTTCATACTAAAACAATGAGGGTAATCTAAAAATAATAAAATATATATTGTTTTAATAATTTGTTTGAAACAATAAGCAAAAGTAGATATCTTAAATCTTTGACGTTTTATTTATTTTAAAATGTTAAACACATGCATGTTCTACATCATATTCCAATTTAAACAATTTTGTCACATTACAATCTATAAAATAGCATGCTAAACCACGTGGTATAATTTAATGTAATCTTTCGACCACTGCTACAGCTGTGTAGGTTATTTATCAATCTAATTAAAATTATATCTTCACTTGGCTCCCCCTTTTTGCTATTGTCGCTGTGAAGATCTAACAACATTCCATTACAGGTCATCTCATAATGAACTTCTGTATTGACCAATCAAAAACTGTCTTCCACAACCTTTAATGTTGGGGAATCCTCTGTCATTGTTCGGAATCTCTCTGCCATTATTTTACCTTTTTCATAACTCAACCCCAAGTTAAGATAAAATCTTACGTTTGATTGGTTAATTTTTTGGGGAATACCCAGATTTTTCATTGGATAATATTTATATCAAAAGTTCAATCTGAGATGACCTGTAATGGGATGTTGTTAGATCTTCAGAGCGACAATAACAAAAAGGGGGAGCTAGTGAAAGATTTAATTTTAATTAGATTGGTTATTTATAGAACTGTGTACACAGCAGTGAAAAAAGAAACATTTAGTAAGTCATATTTCAGTAATAATATGATTCATAAAAAAGGACGTCGTTCGTCTAAATCAATACATAGGAAGAATAATCCCTGTATGTTTTAGCTATTCATATTGTGTACTTTCTGGATAAAACTGCTTTACATTGTGACCCAAAATGTTTTGCCAAGCGAGTACATTAATTACACACCTCGTAAAGGAGGGTGGCTGAAAAATAAAGGAATGGGCATTTATGGGTTTATCCGAACCTTTTTAGCAGTTCAAACCACCTTTATCTTTCCATCGCTCAATTAATCTTGACGACATCTGATCTTTTGGATACCGGCCTATTTCATACTTTTTCATGTCTCCAAATAGTACGGGGTGGAGGGGGTAACTAGGGATAGGTCTGCGGACCACCCTGTTCATATAGATTTCGGACGTTATGAATATATAATTATATATTTTATTATTGCCAATCTAATTGATAAAATAATCCATCACTACAAAAATGATCAAGTGATGTTATTGGAACACTTTGTTTGTAAATCACCGTGGATTACATAAGTTTAAGATGATAATTGAGGCGTGGATATTTTTAAATAATTTACCACTACCCAATGATATATTTTTCAATGAATTAAGCCACCTTTCATATACTTTGGGGGGCCCGGTGGTCAAGGTAGTTCGTCTACTATTGATCACGTGGTCTGTCAACACTGAGATTGCGAGTTCGAGTCTCACTGCAGGCAGGGTGTACTCGACTCCATTCTTAATTGACAAGGATTGCCAGTTTTCCTACCGCTGGTCGGGGTTCTCTCCGGGTACTCCGGCTTCCTCCCCCAATAAAAACTGGACGCCATGAAATAGCTGAAAAATTGCTGAAAGTGGCGTTAAAACACCATTCAAACAAACAAAAAAACCAAACATATACTTTGGAGAGCTAAAAAGGTAAAGCTTTCGGGACGTGCACTAGTATAACCTTATTATACCAAGTTACCACCCCACTCCCAATGCCTATAAGGCATATTTACAGGATGTGGTTATTTTCATGCAGTTTTATACAGAGTAGATAGTGTTTTTTTTCTTTTGTCTCTATCATTTCTGTTGTGCACTGAATATAAAGCAATATAATAGTCAAATAATTTTGATTTGATTGATTGATTGATTGTTCAACTTTCAGCGAGCAGCTATATTCAGGACGGCACAGATGAGAAAATTAGAAAGGTGCTATAGGTTTATATATTTTTTCTAATTAAAAAAAGCGATAAACAACAGGGTCATTTTGATGGACTTCTGTCCAATATCCTTTAAACGGTGACTATATCACGGAAAAATCATTGATATTCTAGTCGCAACCGAAGTGCAATTACTTGGCTGGTAATAACCTCGGGAATTAACATGCTTCCAGCAGTGACATCTATCTAGTGGTTGAAATATCATCAAATATTCCAAGATTATATATAATTCACTACGCCGGACGCGTGTTTGGTCTAAAAATGACTCATCAATTATGCTAAAACCCAAAATATTCACTCTGTTGCTGGTTGAATAGTGTAAAATTATGTGTTGAAAACAATCTCGGTTATCTTGAATTATTATGATCAGATTACTAATTTAATAAGAACAATGGTTTAAAAGGATTCCAAGTTAATAACAACTCATAATACGTATGCTCCATATCACAACATGAATTTCAAATGTTCTGAAAATCAGTCAATAAAATTTTTCGACATATTTCTTAATAAAACGAAAAAGAAAAACATTTGTATGACCAACCCTTATTTTGGAGGGGCTTTGGATTTTCAGTATTGTTAAAGACAAATTTACAGAGTAGTGGACCAATCAGTTTATAGTCATCAAATCAAAATAGTACTTCTAATATAAACAAAAGTTTGTAAACGAGATGATAAAAAACCAATAAATTCATTCAATTAGAAAACTGTATTTATTTCTTTCACAGTTTCAAAAGATTTTTAGCAGGTTTGTTTTCGTGCTAATTAAGTTGATGGGTGCTGCCCGGCATACAGCTACTTATTGCTTTTTGCTTTTACCATGAGTAACTTTTTAGCTTTTTGTCTCGATTTTTACATATATGTATGAAACTGTGATTTTTTGTTGTAATAGCTTTTTTAGTCTTACTTAGGTTGTGACACATGCAGTTGACTACAGTGGAATTCTCGGAAGTGAATTTGACTTTGACCCTATGAAAACATGATTACAACGGTGTTAGGATCCTCTATGGACATTTCGGTTTCTTTGCGTAATCGGACACCACAAAATGGCTAAAATGAAACATTTTATTTGGAGGTAAACCTCTAAAACTCAATCATTGCAGTGTATAACCATTGCACAAACTGGACAGAACAAAATGACTGAACACAAACCTGCTAATATAGACGTTTGAGATAAAACACACACACTTTGGCAGTATTTATTCCCTGTGCAAATCATTGAAGTGTGAAAAGTTTCCGCATCGCGGCGTTTTAAACTTATTATAATGAAATAATGGAACACAGTTGACTTATTAAAATTATAAAACGAATAATCGTACCCTCGCTTTTTTTTTGGCGAGGGTACGAATTTAGTCCCATTACTCGTAATGTAGCAGAGCGGGAGTGAATCACTCCCGGCACTTTGATGTCCAAAAGAAGTTTCATATACAATCAGACGTGGTCGATCTTGATATCTTTCCACAGTGTCACCATTTTTTTTATAGGCTTCGTGTTTAAAATCGATCATTATTGATACGTGATGATAGTTATTGCCGTTTTTAATAACCCGCTGTGTGTTGTGTATTAATGGACATTCGTGTCTCTTTTTGATTACGTTTACTACATGAAAAACTTTGAGAAACCCGAAACTAGAAGGTGTGTTGCATCTTGGGTAATACATCTGGCTTTGATATCATATGTATTCAAGAACATTGGTTGTATGACTGTCAAAAGCATGAATTTCAGAAATTTTTTCCACAAAAATTATGTCATATTAGGTGTTCTGATAGTGTAGACCCAATACAGGGACACAGCCTTCCAAGGGGAAAAGGTGGAGTAGGCATTGCGTGGAACTCTAGTCTGGCAGGTAAAATAACTACACTCGACGAAGGAAATCAAAGAGTAATACCTATTCTTCTAAAAACTAAGCCTAGTGTCTGTTTGATATGTGTATATCTACCTACAAATAATAGTTCTAACCAATCATATATAGAATATGGAGAATGTCTTGACATCATAGACAGTATTATTAATAAATACAGTAATGATAATAAAATAGTTATAGTTGGTGATTTTAATGGAACACTATTAGCCCCAAGGCCAGGAAATAAACATGATGTATTACTCCAACAATTTGCAAAGGATCACTTTTTGCAGCATACAAAATCAAGCGCTAAGACTTTTTTCCAACACTCTGGGCCTGGAAGCTCTCAAATTGATTACATTATCTGCAATGATACATCTTTAGTCTCAGAATATAGGATTCATGATAACTTTGCAACTAATCTCTCAAGTCATATGCTAGTTTCTGGGAAATTATTAGTAGAAAATGAATATCGCCAGAAGACAAAAAATAAAGAGGAGGCAATCTGGAAATTCCAATGGAAAGACATGAATACTTTAATATTCCAACAAAATCTGAGTAATAACATACAAAACCTAACAAATAGTATAGACGATGACGTGTCAGACTCTAGTATGCTCAAGGAGATTATGAACTGTCTTCAGACAGCCACCTCAGCATCTACTCCTAGAAAAATTGTCAGGCTTAAAGGACCAAAATGGAAAGCTTCACCCTGTGCTAAATTATTAATTGAAAAGTGTCATCAATTTCATAAGGACTGGGTTGAACATGGTAAACCGCTAGGTCCTCTGAGAGACCTAAAGATTTCTAGTCAGAGAGACTTAAGGCGACAGTTCCGGCAAGAAAAATGCCAAAATAGACAAAACTTGTATAAAGCAATTATGGATAATCCATCGACTGAGTTGTTTCACCGCCTGATTCGAAGAAACAGGGGCACTAACAATGCCCAGACTACATGTATTACTGTAAAAGATTTTGACATTTATGATACCAATGATCAGAGACAATGCTTCCTTAGGTACTTTGAGGACTTAGCCATTCCTAAAGAAAAGGGATATGATTCAGATTATTTGGCCTTATGCACCATCCGTAATCAACTGATCAAGAAATCTTTTAGTCATTGTGATATTCAAATAGAAACAATTACTCCAAGTGAAATCAAGGAGGGAATAGCTCGTTTACACACAGGGAAAGTCCCAGACGAATTTGGAATATGTGCAGAGCAGATCAAAGCAGCAGGTGACATAATAATACCAACTCTAGCTGACATCTTCAATAGAATTCTTGAAAGGGGTTCATTTCCAGAGATTTTAAAATCTGGCTTACTCACACCAGTTCTAAAGAAGGCCAAAGATGCTACACAACTTGATAATTACAGAGGGATAACTGTGACCCCAATCTTAACGAAGCTATTTGAATACATCCTACTACCAAAGATAGAACCGTATTATAAACAGAGCACTATGCAATTTGGTTTTACAACTGGCGTTTCTATACTCCTTGCCGCTCTACTTGTTGCAGAAGCTAAAGTAGAAACTCAAAGGCAGTCAGTATCGTTATTTATGGTTACAGTGGACAGCCAAAAAGCTTTTGACGTGGTGAATCAGGTTATCCTACTTGATAAATTATATGAGACTGGTATTCATCCAAAGTTATGGACAATAATAAGCGATTTGTATTGTGATATGTCATCTAAAGTCAAATGGTCTAATGGTATCAGTGAAAAATTCCTAATACAGCAGGGAGTGAGACAAGGGGGCATTTTGTCACCACTTCTCTATAAGATCTATAATAACAACCTCTTGAAAGAACTGTATAATACTAAACTTGGTCTCTCAATTGGAAACATATACATTGGCTGCCCCACATGCGCAGATGACATTGCATTATTGTCCGACTTTCCAGTGGAATTACAAAGTATGCTATCCACATTACACCGTCACTCTAGAAAAGACAGAGTTTCTATCCATCCTACAAAGACTAAAGCAGTGTCATTCAGCAAGTCTAAATCATTAAAGTCCATATTATCATGGAAACTTGGGGACTCAGAGATCTCTCCCGCTAGTCAGACTATCCACCTAGGAATTCTTAGAACAGAAATAAATGAATCAGGAATTAACATTGAAGATAGAATTAGTATGGCAAGAAGAACCCTATATGCTTTGATAAACACAGGTCTCCATGGGACTAATGGTGTGAATCCAATTGTTGCCTATAAAATATACCAGTCATATGTACTACCTAAATTGTTATATGGACTTGAAATTCTTCCTCTAAAGCAAACTCATATGACGCAACTAAGGAGATTTCACATAGATACATTACGCCGCTTTCAGTCGCTTCCACCACGGACAGCTTGTTGTATTGTATACTCATTGGTCGGGGCTCTACCTATTGAAGCAGAAATTCATAAGAAACATCTAAGTCTTCTATACAACATACTTACCTCTGATAATTCAACCATTCTGGATCTCTTAAGAAGACAAACAGTATTGCAAAGTAATAATCTAGACAGTTACTTTGGTAGAATATTGAAAATTTTACATGTCTATAACCTGCCCGATATAAATGAGATATTACAGCTGTACCCAACAAAACTAGATTTTAAGAATTGTTGCAAATTGGCAATAGAGGAAAGATGGACTAAAAATTTACAGCTTGAAATATCAACAAAATCAACTCTAAAATATGTAAATGTAGGAAGTGTTAAAATTGGTAAACCTCATGTCTGTTGGAAGTCATTAAAATCTACTGTATCAGATGTCAAAAAAGGAATCACGAAAGTTCGAATGTTAACAGGAACTTTTATTACAGAATCGTTACGTCAAAAATTTAACATCAACCATGCTAATGCTACATGTCTATTATGTGGAGTTGATAATGAAGACCTGAAACATATCATTATGAGATGCTCTGCCCTGTTCACAATAAGAAAAAGATACTTTGAAAGAATTCAGGAAGAAGTTGGTAAATCCAAGTATATGGAACTATTTAATACACAGGACTCTGTTCTTCAATTAGTATTAGACTGCTCAGTCTTCAATAAACATCTTAGTGAAAACCAGATATTATTAATAACTAGAATAACTACAGAATTATGTCATCAGATGTATATTAAACGTCTTACTCTGCTAAATGAAATAGTTGCTAAATAGACTTAATTAAGGATAGTTGATCATAACAGTTATGGTATAATATGACTTCTGTTGGTCTGTATATAGATGTATTGAGATGATTACATGATGGTTATTTTATGATTTCACAGATTTTGACATTAAATACCGTTTGAAACGCAATATAAGGAGGAACTGTATATATTTATTGATATAGTGTAATATAAACTGTAAATGTGTTAATTCATTCACTAACCCAGTAGGATTATACTACAAGATTCAACTGATTCTTGGTGCTCCAGTAGTGGAGGAAAATACAAACAGAAGAAGAAGTAAATTACTGGATTCTTACTACGGAGTGGTTGTTATAGTATGCAAATGAGCACGTTTATAATAAAATTAGGTCACATTATCCATATAAGGAAAAATTATAAACATAGCATTTTCCACGTGCATCTTCAAAGACGAAAAAAGAAATTTCTTCAATAAAGATCGTTTCCCGTTAGATTCGCAATGTCTAAAGCTTTAATAACGTAAAGAAGATGGATATTATGTTTGAATTTTGTATAAACAGACCGAAGTTAGAATTTTTTATTTGCTACATTACGAGCAATAGGACTGAATTCTGCCGTTAATCCGACAAATCACAAAACTAACTTCGGATTATAACGGCAGTAAAATTCGGCCTATTAAAATTACAATTGGTTTTTGTTCAATTTTTTTTTAGTTTGGCTTATACATGTAATATAAAGGCCATTGTTTGTTAATAGGTGCGATAAGAGCTGACTAAGATTAAAAAAGCTTAGTACCACTTATATTTTTTAATTTTCATACAAAGAAATATGTGTTGAAAACAAAGAACCATTATTTATAGCACAAAAGCAGAATAATCTGAATAATAAAAAATAAGGTTTTTAATACATGTAAGATAAAGGCCATTGTTTGTTAATAAGTGCGATAAGAGTTGACTAAGATTAAAAAAGCTTACCACTTATATTTTTTTATTTTCATACAAAGAAATATGTGTTGAAAACATAGAACCATTATTTATAGCACAAAAGCAGATTAATCTGAAGAAGGAAAAATAAGGTTTTTAATAGTAATTAAGTACATATTTTAGGTGAATCTGTGGGCAGAGAACTTTTTAAAGATTATTTCTTGGTTGATGATAAGTATCCTTCAAGGAAATAAAATGACTGCAGTCTGTAAAATATATTTGTGTCATGTCAAAGCCATTCGGAAAATCTAAACTTGAAAATTCAAGAACTACGCTTGTCTCCACGAGTCATCAGAATTAGACCTACACTGAAGTTTTAAAGGAAAAATATCGAATTAATACATAACGTCAATTTGGACTACAGGTCTAAATAGTTTACTAGTTATACCAATAATAGCTAATTCCAGGCACAATGTGATATGTAGGACACTTTCAAACGCTTAAAAGTCTATTATTCGACAATTAAAGACATTTTAGGAGAGACATGAACAGCTTAGAAACCTCATCTATACATTTTCGCTTCTAATGGTTTAAGTTCTAAATCAATCGCAACATTGCGTTCAAACATTCGGATCTTGTTTTGTATTGTATATGTTTGTCTATTAATCCTTCATTTCCGGCTGTTGTTGTTCGGTATTTTTGTTTTTTTTTTCGCAATATTTAATATGGTGCTAATAATTAAATGATAATTTTTTATGTAAATTATAATATGATATATATCCCAATTTTTGAGTTGTTGGATTTTAGTTTGATCAGATTTGTACCCGAGGCCGAACACAATTTATAGTAGGTAGAAGACGAAAAAAGGTATATTGGCGCATTTGAATTGAATTTATCTAAATTCACAAATTTGTAAGCTCAATTGAAATGCGAAATTTCAGAATTATATGTTTTATTAGGGAGCATGCACTGGCAAGTAGCAAATAATGAATTGAAATAGAAACTATCATTAAATTTTCTCACTTTCAATGATCATTTATGATCTATATGACAAGAAACAAATATATAGCAAACGGAACAACTGCAAATTGGATACAAATTTACAGAGTAGAGGACCAATCAATTTATAGTCCTCAAACCAAAATATTACTTCTAATTATATACAAAAGTTTGTTATCGAGATGATAAATAAAAAACGACATATTCATTCAATAACAAAACTTTACTTATTTCCTTCACAATTTCTAAAAGATTTTTTACCGGTTGTTTTCGTATTAAGTTGATAGGGGCTGCACGACATTCAGTTACTGATGGCTTTCTTTCATTTACACTGAGCCACGTTTTAGCTTTGTGTCCCGATTTTTACATATGAGTCTGAAACGGTGATCATCCCCAACAATTTGATTATTGGTTGAAATAGCTTTTTCAGTCTTAGGTTGGGACACATGCAGTTGACTAGAGTTTACTTCTCGAAAGTGAATTCGACGTTGACTCTAAGTAAAAATGATTACAACGATGTTAGGATCCTTCAAGGACGCTTCGGTTTCTTTCCCTAATCTATAGTTGCAGTCTATAACCCTTGCACATTGTCAATATACCCGACCTTAAATTTAGTCATCTCGCCAAACTGTCAGATGAACTTAGGCTTAGGTCAAAACATTAACATGTCTATGAATAAATAAATGCATACCTGTAATTTCTCTAGTTGTTTAGAATACCGCTACCCCTATATGATTGTAGCCCAAATGAAGTCAAACTCATAACTGTAGTATGTTTTTCCCGTAGAAAATTAGTCATGGAAGTACTTGATATTCAAACGGATGCAGATTTGTTAATAGGAAACATCATTTCCGTCACTGCAAACAATTTAGCACTCATATTCTAGTTTCACTTATGTATTATTTAATTTCTTGCATGATAACTTACCAGAAATACTTAAGAAACATTGATGTTAAATATTTTTTTTTGTTTTCCGGTGAGAGTGTTTAATGTCTTCTTCATATAATTAGACTATACGCCAGGCAATTAAATTTTGGACATTTTGTAATAGCCTTGAATTTTAACAAAGAATTTGTCTTCAAATTTATATATTTGATATATAAATGGGTGGATTTCGTAAAGTTTACCATTTTGCATGAAGATAATATGGGGCCTCAAGGGTTAAGTGGTATGGGTAGTTACATGTAAACATGAAGCATAAATAAAGCATTGCAGTCTACAAAACGTTACCTACTATGGTCCGCAGGGGCTTGTATTGTGCAATGATCTCTAATTTTTTTTTAACACGTTTTCAGTGTATGGATCATTCACTACCAAATTGTACATTCTCCTGGTAAGTCTTGTATATTTTGGTATGCCAGAGTCAGTTTTAACTGGTGAAACTTTAGTCCTTGTTTTATTATGAGGTACATTTCCTGCTTTAAATGCAAAGTCGTTTCCCTTTTTGAATCCAGACATAGTGTAACTGTACTATTTTTTTTTGTAATGGTGCAGTTGTTGAAAAGTTTTTATATAGTCTTGTGAAGTTTTATATCATAATATCTCTTTGAAATACTAGATGAATGTACTGTTAATTTTGTAATTAAAATAAAATGAGGGTAAACACATGTCCCCCCAGAGAATTTGACAAAGTCTTCATATAGGCCACATGACAAACTTCTGATTATTTTACAGCCAGGAAGAAAACCTTCAAAATTAGATACAAGTGTACATGTCGGCCTGAGTCAGACTCCTATAGCTTCTGCAAGTATGCACAAAATCATCCTCAGTGGTAACATGCAGGCACCAGCAGCCTCCAGTCTACAAAGAAGATCAAATGAAGTGTTGAGTAACATTGTAAATACAAATAAAATTGACATGAAAAGGAGAAGAAATGAGATTATTGAAATAAATCGCCTCAGAGGAAAGGAAAATCCTAACACGATAAGTGTACAGATGGACGGCATGTACAACAATCCACTTTATTC
Source organism: Limnoperna fortunei (assembly GCA_944474755.1). Lineage (NCBI taxonomy): Eukaryota > Metazoa > Mollusca > Bivalvia > Mytilida > Modiolidae > Limnoperna > Limnoperna fortunei. The sequence continues at coordinate 82,107,807 of OX104115.1, forward strand.
TGGTGTTGGACGCACTCCTTTTCAGCCTGAAACCCAAGCCATCTACACCGCAGCTGAAAATATAACAACAGAACATAACATATTAACCATAAATGATAAAAACAAGCTCTGTTCAAAACATTCCAGTCTTACAGTGGACCTTGACTCAGGCCGACTACATGCAGAGTGCTCAGAAGAATGCAGTGCTAACATTCCTATGGTAAAAAGCATAGGAGATGAGTACACCTGGGCCAGGGAATGCCTATTAGACTTAAAGCAAGACAACATTGAGGTAGAATACCTGGTAACTGATCCAGACAGTTCAGCATTCAGAGCTGCACAGGACCTGCACTCTGAAGGAATCATTGAAACTAACCCAGAACATTTTCTCGACACACGACATGTGTCAGAGAACATCCGCAAAAGTACATAAAAAGATAAAAGCTTATTAAAGATTATGCCGGTAGGAACCCAACAGCAAAGACAGAAGTTACTGAACAATTTTTCAGTGGACCTGACTGAGAGGTGTAATGCTGAGTTGGCTCAAGCATAGAGAGAATACAGGGGAGACTTTCAAAAGTTAAAGTTTAAAATTTCTCACACCACATATGCAATAGTACATTGTTATACAGGAAAGCACACCTTGTGCAAACAACATTCATTTCTATGTAATGGAGTCAAGAAAATGTGGCTTAGAGGTAGAGCATTACTGCCAGTTTCTTTTAAAATTGTGCACTCACAGCCTAATATAGATGTATTAAAGAAGGCTGTCAACCAGCGACTTGGTCCAAAGATGCTGGAGAAGACAAGACTGAATATGAACACAAATTTTGTGGAGGGATTTAACAGAAGTCTAAGGCGTTCCTTACCTTCAAATGTAACTTACAAAAGAAATCTTTCCGGCCGTGCTCATTCAGCAGTTCACAGTGTAAACTTTGGTCCTGGTGAATCAATACTAGAACATTGCAGTGCTCTTCACTGTGAAATTCCATTTGAAAGTTCTGCATATAAGGCTCTGAAAAGTATACAAAGAGTAGACATTTTACAAAAACAGCATAAGAAATCAGTGGAATACAAGAAATTTAGAAGTGAAAAGAGGGCAAAACTTTACAAACTGTATGCGAAACTCAGTGAAATCATACAATACTAAAAGAATATGCTACTCAAGTGTGATGATGGATTAAAATCTTCACCGATGAAACATAGTGACCATCCATACAGCAGAAGTGACCGAAGAAGAAAAATATCTGTTCAAAAATGAATTTTTATTTAATAAATTACACATTAAACAATATGGCTTGTGACTTTTTGAACAGTGGCCCTGGTTTTTGCAATGATGTCGATCTTGGTTAATGGCATGTGGTTCAATAGTTATGTGGTCAGGATTGACACACAAAGTTTGGTGACAAATATGGCTGCATTCAACCTTATTATTGTTTTCATCGTTTTGTGGCATATCATTTCTGGTCAATCTATGCCGCCTAATCATGTATGCCAGTCTATGAGCAGCCTCTCTTTTTTCAACACCCCATGGCCATTTCACAACCTGTATGCCATAACCATTTTTTCCCTTTTTTGCGCCAACCTATTCTACACATCCTTATTTCCCATTACAACAGCTTTTTTAAAGAACTTTTTTCAAGGTCATCCCAGAAGGCATCCATTTTGATTGAAGAATATTCAAAATCACTCAGGTGTTTGATAGGGGCATGAAATATACATGTATTTTCAAAGTGAAAGTAAAAGTACATTAACAGTATAGACAGAAATAAAATGATTCAAAACAGGATCAAACTATACCATTTAACAACTAAGCTTACAACAGCTATAAGTGCCAAGTTTGGAAGAATTTGGTTCAGTTACCTAAGGGGAATTAACATCCAAAGGAACCAACCTTATTCTGCGGCCAAAGAGAAATTTCATCAAAAGATTGAGAAACATCGCAATTAAAAATGAAAAAAATATAATGAAATTACTTTAAAAAACAATTTGTTTAGTGTTTTTGTTTATAAAATTAACAATTCACTTTATGCATATACAAGTTAAAATCAGAGTTAAGTCAGGATGGATTCTACCCAAACTTACTTCATTTTTTTTAATGCTGATGATTTGCAACTGTGCCACAACAGGAAAGTGTGAATGTCGGCCATCTTGGGTCGGCCTCTGGGCTTCAATAACAGTAGATTAGGCCACCCTGCACCTTTGCGGTCTTGTAAAATTGCTTGAAAAATGGCAAAAAACAACATTGGTAGTCTATTCTGGTTACTTTTAAATGATAGAGTTTTTTTCTTTGTTTTCCTGAAAAGGGGGGGGGGAGGGTAGAGACTTTTGAATTATGTTTACTGTGAAAAGGGAGCAGGTTGACCTATAATTATTTTCATCTGTATACATGTGTTTGTTTATTGCATTTTAAAAATGAAACAACAATATAGATTCTTTTTGGAAAATCTGGTTGGCCCTTAAAAGGGCCTTTTTTCAATAATCAGCAGGATCTCTGTGTAGTTTCTACTTGCAGCAGTCACTGTTGTGTACAGTTCAGATCTAGCTGTCCTTTCTTGAACTCTGGATTCTTACTGTGCAGATCTTTTGTCTTGTGTTCTTGCAGTCTGACAACACTTTACCTGAGTGGTCTTCTTTTTCTGTATTTAGCTATTTGTAGGTATTTAGTGCTATCTTCACATAGCTAACATCTCTCTGTAATAATGTCTGTAGACTGTAGAGTAGTGTATGAAGCATTCACTGTCAACTAATCTCAAGGTGCCAGGTACACTCTTCTCTTCTTGTTCTGTTATCAAGTTGCTGGATTTACCATCTGAGGAGTGAAATGTGAGATGGTATTGATTAGAACCTGCTGTCATCTCTGTCATTCCATGTACATCTAGACTGTGTTCATGAACCTCCAGTCTTGACTTGAGTCCATGTGATTGAATGAAGTGTTGGCTTCTTCATCATGAGCTTTAGATGTATAATCAATTCTTCTGAACAATTCATTAGCCTAGCCCTTCCTGTATTTACCAGCATGAAGAACTTTCCTATTCTGCAGTCAGACAGTCTTTCATGATAGGATTGTAACCAGTGGTAAACATCTTCAATACTTTAGCTTGCTGGTGTATAGTGTAGCCCTACAGCATCAACACAAAAATGATGACAGGACCACAGAACTGCAGGTTTGTTACAACTTATTTTTCTATTTAATTTCAAATTTAAAATGTTTCATTATTTTACCCGTTCGAATCCAAATATATTCATTTTTCAAGCTAGATTTATGATTTTTAGGTTTTTAATAATTCTTATCTTAAATTTAGAACTTAACATCCAAAGACTTGCTGGTTAAAGTCGCATGTTAACATTAAAATGTTTATTTCTGTGAAATTTATCTTCAATTTACAATTAATTAAGCAATAGAAATATTAATTAATGAGTTATTTGCAATTTCTTTGAAATTTACAACCTGTTAACTTAAGTTTTATTGCTCTCCCCTTGACCTGAGGCAAGTGTAAGGTATGTGTATTGAATATTTTTTGCCACCTTTTTGGTGCATCTCAGGTATGTAAAAAGTTTTTTTTTAAATAGAATGTTTTTGGCCTTTTTTTCTCTAAAAGTTGAATTTTTAAAGCCAATCTTTATATTTTAAATAGAATTTTGAATGTTTTTGTTCATTTATTTTCTGAATTATTTCAAATATTTGAATTTCTTTACCCATTTTAGATAGTTAAAAGTCAAAATTGCCAAAAAAAAAAGATTGACTTAATTAAATGTAGCTTTCTACTTTCTGACACATTTTACTTTTTGTAGATATCTTTAAAAGCAAGAAAGTTACAGCCATTTTAGTGAGAGGGGTACAGTTGGAAAATTTGGTTATAATGAAGAGAAAATGGGGCTATTTTTCAGGCTTACGGTAGGTGCAATTGAATCCAAATATCTCCAAAACTATTTGTCAGAGTGACATAAAATTTGGAAGAATGACTCGTATTATATCAAACAAGACATATGGTAAGTTTTATTAAAATCTAGCAATTTTCAGCTTATATTTTAGGAGCCAGAGTGAGGTGGGTAAAAAAAGTTAGATTTTTCACTCTACATTGGCACTAAAGGCAAAATTTTTGTTAAGTTCAATGAAAAACAATATAAATTCAAGAAATGTATGAAAATTAAACAGTTTTGTTGTTTTTTTAGGGTCTTTTTTTAAATTTGGTTCAAAATTATTACTTTTCTATATGATTTTCTATTAAGGGTCTCCTATTGGCCACCCTTCTTTTTGTTGACATAATAAATACCCATTTCCATGGTAAAAACAAGTTGTAGGATTTAAAAATGGAGGTGTTTGCTTAAAAAAATATAGCCATAAAATTGAGAAAAACTGTGCTATTGGGCTTTAAGGAGATGGCTTAATTTAGCAAGGAGCTTGCACATCCAATCCAATGGCAATTATGGAGCTTTGAATTGTTAACTGCCAGAAGCCAGGGGGTGGGGACAGATGCACATGCGTGCATGGATTGGCATACAGGATACAGCAGGGGGTACTTCATTTTTTTTAATGCTGATGATTTGCAACTGTGCCACAACAGGAAAGTGTGAATGTCGGCCATCTTGTGTCGGCCTCTGGGCTTCAACAACAGTAGATTAGGCCACCCTGCACCTTTGCGGTCTTGTAAAATTGCTTGAAAAATGGCAAAAAACAACATTGGTAGTCTATTCTGGTTACTTTTAAATGATAGTTTTTTTTTCTTTGTTTTCCTGAAAAGGGGGGGGGGGAGGGTAGAGACTTTTGAATTATGTTTACTGTGAAAAAGGAGCAGGTTGACCTATAATTATTTTCATCTGTATACATGTGTTTGTTTATTGCATTTTAAAAATGAAACAACAATATAGATTCTTTTTGGAAAATCTGGTTGGCCCTTAAAAGGGCCTTTTTTTCAATAATCAGCAGGATCAGTGTGTAGTTTCTACTTGCAGCAGTCACTGTTGTGTACAGTTCAGATCTAGCTGTCCTTTCTTGAACTCTGGATTCTTACTGTGCAGATCTTTTGTCTTGTGTTCTTGAAGTCTGACAACACTTTACTGGAGTGGTCTTCATTTTCTGTATTTCGCTATTTGTAGGTATTTAGTGCTATCTTCACATAGCTAACATCTCTCTGTAATACTTGTCTGTAGACTGTAGAGTAGTGTATGAAGCATTCACTGTCAACTAATCTCAAGGTGCCAGGTACACTCTTCTCTTCTTGTTCTGTTATCAAGTTGCTGGATTTACCATCTGAGGAGTGAAATGTGAGATGGTATTGATTAGAACCTGCTGTCATCTCTGTCATTCCATGTACATCTAGACTGTGTTCATGAACCTCCAGTCTTGACTTGAGTCCATGTGATTGAATGAGGTGTTGGCTTCTTCATCATGAGCTTTAGATGTAAAATCATTTCTTCTGATTAATTCATTAGCCTTCCTGTATTTACCAGCATAAAGAACTTTCCTATTCTGCAGTCAGACAGTCTTTCATGATAGGATCGATTGTAACCAGTGGTAAACATCTTCAATACTTAGCTTGCTGGTGTATAGTGTAGCCCTACAGCATCAACACAAAAATGATGACATGACCACAGAACTGCAGGTTTGTTACAACTTATTTTTCTATTTAATTTCAAATTTAAAATGTTTCATTATTTTACCCGTTCAAATCCAAATATATTCATTTTTCAAGCTAGATTGATGATTTTTATGTTTTTAATAATTCTTATCTTAAATTTAGCACTACATCCAAAGACTTGCTGGTTAAAGTCGCATGTTAACATTAAAATGTTTATTTCTGTGAAATTTATCTTCAATTTACAATTAATTAAGCAATAGAAATATTAATTAATGAGTTATTTGCAATTTCTTTGAAATTTACAACCTGTTTACTTAAGTTTTATTGCTCTCCCCTTGACCTGAGGCAAGTGTAAGGTATGTGTATTGAATATTTTTTGCCACCTTTTTGGTGCATCTCAGGTATGTAAAAAGTTTTGTTTTTTTTAATAGAATGTTTTTGGCCTTTTTTTCTCTAAAAGTTGAATTTTTAAAGCCAATCTTTATATTTTAAATAGAATTTTGAATGTTTTGGTTCATTTATTTTCTGAATTATTTCAAATATTTAAATTTCTTTAACATTTTAGATAGTTAAAAGTCAAAATTGCCAAAAAAAATAGATTGACTTAATTACATGTAGCTTTCTACTTTCTAACACATTTTACTTTTTGTAGATATCTTAAAAAGCAAGAAAGTAACAGCCATTTTAGTGAGAGGGGTACAGTTGGAAAATTTGGTTATAATGAAGAGAAAATGGGGCTATTTTTCAGGCTTACGGTAGGTGCAATTGAATCCAAATATCTCCAAAACTATTGGTCAGACTGACATAAAATTTGGAAGAATGACTCGTATTATATCAAACAAGGCATAGGGTAAGTTTTATTAAAATCTAGCAATTTTCAGCTTATAGTTAGGAACGACAACACAATTAATGACCTTTGCGAATGTAGTTCCCCATTAAATAGTGTATTTCTTTGTATTTTTTTTTTCTTTGGCTTTTTTCTTGTTTTGGTTCTACTTTTGGGGCTTATTGGAAAGAAGGATCTTTGAAAAAAAAGTTAAAATTAAACATTTGATGAAATATAATGGATTAGGAGTAATTTGGTCTAGTGGAAGGATTGCCAATTTCCTGTTTTCAGAGTCTCTCGGACTTCATCCCTGAAGATAGGGATGCTTCCAGAGCTTTAAAAAGAGTTAACATTGATCAATTTTTCTAAATTTTGGATATAGTTTGTAAGTGGTATGGTACTTTCAGACTACCAAATGGCATTCCAGGGAATCGGTGGAATTTTTTTAAATTGACTTTATGTTAATATAAACAAAGAGGGAAAAAGAGGTCTTCAACAATTGTATTTTCGTTCCTAGGAGCCAGAATGAGGTGAGTAAAAAAAGTTAGATTTTTCACTCTACATTGGCACTAAAGGCAAAATTTTTGTTAAGTTCAATGAAAAACAAAATAAATTCAAGAAATGTATGAAAATTAAACAGTTTTGTTGTTTTTTAGGGTCTTTTTTTAAATTTGGTTCAAAATTATTACTTTTCTATATGATTTTCTATTAAGGGTCTCCTATTGGCCACCCCTCTTTTTGTTGACATAATAAATACCCATTTCCATGGTAAAACAAGTTGTAGGATTTAAAAATGGAGGTGTTTTTAAAAAATATAGCCATAAAATTGAGAAAAACTGTGCTATTTGGCTTTAAGGAGATGGCTTAATTTAGCAAGGAGCTTGCACATCCAATCCAATGGCAATTATGGAGCTTTGAATTGTTAACTGCCAGAAGCCAGGGGGTGGAGACAGATGCACATGCGTGCATGGATTGGCATACAGGATACAGCAGGGGATACTTCATTTTTTTTTAATGCTGATGATTTGCAACTGTGCCACAACAGGAAAGTGTGAATGTCGGCCATCTTGTGTCGGCCTCTGGGCTTCAACAACAGTAGATTAGGCCACCCTGCACCTTTGAGGTCTTGTAAAATTGCTTGAAAAATGGCAAAAAACAACATTGGTAGTCTATTCTGGTTACTTTTAAATGATAGTTTTTTTTTCTTTGTTTTCCTGAAAAGGGGGGGGGGGAGGGTAGAGACTTTTGAATTATGTTTACTGTGAAAAAGGAGCACTGGTTGACCTATACTTATTTTCATCTTTATACATGTGTTTGTTTATTGCATTGTAAAAATGAAACAACAATATAGATTCTTTTTGGAAAATCTGGTTGGCCCTTAAAAGGGCCTTTTTTCAATAATCAGCAGGATCGCTGTGTAGTTTCTACTTGCAGCAGTCACTGTTGTGTACAGTTCAGATCTAGCTGTCCTTTCTTGAACTCTGGATTCTTACTGTGCAGATCTTTTGTCTTGTGTTCTTGAAGTCTGACAACACTTTACTGGAGTGGTCTTCTTTTTCTGTATTTAGCTATTTGTAGGTATATAGTGCTATCTTCACATAGCTAACATCTCTCTGTAGACTGTAGAGTAGTGTATGAAGCATTCACTGTCAACTAATCTCAAGGTGCCAGGTACACTCTTCTCTTCTTGTTCTGTTATCAAGTTGCTGGATTTACCATCTGAAGAGTGAAATGTGAGATGGTATTGATTAGAACCTGCTGCCATCTCTGTCATTCCATGTACATCTAGACTGTGTTCATGAACCTCCAGTCTTGACTTGAGTCCATGTGATTGAATGAGGTGTTGGCTTCTTCATCATGAGCTTTAGATCTATAATCATTTCTTCTGAACAATTCATTAGCTTTCCTGTATTTACCAGCATGAAGAACTTTCCTATTCTGCAGTCAGACAGTCTTTCATGATAGGATTGTAACCAGTGGTAAACATCTTCAATACTTAGCTTGCTGGTGTATAGTGTAGCCCTACAGCATCAACACAAAAATGATGACAGGACCACAGAACTGCAGGTTTGTTACAACTTATTTTTCTATTTAATTTCAAATTAAAAATGTTTCATTATTTTACCCGTTCAAATCCAAATATATTCATTTTTCAAGCTAGATTAATGATTTTTAGGTTTTTAATAATTCTTATCTTAAATTTAGCACTACATCCAAAGACTTGCTGGTTAAAGTCGCATGTTAACATTAAAATGTTTATTTCTGTGAAATTTATCTTCAATTTACAATTAATTAAGCAATAGAAATATTAATTAATGAGTTATTTGCAATTTCTTTGAAATTTACAACCTGTTTTAACTTAAGTTTTATTGCTCTCCCCTTGACCTGAGGCAAGTGTAAGGTATGTGTATTGAATATTTTTTGCCACCTTTTTGGTGCATCTCAGGTATGTAAAAAGTTTTTTTTTTTAATAGAATGTTTTTGGCCTTTTTTTCTCTAAAAGTTGAATTTTTAAAGCCAATCTTTATATTTTAAATAGAATTTTGAATGTTTTTGTTCATTTATTTTCTGAATTATTTCAAATATTTAAATTTCTTTAACATTTTAGATAGTTAAAAGTCAAAATTGCCAAAAAAAGATTGACTTAATTACATGTAGCTTTCTACTTTCTGACACATTTTAATTTTTGTAAATATCTTAAAAAGCAAGAAAGTAACAGCCATTTTAGTGAGAGGGGTACAGTTGGAAAATTTGGTTATAATGAAGAGAAAATGGGGCTATTTTTCAGGCTTACGGTAGGTGCAATTGAATCCAAATATCTCCAAAACTATTGGTCAGACTGACATAAAATTTGGAAGAATGACTCGTATTATATCAAACAAGGCATAGGGTAAGTTTTATTAAAATCTAGCAATTTTCAGCTTATAGTTAGGAACGACAACACAATTAATGACCTTTGCGAATGTAGTTCCCCATTAAATAGTGTATTTCTTTGTATTTTTTTTTCTTTGGCTTTTTTCTTGTTTTGGTTCTACTTTTGGGGCTTATTGGAAAGAAGGATCTTTGAAAAAAAAGTTAAAATTAAACATTTGATGAAATATAATGGATTAGGAGTAATTTGGTCTAGTGGAAGGATTGCCAATTTCCTGTTTTCAGAGTCTCTCGGACTTCATCCCTGAAGATAGGGATGCTTCCAGAGCTTTAAAAAGAGTTAACATTGATCAATTTTTCTAAATTTTGGATATAGTTTGTAAGTGGTATGGTACTTTCAGACTACCAAATGGCATTCCAGGGAATCGGTGGAATTTTTTTAAATTGACTTTATGTTAATATAAACAAAGAGGGAAAAAGAGGTCTTCAACAATTGTATTTTCGTTCCTAGGAGCCAGAATGAGGTGAGTAAAAAAAGTTAGATTTTTCACTCTACATTGGCACTAAAGGCAAAATTTTTGTTAAGTTCAATGAAAAACAATATAAATTCAAGAAATGTATGAAAATTAAACAGTTTTGTTGTTTTTTAGGGTCTTTTTTTAAATTTGGTTCAAAATTATTACTTTTCTATATGATTTTCTATTAAGGGTCTCCTATTGGCCACCCCTCTTTTTGTTGACATAATAAATACCCATTTCCATGGTAAAACAAGTTGTAGGATTTAAAAATGGAGGTGTTTTTAAAAAATATAGCCATAAAATTGAGAAAAACTGTGCTATTTGGCTTTAAGGAGATGGCTTAATTTAGCAAGGAGCTTGCACATCCAATCCAATGGCAATTATGGAGCTTTGAATTGTTAACTGCCAGAAGCCAGGGGGTGGAGACAGATGCACATGCGTGCATGGATTGGCATACAGGATACAGCAGGGGATACTTCATTTTTTTTTAATGCTGATGATTTGCAACTGTGCCACAACAGGAAAGTGTGAATGTCGGCCATCTTGTGTCGGCCTCTGGGCTTCAACAACAGTAGATTAGGCCACCCTGCACCTTTGAGGTCTTGTAAAATTGCTTGAAAAATGGCAAAAAACAACATTGGTAGTCTATTCTGGTTACTTTTAAATGATAGTTTTTTTTTCTTTGTTTTCCTGAAAAGGGGGGGGGGGAGGGTAGAGACTTTTGAATTATGTTTACTGTGAAAAAGGAGCACTGGTTGACCTATACTTATTTTCATCTTTATACATGTGTTTGTTTATTGCATTTTAAAAATGAAACAACAATATAGATTCTTTTTGGAAAATCTGGTTGGCCCTTAAAAGGGCCTTTTTTCAATAATCAGCAGGATCGCTGTGTAGTTTCTACTTGCAGCAGTCACTGTTGTGTACAGTTCAGATCTAGCTGTCCTTTCTTGAACTCTGGATTCTTACTGTGCAGATCTTTTGTCTTGTGTTCTTGAAGTCTGACAACACTTTACTGGAGTGGTCTTCTTTTTCTGTATTTAGCTATTTGTAGGTATATAGTGCTATCTTCACATAGCTAACATCTCTCTGTAGACTGTAGAGTAGTGTATGAAGCATTCACTGTCAACTAATCTCAAGGTGCCAGGTACACTCTTCTCTTCTTGTTCTGTTATCAAGTTGCTGGATTTACCATCTGAAGAGTGAAATGTGAGATGGTATTGATTAGAACCTGCTGCCATCTCTGTCATTCCATGTACATCTAGACTGTGTTCATGAACCTCCAGTCTTGACTTGAGTCCATGTGATTGAATGAGGTGTTGGCTTCTTCATCATGAGCTTTAGATCTATAATCATTTCTTCTGAACAATTCATTAGCTTTCCTGTATTTACCAGCATGAAGAACTTTCCTATTCTGCAGTCAGACAGTCTTTCATGATAGGATTGTAACCAGTGGTAAACATCTTCAATACTTAGCTTGCTGGTGTATAGTGTAGCCCTACAGCATCAACACAAAAATGATGACAGGACCACAGAACTGCAGGTTTGTTACAACTTATTTTTCTATTTAATTTCAAATTAAAAATGTTTCATTATTTTACCCGTTCAAATCCAAATATATTCATTTTTCAAGCTAGATTAATGATTTTTAGGTTTTTAATAATTCTTATCTTAAATTTAGCACTACATCCAAAGACTTGCTGGTTAAAGTCGCATGTTAACATTAAAATGTTTATTTCTGTGAAATTTATCTTCAATTTACAATTAATTAAGCAATAGAAATATTAATTAATGAGTTATTTGCAATTTCTTTGAAATTTACAACCTGTTTTAACTTAAGTTTTATTGCTCTCCCCTTGACCTGAGGCAAGTGTAAGGTATGTGTATTGAATATTTTTTGCCACCTTTTTGGTGCATCTCAGGTATGTAAAAAGTTTTTTTTTTTTTAATAGAATGTTTTTGGCCTTTTTTTCTCTAAAAGTTGAATTTTTAAAGCCAATCTTTATATTTTAAATAGAATTTTGAATGTTTTTGTTCATTTATTTTCTGAATTATTTCAAATATTTAAATTTCTTTAACATTTTAGATAGTTAAAAGTCAAAATTGTCAAAAAAAGATTGACTTAATTACATGTAGCTTTCTACTTTCTGACACATTTTAATTTTTGTAAATATCTTAAAAAGCAAGAAAGTAACAGCCATTTTAGTGAGAGGGGTACAGTTGGAAAATTTGGTTATAATGAAGAGAAAATGGGGCTATTTTTCAGGCTTACGGTAGGTGCAATTGAATCCAAATATCTCCAAAACTATTGGTCAGACTGACATAAAATTTGGAAGAATGACTCGTATTATATCAAACAAAGCATAGGGTAAGTTTTATTAAAATCTAGCAATTTTCAGCTTATAGTTAGGAACGACAACACAATTAATGACCTTTGCGAATGTAGTTCCCCATTAAATAGTGTATTTCTTTGTGATTTTTTTTCTTTGGCTTTTTTCTTGTTTTGGTTCTACTTTTGGGGCTTATTGGAAAGAAGGATCGTTGAAAAAAAAGTTAAAATTAAACATTTGATGAAATATAATGGATTAGGAGTAATTTGATCTAGTGGAAGGATTGCCAATTTCCTGTTTTCAGAGTCTCTCGGACTTCATCCCTGAAGATAGGGATGCTTCCAGAGCTTTAAAAAGAGTTAACATTGATCAATTTTTCTAAATTTTGGATATAGTTTGTAAGTGGTATGGTACTTTCAGACTACCAAATGGCATTCCAGGGGAATCGGTGGAATTTTTTTAAATTGACTTTATGTTAATATAAACAAAGAGGGAAAAAGAGGTCTTCAACAATTGTATTTTCGTTCCTAGGAGCCAGAATGAGGTGAGTAAAAAAAGTTAGATTTTTCACTCTACATTGGCACTAAAGGCAAAATTTTTGTTAAGTTCAATGAAAAACAATATAAATTCAAGAAATGTATGAAAATTAAACAGTTTTGTTGTTTTTTAGGGTCTTTTTTTAAATTTGGTTCAAAATTATTACTTTTCTATATGATTTTCTATTAAGGGTCTCCTATTGGCCACCCCTCTTTTTGTTGACATAATAAATACCCATTTCCATGGTAAAAACAAGTTGTAGGATTAAAAAATGGAGGTGTTTGTTTAAAAAAATATAGCCATAAAATTGAGAAAATCTGTGCTATTGGGCTTTAAGGAGATGGCTTAATTTAGCAAGGAGCTTGCACATCCAATCCAATGGCAATTATGGAGCTTTGAATTGTTAACTGCCAGAAGCCAGGGGGTGGGGACAGATGCACATGCGTGCATGGATTGGCATACAGGATACAGCAGGGGATACTTCATTTTTTTTTAATGCTGATGATTTGCAACTGTGCCACAACAGGAAAGTGTGAATGTCGGCCATCTTGTGTCGGCCTCTGGGCTTCAACAACAGTAGATTAGGCCACCCTGCACCTTTGCGGTCTTGTAAAATTGCTTGAAAAATGGCAAAAAACAACATTGGTAGTCTATTCTGGTTACTTTTAAATGATAGTTTTTTTTCTTTGTTTTCCTGAAAAGGGGGGGGAGGGTAGAGACTTTTGAATTATGTTTACTGTGAAAAAGGAGCAGGTTGACCTATAATTATTTTCATCTGTATACATGTGTTTGTTTATTGCATTTTAAAAATGAAACAACAATATAGATTCTTTTTGGAAAATCTGGTTGGCCCTTAAAAGGGCCTTTTTTTCAATAATCAGCAGGATCAGTGTGTAGTTTCTACTTGCAGCAGTCACTGTTGTGTACAGTTCAGATCTAGCTGTCCTTTCTTGAACTCTGGATTCTTACTGTGCAGATCTTTTGTCTTGTGTTCTTGAAGTCTGACAACACTTTACTGGAGTGGTCTTCTTTTTCTGTATTTAGCTATTTGTAGGTATTTAGTGCTATCTTCACATAGCTAACATCTCTCTGTAATACTTGTCTGTAGACTGTAGAGTAGTGTATGAAGCATTCACTGTCAACTAATCTCAAGGTGCCAGGTACACTCTTCTCTTCTTGTTCTGTTATCAAGTTGCTGGATTTACCATCTGAGGAGTGAAATGTGAGATGGTATTGATTAGAACCTGCTGTCATCTCTGTCATTCCATGTACATCTAGACTGTGTTCATGAACCTCCAGTCTTGACTTGAGTCCATGTGATTGAATGAGGTGTTGGCTTCTTCATCATGAGCTTTAGATGTAAAATCATTTCTTCTGAACAATTCATTAGCCTTCCTGTATTTACCAGCATAAAGAACTTTCCTATTCTGCAGTCAGACAGTCTTTCATGATAGGATTGTAACCAGTGGTAAACATCTTCAATACTTAGCTTGCTGGTGTATAGTGTAGCCCTACAGCATCAACACAAAAATGATGACATGACCACAGAACTGCAGGTTTGTTACAACTTATTTTTCTATTTAATTTCAAATTAAAAATGTTTCATTATTTTACCCGTTCAAATCCAAATATATTCATTTTTCAAGCTAGATTTAAGATTTTTGGGTTTTTAATAATTCTTATCTTAAATTTAGCACTACATCCAAAGACTTGCTGGTTAAAGTCGCATGTTAACATTAAAATGTTTATTTCTGTGAAATTTATCTTCAATTTACAATTAATTAAGCAATAGAAATATTAATTAATGAGTTATTGGCAATTTCTTTGAAATTTACAACCTGTTAACTTAAGTTTTATTGCTCTCCCCTTGACCTGAGGCAAGTGTAAGGTATGTGTATTGAATATTTTTTTGCCACCTTTTTGGTGCATCTCAGGTATGTAAAAAGTTTTGTTTTTTTAATAGAATGTTTTTGGCCTTTTTTCTCTAAAAGTTGAATTTTTAAAGCCAATCTTTATATTTTAAATAGAATTTTGAATGTTTTTGTTCATTTATTTTCTGAATTATTTCAAATATTTAAATTTCTTTAACATTTTAGATAGTTAAAAGTCAAAATTGCCAAAAAAGATTGACTTAATTACATGTAGCTTTCTACTTTCTGACACATTTTAATTTTTGTAGATATCTTAAAAAGCAAGAAAGTAACAGCCATTTTAGTGAGAGGGGTACAGTTGGAAAAGGGGTAGGCTCAATAAGGGTCAAAAATGGCCCCATTTTAAATTTGAACGATATTTGGACAGAAATGTGTCAGTGACATTTACTTTTTCGAAAAACAAAAATTTTCCCGATTTTACTCATGGCCTTGGAATATGACGTCATCAAATTCAGGTTGCCTAATTAACGAAAAGTAGCAAAAAGGAAAGGTTTCGTAAACCAGAAGTAAATTGAAGACTGTATTGTGCAAAGAAAGAAATTGAAATGATCAGTCTAACAAATTTACAAATCTTTAATACATAAATTTATTTATGAAGATAAGTCTTATCAATTATTTTACTATTAAAAAGCCGTTGCCATAGAAACAAAAAAACGAACTTGTGATGTCGTAATTTTGTACACAAAATACGATCATATCTACAAGAAACTTGTCTGTAGTTTGCATACTCGGTTTAAAGTTTGATTTTAAATATTCAGAACCATTGTAATAATCAATTTAGTGTAAAATTAAGCATGGCATGATACCTTTTATTGTGGTGTTTTTAATGGACATCAAAATATATAATTCATGATAGAGTGAGTACACAAAAAAAACTGTTTATTCAAAACATATATTTCAAAACTCTAGCTCAGAATTCATGCCTGCTTCTTTCTGACATCTGGTAAATATCTTTAATAGATAATATATGTTAATTAAGTATACCAGATTTCAATAAAGACAGTTTCTTAGTTTTAAAGTGACAATACAGTCCCGTAGCATACCCAGCAGTTGAAAACGTGGATACTTTTAGTAAAAATTGTATCATACTCGGAAGCAATATAAACAGCTAAATGTAAGTATATACACCGTGCACTCTTTACAAAGTAGTAAAGGTATAATATCGTGCTAGTACAAACAATATAGTATTGCTAAATGTAATTTTCACTCATGTAATACCGTTTGATAGGAATTTAGAATCAAAATGCCGATATTTGACAAAAATCACAGATTTTTTGGAAAATTTTGTTAACAATTAAAATTAACAACAAATAGTGAAAATAAGTAGTAACATTATTTTCATACCATATTTTGTATTGATAAACATTTTGGTGATTTGGTAAAATCAACTTAATGTTTACAGATTTTTATGAGACAATTTACCTGTTGATAACAAAATATTTCGGAGAACAAAAAGTATGGTCGGAAACATATCATTTAGAATTGTTTCACAGTTAAATATGACATTATTGTTCGTTTTCATTTTCATCAGTGTCAGATTCATCTATCATTTCTGGAATCGCAGAGGCATCACATACATGAAGGCCCCAGTTTGTTACACCATACGAAGACAGACCTCTGTGTCTTGCATAACCTAAGTACCATAACACAGCAGCAATGTGTGAACAAACACCAACCACCCGAGCACCTGCTCTACACTTACAGTACCAGGCAATTATATTTGAAGCACTGAACTTGATCCATAAAAGATAGGATTTCGAAGATACATGTCGACTTTGAAGTCTAACCCGAAGAAGGTGGTCTTCTTCTTTATGGATTTGTATCTGACAATCACCATCCATGTATTCTTGAATATAGCTGGTACTCATTTTTAACTGGTATACGCCACATGTAATGTTACGAAGTTGCTCCTCGTCCAGTAAAGGAAAATCATCGATAGCTAAATCGTCAGTGTTAATCCATTTAGCTGTTCTCCGTTCTAAATTGTTTTCCTCAACCCAAGCTTTCAGTTCGTTGACTTGCTTTGATAAATACATCATTTTTGCTGCAAGTTCTTGATCATGGTAACTTTCTCCTTGAAGAAAAAGATAATGTATATGTGTATATATTTTGCATAGTAGTATATAGTGTATAGTTCCGTTTCGATGAATAACGTGGAGATAAAAGGAAATATATGAAATGATTATGTGGAGTTGATACCATAACGTAACACTGAATTTGCTCTTCCCTAATAATTTCTAACGTCTACCCTTTATATACATTTGATGAGTTGTATGTATACTTGTTATCGTCATGAATATAAAACTGCTTGCTGGACGGGAAATAGTCATTAGAATCCGTGTTGCCACTTTTGGTATGGATTCTGGCTGATCGCATTTTTAAATTGAATAACGAGAGACCGAGAGATTAGTGTAACTTGCAAAGATTTATATTTAATATATGTACAATACTTGGTAATGGCAGAGGCATTATTTTTTAAAAAAGTGTGCACTGTTGGTGTGCCTGACGCTTATGTGGGAACACATTTTTAATAATATATACCTGATGAGAGTGGT
Source organism: Limnoperna fortunei (assembly GCA_944474755.1). NCBI lineage: Eukaryota > Metazoa > Mollusca > Bivalvia > Mytilida > Modiolidae > Limnoperna > Limnoperna fortunei. The sequence continues at coordinate 82,124,936 of OX104115.1, forward strand.
GGGAAAAACTTGTTACAAATGCCACATACTATTCGAACATATTCACCAATGTGCGGAACTTGGTTTGTGGGTAGCACATGGTCTAAATACTTCCACTGTTTTATTCTGGAATTTGCGGACTCAACCACCCAGCGAATCTGCGAATGTATAAAACACCATGCAATTAGTTAATTATTGTTTATACTTAGGCGAGTAACATCAACACTAAGTTTGAACGGTATCTATAGAATTTAGTTCAGATACAATATGCCCCTCCAACCTTAAATTTCAAGTGAGAAACTTAAATTTATTTGACTACTTCAAATATATTTGGGTTATATGAAGATTTTGTCAACAATTTATATAAAACTGTCAAGATATGAAATGAGCCGTTAATTGAAAAACTTCTAATAGATTCCGGAAATTAAAAGTTAACGACGACTCCACCTATACGCGTCTTCGTATCCAATTCTATAATGTGCTTTTGTAATGAAATTTAGTGTAGTGCCAGTAATGTATTGTTAAGTTATTATTGTTGCTTAAAATATGTTGGATATACATATTAGCTGTAACTGTGATACCTATGACTTACTACCTAGACCACTCGACTACCGGCCCCTCTTTTTTAATGCATTGCAAAATTGCTAACAGTATTAGAGAAAGTATCATATTGGAGAAAATAGGATAAATTGCCTGAACAAAACACTAAGACTTTTACCTTCGTTACAAGCCTGCTGTCATTAGCATCCTGTGTTGACATTTGTTTTTCCCCTTTCTTTATAAACTTTGGCATTTCGGCTTTTATACCAAGTTCTTCTAGGAGTTCAATGGAGTCTCGAAAGCCCCTATCAACAACGAAAATGTCTTCCTGTTCAACCCAATTTTCAATATCTTCCACATTTGTTTTCAGCATATGTGTTAAAATAGATGCATCGTTGTTTTTCGAGTCGGCTAAGTATGGACCACAAGCTGTCAAAAAATATCCATCCGTTGAAACAATGATCATCATTTTCACCAAGGGACGTCCCTTATGAACACTATACGACCTTCGTTGAAAGTTAAAATTATTGCTTTTCTGAATATAAATATAAGTTCCGTCTAAAACTAGTATAGCTTGTGTTTCTCCTAGATTTCCAAGCAGTGATTGTGCCATTGGTCTTGTGTGTTTTTCAATTATTTCCTGTCTAGATACATGCTGAAGGCCTATATGTTGTGGAACAAAATTATTAGAAAGTGCAATTCTAACAGATGCTATGGCTCGTCGGATGCTAGATTTGGTTATAGAAAAGATTGTGGAGAGCAGTTTATTAGATATTCCAGACCGGAGTTTCATGAGAAATATTCCCAAAGACATGCGGCTAGTGCGAGCTGGTGTATTACGTACATATTCCTTTGTGTATTGAAAGAGCGAATCGAAAGCGGGTTTGTTCAGACCTGTTAAACTTACATAATCTTCATCGCGTAATGTTCTAGAACTGTCAAAGTCAATCCTCATGTTCTCGCTTCTCAATGCATATTCCCGCACTCGTTTTAACAAATCAAGAATCGCTGACCGATTTACAAAAGTGGTGTCATTTGTTGGGACATTAACAAGAGAACCGGGAATGAAATGACCATCGTCTATGTGACATGGACAACAACGACTTCCTGCCGGAATGACAATTTCATGACTTATAAATGTTGAACATCTGGTTGATGCAGGAACAACAATCAACTTCGGACCTGGTTTTTTGCAGACAAAACAATATGCATGACTCTTTGAGGTACTTGGAATTGGAAGAACAACTGACGGTGGACTTGTTAAACATGTTGAAACTTTTTGTCGCTTTGGGGTTTCATGTGCATTGTTCTCAGTTTGGTAATGGTTTGAAGATGATGATGAACATCTGGCTTTATAGTATAAGTGACGGCATTTGTTGCATAAAATATCACTTGGACTAGCATTCAGCATAAATTTGTTATACAAAACTTTTCTAATTTCTTTAGTTTCACATTTTTTTCTGTCATTTGGTTTAGTCCTTTTTTTACATAAAATACAACAGTAACTCTTTGGACCTTTTCCTGGCATTCTGAAAAAAGATAATTAAAAGCATAAAGACTGATCGATTACCGGTAACGCACACAATTTTTCCGACTTAAAATATGACAGAGTTTTTAAGCAAATATAGATTTTAACTCGTGCATAAAGCTGAAAGAGACATTTACTCACTATGAAATAATTATATGTTTTTTTTTTAAATACCCGTACATTTTCAAGGATATATACCTTTATATCGCTGCGTGATATACTGTGCCAAAATAGCTCATTCGGTTAACGCGCTGACTTCGGTGCATGATGACAGACGTTCGAACCTAGGTTGGATAATTTAATTTTCGTTATATGTTGTTGCTCTGTTTTTTTTTTATCTTGTTTTTAGATTGACTAATCTGATGTAAGCAATGTAACGACATAAGTATGTAAAAATAACTGGATTATATAGCTGCCACACATGGTTATATGTAGGCAAACGTAAAGATGTCCAGATGCAAAAATAAAAAATACTGATATATACTGGTATTTTTGCATACCTTTTGCATGACAATGATACGAAAAAATTCCAATGAAGAAAAAATATTTAACAAAATCTTAAAAAAAAACTTCAAAAAATATTTTGTTTTTTCTTGTTTTCGATCCTATATAACACGCTTAGACCAACGCGCTTACCGATTGAGCTAAGCGGGACTGTTTACCTTTTTGGTTAATTAGTTGTATATTAAGCTCGAATAATGACAAAATATGAAAGTTTATACCTTTTTTTCATGAATATATACATTTTGCAATGAACATTATCATCAAAATATTATAACAGCAGATTTAATACTTTCAAAACTGATAAATAATACGCTGTTCACGTTTGTGTTTAATAATTCTTGCACAACTTTTTTAAAGCAGCAGACGACAATCTCTCACTGACGTAACGATTTTATAACAGTATATATTTATTTTTGCTGCAACGTTTTATGATTAATATTTTATGTAAAATACGACATACAGTAATGTTTGTAACCTTAAGCACTTTCCCGCAATGCTTGGATAAATCTAAACTCTCGAGCATCAAAATGTTGATACCTCATAGTCTTTAATATGAAGATATGTAGGAAGATAGGAAAAATATATTACAGAAATTATATATTATACTTACGTCAGGCTTTTAGCTGTATATTAAGTAAATTATCACAAAGGAAGGTCCATTTTCCAAGATAATAGAAAATTCCAAATTGTCGGAAAATATAACAGAAGAATCTTGTTTGATCGCAGTAATTTCTTGAGTAGTCGTGTGTAGGCATAAACCAACAAGTATGAGGCCACTTACGATCCCAGGTGTGGACACTGTTCACGTTATATTCTTTTATTGATTTACTTCTCATAAAAATAAGCTCGATTTGTTATACGTGTTATTTCCTGATTTACATGCTTCTGCTTAAGTTTTATCATTTCTCGAATTTTTTTTGTGGGATTGTCAATGTCTTGTTCAAATCTTTACTTACAAACATAATATTTCTTGTTTTATGTTGTGCATGGGACAATATTCATTCTTAACAGATTTAAAATGTTAAAGAAACGTTCATTATAAACTGGTTAATTCATTGTGACTTTAAATATTACCTTTTAAGTTCTCTCTTGAATGATATATTCTACTATTTTTTGGTACATGCTGAAAATCAGAAAATAATCTGGAAGAAATGTTTCATTTTCGATGTGGCCGCAGTTTTCGATCCAGATAATTTTAATTGTTTTATGTTTTATGTTAGAACAGATATTTATTTCAGGGAAATTTTTTTAGATCGCGTGCTGCGGCCACAATGAATTTTGACGAATTCGATATAAAATAGCGACAAAACCGCCCGTTTTGGCATTACGTCCACGATTTCGGCTATTATATTATATTAATTACGTCATCAAAATAACATTTATACCACAGGTGGTACAGTTTGACATATATTGATGCATAAGCACCGTAAAAGTAATAAATTTGTATTTATTTAATTTTTGTCAATTCATAGGGCCGATATCGACATATTGTGGTCCTACTCCTTTGGTTATAATGAAGAGAAAATGGGGCTATTTTTCAGGCTTACAGTAGGTGCAATTGAATCCAAATATCTCCGAAACTATTGGTCAGACTGACATAAAATTTGGAAGAATGACTCGTATTATATCAAACAAGGCATAGGGTAAGTTTTATTAAAATCTAGCAATTTTCAGCTTATAGTTAGGAACGACAACACAATTAATGGCCTTTGCGAATGTAGTTCCCAATTAAATAGTGTATTTCTTTGTAATTTTTTTCTTTGGCTTTTTTCTTGTTTTGGTTCTACTTTTGGGGCTTATTGGAAAGAAGGATCTTTGAAAAAAAAGTTAAAATTAAACATTTGATGAAATATAATGGATTAGGAGTAATTTGGTCTAGTGGAAGGATTGCCAATTTCCTGTTTTCAGAGTCTCTCGGACTTCATCCCTGAAGATAGGGATGCTTCCAGAGCTTTAAAAAGAGTTAACATTGATCAATTTTTCTAAATTTTGGATATAGTTTGTAAGTGGTATGGTACTTTCAGACTACCAAATGGCATTCCAGGGGAATCGGTGGAATTTTTTTAAATTGACTTTATGTTAATATAAACAAAGAGGGAAAAAGAGGTCTTCAACAATTGTAATTTCGTTCCTAGGAGCCAGAATGAGGTGAGTAAAAAAAGTTAGATTTTTCACTCTACATTGGCACTAAAGGCAAAATTTTTGTTAAGTTCAATGAAAAACAATATAAATTCAAGAAATGTATGAAAATTAAACAGTTTTGTTGTTTTTTAGGGTCTTTTTTTAAATTTGGTTCAAAATTATTACTTTTCTATATGATTTTCTATTAAGGGTCTCCTATTGGCCACCCCTCTTTTTGTTGACATAATAAATACCCATTTCCATGGTAAAACAAGTTGTAGGATTTAAAAATGGAGGTGTTTTTTAAAAATATAGCCATAAAATTGAGAAAAACTGTACTATTGGGCTTTAAGGAGATGGCTTAATTTAGCAAGGAGCTTGCACATCCAATCCAATGGCAATTATGGAGCTTTGAATTGTTAACTGCCAGAAGCCAGGGGGTGGAGACAGATGCACATGCGTGCATGGATTGGCATACAGGATACAGCAGGGGATACTTCATTTTTTTTTAATGCTGATGATTTGCAACTGTGCCACAAAAGGAAAGTGTGAATTTCGGCCATCTTGTGTCGGCCTTTGGGCTTCAACAACAGTAGATTAGGCCACCCTGCACCTTTGCGGTCTTGTAAAATTGCTTGAAAAATGGCAAAAAACAACATTGGTAGTCTATTCTGGTTACTTTTAAATGATAGAGTTTTTTTTTCTTTGTTTTCCTGAAAAGGGGGGGGGGGAGGGTAGAGACTTTTGAATTATGTTTACTGTGAAAAAGGAGCAGGTTGACCTATAATTATTTTCATCTGTATACATGTGTTTGTTTATTGCATTTTAAAAATGAAACAACAATATAGATTCTTTTTGGAAAATCTGGTTGGCCCTTAATAGGGCCTTTTTTCAATAATCAGCAGGATCTCTGTGTAGTTTCTACTTGCAGCAGTCACTGTTGTGTACAGTTCAGATCTAGCTGTCCTTTCTTGAACTCTGGATTCTTACTGTGCAGATCTTTTGTCTTGTGTTCTTGAAGTCTGACAACACTTTACTGGAGTGGTCTTCTTTTTCTGTATTTAGCTATTTGTAGGTATTTAGTGCTATCTTCACATAGCTTACATCTCTCTGTAATACTTGTCTGTAGACTGTAGAGTAGTGTATGAAGCATTCACTGTCAACTAATCTCAAGGTGCCAGGTACACTCTTCTCTTCTTGTTCTGTTATCAAGTTGCTGAATTTACCATCTGAGGAGTGAAATGTGAGATGGTATTGATTAGAACCTGCTGTCATCTCTGTCATTCCATGTACATCTAGACTGTGTTCAAGAACCTCCAGTCTTGACTTGAGTCCATGTGATTGAATGAGGTGTTGGCTTCTTCATCATGAGCTTTAGATGTATAACCATTTCTTCTGAACAATTCATTAGCTTTCCTGTATTTACCAGCATCAAGAACTTTCCTATTCTGCAGTCAGACAGTCTTTCATGATAGGATTGTAACCAGTGGTAAACATCTTCAATACTTAGCTTGCTGGTGTATAGTGTAGCCCTACAGCATCAACACAAAAATGATGACATGACCACAGAACTGCAGGTTTGTTACAACTTATTTTTCTATTTAATTTCAAATTAAAAATGTTTCATTATTTTACCCGTTCAAATCCAAATATATTCATTTTTCAAGCTAGATTGATGATTTTTAGGTTTTTAATAATTCTTATCTTAAATTTAGCACTACATCCAAAGACTTGCTGGTTAAAGTCGCATGTTAACATTAAAATGTTTATTTCTGTGAAATTTATCTTCAATTTACAATTAATTAAGCAATAGAAATATTAATTAATGAGTTATTTGCAATTTCTTTGAAATTTACAACCTGTTTTAACTTAAGTTTTATTGCTCTCCCCTTGACCTGAGGCAAGTGTAAGGTATGTGTATTGAATATTTTTTGCCACCTTTTTGGTGCATCTCAGGTATGTAAAAAGTTTTGTTTTTTTTAATAGAATGTTTTTGGCCTTTTTTCTCTAAAAGTTGAATTTTTAAAGCCAATCTTTATATTTTAAATAGAATTTTGAATGTTTTTGTTCATTTATTTTCTGAATTATTTCAAATATTTAAATTTCTTTAACATTTTAGAAAGTTAAAAGTCAAAATTGCCAAAAAAAAATAGATTGACTTAATTACATGTAGCTTTCTACTTTCTGACACATTTTACTTTTTGTAGATATCTTAAAACGCAAGAAAGTAACAGCCATTTTAGTGAGAGGGGTACAGTTGGAAAATTTGGTTATAATGAAGAGAAAATGGGGCTATTTTTCAGGCTTACGGTAGGTGCAATTGAATCCAAATATCTCCAAAACTATTGGTCAGACTGACATAAAATTTGGAAGAATGACTCGTATTATATCAAACAAGGCATAGGGTAAGTTTTATTAAAATCTAGCAATTTTCAGCTTATAGTTAGGAACGACAACACAATTAATGACCTTTGCCGTTCCCCATTAAATAGTGTATTTCTTTGTAATTTTTTTTCTTTGGCTTTTTTCTTGTTTTGGTTCTACTTTTGGGGCTTATTGGAAAGAAGGATCTTTGAAAAAAAAGTTAAAATTAAACATTTGATGAAATATAATGGATTAGGAGTAATTTGGTCTAGTGGAAGGATTGCCAATTTCCTGTTTTCAGAGTCTCTCGGGCTTCATCCCTGAAGAAAGGGATGCTTCCAGAACTTTAAAAAGAGTTAACATTGATCAATTTTTCTAAATTTTGGATATAGTTTGTAAGTGGTATGGTACTTTCAGACTACCAAATGGCATTCCAGGGGAATCGGTGGAATTTTTTTAAATTGACTTTATGTTAATATAAACAAAGAGGGGAAAAGAGGTCTTCAACAATTGTATTTTCGTTCCTAGGAGCCAGAATGAGGTGAGTAAAAAAAGTTAGATTTTTCACTCTACATTGGCACTAAAGGCAAAATTTTTGTTAAGTTCAATGAAAAACAATATAAATTCAAGAAATGTATGAAAATTAAACAGTTTTGTTGTTTTTTAGGGTCTTTTTTAAATTTGGTTCAAAATTATTACTTTTCTATATGATTTTCTATTAAGGGTCTCCTATTGGCCACCCCTCTTTTTGTTGACATAATAAATACCCATTTCCATGGTAAAACAAGTTGTAGGATTTAAAAATGGAGGTGTTTTTTAAAAAATATAGCCATAAAATTGAGAAAAACTGTGCTATTGGGCTTTAAGGAGATGGCTTAATTTAGCAAGGAGCTTGCACATCCAATCCAATGGCAATTATGGAGCTTTGAATTGTTAACTGCCAGAAGCCAGGGGGTGGAGACAGATGCACATGCGTGCATGGATTGGCATACAGGATACAGCAGGGGATACTTCATTTTTTTTAATGCTGATGATTTGCAACTGTGCCACAACAGGAAAGTGTGAATGTCGGCCATCTTGTGTCGGCCTCTGGGCTTCAACAACAGTAGATTAGGCCACCCTGCACCTTTGCGGTCTTGTAAAATTGCTTGAAAAATGGCAAAAAACAACATTGGTAGTCTATTCTGGTTACTTTTAAATGATAGAGTTTTTTTTCTTTGTTTTCCTGAAAAGGGGGTGGGGAGGGTAGAGACTTTTGAATTATGTTTACTGTGAAAAAGGAGCAGGTTGACCTATAATTATTTTCATCTGTATACATGTGTTTGTTTATTGCATTTTAAAAACGAAACAACAATATAGATTCTTTTTGGAAAATCTGGTTGGCCCTTAAAAGGGCCTTTTTCAATAATCAGCAGGATCTCTGTGTAGTTTCTACTTGCAGCAGTCACTGTTGTGTACAGTTCAGATCTAGCTGTCCTTTCTTGAACTCTGGATTCTTACTGTGCAGATCTTTTGTCTTGTGTTCTTAAAGTCTGACAACACTTTACTGGAGTGGTCTTCTTTTTCTGTATTTAGTGCTATCTTCACATAGCTAACATCTCTCTGTAATACTTGTCTGTAGACTGTAGAGTAGTGTATGAAGCATTCACTGTCAACTAATCTCAAGGTGCCAGGTACACTCTTCTCTTCTTGTTCTGTTATCAAGTTGCTGGATTTACCATCTGAGGAGTGAAATGTGAGATGGTATTGATTAGAACCTGCTGTCATCTCTGTCATTCCATGTACATCTAGACTGTGTTCATGAACCTCCAGTCTTGACTTGAGTCCATGTGATTGAATGAGGTGTTGGCTTCTTCATCATGAGCTTTAGATGTATAACCATTTCTTCTGAACAATTCATTAGCTTTCCTGTATTTACCAGCATGAAGAACTTTCCTATTCTGCAGTCAGACAGTCTTTCATGATAGGATTGTAACCAGTGGTAAACATCTTCAATACTTAGCTTGCTGGTGTATAGTTTAGCCCTACAGCATCAACACAAAAATGATGACATGACCACAGAACTGCAGGTTTGTTACAACTTATTTTTCTATTTAATTTCAAATTAAAAATGTTTCATTATTTTACCCGTTCAAATCCAAATATATTCATTTTTCCAGCTAGATTGATGATTTTTAGGTTTTTAATAATTCTTATCTTAAATTTAGCACTACATCCAAAGACTTGCTGGTTAAAGTCGCATGTTAACATTAAAATGTTTATTTCTGTGAAATTTATCTTCAATTTACAATTAATTAAGCAATAGAAATATTAATTAATGAGTTATTTGCAATTTCTTTGAAATTTACAACCTGTTTTAACTTAAGTTTTATTGCTCTCCCCTTGACCTGAGGCAAGTGTAAGGTATGTGTATTGAATATTTTTTGCCACCTTTTTGGTGCATCTCAGGTATGTAAAAAGTTTTGTTTTTTTAAATAGAATGTTTTTGGCCTTTTTTTCTCTAAAAGTTGAACTTTTATAGCCAATCTTTATATTTTAAATAGAATTTTGAATGTTTTTGTTCATTTATTTTCTGAATTATTTCAAATATTTAAATTTCTTTAACATTTTAGATAGTTAAAAGTCAAAATTGCCAAAAAAAATAGATTGACTTAATTACATGTAGCTTTCTACTTTCTGACACATTTTACTTTTTGTAGATATCTTAAAAAGCAAGAAAGTAACAGCCATTTTAGTGAGAGGGGTACAGTTGGAAAATTTGGTTATAATGAAGAGAAAATGGTGCTATTTTTCAGGCTTACGGTAGGTGCAATTGAATCCAAATATCTCCAAAACTATTGGTCAGACTGATATAAAATTTGGAAGAATGACTCGTATTATTTCAAACAAGGCATAGGGTAAGTTTTATTAAAATCTAGCAATTTTCAGCTTATAGTTAGGAACGACAACACAATTAATGGCCTTTGCGAATGTAGTTCCCAATTAAATAGTGTATTTCTTTGTAATTTTTTTTCTTTGGCTTTTTTCTTGTTTTGGTTCTACTTTTGGGGCTTATTGGAAAGAAGGATCTTTGAAAAAAAAGTTAAAATTAAACATTTGATGAAATATAATGGATTAGGAGTAATTTGGTCTAGTGGAAGGATTGCCAATTTCCTGTTTTCAGAGTCTCTCGGACTTCATCCCTGAAGATAGGGATGCTTCCAGAGCTTTAAAAAGAGTTAACATTGATCAATTTTTCTAAATTTTGGATATAGTTTGTAAGTGGTATGGAACTTTCAGACTACCAAATGGCATTCCAGGGGAATCGGTGGAATTTTTTTAAATTGACTTTATGTTAATATAAACAAAGAGGGAAAAAGAGGTCTTCAACAATTGTAATTTCGTTCCTAGGAGCCAGAATGAGGTGAGTAAAAAAAGTTAGATTTTTCACTCTACATTGGCACTAAAGGCAAAATTTTTGTTAAGTTCAATGAAAAACAATATAAATTCAAGAAATGTATGAAAATTAAACAGTTTTGTTGTTTTTTAGGGTCTTTTTTTAAATTTGGTTCAAAATTATTACTTTTCTATATGATTGTCTATTAAGGGTCTCCTATTGGCCACCCCTCTTTTTGTTGACATAATAAATACCCATTTCCATGGTAAAACAAGTTGTAGGATTTAAAAATGGAGGTCTTTTTAAAAAATATAGCCATAAAATTGAGAAAAACTGTACTATTGGGCTTTAAGGAGATGGCTTAATTTAGCAAGGAGCTTGCACATCCAATCCAATGGCAATTATGGAGCTTTGAATTGTTAACTGCCAGAAGCCAGGGGGTGGAGACAGATGCACATGCGTGCATGGATTGGCATACAGGATACAGCAGGGGATACTTCATTTTTTTTAATGCTGATGATTTGCAACTGTGCCACAAAAGGAAAGTGTGAATTTCGGCCATCTTGTGTCGGCCTTTGGGCTTCAACAACAGTAGATTAGGCCACCCTGCACCTTTGCGGTCTTGTAAAATTGCTTGAAAAATGGCAAAAAACAACATTGGTAGTCTATTCTGGTTACTTTTAAATGATAGAGTTTTTTTTTCTTTGTTTTCCTGAAAAGGGGGGGGAGGGTAGAGACTTTTGAATTATGTTTACTGTGAAAAAGGAGCAGGTTGACCTATAATTATTTTCATCTGTATACATGTGTTTGTTTATTGCATTTTAAAAATGAAACAACAATATAGATTCTTTTTGGAAAATCTGGTTGGCCCTTAATAGGGCCTTTTTTCAATAATCAGCAGGATCTCTGTGTAGTTTCTACTTGCAGCAGTCACTGTTGTGTACAGTTCAGATCTAGCTGTCCTTTCTTGAACTCTGGATTCTTACTGTGCAGATCTTTTGTCTTGTGTTCTTGAAGTCTGACAACACTTTACTGGAGTGGTCTTCTTTTTCTGTATTTAGCTATTTGTAGGTATTTAGTGCTATCTTCACATAGCTAACATCTCTCTGTAATACTTGTCTGTAGACTGTAGAGTAGTGTATGAAGCATTCACTGTCAACTAATCTCAAGGTGCCAGGTACACTCTTCTCTTCTTGTTCTGTTATCAAGTTGCTGGATTTACCATCTGAGGAGTGAAATGTGAGATGGTATTGATTAGAACCTGCTGTCATCTCTGTCATTCCATGTACATCTAGACTGTGTTCAAGAACCTCCAGTCTTGACTTGAGTCCATGTGATTGAATGAGGTGTTGGCTTCTTCATCATGAGCTTTAGATGTATAACCATTTCTTCTGAACAATTCATTAGCTTTCCTGTATTTACCAGCATCAAGAACTTTCCTATTCTGCAGTCAGACAGTCTTTCATGATAGGATTGTAACCAGTGGTAAACATCTTCAATACTTAGCTTGCTGGTGTATAGTGTAGCCCTACAGCATCAACACAAAAATGATGACATGACCACAGAACTGCAGGTTTGTTACAACTTATTTTTCTATTTAATTTCAAATTAAAAATGTTTCATTATTTTACCCGTTCAAATCCAAATATATTCATTTTTCAAGCTAGATTGATGATTTTTAGGTTTTTAATAATTCTTATCTTAAATTTAGCACTACATCCAAAGACTTGCTGGTTAAAGTCGCATGTTAACATTAAAATGTTTATTTCTGTGAAATTTATCTTCAATTTACAATTAATTAAGCAATAGAAATATTAATTAATGAGTTATTTGCAATTTCTTTGAAATTTACAACCTGTTTTAACTTAAGTTTTATTGCTCTCCCCTTGACCTGAGGCAAGTGTAAGGTATGTGTATTGAATATTTTTTGCCACCTTTTTGGTGCATCTCAGGTATGTAAAAAGTTTTGTTTTTTTTAATAGAATGTTTTTGGCCTTTTTTCTCTAAAAGTTGAATTTTTAAAGCCAATCTTTATATTTTAAATAGAATTTTGAATGTTTTTGTTCATTTATTTTCTGAATTATTTCAAATATTTAAATTTCTTTAACATTTTAGATAGTTAAAAGTCAAAATTGCCAAAAAAAAAAATAGATTGACTTAATTACATGTAGCTTTCTACTTTCTGACACATTTTACTTTTTGTAGATATCTTAAAACGCAAGAAAGTAACAGCCATTTTAGTGAGAGGGGTACAGTTGGAAAATTTGGTTATAATGAAGAGAAAATGGGGCTATTTTTCAGGCTTACGGTAGGTGCAATTGAATCCAAATATCTCCAAAACTATTGGTCAGACTGACATAAAATTTGGAAGAATGACTCGTATTATATCAAACAAGGCATAGGGTAAGTTTTATTAAAATCTAGCAATTTTCAGCTTATAGTTAGGAACGACAACACAATTAATGACCTTTGCCGTTCCCCATTAAATAGTGTATTTCTTTGTAATTTTTTTTCTTTGGCTTTTTTCTTGTTTTGGTTCTACTTTTGGGGCTTATTGGAAAGAAGGATCTTTGAAAAAAAAGTTAAAATTAAACATTTGATGAAATATAATGGATTAGGAGTAATTTGGTCTAGTGGAAGGATTGCCAATTTCCTGTTTTCAGAGTCTCTCGGGCTTCATCCCTGAAGAAAGGGATGCTTCCAGAACTTTAAAAAGAGTTAACATTGATCAATTTTTCTAAATTTTGGATATAGTTTGTAAGTGGTATGGTACTTTCAGACTACCAAATGGCATTCCAGGGGAATCGGTGGAATTTTTTTAAATTGACTTTATGTTAATATAAACAAAGAGGGAAAAAGAGGTCTTCAACAATTGTATTTTCGTTCCTAGGAGCCAGAATGAGGTGAGTAAAAAAAGTTAGATTTTTCACTCTACATTGGCACTAAAGGCAAAATTTTTGTTAAGTTCAATGAAAAACAATATAAATTCAAGAAATGTATGAAAATTAAACAGTTTTGTTGTTTTTTAGGGTCTTTTTTTAAATTTGGTTCAAAATTATTACTTTTCTATATGATTTTCTATTAAGGGTCTCCTATTGGCCACCCCTCTTTTTGTTGACGTAATAAATACCCATTTCCATGGTAAAACAAGTTGTAGGATTTAAAAATGGAGGTGTTTTTTAAAAAATATAGCCATAAAATTGAGAAAAACTGTGCTATTGGGCTTTAAGGAGATGGCTTAATTTAGCAAGGAGCTTGCACATCCAATCCAATGGCAATTATGGAGCTTTGAATTGTTAACTGCCAGAAGCCAGGGGGTGGAGACAGATGCACATGCGTGCATGGATTGGCATACAGGATACAGCAGGGGATACTTCATTTTTTTTTAATGCTGATGATTTGCAACTGTGCCACAACAGGAAAGTGTGAATGTCGGCCATCTTGTGTCGGCCTCTGGGCTTCAACAACAGTAGATTAGGCCACCCTGCACCTTTGCGGTCTTGTAAAATTGCTTGAAAAATGGCAAAAAACAACATTGGTAGTCTATTCTGGTTACTTTTAAATGATAGAGTTTTTTTTCTTTGTTTTCCTGAAAAGGGGGTGGGGAGGGTAGAGACTTTTGAATTATGTTTACTGTGAAAAAGGAGCAGGTTGACCTATAATTATTTTCATCTGTATACATGTGTTTGTTTATTGCATTTTAAAAACGAAACAACAATATAGATTCTTTTTGGAAAATCTGGTTGGCCCTTAAAAGGGCCTTTTTCAATAATCAGCAGGATCTCTGTGTAGTTTCTACTTGCAGCAGTCACTGTTGTGTACAGTTCAGATCTAGCTGTCCTTTCTTGAACTCTGGATTCTTACTGTGCAGATCTTTTGTCTTGTGTTCTTAAAGTCTGACAACACTTTACTGGAGTGGTCTTCTTTTTCTGTATTTAGTGCTATCTTCACATAGCTAACATCTCTCTGTAATACTTGTCTGTAGACTGTAGAGTAGTGTATGAAGCATTCACTGTCAACTAATCTCAAGGTGCCAGGTACACTCTTCTCTTCTTGTTCTGTTATCAAGTTGCTGGATTTACCATCTGAGGAGTGAAATGTGAGATGGTATTGATTAGAACCTGCTGTCATCTCTGTCATTCCATGTACATCTAGACTGTGTTCATGAACCTCCAGTCTTGACTTGAGTCCATGTGATTGAATGAGGTGTTGGCTTCTTCATCATGAGCTTTAGATGTATAACCATTTCTTCTGAACAATTCATTAGCTTTCCTGTATTTACCAGCATGAAGAACTTTCCTATTCTGCAGTCAGACAGTCTTTCATGATAGGATTGTAACCAGTGGTAAACATCTTCAATACTTAGCTTGCTGGTGTATAGTTTAGCCCTACAGCATCAACACAAAAATGATGACATGACCACAGAACTGCAGGTTTGTTACAACTTATTTTTCTATTTAATTTCAAATTAAAAATGTTTCATTATTTTACCCGTTCAAATCCAAATATATTCATTTTTCCAGCTAGATTGATGATTTTTAGGTTTTTAATAATTCTTATCTTAAATTTAGCACTACATCCAAAGACTTGCTGGTTAAAGTCGCATGTTAACATTAAAATGTTTATTTCTGTGAAATTTATCTTCAATTTACAATTAATTAAGCAATAGAAATATTAATTAATGAGTTATTTGCAATTTCTTTGAAATTTACAACCTGTTTTAACTTAAGTTTTATTGCTCTCCCCTTGACCTGAGGCAAGTGTAAGGTATGTGTATTGAATATTTTTTGCCACCTTTTTGGTGCATCTCAGGTATGTAAAAAGTTTTGTTTTTTTAAATAGAATGTTTTTGGCTTTTTTTTCTCTAAAAGTTGAACTTTTATAGCCAATCTTTATATTTTAAATAGAATTTTGAATGTTTTTGTTCATTTATTTTCTGAATTATTTCAAATATTTAAATTTCTTTAACATTTTAGATAGTTAAAAGTCAAAATTGCCAAAAAAAAAATAGATTGACTTAATTACATGTAGCTTTCTACTTTCTGACACATTTTACTTTGTGTAGATATCTTAAAAAGCAAGAAAGTAACAGCCATTTTAGTGAGAGGGGTACAGTTGGAAAATTTGGTTATAATGAAGAGAAAATGGTGCTATTTTTCAGGCTTACGGTAGGTGCAATTGAATCCAAATATCTCCAAAACTATTGGTCAGACTGATATAAAATTTGGAAGAATGACTCGTATTATTTCAAACAAGGCATAGGGTAAGTTTTATTAAAATCTAGCAATTTTCAGCTTATAGTTAGGAACGACAACACAATTAATGGCCTTTGCGAATGTAGTTCCCAATTAAATAGTGTATTTCTTTGTAATTTTTTTTCTTTGGCTTTTTTCTTGTTTTGGTTCTACTTTTGGGGCTTATTGGAAAGAAGGATCTTTGAAAAAAAAGTTAAAATTAAACATTTGATGAAATATAATGGATTAGGAGTAATTTGGTCTAGTGGAAGGATTGCCAATTTCCTGTTTTCAGAGTCTCTCGGACTTCATCCCTGAAGATAGGGATTCTTCCAGAGCTTTAAAAAGAGTTAACATTGATCAATTTTTCTAAATTTTGGATATAGTTTGTAAGTGGTATGGTACTTTCAGACTACCAAATGGCATTCCAGGGGAATCGGTGGAATTTTTTTAAATTGACTTTATGTTAATATAAACAAAGAGGGAAAAAGAGGTCTTCAACAATTGTATTTTCGTTCCTAGGAGCCAGAATGAGGTGAGTAAAAAAAGTTAGATTTTTCACTCTACATTGGCACTAAAGGCAAAATTTTTGTTAAGTTCAATGAAAAACAATATAAATTCAAGAAATGTATGAAAATTAAACAGTTTTGTTGTTTTTTAGGGTCTTTTTTTAAATTTGGTTCAAAATTATTACTTTTCTATATGATTTTCTATTAAGGGTCTCCTATTGGCCACCCCTCTTTTTGTTGACATAATAAATACCCATTTCCATGGTAAAACAAGTTGTAGGATTTAAAAATGGAGGTGTTTTTTAAAAAATATAGCCATAAAATTGAGAAAACCTGTGCTATTGGGCTTTAAGGAGATGGCTTAATTTAGCAAGGAGCTTGCACATCCAATCCAATGGCAATTATGGAGCTTTGAATTGTTAACTGCCAGAAGCCAGGGGGTGGAGACAGATGCACATGCGTGCATGGATTGGCATACAGGATACAGCAGGGGATACTTCATTTTTTTAATGCTGATGATTTTCAACTGTGCCACAACAGGAAAGTGTGAATGTCGGCCATCTTGTGTCGGCCTCTGGGCTTCAACAACAGTAGATTAGGCCACCCTGCACCTTTGCGGTCTTGTAAAATTGCTTGAAAAATGGCAAAAAACAACATTGGTAGTCTATTCTGGTTACTTTTAAATGATAGAGTTTTTTTTCTTTGTTTTCCTGAAAAGGGGGGGGAGGGTAGAGACTTTTGAATTATGTTTACTGTGAAAAAGGAGCAGGTTGACCTATAATTATTTTCATCTGTATACATGTGTTTGTTTATTGCATTTTAAAAATGAAACAACAATATAGATTCTTTTTGGAAAATCTGGTTGGCCCTTAAAAGGGCCTTTTTTCAATAATCAGCAGGATCTCTGTGTAGTTTCTACTTGCAGCAGTCACTGTTGTGTACAGTTCAGATCTAGCTGTCCTTTCTTGAACTCTGGATTCTTACTGTGCAGATCTTTTGTCTTGTGTTCTTAAAGTCTGACAACACTTTACTGGAGTGGTCTTCTTTTTCTGTATTTAGCTATTTGTAGGTATTTAGTGCTATCTTCACATAGCTAACATCTCTCTGTAATACTTGTCTGTAGACTGTAGAGTAGTGTATGAAGCATTCACTGTCAACTAATCTCAAGGTGCCAGGTACACTCTTCTCTTCTTGTTCTGTTATCAAGTTGCTGGATTTACCATCTGAGGAGTGAAATGTGAGATGGTATTGATTAGAACCTGCTGTCATCTCTGTCATTCCATGTACATCTAGACTGTGTTCATGAACCTCCAGTCTTGACTTGAGTCCATGTGATTGAATGAGGTGTTGGCTTCTTCATCATGAGCTTTAGCTGTATAACCATTTCTTCTGAACAATTCATTAGCTTTCCTGTATTTACCAGCATGAAGAACTTTCCTATTCTGCAGTCAGACAGTCTTTCATGATAGGATTGTAACCAGTGGTAAACATCTTCAATACTTAGCTTGCTGGTGTATAGTTTAACCCTACAGCATCAACACAAAAATGATGACATGACCACAGAACTGCAGGTTTGTTACAACTTATTTTTCTATTTAATTTCAAATTAAAAATGTTTCATTATTTTACCCGTTCAAATCCAAATATATTCATTTTTCAAGCTAGATTGATGATTTTTAGGTTTTTAATAATTCTTATCTTAAATTTAGCACTACATCCAAAGACTTGCTGGTTAAAGTCGCATGTTAACATTAAAATGTTTATTTCTGTGAAATTTATCTTCAATTTACAATTAATTAAGCAATAGAAATATTAATTAATGAGTTATTTGCAATTTCTTTGAAATTTACAACCTGTTTTAACTTAAGTTTTATTGCTCTCCCCTTGACCTGAGGCAAGTGTAAGGTATGTGTATTGAATATTTTTTGCCACCTTTTTGGTGCATCTCAGGTATGTAAAAAGTTTTGTTTTTTTAAATAGAATGTTTTTGGCCTTTTTTTCTCTAAAAGTTGAACTTTTAAAGCCAATCTTTATATTTTAAATAGAATTTTGAATGTTTTTGTTCATTTATTTTCTGAATTATTTCAAATATTTAAATTTCTTTAACATTTTAGATAGTTAAAAGTCAAAATTGCCAAAAAAAAAATAGATTGACTTAATTACATGTAGCTTTCTACTTTCTGACACATTTTACTTTTTGTAGATATCTTAAAAAGCAAGAAAGTAACAGCCATTTTAGTGAGAGGGGTACAGTTGGAAAATTTGGTTATAATGAAGAGAAAATGGGGCTATTTTTCAGGCTTACGGTAGGTGCAATTGAATCCAAATATCTCCAAAACTATTGGTCAGACTGTTATAAAATTTGGAAGAATGACTCGTATTATTTCAAACAAGGCATAGGGTAAGTTTTATTAAAATCTAGCAATTTTCAGCTTATATTGCATAGGAGCCAGAATGAAGTGAGTAAAAAAAGTTAGATTTTTCACTCTACATTGGCACTAAAGGCAAAATGTTTGTTAAGTTCAATGAAAAACAATATAAATTCAAGAAATGTATGAAAATTAAACAGTTTTGTTGTTTTTTAGGGTCTTTTTTTAAATTTGGTTCAAAATTATTACTTTTCTATATGATTTTCTATTAAGGGTCTCCTATTGGCCACCCCTCTTTTTGTTGACATAATAAATACCCATTTCCATGGTAAAACAAGTTGTAGGATTTAAAAATGGAGGTGTTTTTAAAAAATATAGCCATAAAATTGAGAAAAACTGTGCTATTGGGCTTTAAGGAGATGGCTTAATTTAGCAAGGAGCTTGCACATCCAATCCAATGGCAATTATGGAGCTTTGAATTGTTAACTGCCAGAAGCCAGGGGGTGGAGACAGATGCACATGCGTGCATGGATTGGCATACAGGATACAGCAGGGGATACTTCATTTTTTTTTAATGCTGATGATTTGCAACTGTGCCACAACAGGAAAGTGTGAATGTCGGCCACCTTGTGTCGGCCTCTGGGCTTCAACAACAGTAGATTAGGCCACCCTGCACCTTTGCGGTCTTGTAAAATTGCTTGAAAAATGGCAAAAACAACATTGGTAGTCTATTCTGGTTACTTTGAAATGATAGAGTTTTTTTTTCTTTGTTTTCCTGAAAAGGGGGGGGGGAGGGTAGAGACTTTTCAATTATGTTTACTGTGAAAAAGGAGCAGGTTGACCTATAATTATTTTCATCTGTATACATGTGTTTGTTTATTGCATTTTAAAAATGAAACAACAATATAGATTCTTTTTGGAAAATCTGGTTGGCCCTTAAAAGGGCCTTTTTTCAATAATCAGCAGGATCTCTGTGTAGTTTCTACTTGCAGCAGTCACTGTTGTGTACAGTTCAGATCTAGCTGTTCTTTCTTGAACTCTGGATTCTTACTGTGCAGATCTTTTGTCTTGTGTTCTTGAAGTCTGACAACACTTTACTGGAGTGGTCTTCTTTTTCTGTATTTAGCTATTTGTAGGTATTTAGTGCTATCTTCACATAGCTAACATCTCTCTGTAATACTTGTCTGTAGACTGTAGAGTAGTGTATGAAACATTCACTGTCAACTAATCTCAAGGTGCCAGGTACACACTTCTCTTCTTGTTCTGTTATCAAGTTGCTGGATTTACCATCTGAGGAGTGAAATGTGAGATGGTATTGATTAGAACCTGCTGTCATCTCTGTCATTCCATGTACATCTAGACTGTGTTCATGAACCTCCAGTCTTGACTTGAGTCCATGTGATTGAATGAGGTGTTGGCTTCTTCATCATGAGCTTTAGATGTATAACCATTTCTTCTGAACAATTCATTAGCTTTCCTGTATTTACCAGCATGAAGAACTTTCCTATTCTGCAGTCAGACAGTCTTTCATGATAGGATTGTAACCAGTGGTAAACATCTTCAATACTTAGCTTGCTGGTGTATAGTGTAGCCCTACAGCATCAACACAAAAATGATGACATGACCACAGAACTGCAGGTTTGTTACAACTTATTTTTCTATTTAATTTCAAATTAAAAATGTTTCATTATTTTACCCGTTCAAATCCAAATATATTCATTTTTCAAGCTAGATTGATGATTTTTTAGGTTTTTAATAATTCTTATATTAAATTTAGCACTACATCCAAAGACTTGCTGGTTAAAGTCGCATGTTAACATTAAAATGTTTATTTCTGTGAAATTTATCTTCAATTTACAATTAATTAAGCAATAGAAATATTAATTAATGAGTTATTTGCAATTTCTTTGAAATTTACAACCTGTTTTAACTTAAGTTTTATTGCTCTCCCCTTGACCTGAGGCAAGTGTAAGGTATGTGTATTGAATATTTTTTGCCACCTTTTTGGTGCATCTCAGGTATGTAAAAAGTTTTGTTTTTTTTAATAGAATGTTTTTGGCCTTTTTTTCTCTAAAAGTTGAATTTTTAAAGCCAATCTTTATATTTTAAATAGAATTTTGAATGTTTTTGTTCATTTATTTTCTGAATTATTTCAAATATTTAAATTTCTTTAACATTTTAGATTGTTAAAAGTCAAAATTGCCAAAAAAAAATAGATTGACTTAATTACATGTAGCTTTCTACTTTCTGACACATTTTACTTTTTGTATATATCTTAAAAAGCAAGAAAGTAACAGCCATTTTAGTGAGAGGGGTACAGTTGGAAAATTTGGTTATAATGAAGAGAAAATGGGGCTATTTTTCAGGCTTACGGTAGGTGCAATTGAATCCAAATATCTCCAAAACTATTGGTCAGACTGACATAAAATTTGGAAGAATGACTCGTATTATATCAAACAAGGCATAGGGTAAGTTTTATTAAAATCTAGCAATTTTCAGCTTATAGTTAGGAACGACAACACAATTAATGACCTTTGCGAATGTAGTTCCCCATTAAATAGTGTATTTCTTTGTAATTTTTTTTCTTTGGCTTTTTTCTTGTTTTGGTTCTACTTTTGGGGCTTATTGGAAAGAAGGATCTTTGAAAAAAAAGTTGAAATTAAACATTTGATGAAATATAATGGATTAGGAGTAATTTGGTCTAGTGGAAGGATTGCCAATTTCCTGTTTTCAGAGTCTCTCGGACTTCATCCCTGAAGATAGGGATGCTTCCAGAGCTTTAAAAAGAGTTAACATTGATCAATTTTTCTAAATTTTGGATATAGTTTGTAAGTGGTATGGTACTTTCAGACTACCAAATGGCATTCCAGGGGAATCAGTGGAATTTTTTTAAATTGACTTTATGTTAATATAAACAAAGAGGGAAAAAGAGGTCTTCAACAATTGTATTTTCGTTCCTAGGAGCCAGAATGAGGTGAGTAAAAAAAGTTAGATTTTTCACTCTACATTGGCACTAAAGGCAAAATTTTTGTTAAGTTCAATGAAAAACAATATAAATTCAAGAAATGTATGAAAATTAAACAGTTTTGTTGTTTTTTAGGGTCTTTTTTTTAAATTTGGTACAAAATTATTACTTTTCTATATGATTTTCTATTAAGGGTCTCCTATTGGCCACCCCTCTTTTTGTTGACATAATAAATACCCATTTCCATGGTAAAACAAGTTGTAGGATTTAAAAATGGAGGTGTTTTTAAAAAATATAGCCATAAAATTGAGAAAAACTGTGCTATTGGGCTTTAAGGAGATGGCTTAATTTAGCAAGGAGCTTGCACAACCAATCCAATGGCAATTATGGAGCTTTGAATTGTTAACTGCCAGAAGCCAGGGGGTGGAGACAGATGCACATGCGTGCATGGATTGGCATACAGGATACAGCAGGGGATACTTCATTTTCTTTTAATGCTGATGATTTGCAACTGTGCCACAACATAGGGTGTGAATGTCGGCCATCTTGTGTCGGCCTCTGGGCTTCAACAACAGTAGATTAGGCCACCCTGCACCTTTGCGGTCTTGTAAAATTGCTTGAAAAATGGCAAAAAACAACATTGGTAGTCTATTCTGGTTACTTTTAAATGATAGAGTTTTTTTTCTTTGTTTTCCTGAAAAGGGGGGGGGTGGGGCGGGAGGGTAGAGACTTTTGAATTATGTTTACTGTGAAAAAGGAGCAGGTTGACCTATAATTATTTTCATCTGTATACATGTGTTTGTTTATTGCATTTTAAAAATGAATCAACAATATAGATTCTTTTTGGAAAATCTGGTTGGCCCTTAAAAGGGCCTTTTTTCAATAATCAGCAGGATCTCTGTGTAGTTTCTACTTGCAGCAGTCACTGTTGTGTACAGTTCAGATCTAGCTGTCCTTTCTTGAACTCTGGATTCTTACTGTGCAGATCTTTTGTCTTGTGTTCTTGAAGTCTGACAACACTTTACTGGAGTGGTCTTCTTTTTCTGTATTTAGCTATTTGTAGGTATTTAGTGCTATCTTCACATAGCTAACATCTCTCTGTAATACTTGTCTGTAGACTGTAGAGTAGTGTATGAAGCATTCACTGTCAACTAATCTCAAGGTGCCAGGTACACTCTTCTCTTCTTGTTCTGTTATCAAGTTGCTGGATTTACCATCTGAGGAGTGAAATGTGAGATGGTATTGATTAGAACCTGCTGTCATCTCTGTCATTCCATGTACATCTAGACTGTGTTCAAGAACCTCCAGTCTTGACTTGAGTCCATGTGATTGAATGAGGTGTTGGCTTCTTCATCATGAGCTTTAGATGTATAACCATTTCTTCTGAACAATTCATTAGCTTTCCTGTATGTACCAGCATGAAGAACTTTCCTATTCTGCAGTCAGACAGTCTTTCATGATAGGATTGTAACCAGTGGTAAACATCTTCAATACTTAGCTTGCTGGTGTATAGTGTAGCCCTACAGCATCAACACAAAAATGATGACATGACCACAGAACTGCAGGTTTGTTACAACTTATTTTTCTATTTAATTTCAAATTAAAAATGTTTCATTATTTTACCCGTTCAAATCCAAATATATTCATTTTTCAAGCTAGATTGATGATTTTTAGGTTTTTAATAATTCTTATCTTAAATTTAGCACTACATCCAAAGACTTGCTGGTTAAAGTCGCATGTTAACATTAAAATGTTTATTTCTGTGAAATTTATCTTCAATTTACAATTAATTAAGCAATAGAAATATTAATTAATGAGTTATTTGCAATTTCTTTGAAATTTACAACCTGTTTTAACTTAAGTTTTATTGCTCTCCCCTTGACCTGAGGCAAGTGTAAGGTATGTGTATTGAATATTTTTTGCCACCTTTTTGGAGCATCTCAGGTATGTAAAAAGTTTTTTTTTTTTTTAATAGAATGTTTTTGGCCTTTTTTTCTCTAAAAGTTGAAATTTTAAAGCCAATCTTTATATTTTAAATAGAATTTTGAATGTTTTTGTTCATTTATTTTCTAAATTATTTCAAATATTTAAATTTCTTTAACATTTTAGATAGTTAAAAGTCAAAATTGCCAAAAAAAATAGATTGACTTAATTACATGTAGCTTTCTACTTTCTGACACATTTTACTTTTTGTACATATCTTAAAAAGCAAGAAAGTAACAGCCATTTTAGTGAGAGGGGTACAGTTGGAAAATTTGGTTATAATGAAGAGAAAATGGGGCTATTTTTCAGGCTTACGGTAGGTGCAATTGAATCCAAATATCTCCAAAACTATTGGTCAGACTGATATAAAATTTGGAAGAATGACTCGTATTATTTCAAACAAGGCATAGGGTAAGTTTTATTAAAATCTAGCAATTTTCAGCTTATGGTTAGGAACGACAACACAATTAATGACCTTTGCGAATGTAGTTCCCCATTAAATAGTGTATTTCTTTGTAATTTTTTTTCTTTGGCTTTTTTCTTGTTTTGGTTCTACTTTTGGGGCTTATTGGAAAGAAGGATCTTTGAAAAAAAAGTTAAAATTAAACATTTGATGAAATATAATGGATTAGGAGTAATTTGGTCTAGTGGAAGGATTGCCAATTTCCTGTTTTCAGAGTCTCTCGGACTTCATCCCTGAAGATAGGGATGCTTCCAGAGCTTTAAAAAGAGTTAACATTGATCAATTTTTCTAAATTTTGGATATAGTTTGTAAGTGGTATGGTACTTTCAGACTACCAAATGGCATTCCAGGGGAATCGGTGGAATTTTTTTAAATTGACTTTATGTTAATATAAACAAAGAGAGAAAAAGGGGTCTTCAACAATTGTATTTTCGTTCCTAGGAGCCAGAATGAGGTGAGTAAAAAAAGTTAGATTTTTCACTCTACATTGGCACTAAAGGCAAAATTTTTGTTAAGTTCAATGAAAAACAATATAAATTCAAGAAATGTATGAAAATTAAACAGTTTTGTTGTTTTTTAGGGTTTTTTTTAAAATTTGGTTCAAAATTATTACTTTTCTATATGATTTTCTATTAAGGGTCTCCTATTGGCCACCCCTCTTTTTGTTGACATAATAAATACCCATTTCCATGGTAAAACAAGTTGTAGGATTTAAAAATGGAGGTGTTTTTAAAACATATAGCCATAAAATTGAGAAAAACTGTGCTATTGGGCTTTAAGGAGATGGCTTAATTTAGCAAGGAGCTTGCACATCTAATCCAATGGCAATTATGGAGCTTTGAATTGTTAACTGCCAGAAGCCAGGGGGTGGAGACAGATGCACATGCGTGCATGGATTGGCATACAGGATACAGCAGGGGATACTTCATTTTTTTTTAATGCTGATGATTTGCAACTGTGCCACAACAGGAAAGTGTGAATGTCGGCCATCTTGTGTCGGCCTCTGGGCTTCAACAACCGTAGATTAGGCCACCCTGCACCTTTGCGGTCTTGTAAAATTGCTTGAAAAATGGCAAAAACAACGTTGGTAGTCTATTCTGGTTACTTTTAAATGATAGAGTTTTTTTTTCTTTGTTTTCCTGAAAAAGGGGGGGGGAGTGTAGAGACTTTTGAATTATGTTTACTGTGAAAAAGGAGCAGGTTGACCTATAATTATTTTCATCTTTATACATGTGTTTGTTTATTGCATTTTAAAAATGAAACAACAATATAGATTCTTTTTGGAAAATCTGGTTGGCCCTTAAAAGGGCCTTTTGTCAATAATCAGCAGGATCTCTGTGTAGTTTCTACTTGGAGCAGTCACTGTTGTGTACAGTTCAGATCTAGCTGTCCTTTCTTGAACTCTGGATTCTTACTGTGCAGATCTTTTGTCTTGTGTTCTTGAAGTCTGACAAGACTTTACTGGAGTGGTCTTCTTTTTCTGTATTTAGCTATTTGTAGGTATTTAGTGCTATCTTCACATAGCTAACATCTCTCTGTAATACTTGTCTGTAGACTGTAGAGTAGTGTATGAAGCATTCACTGTCAACTAATCTCAAGGTGCCAGGTACACTCTTCTCTTCTTGTTCTGTTATCAAGTTGCTGGATTTACCATCTGAGGAGTGAAATGTGAGATGGTATTGATTAGAACCTGCTGTCATCTCTGTCATTCCATGTACATCTAGACTGTGTTCATGAACCTCCAGTCTTGACTTGAGTCCATGTGATTGAATGGGGTGTTGGCTTCTTCATCATGAGCTTTAGATGTATAATCATTTCTTCTGAACAATTCATTAGCCTTCCTGTATTTACCAGCATAAAGAACTTTCCTATTCTGCAGTCAGACAGTCTTTCATGATAGGATTGTAACCAGTGGTAAACATCTTCAATACTTAGCTTGCTGGTGTATAGTGTAGCCCTACAGCATCAACACAAAAATGATGACATGACAACAGAACTGCAGGTTTGTTACAACTTATTTTTCTATTTAATTTCAAATTAAAAATGTTTCATTATTTTACCCGTTCAAATCCAAATATATTCATTTTTCAAGCTAGATTGATGATTTTTAGGTTTTTAATAATTCTTATCTTAAATTTAGCACTACATCCAAAGACTTGCTGGTTAAAGTCGCATGTCAACATTAAAATGTTTATTTCTGTGAAATTAATCTTCAATTTAAATAGAAATATTAATTAATGAGTTATTGGCAATTTCTTTGAAATTTACAACCTGTTAACTTAAGTTTTATTGCTCTCCCCTTGACCTGAGGCAAGTGTAAGGTATGTGTATTGAATATGTTTTTGCCACCTTTTTGGTCCATCTCAGGTATGTAAAAAGTTTTGTTTTTTTTAATACAATGTTTTTGGCCTTTTTTTCTCTAAAAGTTGAATTTTTAAAGCCAATCTTTATATTTTAAATAGAATTTTGAATGTTTTTGTTCATTTATTTTCTGAATTATTTCAAATATTTAAATTTCTTTAACATTTTAGATAGTTAAAAGTCAAAATTGCCAAAAAAAAGATTGACTTAATTACATGTAGCTTTCTACTTTCTGACACATTTTACTTTTTGTAGATATCTTAAAAAGCAAGAAAGCAACAGCCATTTTAGTGAGAGGGGTACAGTTGGAAAATTTGGTTATAATGAAGAGAAAATGGGGCTATTTTTCAGGTTTACAGTAGGTGCAATTGAATCCAAATATCTCCAAAACTATTGGTCAGACTGACATAAAATTTGGAAGAATGACTCGTATTATATCAAACAAGGCATAGGGTAAGTTTTATTAAAATCTAGCAATTTTCAGCTTATAGTTAGGAACGACAACACAATTAATGACCTTTGCGAATTTAGTTCGCCATTAAATAGTGTATTTCTTTGTAATTTTTTTTCTTTGGCTTTTTTCTTGTTTTGGTTCTACTTTTGGGGCTTATTGGAAAGAAGGATCTTTGAAAAAAAAGTTAAAATTAAACATTTGATGAAATATAATGGATTAGGAGTAATTTGGTCTAGTGGAAGGATTGCCAATTTCCTGTTTTCAGAGTCTCTCGGACTTCATCCCTGAAGATAGGGATGCTTCCAGAGCTTTAAAAAGAGTTAACATTGATCAATTTTTCTAAATTTTGGATATAGTTTGTAAGTGGTATGGTACTTTCAGACTACCAAATGGCATTCCAGGGGAATCGGTGGAATTTTTTTAAATTGACTTTATGTTAATATAAACAAAGAGGGAAAAAGAGGTCTTCAACAATTGTATTTTCGTTCATAGGAGCCAGAATGAGGTGAGTAAAAAAAGTTAGATTTTTCACTCTACATTGGCACTAAAGGCAAAATTTTTGTTAAGTTCAATGAAAAACAATATAAATTCAAGAAATGTATGAAAATTAAACAGTTTTCTTGTTTTTAGGGTCTTTTTTTAAATTTGGTTCAAAATTATTACTTTTCTATATGATTTTCTATTAAGGGTCTCCTATTGGCCACCCCTCTTTTTGTTGACATAATAAATACCCATTTCCATGGTAAAACAAGTTGTAGGATTTAAAAATGGAGGTGTTTTTAAAAAATATAGCCATAAAATTGAGAAAAACTGTGCTATTGGGCTTTAAGGAGATGGCTTAATTTAGCAAGGAGCTTGCACATACAATCCAATGGCAATTATGGAGCTTTGAATTGTTAACTGCCAGAAGCCAGGGGGTGGAGACAGATGCACATGCGTGCATGGATTGGCATACAGGATACAGCAGGGGATACTTCATTTTGTTTTAATGCTGATGATTTGCAACTGTGCCACAACAGGAAAGTGTGAATGTCGGCCATCTTGTGTCGGCCTCTGGGCTTCAACAACAGTAGATTAGGCCACCCTGCACCTTTGCGGTCTTGTAAAATTGCTTGAAAAATGGCAAAAAACAACATTGGTAGTCTAATCTGGTTACTTTTAAATGATAGAGTTTTTTTTCTTTGTTTTCCTGAAAAGGGGGGGGGGAGTGTAGAGACTTTTGAATTATGTTTACTGTGAAAAAGGAGCAGGTTGACCTATAATTATTTTCATCTTTATACATGTGTTTGTTTATTGCATTTTAAAAATTAAACAACAATATAGATTCTTTTTGGAAAATCTGGTTGGCCCTTAAAAGGGCCTTTTTTCAATAATCAGCAGGATCTCTGTGTAGTTTCTACTTGGAGCAGTCACTGTTGTGTACAGTTCAGATCTAGCTGTCCTTTCTTGAACTCTGGATTCTTACTGTGCAGATCTTTTGTCTTGTGTTCTTGAAGTCTGACAACACTTTACTGGAGTGGTCTTCTTTTTCTGTATTTAGCTATTTGTAGGTATTTAGTGCTATCTTCACATAGCTAACATCTCTCTGTAATACTTGTCTGTAGACTGTAGAGTAGTGTATGAAGCATTCACTGTCAACTAATCTCAAGGTGCCAGGTACACTCTTCTCTTCTTGTTCTGTTATCAAGTTGCTGGATTTACCATCTGAGGAGTGAAATGTGAGATGGTATTGATTAGAACCTGCTGTCATCTCTGTCATTCCATGTACATCTAGACTGTGTTCATGAACCTCCAGTCTTGACTTGAGTCCATGTGATTGAATGGGGTGTTGGCTTCTTCATCATGAGCTTTAGATGTATAATCATTTCTTCTGAACAATTCATTAGCCTTCCTGTATTTACCAGCATAAAGAACTTTCCTATTCTGCAGTCAGACAGTCTTTCATGATAGGATTGTAACCAGTGGTAAACATCTTCAATACTTAGCTTGCTGGTGTATAGTGTAGCCCTACAGCATCAACACAAAAATGATGACATGACAACAGAACTGCAGGTTTGTTACAACTTATTTTTCTATTTAATTTCAAATTAAAAATGTTTCATTATTTTACCCGTTCAAATCCAAATATATTCATTTTTCAAGCTAGATTGATGATTTTTAGGTTTTTAATAATTCTTATCTTAAATTTAGCACTACATCCAAAGACTTGCTGGTTAAAGTCGCATGTCAACATTAAAATGTTTATTTCTGTGAAATTAATCTTCAATTTACAATTAATTAAGCAATAGAAATATTAATTAATGAGTTATTGGCAATTTCTTTGAAATTTACAACCTGTTAACTTAAGTTTTATTGCTCTCCCCTTGACCTGAGGCAAGTGTAAGGTATGTGTATTGAATATGTTTTTGCCACCTTTTTGGTGCATCTCAGGTATGTAAAAAGTTTTGTTTTTTTTAATACAATGTTTTTGGCCTTTTTTTCTCTAAAAGTTGAATTTTTAAAGCCAATCTTTATATTTTAAATAGAATTTTGAATGTTTTTGTTCATTTATTTTCTGAATTATTTCAAATATTTAAATTTCTTTAACATTTTAGATAGTTAAATGTCAAAATTGCCAAAAAAAAATAGGTTGACTTAATTACATGTAGCTTTCTACTTTCTGACACATTTTACTTTTTGTAGATATCTTAAAAAGCAAGAAAGTAACAGCCATTTTAGTGAGAGGGGTACAGTTGGAAAATTTGGTTATAATAAAGAGAAAATGGGGCTATTTTTCAGGCTTACGGTAGGTGCAATTGAATCCAAATATCTCCAAAACTATTGGTCAGACTGACATAAAATTTGGAAGAATGACTCGTATTATATCAAACAAGGCATAGGGTAAGTTTTATTAAAATCTAGCAATTCTTAATCATATTCGCCTTTCGGCTTCTCTAAGTAATCACATAGCTTTTCCCTCTATACAATGGTGAAATGCAACATACTTTTCTCTGTTTAAAGTACAAATAAAAAGACTATAGACTAATGACCTTGACTCTAGTATATAAGGCAACTAGCTCTCACCTGTAATCATTCTTTCCTTTAGAGATGGTGAAGTGCATTTTATGTAAACATTTGCTCTCAGTTTACTTGCAGTAGGTTTTGAAATTTATTTTGAATTTTATGTTTTATTTTCTTTGAGAATTTTTGAAACAATGTGTAGAAGTTCATTTTCATCTTGTATTTGAACTAGACTACTTGCCTAGCTACTTTATTTACCTGGCCACATGGTCATGCAGACATTTTGATTTTTCAACTTCTACAGTTTTGCTAGATGCATATTTACTGATTGCTAGATGCATATTTACTAAATGCTAGATGCATATTTATATTTGCTAGATGCATTTATTGTTTGCTAGATGCAAAATAACATTATAATTACTACTTTGAGAATTTGAAGAAATATCTGATAACTTTGGATTCCACTCAATTTTTATTTCTACTTCTTGTAGATTTTCTTAAATGGCTGAGAGTTGTATAGAAAATGAGGATTACTTGCTTTTGCAAGATGAAGAGCCTAATTTAAGTGACTCTGAATCTAGAAAAACTAGGGCTAGTCATGCATCTAATGTTAGAGTCATTAAAGGGACAGCTTTGTCTAGTTCACAAAAAGAGTCTACTTCTATGAAAAGAAAGACAAAATCTTGTGGAAATGTTAAACCTTCCAAGTTGTCTAAGAAATCTCACACTTTTTTTGGAAGAGGAGATTAATTCTCTCAAAGAGCAAATGGGAATTTCAGCAATCAATGATACTTTGTCTAATCTCACTAATTTGTTGGGAGAAATAGTTCAGAAATCTAAAGAGACTGAGAAGTCTAATCTAGGAGCAGAATCACAAGCTAGACCTCCAGATTTTCTTAACCTTAATTCTAGGCCTAGACCCATTCTCTCCTTAGAACCTAATTTGGATGAGAATAGTAACACAGATTTTGACTATGATATTTTAAACCAGTCAAATGCTGATACATTTTGTACTGACAGTTTGCAGCAATCCTATGAGAGCTCTAATTTCAACCCATCTAGTGGTTTTCAGCAAGCTTTTGATGAAGCTCCTGTTACTCCTAATAACAATGTTAATGTTAATGGTCAAAATGAGGATAATAATAACAATGAAGTGGAATTCAATATTCCTCAGTTGAAACCTGATGAAAAGACTGATAAGTCTGTTACAAATAATTTGGCCAAGGCTGTTAATGCAGCTGTTACCGTTAGAACCAATGTTGATAGTCTGAAGTCAATTGAAGACAAGTTTTTCCGTCCTGCTAATTGTGATAATCTAGTTGTACCAAAGGTCAACAAGGAAATTTGGGCCAAATTACCCAAGAATGCTAATATTTCTGATAATAAAATGCAGGAGGTACAACATTTTTTTGTTAAAGGCATGATTCCATTAATTCAAATGGCTGATAGAATTTGCACTAAGAAGGAGCCTTTAGATGTTGCTTATCTGAGAAATCAGCTATCTGATTCTATTTGTCTTTTGGGACACGGCATTCTTGGCTTAAGTCACAGGAGGCGTTCTGCCCTTAGACCTTACTTTACAGAGAAGTTTAGGCCTATTTGTTCTTCTGATATCCCTGTAGACAATTTTCTTTTTAGTAAAGATGCATTAAAGCTTTTGAAAGAAATGGGAGATTTCACCAAAATTCCCTTGTGTGTCAAGTCGTATAATAATATGAGTAACTTGAATAGAGGCTCTGGCCAGAGATATAGCTATGGAAATCAGAACCAGAATTTAAACTACAGAGGCCCTGTATACATGCAGGGCAACTACCAAGGCAGACGCAACCCTCCTCCTTACATGAGAGGACGAAGCAAAGGCTACATGGGCAGAGTCAATCAGAGATATCAGGGCCAAGTAAGGGGCTTGTATCAGCGCTAGATACAGTCACCAAGGTGAGAAAGCTTAATTTTTATGAATGGCATAGTATCACACAAGATCAATGGATTTTAGATATAGTTAGATTTGGATATAAAATTGAATTTTCTGTTTTTCCAAGGTTTTCTTCCTTTAGGAATGAAATTAAATTTTCGGATTCTGAGGCCTCTATTGTAACTACTGAAGTAAATAAATTACTGATAAAAGAGGCTATTCAAGAAGTTAGTCCTGTGGACGGACCTTTTATATCTAATATATTTTTGGTTCCGAAAAAAGACTTGTCCTTGAGACCTGTTATAAATTAACAAAATTTAAACATGTATGTTAAATATCATCATTTTAAACAAGAGAACCTTAACTTAGTTTTTGACATTATTCAGAGAAATGACTATCTAACATCCATCGATCTTACAGATGCTTATTTCAGTATTAGTATACATGATGACTTTAAGAAATTTTTGCGTTTTTCATGGAAAGGCAGATTATATGAGTTCCAAGTCTTATGTTTTGGTTTAGCTTCAGCTCCTAGAGTTTTTACAAAAGTATTGAAGCCAGTTTTTGCATTCTTTCGAAAACATGGTATTAGATGTTCATTTACATTGACGATTCTCTTCATATGAATCAATTATATGTTGAATGTGAAAATGAGACACATTTTATGGTGGAAAAGATTGAAAGACTTGGATTTAGAGTGAATAGATAAAAGTCAGTGTTAAAGCCTTCCAGACGCATTATTTTCTTTGGTCTAATTATTGATACTGAGTTGTTTATGGTATTTCTGCCCGATGAAAAAATTTCTAAGATTATCTCCCTTGGGCAAAAAATTATTTATTTGAAAAAAGTGACCATAAGATGTTTAGCTTCATTTATTGGATGTATAGTACATGCTTTTAATGCAGTTACTTTAGGTCCCATGCACTATAGAGATATTGAGAGAAATAATGTGCAAGCTTTATCAGATTCCAACAATGATTATGATGCAGTAGTAGATTTATCTAGTAGTTCCATGCAAGAAATTTCTTGGTGGGTTGATAATTTGGTGTTAGTCAATGGAAAATTTATACGTCTGAATCCTGTAGATGTCTGGATTGAAACAGATGCATCCTTAGTAGGTTGGGGGTGTAAATTTGACCAAAACCTTGCTGGTGGTAGGTGGAATTCAGTTGAGTCTGTCTATCACATTAACTTTTTAGAATTATTAGCCATTTATTTTTCATTGAAAGCATTTTTTAAGAATAAAGACTCGCTCCACATTGGCAACCACTCTGATAGTTCAGTAGCTGTGGCATATATCAATGAAATGGGTGGCATGTCCTCATTAAATTTAGATAAACTTGCAAGGGAAATCTGGGCTTGGTGTTCAGAAAGAGATATTTATTTAACAGCACAACATCTTCCAGGTGCTTCTAACTTTGTTGCTGATCATATGTCTAGAAATTTTTCAGATGCTACTGAATGGACGTTAAAGTTGGAGATTTTTGATAGAATTTGTAAACAGTTTTTTAGGCCAGATATTGATTTGTTTGCATCTCGGTTAAATTTTAAGTTACCTACATTTGCTTCATGGTCTTTTGATCCTTTAGCTACACACACTGATGCTTTTTCATTTTCTTGGTCAAATTTGCTTTCCTACATATTCCCACCTTTTTGTCTACTGGGAAAAATTTTAACAAAAATTATAAATGATAAAGTGGTGCCATTCTGGCCAACTCAACCTTGGTTCAGTACATTAATTCAGATTTTAATTTTTTTCCCAGTCAGGTTGCCACGACACAAGGATCTTGTAACGCTGTCTCATTCAGGGGAACTTCATCCTTTCCAAAAGACTATAAACTTGACCGTGTGCATTGTATCAGGAAGGCAATCATTAATTCAGGAATTTCATCAGGAGCTGCTAAAACAATCATTGACTCATGGAGACCTTCGACCATTAGACAATATGAATATTCATGGCGGAAATATGTACTTTGGTGTGTTGAAAAGAAGACTGATCCCTTTTGTCCGCTTGAAAAGGATGTTATAGAATACTTAAACTGTTTAAAAGTTCAGAGATCGTCGTACTCTGTTATCAACACAGCAAAGTCTATGTTAACTCAGACTCTTCCTTTCTTTGGAGTTGATATTTCATCATTTAAACTTTTAGAGCGCATGATGAAAGGATGTTTTAATGACAATCCACCTAAGGCTCGATATTCTTGTATGTGGGACGTTGGAACTGTTTTGCGTTTTTTATTTACATTGTATCCAGTAGAGGATTTAAGTTTAAAAATGTTGACATTTAAATTGATTTCATTATTAGCATTATCTACGGCTGCCCGGTCACAAACATTATCAGCACTTAACTTAGATCACTTTCAATACTTTGAAGGACAAAATATTGCTGTTTTTAAAGTGCAAGAGTTAATGAAAACATCTAGACCTGGGACTCCTCTTCCAGTTGTGACACTGAAGCCATATGGGAAGCCAGAGCTTTGTGTTATTAAAACTTTGTTAGAATATATTTGTCGTACTGAGGATGTAAGGAAGACATCCTATTTGTTTATTTCTTATATAACTTTTAATCGTTTGACAACTTCAACTTTAGCTAGATGGTTAAAGACTGTTCTGATGTTGGCGGGAATTGATGACACTTTTTTCAAAGCACATTCTTATCGTGGGGCCTCAACTTCAGCTGCGTTGGCATCTGGTTGTACGCTGAATGACATTTTAAATACAGCTAATTGGGCATCTGCAAATACTTTTAAGAATTTTATAATAAGCAAATTTTGGGGGAAAATGCAAAATTTATGTCAGCAATGTTCCATTCTGTTGTATGAATAATTCTGTTTATCATATTAAATAATTGATTGTTATATTTTTATTTATATGGCATTGAGTTTGTTGCAACCCTTTAAACAAGCTATATGATTACTTAGAGAAGCCGAAAGGCGAAGATGATTAAGAATGAACCTTTATCCAAGCATACCACAAGGATGTGCAGGATAAAGGACATTCTTTGAATAGAGCCTGAGGCTCGAGAAGTAATCACATCCCACCCAAGTTTTCCTTTGGAGAACCCACCCTTTGTATTTATGTTGACACCAAACTGATTTAAAAAATGATTACAGGTGAGAGCTAGTTGCCTTATATACTAGAGTCGAGGTCATTAGTCTATAGTCTTTTTATTTGTACTTTAAACAGAGAAAAGTATGTTGCATTTCACCATTGTATAGAGGGAAAAGCTATGTGATTAGCCTCAGGCTCTATTCAAAGAATGTCATTTATCCTGCACATCCTTGTGGTATGCTTGGATAAAGGTTCATTTTCAGCTTATAGTTAGGAACGACAACACAATTAATGACCTTTGCGAATGTAGTTCCCCATTAAATAGTGTATTTCTTTGTAATTTTTTTTCTTTGGCTTTTTTCTTGTTTTGGTTCTACTTTTGGGGCTTATTGGAAAGAAGGATCTTTGAAAAAAAAGTTAAAATTAAACATTTGATGAAATATAATGGATTAGGAGTAATTTGGTCTAGTGGAAGGATTGCCAATTTCCTGTTTTCAGAGTCTCTCGGACTTCATCCCTGAAGATAGGGATGCTTCCAGAGCTTTGAAAAGAGTTAACATTGATCAATTTTTCTAAATTTTGGATATAGTTTGTAAGTGGTATGGTACTTTCAGACTACCAAATGCCATTCCAGGGGAATCGGTGGAATTTTTTTAAATTGACTTTATGTTAATATAAACAAAGAGGGAAAAAGAGGTCTTCAACAATTGTATTTTCGTTCCTAGGAGCCAGAATGAGGTGAGTAAAAAAAGTTAGATTTTTCACTCTACATTGGCACTAAAGGCAAAATGTTTGTTAAGTTCAATGAAAAACAATATAAATTCAAGAAATGTATGAAAATTAAACAGTTTTGTTGTTTTTTAGGGTCTTTTTTTTAAATTTGGTTCAAAATTATTACTTTTCTATATGATTTTCTATTAAGGGTCTCCTATTGGCCACCCCTCTTTTTGTTGACATAATAAATACCCATTTCCATGGTAAAACAAGTTGTAGGATTTAAAAATGGAGGTGTTTTTAAAAAATATAGCCATAAAATTGAGAAAAACTGTGCTATTGGGCTTTAAGGAGATGGCTTAATTTAGCAAGGAGCTTGCACATCCAATCCAATGGCAATTATGGAGCTTTGAATTGTTAACTGCCAGAAGCCAGGGGGTGGAGACAGATGCACATGCGTGCATGGATTGGCATACAGGATACAGCAGGGGATACTTCATTTTTTTTAATGCTGATGATTTGCAACTGTGCCACAACAGGAAAGTGTGAATGTCAACCATCTTTTGGTTCCGAAAAAAGACTTGTCCTTGAGACCTGTTATAAATTAACAAAATTTAAACATGTATGTTAAATATCATCATTTTAAACAAGAGAACCTTAACTTAGTTTTTGACATTATTCAGAGAAATGACTATCTAACATCCATCGATCTTACAGATGCTTATTTCAGTATTAGTATACATGATGACTTTAAGAAATTTTTGCGTTTTTCATGGAAAGGCAGATTATATGAGTTCCAAGTCTTATGTTTTGGTTTAGCTTCAGCTCCTAGAGTTTTTACAAAAGTATTGAAGCCAGTTTTTGCATTCTTTCGAAAACATGGTATTAGATGTTCATTTACATTGACGATTCTCTTCATATGAATCAATTATATGTTGAATGTGAAAATGAGACACATTTTATGGTGGAAAAGATTGAAAGACTTGGATTTAGAGTGAATAGATAAAAGTCAGTGTTAAAGCCTTCCAGACGCATTATTTTCTTTGGTCTAATTATTGATACTGAGTTGTTTATGGTATTTCTGCCCGATGAAAAAATTTCTAAGATTATCTCCCTTGGGCAAAAAATTATTTATTTGAAAAAAGTGACCATAAGATGTTTAGCTTCATTTATTGGATGTATAGTACATGCTTTTAATGCAGTTACTTTAGGTCCCATGCACTATAGAGATATTGAGAGAAATAATGTGCAAGCTTTATCAGATTCCAACAATGATTATGATGCAGTAGTAGATTTATCTAGTAGTTCCATGCAAGAAATTTCTTGGTGGGTTGATAATTTGGTGTTAGTCAATGGAAAATTTATACGTCTGAATCCTGTAGATGTCTGGATTGAAACAGATGCATCCTTAGTAGGTTGGGGGTGTAAATTTGACCAAAACCTTGCTGGTGGTAGGTGGAATTCAGTTGAGTCTGTCTATCACATTAACTTTTTAGAATTATTAGCCATTTATTTTTCATTGAAAGCATTTTTTAAGAATAAAGACTCGCTCCACATTGGCAACCACTCTGATAGTTCAGTAGCTGTGGCATATATCAATGAAATGGGTGGCATGTCCTCATTAAATTTAGATAAACTTGCAAGGGAAATCTGGGCTTGGTGTTCAGAAAGAGATATTTATTTAACAGCACAACATCTTCCAGGTGCTTCTAACTTTGTTGCTGATCATATGTCTAGAAATTTTTCAGATGCTACTGAATGGACGTTAAAGTTGGAGATTTTTGATAGAATTTGTAAACAGTTTTTTAGGCCAGATATTGATTTGTTTGCATCTCGGTTAAATTTTAAGTTACCTACATTTGCTTCATGGTCTTTTGATCCTTTAGCTACACACACTGATGCTTTTTCATTTTCTTGGTCAAATTTGCTTTCCTACATATTCCCACCTTTTTGTCTACTGGGAAAAATTTTAACAAAAATTATAAATGATAAAGTGGTGCCATTCTGGCCAACTCAACCTTGGTTCAGTACATTAATTCAGATTTTAATTTTTTTCCCAGTCAGGTTGCCACGACACAAGGATCTTGTAACGCTGTCTCATTCAGGGGAACTTCATCCTTTCCAAAAGACTATAAACTTGACCGTGTGCATTGTATCAGGAAGGCAATCATTAATTCAGGAATTTCATCAGGAGCTGCTAAAACAATCATTGACTCATGGAGACCTTCGACCATTAGACAATATGAATATTCATGGCGGAAATATGTACTTTGGTGTGTTGAAAAGAAGACTGATCCCTTTTGTCCGCTTGAAAAGGATGTTATAGAATACTTAAACTGTTTAAAAGTTCAGAGATCGTCGTACTCTGTTATCAACACAGCAAAGTCTATGTTAACTCAGACTCTTCCTTTCTTTGGAGTTGATATTTCATCATTTAAACTTTTAGAGCGC
Source organism: Limnoperna fortunei (assembly GCA_944474755.1). NCBI lineage: Eukaryota > Metazoa > Mollusca > Bivalvia > Mytilida > Modiolidae > Limnoperna > Limnoperna fortunei. The sequence goes on from OX104115.1 coordinate 82,162,814, forward strand.
ATGATGAAAGGATGTTTTAATGACAATCCACCTAAGGCTCGATATTCTTGTATGTGGGACGTTGGAACTGTTTTGCGTTTTTTATTTACATTGTATCCAGTAGAGGATTTAAGTTTAAAAATGTTGACATTTAAATTGATTTCATTATTAGCATTATCTACGGCTGCCCGGTCACAAACATTATCAGCACTTAACTTAGATCACTTTCAATACTTTGCAGGACAAAATATTGCTGTTTTTAAAGTGCAAGAGTTAATGAAAACATCTAGACCTGGGACTCCTCTTCCAGTTGTGACACTGAAGCCATATGGGAAGCCAGAGCTTTGTGTTATTAAAACTTTGTTAGAATATATTTGTCGTACTGAGGATGTAAGGAAGACATCCTATTTGTTTATTTCTTAATATAACTTTTAATCGTTTGACAACTTCAACTTTAGCTAGATGGTTAAAGACTGTTCTGATGTTGGCGGGAATTGATGACACTTTTTTCAAAGCACATTCTTATCGTGGGGCCTCAACTTCAGCTGCGTTGGCATCTGGTTGTACGCTGAATGACATTTTAAATACAGCTAATTGGGCATCTGCAAATACTTTTAAGAATTTTATAATAAGCAAATTTTGGGGGAAAATGCAAAATTTATGTCAGCAATGTTCCATTCTGTTGTATGAATAATTCTGTTTATCATATTAAATAATTGATTGTTATATTTTTATTTATATGGCATTGAGTTTGTTGCAACCCTTTAAACAAGCTATATGATTACTTAGAGAAGCCGAAAGGCGAAGATGATTAAGAATGAACCTTTATCCAAGCATACCACAAGGATGTGCAGGATAAAGGACATTCTTTGAATAGAGCCTGAGGCTCGAGAAGTAATCACATCCCACCCAAGTTTTCCTTTGGAGAACCCACCCTTTGTATTTATGTTGACACCAAACTGATTTAAAAAATGATTACAGGTGAGAGCTAGTTGCCTTATATACTAGAGTCGAGGTCATTAGTCTATAGTCTTTTTATTTGTACTTTAAACAGAGAAAAGTATGTTGCATTTCACCATTGTATAGAGGGAAAAGCTATGTGATTAGCCTCAGGCTCTATTCAAAGAATGTCATTTATCCTGCACATCCTTGTGGTATGCTTGGATAAAGGTTCATTTTCAGCTTATAGTTAGGAACGACAACACAATTAATGACCTTTGCGAATGTAGTTCCCCATTAAATAGTGTATTTCTTTGTAATTTTTTTTCTTTGGCTTTTTTCTTGTTTTGGTTCTACTTTTGGGGCTTATTGGAAAGAAGGATCTTTGAAAAAAAAGTTAAAATTAAACATTTGATGAAATATAATGGATTAGGAGTAATTTGGTCTAGTGGAAGGATTGCCAATTTCCTGTTTTCAGAGTCTCTCGGACTTCATCCCTGAAGATAGGGATGCTTCCAGAGCTTTGAAAAGAGTTAACATTGATCAATTTTTCTAAATTTTGGATATAGTTTGTAAGTGGTATGGTACTTTCAGACTACCAAATGCCATTCCAGGGGAATCGGTGGAATTTTTTTAAATTGACTTTATGTTAATATAAACAAAGAGGGAAAAAGAGGTCTTCAACAATTGTATTTTCGTTCCTAGGAGCCAGAATGAGGTGAGTAAAAAAAGTTAGATTTTTCACTCTACATTGGCACTAAAGGCAAAATGTTTGTTAAGTTCAATGAAAAACAATATAAATTCAAGAAATGTATGAAAATTAAACAGTTTTGTTGTTTTTTAGGGTCTTTTTTTTAAATTTGGTTCAAAATTATTACTTTTCTATATGATTTTCTATTAAGGGTCTCCTATTGGCCACCCCTCTTTTTGTTGACATAATAAATACCCATTTCCATGGTAAAACAAGTTGTAGGATTTAAAAATGGAGGTGTTTTTAAAAAATATAGCCATAAAATTGAGAAAAACTGTGCTATTGGGCTTTAAGGAGATGGCTTAATTTAGCAAGGAGCTTGCACATCCAATCCAATGGCAATTATGGAGCTTTGAATTGTTAACTGCCAGAAGCCAGGGGGTGGAGACAGATGCACATGCGTGCATGGATTGGCATACAGGATACAGCAGGGGATACTTCATTTTTTTTAATGCTGATGATTTGCAACTGTGCCACAACAGGAAAGTGTGAATGTCAACCATCTTGTGTCGGCCTCTGGGCTTCAACAACAGTAGATTAGGCCACCCTGCACCTTTGCGGTCTTGTAAAATTGCTTGAAAAATGGCAAAAAAAACATTGGTAGTCTATTCTGGTTACTTTTAAATGATAGAGTTTTTTTTCTTTGTTTTCCTGAAAAGGGGGGGGGGGGAGGGTAGAGACTTTTGAATTATGTTTACTGTGAAAAAGGAGCAGGTTGACCTATAATTATTTTCATCTGTATACATGTGTTTGTTTATTGCATTTTAAAAATGAAGCAACAATATAGATTCTTTTTGGAAAATCTGGTTGGCCCTTAAAAGGGCCTTTTTTCAATAATCAGCAGGATCTCTGTGTAGTTTCTACTTGCAGCAGTCACTGTTGTGTACAGTTCAGATCTAGCTGTCCTTTCTTGAACTCTGGATTCTTACTGTGCAGATCTTTTGTCTTGTGTTCTTGAAGTCTGACAACACTTTACTGGAGTGGTCTTCTTTTTCTGTATTTAGCTATGTGTAGGTATTTAGTGCTATCTTCACATAGCTAACATCTCTCTGTAATACTTGTCTGTAGACTGTAGAGTAGTGTATGAAGCATTCACTGTCAACTAATCTCAAGGTGCCAGGTACACTCTTCTCTTCTTGTTCTGTTATCAAGTTGCTGGATTTACCATCTGAGGAGTGAAATGTGAGATGGTATTGATTAGAACCTGCTGTCATCTCTGTCATTCCATGTACATCTAGACTGTGTTCATGAACCTCCAGTCTTGACTTGAGTCCATGTGATTGAATGAGGTGTTGGCTTCTTCATCATGAGCTTTAGATGTATAATCATTTCTTCTGAACAATTCATTAGCCTTCCTGTATTTACCAGCATAAAGAACTTTCCTATTCTGCAGTCAGACAGTCTTTCATGATAGGATTGTAACCAGTGGTAAACATCTTCAATACTTAGCTTGTTGGTGTATAGTGTAGCCCTACAGCATCAACACAAAAATGATGACATGACCACAGAACTGCAGGTTTGTTACAACTTATTTTTCTATTTAATTTCAAATTAAAAATGTTATTTATTTTACCCGTTCAAATCCAAATATATTCATTTTTCAAGCTAGATTTATGATTTTTAGGTTTTTAATAATTCTTATCTTAAATTTAGCACTACATCCAAAGACTTGCTGGTTAAAGTCGCATGTTAACATTAAAATGTTTATTTCTGTGAAATTTATCTTCAATTTACAATTAATTAAGCAATAGAAATATTAATTAATGAGTTATTGGCAATTTCTTTGAAATTTACAACCTGTTAACTTAAGTTTTATTGCTCTCCCCTTACCTGAGGCAAGTGTAAGGTATGTGTATTGAATATTTTTTTGCCACCTTTTTGGTGCATCTAAGGTATGTAAAAAGTTTTGTTTTTTTTTAATAGAATGTTTTTGGCCTTTTTTTCTCTAAAAGTTGAATTTTTAAAGCCAATCTTTATATTTTAAATAGAATTTTGAATGTTTTTGTTCATTTATTTTCTGAATTATTTCAAATATTTAAATTTCTTTAACATTTTAGATAGTTAAAAGTCAAAATTGCCAAAAAAAAGATTGACTTAATTACATGTAGCTTTCTACTTTCTGACACATTTTACTTTTTTTTTGTAGATATCTTAAAAAGCAAGAAAGTAACAGCCATTTTAGTGAGAGGGGTACAGTTGGAAAATTTGGTTATAATGAAGAGAAAATGGGGCTATTTTTCAGGCTTACAGTAGGTGCAATTGAATCCAAATATCTCCAAAACTATTGGTCAGACTGACATAAAATTTGGAAGAATGACTCGTATTATATCAAACAAGGCATAGGGTAAGTTTTATTAAAATCTAGCAATTTTCAGCTTATAGTTAGGAACGACAACACAATTAATGACCTTTGCGAATGTAGTTCCCCATTAAATAGTGTATTTCTCTGTAATTTTTTTTCTTTGGCTTTTTTCTTGTTTTGGTTCTACTTTTGGGGCTTATTGGAAAGAAGGATCTTTGAAAAAAAGTTAAAATTAAACATTTGATGAAATATAATGGATTAGGAGTAATTTGGTCTAGTGGAAGGATTGCCAATTTCCTGTTTTCAGAGTCTCTTGGACTTCATCCCTGAAGATAGGGATGCTTCCAGAGCTTTAAAAAGAGTTAACATTGATAAATTTTTCTAAATTTTGGATATAGTTTGTAAGTGGTATGGTACTTTCAGACTACCAAATGGCATTCCAGGGGAATCGGTGGAATTTTTTTAAATTGACTTTATGTTAATATAAACAAAGAGGGAAAAAGAGGTCTTCAACAATTGTATTTTCGTTCCTAGGAGCCAGAATGAGGTGAGTAAAACAAAATAAAATTTTTCACTCTACATTGGCACTAAAGGCAAAATTTTTGTTAAGTTCAATGAAAAACAATATAAATTCAAGAAATGTATGAAAATTAAACATTTTTGTTGTTTTTTAGGGTCTTTTTTTAAATTTGGTTCAAAATTATTACTTTTCTATATGATTTTCTATTAAGGGTCTCCTATTGGCCACCCCTCTTTTTGTTGACATAATAAATACCCATTTCCATGGTAAAACAAGTTGTAGGATTTTAAAATGGAGGTGTTTTTAAAAAATATAGCCATAAAATTGAGAAAAACTGTGCTATTGGGCTTTAAGGAGATGGCTTAATTTAGCAAGGAGCTTGCACATCCAATCCAATGGCAATTATGGAGCTTTGAATTGTTAACTGCCAGAAGCCAGGGGGTGGAGACAGATGCACATGCGTGCATGGATTGGCATACAGGATACAGCAGGGGATACTTCATTTTTTTTAATGCTGATGATTTGCAACTGTGCCACAACAGGAAAGTGTGAATGTCGGCCATCTTGTGTCGGCCTCTGGGCTTCAACAACAGTAGATTAGGCCACCCTGCACCTTTGCGGTCTTGTAAAATTGCTTGAAAAATGGCAAAAAACAACATTGGTAGTCTATTCTGGTAAATTTTAAATGATAGAGTTTTTTTTCTTTGTTTTCCTGAAAAGGGGGGGGGGAGGGTAGAGACTTTTGAATTATGTTTACTGTGAAAAAGGAGCAGGTTGACCTATAATTATTTTCATCTGTATACATGTGTTTGTTTATTGCATTTTAAAAATGAAACAACAATATAGATTCTTTTTGGAAAATCTGGTTGGCCCTTAAAAGGGCCTTTTTTCAATAATCAGCAGGATCTCTGTGTAGTTTCTACTTGCAGCAGTCACTGTTGTGTACAGTTCAGATCTAGCTGTCCTTTCTTGAACTCTGGATTCTTATTGTGCAGATCTTTTGTCTTGTGTTCTTGAAGTCTGACAACACTTTACTGGAGTGGTCTTCTTTTTCTGTATTTAGCTATTTGTAGGTATTTAGTGCTATCTTCACATAGCTAACATCTCTCTGTAATACTTGTCTGTAGACTGTAGAGTAGTGTATGAAGCATTCACTGTCAACTAATCTCAAGGTGCCAGGTACACTCTTCTCTTCTTGTTCTGTTATCAAGTTGCTGGATTTACCATCTGAGGAGTGAAATGCGAGATGGTATTGATTAGAACCTGCTGTCATCTCTGTCATTCCATGTACATCTAGACTGTGTTCATGAACCTCCAGTCTTGACTTGAGTCCATGTGATTGAATGAGGTGTTGGCTTCTTCACCATGAGCTTTAGATGTATAACCATTTCTTCTGAACAATTCATTAGCTTTCCTGTATTTACCAGCATGAAGAACTTTCCTATTCTGCAGTCAGACAGTCTTTCATGATAGGATTGTAACCAGTGGTAAACATCTTCAATACTTAGCTTGCTGGTGTATAGTGTAGCCCTACAGCATCAACACAAAAATGATGACATGACCACAGAACTGCAGGTTTGTTACAACTTACTTTTCTATTTAATTTCAAATTAAAAATGTTTCATTATTTTACCCGTTCAAATCCAAATATATTCATTTTTCAAGCTAGATTGATGATTTTTAGGTTTTTAATAATTCTTATCTTAAATTTAGCACTACATCCAAAGACTTGCTGGTTAAAGTCGCATGTTAACATTAAAATGTTTATTTCTGTGAAATTTATCTTCAATTTACAATTAATTAAGCAATAGAAATATTAATTAATGAGTTATTTGCAATTTCTTGGAAATTTACAACCTGTTAACTTAAGTTTTATTGCTCTCCCCTTGACCTGAGGCAAGTGTAAGGTATGTGTATTGAATAATTTTTGCCACCTTTTTGGTGCATCTCAGGTATGTAAAAAGTTTTGTTTTTTTTTTTTATTAGAATTTTTTTGGCCTTTTTTTCTCTAAAAGTTGAATTTTTAAAGCCAATCTTTATATTTTAAATAGAATTTTGAATGGTTTTGTTCATTTATTTTCTGAATTATTTCAAATATTTAAATTTCTTTAACATTTTAGATAGTTAAAAGTCAAAATTGTCAAAAAAAAAAAGATTGACTTAATTACATGTAGCTTTCTACTTTCTGACACATTTTACTTTTTGTAGATATCTTAAAAAGCAAGAAAGTTACAGCCATTTTAGTGAGAGGGGTACAGTTGGAAAATTTGGTTATAATGAAGAGAAAATGGGGCTATTTTTCAGGCTTACGGTAGGTGCAATTGAATCCAAATATCTCCAAAACTATTGGTCAGACTGACATAAAATTTGGAAGAACGACTCGTATTATATCAAACAAGGCATTATCTAGCAATTTTCAGCTTATTAGGAGCCAGAATGAGGTGAGTAAAAAAAGTTAGATTTTTCACTCCACATTGGCACTAAAGGCAAAATTTTTGTTAAGTTCAATGAAAAACAATATAAATTCAAGAAATGTATGAAAATTAAACAGTTTTGTTGTTTTTTAGGGTCTTTTTTTAAATTTGGTTCAAAATTATTACTTTTCTATATGATTTTCTATTAAGGGTCTCCTATTGGCCACCCCTCTTTTTTTTGACATAATAAATACCCATTTCCATGGTAAAACAAGTTGTAGGATTTAAAAATGGAGGTGTTTTTAAAAAATATAGCCATAAAATTGAGAAAAACTGTGCTATTGGGCTTTAAGGAGATGGCTTAATTTAGCAAGAGCTTGCACATCCAATCCAATGGCAATTATGGAGCTTTGAATTGTTACAATGTAACTGCCAGAAGCCAGGGGGTGGAGACAGATGCACATGCGTGCATGGATTGGCATACAGGATACAGCAGGGGATACTTCATTTTTTTTAATGCTGATGATTTGCAACTGTGCCACAACAGGAAAGTGTGAATGTCAACCATCTTGTGTCGGCCTCTGGGCTTCAAACACAGTAGATTAGGCCACCCTGCACCTTTGCGGTCTTGTAAAATTGCTTGAAAAATGGCAAAAAACAACATTGGTAGTCTATTCTGGTTACTTTTAAATGATAGAGTTTTTTTTTCTTTGTTTTCCTGAAAAGGGGGGGGGGGGAGGGTAGAGACTTTTGAATTATGTTTACTGTGAAAAAGGAGCAGGTTGACCTATAATTATTTTCATCTGTATACATGTGTTTGTAAATTATTGCATTTTAAAAATGAAACAATAATATAGATTCTTTTTGGAAAATCTGGTTGGCCCTTAAAAGGGCCTTTTTTCAATAATCAGCAGGATATCTCTGTAGTTTCTACTTGCAGCAGTCACTGTTGTGTACAGTTCAGATCTAGCTGTCCTTTCTTGAACTCTGGATTCTTACTGTGCAGATCTTTTGTCTTGTGTTCTTGAAGTCTGACAACACTTTACTGGAGTGGTCTTCTTTTTCTGTATTTAGCTATTTGTAGGTATTTAGTGCTATCTTCACATAGCTAACATCTCTCTGTAATACTTGTCTGTATACTGTAGAGTAGTGTATGAAGCATTCACTGTCAACTAATCTCAATGTGCCAGGTACACTCTTCTCTTCTTGTTCTGTTATCAAGTTGCTGGATTTACCATATGAGGAGTGAAATGTGAGATGGTATTGATTAGAACCTGCTGTCATCTCTGTCATTCCATGTACATCTAGACTGTGTTCATGAACCTCCAGTCTTGACTTGTGATTGAATGAGGTGTTGGCTTCTTCATCATGAGCTTTAGATGTATAATCATTTCTTCTGAACAATTCATTAGCCTTCCTGTATTTACCAGCATGAAGAACTTTCCTATTCTGCAGTCAGACAGTCTTTCATGATAGGATTGTAACCAGTGGTAAACATCTTCAATACTTAGCTTGCTGGTGTATAGTGTAGCCCTACAGCATCAACACAAAAATGATGACAGGACCACAGAACTGCAGGTTTGTTACAACTTATTTTTCTATTTAATTTCAAATTAAAAATGTTTCATTATTTTACCCGTTCAAATCCAAATATATTCATTTTTCAAGCTAGATTTATGATTTTTAGGTTTTTAATTATTCTTATCTTAAATTTAGCACTACATCCAAAGACTTGCTGGTTAAAGCAAGGCCCTGGAAATTTTCCTGAGTCATGTCGGACATTTTACCGGTCATCATATAAAAATATTGTGTTTGCTTAAGCTGGGATGTGTATGTGCTTTTCCTTAAAGTCCAGATTACAGGTCTTTTAAATTTTGTTCAAGACCATGGTAGATATTAGTTGTTGTTTTGTATGGGTTCCTATGATATATGCACCGTGCAAGAAAGGAAATATACGTAGGAAAACATTCTGCTTCCTAAAATTTCTTTATTATGTCACCGGCAATATATATGTTATTAGTTAAATTTAATTATAAAGATTGTACAATTGATATTTGTTTTCATAGTTCATCTATTTCATTGTATCATACACTCATTACGTACTTTTATCATTTCGTCATTTACTCATTGACTAGTGACGTATTACAATATGGACGACGGGACTGGGTTATACAATAGCTTTCGCGCGCTAACTGCACGGGCACTGCATGCATATCGTTTTCTACTACACAATATCAATAAAGAATGTGTACAATATTTACTGCCACTCCATATAAGAACATCGGCCGACGTAAGTCGCCGAGTATTTCAGGTATGACAAATTCTTTATTACTATTTTTGCAAAAGGTTATTAAAGTAAAGTTAAATCCAAGTCATTTTAAATGTTTTATATAATTTGGTTTATTTTATTACTTAGAGATTGTTTAAAGAAATACAGTTTAAAATAAAAGTTTTAGGTATCCATTTATATTTAGGAGTAGGCAAAGATAATTTTAATCATTGAATATTTCGATTGATAAATATATCAGTTTATTTACAAAGAATATATAAACTTCGTCATTGTATTATGGTTTATTTCAGGCATTGTATGTTTCCTGAATATTGTGTAAAATGTTAACTATATATTTCAGATTAATAAAAAAAATAATAATATTGGACGTTGCATTTATATGAGCAGTCACAGGCACGAAAAATTTACTGCGACATTTGGAGGTTCCACCGAGATTAGCATCGTCCAAAGACTACGGCTGACGTTTCTAATGTCCCTAGATGTCCTTTGATATCAACACTTCTACAGCTGGTAAAATATGTCCGGACCAAGGAAGTAATAGTACCCGGTATAGACGGATGGTGGATATAAAGCTATTCTCATATCACCGTGTAGTATTATCTTGAGAATATTATATATAATTAATTTATATGACCGCTGAGAAGTACATTTATTATCTACGTTCTTTGTGGAAAAAGTTATTCAAGAAGTAATCGTTCTTGTAGATGCGCATAACTTATTTGGATTTAGTTTTGTTTCAATTATTTGAAATGTTCAACATTTAATTATTGGAAAAGTGATTTTACTAAGATATTCATTATCGACATTAAAAGATGAAGTTTATCCGATACCTGTAAAGGATCGTAACCGTAATTTGTGTATTGCCGGTATAAGTCCGTCCGTGCAGTCATACTTCATTAAACATAATATGAGACGTCTATTGTCCAGCAACGGCGAACAGTAATTACGTAATAAACTGTGTAAAGTTTATAAATATTTATACTTTAAAGAACTTTTAATTATTTTGTATTTTATATTATATGTATTCTATTTATATTATATATATATATATATATATATATATATATATATATATTAATTTTCTATTGATATTTTGCAGGAATTATCACAGCACAATCACTCAGCACAGGCACAATTAACAAATTTACACAGGTTACAGCGATATACGACTGACGTTTGACTGATCATTGGTGAGTTATCATTTTCATTTCATTATCTTTCATTTTCATTTCATTATCATCTTTATTTTCATTGATATTTGTTGTAACTTAAGATGGCGACGGGTGGTAAAGAAACTACTAAGAAAGAGATTTTAGAGTCTATTAGTCCTGAGAAAATTGCTTTGATGATTGATATAATCAATCAACATACTGAGTATAAAGTAGTGACTACTGATGAATATAATGAGTTGAATCAATCAGTTGATTTTAGAACTAGTACTCCTGCAGTTAGGAGTAAGCAACATCTTGCAAATCCACAGCCCCATACTACATTAGCTGGCCTTAATCCAGTAGTTGATAATCAGACCGGTATAAATGATCAATCATATGCCAAACCTAGAATTCCTATATTCTCAGGTGAGGAGAAAAGTGAAGTATCATTTGATGTATGGAAATATGAGGTCAAATGTATTATTAGAGAGAAAAACTATACTGATACCATATTGGTTCAAAGTATTAGAGGTTCATTAAAGGGTAAAGCAAGAAGTTTACTATTATCGATTTCTGATAATGCTACGCCCACACAGATTACTGATAAGTTAGAGGGGGTTTATGGAAATGTTTTCAGTAGTGAAGCATTATTGCAACAGTTTTATAGAGAGAATCAGCAACCAAATCAGTCTGTTGCTGCATGAATATGGCATGAAACTTGAAAGTATTATTCAATTAGCTGTTGAGAAGGGTCAGATTAACGCGCAAGCCAAAAACGAGATGTTGAGATCAAAATTTTGGTCTGGTGTAAGAGATCCGCTTTTAAAAAACGCGAGCCGTTATAAATATGACACTATTAAAGATTTTGACCAGTTGCGTAAAGAAATTCGATCTATAGAATTAGACCTGTCTAATTATTCGAAATCAAGTACCGAATCGAAGGTTATTCAACAAGCGAACGTTGCTCAATCCGATAAGTTGGACGAACTTTTGAAAACACTGCAAAGTTTAAACAAAAGGATGGAATCAGTTGAAGGGGAGTTGAAGAAGGTTAAGAATGACATTAAGTCAAATGGTCAAGGGTATAGAGGTAATTATAGAGGTAGAGGAAATTTTGGCAGAGGTAGAGGTGGTTATCAAACCAAAGGTCAAAATAACGGTCAAAACCAAAGTCAAGGTCAGGATAATTAAAAAAAGGTCAAACAGAGAATTTAAACGAGTAGAAATCTCTGTTGAGGGACTAACTAGAGATTTGAAACAGAAGGGTGTCAATGACAAACCCAGTCCCAAAGTTAAAATAAGTAAACAAGTGGTTGAGAATAGTTTATATGATAGAATGGTAGGTCATGCTAATGAGACATTTATTTTCATAAATAACATTAAGACTAAGGCTCTGATTGACAGTGGTTCAATGGTGTCGTCTATTTCAAGTGCACATATAAATAAGTTAAAACCCATACCAAAGGTTAAGAGTTTAACAGAGTTTCATTTAGAGATAAATGTTGCTGGCGGAAGTACTTTGCCGTATTTAGGATATGTTGAGGTGAAAGTTAAGGTTAATTGTATGTCAGAATTAGAGGTATTTGTACCTTTATTAGTTGTTTCTCCTACGGAGTACAATAGTGGCGTACCCGTAATAGTTAGAACAAATATTATTAATTTGTTCAGCAAGTCTATTACGCAAGATAATTCAAGAAATATTCCGAAAGAATGGGACCTAGCTTTTACTGCTATGATGGACCAAACGGTTGGCCAAGTCAGGTCTACCAATCGAAAAGTTATGAAGATAAATCCCATGTCAGTTGTCACCATATCCGGTTTAGCTAGATCAAAAGTCTCTGAAATAACGACCGTGGTCACTGAAAATTGTGAGGGTAGATATTCAGATGAGTTAGGTATATGTCCTAGAGTTGTAAATTTAAAAGGCCAAAGTTGTAGAATTCCAGTTAGAGTTTTCAATATGACTGCTAAAGTACTGGAAATTAAACCTAAAAGTCTGTTGTGTAGTTTGAATGAGATCAAGGTCATACGTCATTTGGATACTGATGTAAAAGAAGTTAAAGATCAAGATAATAAACTATCTATTGGGATTGGGTGTCAAGATCAGTGAGGAATTAGATGAAGATGTCAAGATTAGGTTGAAGGGTCTTCTTGACAAATGGAAGTCGGTGTTTTCAAAAGGTCTTACCGATATCGGGTATACGCGTTTGTTGGAGCATGAGATTAAATTAACTGACGATAAACCGTTCAAAGAACCGTATAGACGCATTCCACCAGCCCTGTTCGACGAGGTAAGGGAACATTTGAGAGAAATGTTAGAGGCCGATTGTATTCGAGAGTCGAACAGTCCATTCTCAAGTAATGTTGTTCTAGTCCGAAAACGAGACGGAAGTTTACGTTTCTGTTGCGATTTTAGGAAGTTGAATAAACGTACAGTAAAAAATGCGTATGCGTTGCCGAGAATCGACGAGATGATAGATTGTTTGTCCGGAGCGAAATATTTTTCCAGACTCGATCTCCGTTCAGCATATTGGAATTGCGGTATTAAAGAAAGTGATAAGTTTATGACAGCCTTTAATTTAGGTCCGTTAGGTTTTTATGAATGGAATCGCCTCCCTTTTGGATTGACCAACTCCGGTGCAACTTTTCAAAGACTAATGGAAAAATGTATGGGAGAAGCGCATCTTAAACAGTGTTTAGTATTCCTTGACGACATCGTGATTTTCTCGAGTACGATTGAACAGCATTTTGAACGTTTAGAATATGTGCTTAAGCGTGTTAAAGAAAATGGTTTAAAGCTTCGTGCTGACAAGTGCGAATTTTTCAAGAAGGAAATTAAATATTTAGGTGTAATCGTGTCTGCAGATGGTATAAAGACCGATCCCGATAAGGTTTCCGCCGTAAAGAACTGGCCAAAAATATCAGGCGTCAAAGATTTGAGAAAATTTTTAGGTTTTACATCATACTACCGGAAGTTTATAAAAGACTATGCTAAAATTGTCAAACCTCTAAATGATTTGTTAGTCGGGCATTCTACAAATAAGAAAGGGGCTAAATCTAAAAAGAAAAAAACAAATCCTTGGAAATGGGGTAACGAAGAACAAAAAGCTAGGGATGAAATTATTGAAAGATTAGTTAACCCTCCGGTGCTAGCATTTGCAGACTTTTCACTACCATTTCTTGTTCATGTTGATGCCAGTGGTTCCGGTTTAGGTGCCATATTGTACCAAAAACAAAATGGTAAGGATAGGGTCATTGCATATGCAAGCCGAAGTCTGAGAGGTCCTGAGAGATTATATCCTGCACATAAGAGAGAGTTTTTGGCGTTAAAGTGGGCGATTACCGATAAATTTCATGACTACCTTTTTAGTAGTAAATGTGAGGTCAAAACCAATAACAATCCGCTTACTTATGTCTTGGAGAAAGCAAAGCTTGATGCGACAGGACATAGGTGGGTAGCAGCATTGTCAAATTATGACTTCAGTATTTACTACCGACAGGGTAAGTTGAACATAGACGCCGATATTCTTTCCAGACAACAAGAGTCGAAATACATATATAATGACGTCATAAAAGCTATTTGCAGTTCAGTTACAGTTTCACAGTCTGAACATCCGATTGTCGAAAGTTTGTTATTAGCCCCAGAAGCGCAAATAATTGACAATGTGGATGATAATATAGAAACTGAAACAATACCAAATTTGGCTGGTATAAATTGGTCATTAGAGCAAAAGAATGACGTCACAATAAACAAAGTTGTCGACGTCTTGAAAGCTGGTCAGAAACCGTCAAAACGCCAAATCCAGTCAGAAACCTATGACGTCAGAAAATTGCTAAAGGAATGGGATAAATTAGTTATAAGAAAGGCAGTGTTATATAGAAGATGTTGTATCAACAATGAGTCGGTGTTCCAACTTGTGTTGCCCTATGTTTATCGTGAGACTGCTCTTGTGGGTTTACACGATGATGTAGGTCATCAGGGTAGGGATAGGACTCTGTCTTTGGTAAAAGCTAGATATTATTGGCCAGGTATGGATCGTGACGTAGAAAAGAAGGTTTCGTCTTGTACAAACTGCATTCTCCGGAAGTCAAAATCTGGCAAATCGGCTGAATTAGTAAATATATCTTCATCTCAACCTTTAGAAATCGTATGCATTGACTATCTTACGGTTGATAAATCTATTGGTGGTTATGAACATATAATTACAGATCATTTCACTAGGTACGCGCAAGCTATTCCTACGAGAAATCAATCGGCACATACTACTTATGGGAAAACTTTGTGCAACACTATTCTTTTCCTTCTCGCATTCACAGCGACCAAGGTAGGAATTTTGAGTCCAAGGTTATTAAAGAGCTGTGTATTTTGGCTGGGATAAAGAAATCTCGCACTACCCCGTATCACCCACAAGGGAATGGTCAATGTGAAAGATTTAACCAGACCTTATTGAATATGCTTGGTACTCTTGAGGACGATAAGAAAGCTAACTGGAAAAGTTACGTGGCACCATTAGTCCATGCTTACAACGCCACAAAGCATGAAAGTACAGGGTACAGTCCTCACTTTCTTATGTTTGGTTGGCATCCAAGATTAGCTATTGATGCGTTTTTGGGAAATGACGTCAACCCAAATTCCTCGAGTAACCATAGCACGTATGTATTAAATTTGAAGAAAAGATTACAGTTTGCATACAAAACAGCCGCGAAGACCGCAGAAAAAGCTAGTAAACGTCATAAAACTAGATATGATCTTAAGGTAAGAGAGTCTCTTTTAGAGCCAGGTGACAGAGTATTACTGAAAAACGTTGCTTTTAAGGGTCGACATAAACTGGAGAACAAGTGGTGTAAGGTACCTTACGTTGTAATGTCCAAATCCAACCCTGATATACCTATTTATGTTATACGTCAAGAACATGGACGAACTAGGAAGACAGTTCATCGAAACATGTTACTACCAATTACTTCTGGTTTGTTTTTGAATGGCAATTATGATAAATCTGACTGTCAACGTTCTAAAAGTAAACCAATGAAAAATATTGCAACGGGCGTCACAAATATTGATACTGGTAAGTTTAGAAAAGTCTGATAATGTGTCAGAAGACGTTACAAATACAATATCAGATGAGCTTTCAGCTAACACTGAAAGCCAAGCAAGCATGTGTGATGAACCTAGTTCAGATTCGGACGATGATTTTATATTTATAAGATCTAGATGTCAAAATTTGCAACCTAGATCATTGAATCCTTTAGCCGCCGAATTTGAGCCTGGTCACATGTATAGACGTCAAAATACTAGTAGTTCTTATTCAAGTTCAAATAGTTCTAGACAATCGGAATACTCTAGTCACATGTCAGATACTCACGATACGAGAGAGAGAACAGAATTGCGACGGTCCAGCGGTGAGTCGAGCTCAGGAACGGAAATACGAGACTCTAGCGGCGAGTCGAGATTAGACAGTCCGAGCCCGGAAGTAGTAGTACCTACGCGTAGATCGAATAGACAGGTGCGTCCTCCGATTCGTTTTCGAGACTACGTTACGTACAAGTAGATAAATAGTGTTCATAAGTATTAAATATGTAGAAGCGGCTACATATAATTTGATTTCCGATTTTATTTATTTTAGAATAATATGGGTTCACACACATATGTCTATGCAACTAGTAGGGGAAGACGATTTGAAGGAAGAATTAACTGCCGAATACTTTATGTACTTCCAGGAGGGAAATTGCAAAAATTATGTGAAAATGCGATTTCTCAGCTTAAATATGTTCCTGGAGAGAAAATTGTATATTTTATAGCAGGTATTCCTGATATCTGTTCCATTAAACGGTCAGATAATCCGAAATATCAGGAATCTATTTTGGAATTAGTAGATGTAGATGGCAAAGAAATCGACCATTTTGAATCTTTTAAATCCGAAATTAGCAAGGCTAGTAATAAGCTAAAAGAGATAAATTGTAAAATTGTGTTGGCTACTATAACTACTATGAGTTTTGATATTTGGAATTCGTTAAGATTTCGACAAGGAAAAACGAAAGTGTTAAAGTATCAACATCTATATAGTTTAATGCAGCAAAAGCTGAATACAATCTTGCATAAATTGAACAATTATATTACAAAATTTAATTATGATAATGGATTTATGACTCCGTTTCTACATTCTCCAGTTCACAAATGTGCAAAAGGGAAATATATAATAATGTATTCTAAATTGTTGATGGTCTACATCCGAATGAAAGTCTACTAGATGAATGGACATTTCGTGTGAACAAAGCTATTGAACAGAATGAATCACATATTTGAAGAGTATATTTTAATATATCATTTATACATCGTATTTTATTGTATGAGTGGTAAAAATATATACTTAAGTATTTTTGAAATTGTCTAAATTTCTATGAAACTTGATCATGATTCCAAGTATAGAGGCGTTTGCCACATACAATATAAGAATGGTCAATTTTCATACTATGTTTTTTTTCTAGTTGACTTGATATTGTAGAGGATTCGGGGACGAACCCTTTTGAATACCGGGAGGGGGTGTATGTCACCGGCAATATATATGTTATTAGTTAAATTTAATTATTAAGATTGTACAATTGATATTTGTTTTCATAGTTCATCTATTTCATTGTATCATACAGTCATTACGTATTTTTATCATTTCGTCATTTTCTCATTGACTAGTGACGTATTACAATATGGACGACGGGACTGGGTTATACAATAGCTTTCGCGCGCTAACTGCACGGGCACTGCATGCATATCGTTTTCTACTACACAATATCAATAAAGAATGTGTACAATATTTACTGCCACTCCATATAAGAACATCGGCCGACGTAAGTCGCCGAGTATTTCAGGTATGACAAATTCTTTATTACTATTTTTGCAAAAGGTTATTAAAGTAAAGTTAAATCCAAGTCATTTTAAATGTTTTATATAATTTGGTTTATTTTATTACTTAGAGATTGTTTAAAGAAATACAGTTTAAAATAAAAGTTTTAGGTATCCATTTATATTTAGGAGTAGGCAAAGATAATTTTAATCATTGAATATTTCGATTGATAAATATATCAGTTTATTTACAAAGAATATATAAACTTCGTCATTGTATTATGGTTTATTTCAGGCATTGTATGTTTCCTGAATATTGTGTAAAATGTTAACTATATATTTCAGATTAATAAAAAAAATAATAATATTGGACGTTGCATTTATATGAGCAGTCACAGGCACGAAAAATTTACTGCGACAATTATAAGATGATATGTTGTCTATTCAACAAAGTAATAGCAAACAACATTTTTTATGAACATTCGCGAGACATTTTCATTAACCGGAAGTAGGAAGTTGTCTCAAAATTACAACAAGTTCGGAACAGAATTGAATTTTATACGATACTCGATGGACCACGTTTTTACAAGTTATTATTTATTGAATTAAATATTTATTTTTGTTTTCATCATTTCAATTGAATTTATTTGAATTGATTTTCCCAAGATTGTACGTCAGGTACATTGGCGCATGCGTGATGTACAATTTTGACTACACATGTTTTTCCATCAAGTCATATTTTCTAAGCAATATAACGTACAACCACTTCGTTCCTATTGTTTCAAAATACTGTTGCCATAACATATTCTACGAAATGGATGAAACAGACCTGTACTCATAATTAGGTTATCACCTGTTGTGTTAACCATGACGTAATTAACACTTGACTGGAGTGAATGGTTACTCATTACTCGTCACTCTCCGGCACAGAGAACATAACTGGTTCCCAGATATAACCTCTGCCACACGTCATCCTCCATTTACTGCGGAACTACATTTTTCGTCTGCTTGTAACGTTTGTAAACAAATAATGATGTCTGTAAAATAATACACGAACTCTTTTTTATTTTTATATAGTCTATTTATACACGTTTGACACAGTTTTACATTGCGATTACTGCGTTTGTATTTCAGATCGATTTTCCATACTAAATTTTGACCTTGTTTTGAACGGAACTGTACGTTAGGAAAATTCCATTGTTGTCTATTCGAAATCCTTCGGGTGTTGTCGTCTGCAGTTGAGGCGGGAAAAGTCTCGCGGTTTGTCCGAATACCATTGTACGTTACGAAAACAGACGAACGTTTGTAAACAACATTAGACCCCTTAAGATACAAAAATGGCTGATACCTATGGAAAATCGATCTAGCAAAATGAAAAAAAGGCCGCATTTCAAAAAGCCGATTAACTGTGGAAAATAATTGTTACCTTCAAATACTGTAATATGAGATATACAAAAGGACCATAAACTCGACCAAACGCGGTAGCAGTTTTCAAATTTTGTCAAGCAAAAACCCGTCGTATGGACACGGTAAAGTTGACTATAGAGTATTTCTATGGTATTTGAGAGGGTCTCCGGTGATTCAAGGCGAAACCCGGAGCATTGGCAGGTATGCCCGCCCCATTCATATCTTCAAGAAAAAACAGTAAAAATAAATCCTATTTATATATACTTAGGGACCAGTCAAATTTATTGATGCATGGGACCTGTAACTGCAATAATTTTTTTCGGTCCCTAACTACCAGCCATGGCATTTGTGCAGTTAATTTACATTTTGACATTGTTTATTTTTTCTTGTTGTCTTATTTTGATGTTCATCCCATCACAACACTGCGTTCCTTTTATACATTAATACACTTTTGAATATTTTTTCTCTTACTCAAATAAATTCATTATCCTTTCAAGTTATGCCATTTAAACATATTTATCTTTGACTACAAGGCTTTTAATGCAAATGTGGTCATCGACTACTTTTGACCTCCAAATAGGGGTTCGATTTTTTAAATGGCAAAATTAGGAATTAATTTCATCTATGATTTAAGGTAATAACAAAATACCAAATACCAAATGATCTTCAAAAACAAAATCCAAAAATCAGAGAAACTGACTAGTTCGAGAATCAATCAAAATTGTGTCGGCTACCACAATTGGTATTCACTTGATACAGGCATTTCAAAATAAATGGTGGGCCTGTTTTATTACTGTAGTTTGTAAGCTGGGGTGTTTATATTCATAGTGTGTATTCAATTGATCCTCACAGCAAAATATTTATGTTGCCCAAGCATTGTGAAAGATTTCTGCGATCATATCTTGAATATTTTCTACCATTCAATGCGTAACTGGGGCCTCAGTGGCCGAGTGGTTAAGGTAGTTCGTTTACTTTTGATCACGTGGTCTGTCAACTGTTTTCCTACCGAAGGTCATAATTTTTCTCTGGTTTCCTCCCCCAATAAAACTGGACAGCGTGATATAGCTGAAAATTACTGAAAGTGGCATTTAAACACCAAAATAAATGTGTATGTATTAAAATAATTTAATTTAGCACTGTTGCACGAGTTGTTGATTAAACTGTATTTGAGCAAGTAGAGCGTCATTGCTTTTGGGGATTAATACATATGTATATAAAGATAAAATGATTCTTGTACATGTAGATATAGCCTCGAGCCTATTTTGCTGGTAACAGTCTAGGAATTTGTACCTTTATGATTCAAGAAGATTCCTGTGTGCTTTGTTCGTGTTAATTCATTTGTTTGTTTTCTAAAAGCACACATGAACTTCAAGTCTCCAGGATTTTCTTTTTAATCCAAAGGGATATTCACTCAAAGTTATGATCCATATAAAATGAGATAAAATGTGATTTTAAAGATTTTATATCCCATAACGACATTGTAATAAATAACAAATAAGTTACAACAAATTGAACAATACAGAATGAATGGAACAAAAGTATGCACGGCATGTGATTACAAAAGTACCTAATTTAAACTTCTTACATGCAGTAATAAAAACTATGAATTACTGCACAAAATTCAACATTTGTAAGGTTCGAGTTTTTGTGCTTACAAATTTAAAAAATAGGGCATTCATGGGACATTAAATGATATCCTGCCACATTGTGACGTTTTAATTTTCATGAACACATTTTAACGAATTTGCCTAAGTCGAAAACTACAAATTGGATTGTGCTGAAAATGTAACTTGATCTTTATTTTGTAGTACTTAACAGCTGTGCAAAGTTTAAATAAAATCTGTTGATCTGTTTTCAAGTTATCAACTGGAAACCACTGAGGCACGGACAGACAGACATTCATATAGGGTATCACAAAATAAAAATTGTTAACATACAGCCATCAAGATGCAGGTCCTTAATAAGTCCGTGTTTAAATCCCTTTACCTTTTCAGTAGGAAATGACAAAAGATTTAAATTGGGAGATAGTCACAATGGCCAATTCCTTTATTTTAAGTATTAATAAATACCAAAGTCTTGAAATATAGAAGTTGTCTTTAGCTTTCCAAAGATTCTTTCTGATTAAACTATAATGAAACTTTTACTCATATAAATGTACATGTACAGGAGGAACAAGTATTCATGATATTCAAATAACATAATTTAAAAGATAAATATTCTTGTTTTATTACATTCAACTTTCTTTTTGGTTTCTCTTCAGATACCTGATATAGGTAATCATTTGTGTGTTTTATTCTGGTTGACAATGTTGATTTGTTAATTGAATTCTAAGTTCATTGAAAATGGCACGGCAAATTTCTAGAAGAAACTGTGCAATTAAGGATTGCAAAAATAACTGGTATCAAATGGAGAAATGGATGAAAGAACCATGTTCAGAACACCCCCCTTACAATAAAGGAACTGGCCGATGTGAGTGTATCCCCCCTTTTACACTTTTTCCATTTCCTACGGAAAGAAAAGATCCAGAATGTAGAAAAAAATGGACTTCAATTGTTAATAGAAAAAATGGAAATTCAACTTGGGTGCCTAATTCGGAATCCAGAATCTGTTCAAAGCATTTTGTCGAAGGACAACCAACAACTGCCAACCCTTACCCAACTTTACATTTGGGATATACTCCCTCAAAAGAGATTAAAGCTCGTCCTCCCCCTCTGGACAGGTCCTTGTCATCGCCTCCATTTAAAAAGGTCAGACAAGTATTAAAATCAATTCAGAATGAATCCGATAATGTAATTCCTGCTAGTTATGGTGAAATATCCACTGCTGACCCATTTGATTCAATTCATAAAGAACATGACTATAGCATGTATAGTTTAAAAGCTGTTACTTTTGAGGATGCCAAAGGTCACTTAGGGAACAATGACTCAAATGATTCAAATAATGAAACTATACAACTTAAAATTCAAATTGAAAAATTAAAACGTCAAGTAAAATTCTACAAGTCAGCCTATCAAAACAGTACTAGTTCTTCAAAATGACAATTTAATGTCAACTTGGTTTTAAGCAGTGATAAATTCTACACTGGAATTCCAAAGGTTGAAACATTTAATGACATTTTTGTCATAATTGATAAAAAAATTAAGAATATTAGGCACTGGAAAGGTCCTAAAAGGAACTGCAATCCCTTAGCTCACAAACATTTTCCAACTATTCAAAGAAAACTGAGCAATAAAGAAGAAGTCATTTTAACTTTGATGAAATTGCGTCTTGGATTGTTGTTTGAAGACCTTGCTGATCGGTTTGGCATATCAACAACACATGCCAGTAATATTTTCACAACCTGGATAAGAGTTCTATCAAAAACATTAGGGTCACTAGTGTATAACCCTCCAAAAGAAGTTGTTGTGTCAAACTTGCCCCCCTCTTTTCAGGGAAATCAATACAGCAAAGTAAGACACATAGTTGATTGTTCGGAGGTTTTCTTAGAAAAACCGAATAATTTAGAAGTTGCTGCACTGACTTGGAGTGATTACAAACATCACAACACTGCAAAGTTCTTGATCAGTATAAATCCATCAGGATTAATTAATTTTGTGTCTGAATGTTGGGGCGGACGTAGCAGTGACAAATACATAACAAATGATTCTGGGTTTCTAGACATTATAGAACCTTTTGACTGTGTTATGGCTGATCGTGGCTTTACTATAAGTGAAGATCTTGCATTAGTTAGTGCAGAACTGTTTATTCCCCCTGGTAGGAGGGGGAGCTTCTCAAATGTCAACTGATATAGAAAAACTAAAGAAATTGCCAACAGAAGAATATACATTGAACAGGCAATTAGAAGGATGAAATCTTTTAGAATTTTAAAATGTGAGCTTCCTTTGACACTTGCGCAGCATTTAGACTTTATTATTAGAACAACTGCTGGAATTTGCAATATGTACCCCCCACTACCAAAATATTAAATTAATGATTTATTATTAATGAGCACGATCAGAAAGATTTGTAAAATAGGTACTTTGATAAAAATTTTGTGTTATTATGGTCATTTCTGAATGTGACAGTGGAAAATGCTCATCATAACTAGAATGATAAGAAATAATATTTCAGTCAACCTGAAATTAAATTTTAACATATCATTACTGAGAACGAAGTTAATAATAAATAAGTTTTCGGAAAGATCTTTAAAAATTATGGTAAGGTATGAAATATGAAATAAATAATAAAATAATACAATGTAAGGAGTTACTTGTAAAGATGATAAAATTTTTAAAAAATTGCTTATGAAATAAAAATAATTTTTCAAATGTTGGCTTCAAATTTGTGAGTATATGGATGAAAATTAAAAACAAAAAATCTGAAAATGAAATTTGAACTAGATTGTGTAACTCATCAATATAATGAACATACCAAATTTTAACTCGTTTCTCAAATGCTTTATAAAAAACAAAGTTTGACAGACAGACGCACTGCTGACAAACGGATCGTAAACCCTTTGGAAAAGCCGTTAGGGGACTAAAAAGCAATTTCTATTTCATCAGAAGACCTAATACTGTTAAGAAGGCTATCCTGTAAACCAACAATTACCATAAATAATGACCTGAATAAAAAGGCATTTTTCTAACAATAAAGTACATAAGTATTACTGTTAGTCACTGCATTTTGGACATATCCACTGTTTAATCTTGGCAGCACTTTGCTTAGTAATTTTAACACATCTCAAATGATACCACAGTTCACAAACATCACAAAAAATACTTTGATCATGATGGTTTTCAACATTTTCAGATTCTTTTACTAGACATCTGCACAATGGACAGAAAAATACTGTGTCCACTTCCATATTCACAACTCCAGAATTTGTATGGTTGGGTACTCCATCATTCACATATTTCGAACATTGACCTAATTTTTCTACTTAAGATTTCTGGTTTAATATAATGATTGAAAAAATAAATTAAGCTTTCAAGAATTCTATGATAGAATGTTTCATCGAAGTTGATACGTATACATACAGATCCATTACAAGTATAAACAAAGAAGTCACAATACTTTCTTCCTGTAATAGCCAACTGACCCTGAATTTGGGCATAATACTGATGGTTTGTCTTCAGTGAAAATGACTGGTTATTATTCAATATTAAATATACTGGAAGTTTACAGGTGCAAAAGTTAGAGCAAACATTACATTTTTCAACTAATGGGCATTTAATTTCAACCATACCTGCTCCACAACACTGGCATTGGACTAGTAAATCGGGGTAGCTCCTAAGTAGGGGTGATCTTTGTCTACAAACAAACCACATTCATTGGTTACTATATTTGTGTGACCAGATTTCTTCATGATTTTAATATATTGTTCTTTTGCCTCTGGTTCCATCTCCCTACCATGTTTTAAAGACTTAATATGTAAACTTGGTTTTTTATAACCCATCAACCTTGTAATCAAAGGAACATAATCATCTTCACTTTTTTTGGCCTGAACAGCTGTGTAGATGCTATAAAAATTTGAAGATGTCAAACGATCCTCTCTGAGTAAATGCCAATTTTCATTATCAGATTACCCAATTGTAGACAGTTGAATTGTATCAACATCTGTACATGTGTATGGTTGAACATTATGAATGTAGGACTTTACAGATAATGCATCTAAGTTGATGGTAACATTTTCAGGTACTAGTAAGCTGGCTTTTTCTGCTAGTTGATCAATACCTGCAATAAAAAAATACAAAACTTGTTTTAGTGGCAAATGAGACGAAACGCATACTGCTTCCGAAACAATAATGCATAATAGGGTCAATATTTTCCAATATTCACGCAATAACCCTTTTCCTATATAGTAATAATTTGCTTGTGCTTTTAAGTGATTATTCATTATCTTTGCTATTTTGTCATATTTTACTAGGTCCAATATTATCATATTTTTACTTGGTGAATATTACAGATATATATTTTGACGTATAATAAAAACGTTTTTTTTTCAATTTTGCGTTTTTATTTGTTGCTCCTTATTGTTGTGAATATATGGCCACACACTCGAATTCCATCCATACTCAAAATTCTGCGATTATCCTTCATTCGGCAATGTAAACAATGATCCCAAGGCTAAATTAATTTTAAAATATCTTGATATAGTGAGCATATATGTTGATTAGCAGTTAATATGGTGCGGCTGCCACAAAAGATTATACAGCTGAGATTCCATGATGTATTTAAAATTTGATGTAAAAAATATGCAACATATAAGTGTTTAGAACTAAACTGACAAAATTTTAAATAATTTCCAACAATTACAGTGCATAAATGTTTTTTTAATAAAAAATAAACAGAATATTGTGTTTCAAATTCAGAGCAGCCCAGCATGTGACACAAAAAGCCTGGCAGGGGACCGTAGTGGGTAATGTGTTTGGAGAGTGCCACGCTTCTTGCACGATAAAGACCCCTTATGTAGATTTCGAAAAAGAGAAGATTCATTGTAGCTGCTACAAAAGGCTAACTTTTCTGCCACTACCATAAACTCGGCAGTCTAAATTGTGTTCCTTGTGTCCTACCCTGTTTTCCGTTGATTTATTGTTTGTTAACTTGTTCCCGTCCAGAATATAGCTGAAATACTGCTCGCTGGATGTAAAGCATACATTTCAATCAATTAATCAATAGAACTCATACCACAGACTCTCCGGTAAAATTGACTCATGATGGATAGTACTATTAAAGATTTGTTTAACGTCTCAAATACATGACTTATAATTCAATTGTCTTATTTGTGCTGATTTTAGCTGTTTAACAGGAAATTTTTGGAAAACTATATCAAGATGATGTGCAACAGACATGAATTTACGGCATAAGCTACAATAACACTTGGTCCATGTGAGTTTTAAAAAATAACCTCTTGTACCTTTAAAAATACAAGCATTTGGTAAAGACTTTCTGATGGTGGATGTCAGAGCCTCAAACATGTCCTTCCTGTCCACTTCAACTGGCTGGAACCCATGCTTGTTACGAGAGAACAAAGGCCTTTTGTTTGGTAAAATATAAAAAAAACAAAAAAAGTGTCCACATAGCACACAGTTGCCTCCTCCTTATATATAGACTAAGTTCTATTAAATGGATATACATTTTTTGTTTTTTATTAGTCCTGTATTATGTCCAAAGACAGTCATATGAGCCAAGCATTGCTTGCTCTGGGTTCTAAAAAAGTGTCGTCAAAAAAATCGCCAACTGCAATTTGCAAAATCTGGCACCAAAGTAAAAATCTTATTTTTTTCTATGCCATTCTGCATGTTTATTATGTACCACTATTGTCATTTACTGCCACTGACACACACAAAGTTTTATTTGCAAAATAGTTTTATTCTATTGGCCATGATAGTATTAAGAATAGACCTGAGCAGCAGAATACTTTTTCTAATATGTCCTACTTCTAACTTGTTGAGGTTATATTAAAATAATAAATTTCTCATGCTATATAGGAGTGAAGTTGGTAAATAAAGTTATAGAGGGCAGTAAATTCAATGCAGCATTATTATTTTGCTTTCAATTCTGAATACTAAATGTTTAAGTAATTCATAACATTAGTAAGTCTACTTACTTATGGGGTTTTTTAACATCCTTGACTACCATAAAACGGTCGCACTGACTTTAGTAAGTCTTATTGATTGGGGGAGTTTTTTATGTCCTACACCGACAACTTGATCATCTTGGTAGGGCGGTAAAATGAAGTCTACTTACTGACTTCGGGAGTTTTTTTACGTCCTACACAGAAAACTTAATGCCCTTGGTTGGACAGTAAAAATAAAAGAAGTCTAACAGTTTCTCATGAATTCCAGTTAATATAGCACTAAGGGTGAAATACTCAATTTTATTTTTTAATTTTCAAATTAAAAACATAATTAATAACACAATTTCTACAAATATATTGTTAAAAATGTGTTTTTATTTAAGTTGTATTATATGTAATACAAATTTAGAAAAGTCTGCCATGTGCATTTGTGTAAATTTGTTTGTTTCACAGTAAAACCAGAGAAGTAACTGTATTGTTTAATTTATTTTTAGAAAGTTGTTTACAACATTTTGTCCTAGATTTAATTCTGACCCAAAGTTTTAAAATATAAAACTTGTTACAGCCATACAGGTCAAAATATCTGTAAATTGTGTAAAACTTTGACCCTTATGTGTGTAGGTCCATATATAAATCCAATCCCACACTGTAATTGTGTAAAGAATTATTTCACAAATGACACTATGGCCATAATTCTATATTTAACCGAATTTGCACTTTTTATACCACCACAAACAATTGAGATTGTATTATGTTATGGGTATGTCATTGTTGTCTTTGTTTAAAAAAGAAATTTTTATGTTTAACAACATCTTGACGACCTTCGGCTGGTTGAAAAAAGATGTTAATTCTGAATAAAATGATATTTTATGCTACGAGTTTATGTCCTAAGATTAGAGTTGTGTATTAGTATCTGTCAAAAATCCTTCAAATAAAAATACCTGCATTGTCACCATGTCTGGATTTCTTGAAGTCAATATCTTTAATTTTTACTGGTGCCCACTCTTTCTTTGATGGAGTCTTCCAACCACAGGCACCAGAGGTACAAGAAACCTTCCCTAACCTATTTGCAGCCTCCACACGAAATAAAAGGGCAGCTACATGATTACAGGTCCCTGCTAGCCTAAAAGCAATATATATTTATTTGACTTTTTTCCCTGTAATTATGTAAGAGATAATTTCTTCCTGATGTGATATTCAACTTACTCATATGTTACTGTGAAACTTCTTCTAGCTTCATTGGAATTTCGATAAGAATTTTTTTATGAATAATATTTCAGATACATCATATCTGTAAAATTATTAAATATTAATAATATCCAGGCTTGTTTTGTAATTAATGCATTGAAAATGATTAGGAAAATATTTCACAGCAGAAGAAATTACCCGTTTCAATAATCATACATGTATGTAATATTGCCCAAGATACAAGTATATTACAGTTTTCTATCATTTTAGAAATTAGAAGACTCTACAGTGTTTTAACTTATTTTTCTATGTACAGATATTATTGAACTTAAAGCTGTTGAAACTACAATATACATGTATCAAATAAGATTTATTTCATTTCTTGTATGGATATAGGTGCTGCAGCCTTTTGTTAAAAACACTTTAGTTTAAGTACATTTTACACAATAATTCAAACAAAAAAAGGTATATATATATTTAGTATTTAGTATTTACAAGGGGGGGGGTAACTTCGTATATATAGGGCAATACAGATGTGCGGCCCGAATGGGTCACTTTTTTACCTCTCCAAAATATATGAAAGGGGGTAGCTTTTTTCATTGAAAAATATATCATTGGGTATACATGTAGTTGTAAAGAAAGAAAGAAAGAAAGAAATATTTATTGGAAGAAAGCTCATAAATGAACATGTATATAAAAGTTACAATGATAGGAACAATAATATAAGAAACACTATCAATGATAAAATAACAGTTGATAAGATTAAGTTTGAGTTCCAAGGGGGACAACTCCAGTGTAATATAAGTACACAAAGGTATCAATAAACCCAATAAACAGATAAAATATTTAGTTTGTGTTCCTCAATAAAGAGCAATGGTTTATAAATTTTGCAACACTTTTACAATCTAAAGAATCTTCATTACTAAGTAGCCATAGGAATTTTGATTCTGTGCTTGAATGGACTGTGACATTATTATTAAAACATTTATCTAGAAGTTCTTTTCTGCTATCATTAAATTTTGGACAAACAAGGAGAAAGTGTTTTTCATCCTCAATAAGGTTCAAATTACAGTTTTTGCAAATTCTATTTTCTACCTCAGTTTTTGGTGTAGTATCTACCAGTTTCTATATGAAGCTTGTGGCTACTAGTTCGAAGTCTAGACAAACTTACTCTGTCCATAACAGAGTTTACTAAAGAAAGGTATTTTTCAAAACCAAAGGTTTTTTTAAATATTCTGTAAGACATTAATTTATCACTTTTATCTAAGTTTTGAAGCCAACTAATACGGTACATTGTTTGCAATTTCCTTTTCATATCTGACAACATTTTGCCCTTAATCGCTCTTTCTGTATTAAAAACATATCCATAACTAAGTTTCTCTAAAATGAACTTTACACAACCAAGCCAGCATTGTTGACTATTTTTTACCATAGAAATATTTTCATTTAAAGCTTCATTTAATAACTTATCTTTAGGTTTGTCATCATAAAATCTAGACCAAAATTTAATCATTGACATCACAGTATCTATATATAAAGGATAGTGACCTAGTTCCCCATATAGGGCTAGTTTACAAGTCTTCCTATTAACATTAAGAACATATCTACACATAGCAAGATTTACCTTTTCTATAGGGAAGGATTCATAGGTTTTTTCAAGTAAATTTTCCCCATTACCTTTGTTCGCTTTTTTAATGTCAAAAATACCAATAACCTCTGAGGCATAAAGAGCCACAGGTTTCACCATGTGATTAAAAACATACATAAAATTTTCAACAAAGCAAGGAAAGTTTTTGAGTAGACTACTGAGTTTAAAAAAAGCTTTTTGTGCTCTTTTTGTAAGATCCGAAAGGGCAGTCTTGAAACCCCCATTTAAGCTAAGGTGAACACCTAGGTACTTATAGTTACGGACAGTTTCAATCTCTTTGGAGTGTATAGTAAACCTATAAGACAGTAGCCGACCACATTTGTTGAAGACCATTGTCTCAGATTTACTATAATTTATATCTAGCCCAAGAGAGGAAAAGAATGTATATGACTTATCCATACAATGTTGTAAACCCTCTGCAGATTCAGATAGGAGTACAAGGTCATCAGCATACATTAAACAACTGATGTCCCTTGACCCAAGTTTAATAGGATGACACTGTGAGTCAAATCATTTTGTAATATCATTAATAAAAACATTAAATAAGTTTGGACTAAGGTTGTCCCCCCCTGGAACACACCGACACATGAGTGGAAAACATCAGAAAGACTAGAAATGCTCAACTTTACTCTAAGCATTATATTGCTATACATAGATTTGATAACTGAAAGAAATTTTCCTCCGATACCTATTTCTGCTAATTTTACAAAAAGTGCTAGATGAAGGACAGAATCAAAAGCCTTTTTCAAGTCAATAAAACAGGCAAACACTTTTTTGGATTTATTTAAATATTTATCCAAGATAGTCTTTAATTTAAAAATATGGTCAGATGTGTTACTTCCAGTTTGAAATTCAATTTGCTCGCCAGAAATAATTTCATTAACTCTTAAAAAATTTTCTAGTCATAAGTTCAAGATTGAATTGAATAGTTTTGACAGACAACTAGTTATAGTTATACCCCTGTAATTATTAGGATCTAAAGGGTCACCACTCTTAAAAATAGGAAAAATATAACCAGTCGACCAGTTTTTATGATATTTACCAGAGCAAAGTATTAAATTAAATATTTTTCCCATACTAGGTAGTAACATAAATTGCCCATATTTTAACATTTCATTAATAATGCTATCCATTCCACAGGCTTTATTATTTTTAATTCTAATATGACGTCCTTCAAACGCTTTGGAAACACACCCCTATTTAAATATTCAACAAAATCTGGCTGTTCCAGCCATTTCAAAAACCCCCGTGTGTTAATGTTTTTGTTTAAATTTTTTTTTTTATATTGTACATTTGTAAGAAAATCCAATAGAAAACATGTTTTCACGCTAACACGTCCATTTTCTATTCTATGCCTTTATAGTTTACATGTTACAAGTCTTCCTTGACTTTTGGTACGTTGTGTTTTCAAGGGACGTTGCGTTGTTTACAATGACGTTCAACGCAAACCGCGAGACTTTTCCCGCCCCCACCGCAAACGAATTTACCGTTATGAAATCGCAACCGAATTTCAAAATGTTAATAATTGTGGAAAATAACTGTTGATTTAAATTTGCACCATTGTGGATCTAAAACAGGAGCATAAGATCGACCAAATGCGGTAAGCAGTTTTCATTTGTCACGCAAACACAGCAAAAATCACAGACATGCCACACGCATGTAATGTTCAGCATTCAATTTTGTCGTTCTTTGTTTTGATTGTTAAATTTTATTGTTAATTTTTAATAAATATGTTACTTTGTTTTTAATTTATATTTCTTATATTATTTTAACAAATATTACAAATTATTTGTGACGTAGACAAAAAATAATTTTGTAACTTGGGAGGGTCTCCGAAAGATGGAACAGCCAAAATAAACGTTTACCTGTGTAGGCACGAAATTTAAAATTTCTTTATTTTCATATCAGAATCGAAATAATTTATGGCTGCCCAAGTTTTATTGGTTATTTAAATATGGGTAGGCATTATATTCATGATATTTTACCACTCGCTAACGCTCGTGGCAAAATATTCATGAATATAATGCCTACCCATATTTAAATAACCAATAAAACTTGGGCAGCCATAAATTATTTCTTAAGTTTACAGCATGCCTTACTTATTTCACCTAGGGTTATGGGGATGTCTAATAACTGATCAGATTCAGGTAACTTTAATGCCTCCAAAAGACGGTTATATTTATCATTTAGTTGCATTTTATCATTACCAACTGTGCAGAGTTTCTTGAAATTTGATGTCCAAGAATCTGGACTAATGCCATCCTCAATTGAGGTATGGCTGTTGTCTCTGAGAGTATTAATGATATCCCAAAAATCTTTAGGTTGATTTTGTGGAATGTTTTTTAACTTATCCATTAAGTCTTTATAATAATTTCTACGCATATTTTATTCTGGTTTTATTATATTTTTTCCTGAGAGTGAAACATTTGACCCTGATTTCCTTATCAAAGGGGTACAAAGAAACTAATTTACTATAATGATTAAGAGAATTTTTTAAATCATGTAAGGTTGAATTAAACCATGGTTTATCATTAGCTTTTTTATGTTTTTGCTTTACTCCACTGTGTCGGAGTGATATACCAGCAACTTTATGTATACATAACTGAAAATCAATAACAGCTTTATCTATACTGTTTTGACTAGAATCATAATCATTATTTACAATTTGATCCAACTCAGATATGACAGGGTGAAGTTGCAGAGCAGGCTGAAATTTTTTAACAGAGCTATCTGTCCATCTAAATTTAGGTGGAACTGGGGTAACTAAATTCTTTTTTTTCTGGGTGCTCAATAAAATTAATGTTAAGTAGACAGGACAGCATACAATGGTCAGAAAGAGAACCAATAAGGTCATGTACACGAAAACTGAGAACGTTATGGAACTTAATATCATATAGTCTACAGTGCTGCTACCTCTGTGATTATGTGATGTTAATTTACCTACTAAATCACCTAATACTCTGCCATTTAATACCCTTAAACTGCTTTGAGTACATAGCGCTGCAAGATCCTTCCCTCTGTCACACCAAGTTGTATCTTGACTATTTCTATAAGGAATTATAAAATCAGCAACATATTGCTGATCAAAACTAGATTGAATAAAATTGGTGTCATTGGTAATGAAGTTGACAGTAGTGCCCACTCGTGCATTGAAATCACCGCTTAGTAAAATACCTCCCAGGGCTGAAAATTTTTCAACATCTTCTAAAAGGGTTTCAAACTGATCTCCCTCGTTTACCGAATACGTTGAATTAACAGGGGGTATATGCAGGAAGCATACATATAAATCTCTACATAAGTTAAAGAAAGATTTTTTAAATTTGAACCGCATAAAATTGGAGTTTACATTAGGCTGTTCAATAACGCCGTCTACTATGGACTTTTTCACCAGAACACTTATACCACCAAATTTTCTCTTAGCCTTTTTGTTTTGAGTCCTATGAGAGTGGTATATGTTATACCCTGGTAAGGGTGAACTAAATGACTCAGTACAATGTGTTTCAACCAACCCAATAACATGGAATTTTTATATATTTTCAAGAAATAAGGGATCTTGTAATTTGTTGAAGTTCTTGGACAAGAGACCATTAACGTTCCAAGAACACAAACTTATTTGTCTTTTCTCTGTTTGTTTTTGCGGTGCCGTGGTTTCTGTTGTGAAGGTCCATTTCTGCGCGGTGTAGGTTTATACTCTATTCCTAGGACCTTGTCGACTACTTTTCGAATGTTAGATGCCATCATTTTAACACCATCTATTGTAAGATGTCGGCCATCTTCGCTAATAAATTTCGTCTTAATTTCGGTCGCTTTGCACATGTTACTGTGTTCACATATCGTGAAGTCGGACGTCTCTTCGGCAAGCTCCTTTATTGAGGAGTTAATAATGTTCACTCGGAGGTTGAATTTCTTTTCATCGCTCCTATTAGTCGCAAGTGAAACTACAAGCTTAGAATTTGGTTTATGAGATTTTGTCTTTTGCACCAGATTTGTGAGCCTTATCACACAGTCGTTTGCTGAATACTTCATGAGATCGTTCGTTAGGACGTGAAATGCAATCACATCTGGATTGTTGATTTCGTCTAAGTTTTGGACAACTTCCTCGGCCTGCTCCATTGTGTAGGCTAGTTTCTTAGTTGTTTTGAAGTTTTCTGGATCAATCTTTTTTGTATTCGAGGTGCCTATTAAGAGAACTTGTGGAGCACTTTTCTTCTGCTTTGGTTCTACTGTGCTCCTGTTCCCATTTGTAAATTATCTAAATATATCCATGCCTCAATTCTCATCCTAAGCATGTTAAGCCTATGTAAATCAGTGATTTTACAAACAAAGTGTTCTATTAACATCACTTGATCATTTTGGTAGTGAATGGACTATTTTGTCAATGTGGATGTGCACACGTGGATGTGCAGTAATAAAATATATGAATAGATCTGATTTAATAATTCAATATATGATTGTCCCCCCCCCCACAAACCATTCATTTATGCTTATTTAAGATGTATAAGTAAGTAAGTAAGTAAGTAAAATTTTATTTGAATTCGGCATAAATAAATACAAAGTAACACAAGCTCTGAAGAGCTTTTGACCGAATATAATCACACAATTCACATAAAAACAAGACACATGATAACAATATGGACAAGACACAGATAAAATGTTTACTTCATTAAAACTTGCAGATATATTTAAGATTAATGCCTTTTAAAACTGGTGTTATTAACATTTAAAAGTTGAAAAGTATTAAAATCAATAAGCTAAAATGAATAACAAATTTTAGAGATATTTTTAAGCTAAAAATTAAGTTATTTTAAATCACATCAGTGGAAATTTGGAAACTAAATCTATTGAAGGTAATAAAATTAATAACAGTAAACAGGAACGTGGAAACCAGTAAATACATGGAAAACTCTGGATTTGCCGAAATAACGGCACTGAGCGGCGACTCATGTGGCAAATGCCTCGTTAAACCCTCGCTCAGAACCAGCAATTAAGGCAGCGCTTTAATCATAATTTAAAATGGGCAAACGTTAACAACAAGCCGAGCACCGACAGTTTGAACCACTCCAGGACTGAAGCAAACTTTTAAAATGTGAAAAGCTATTTTCAGTCCTGAAATGGTTCGGAAAACTGTTCCATAAGGATGCTGCTGCATATCTAAATGATTTTTTACCATAGGTAGACGTTCGCACCTGTGGTAGATCCAAGATGTTACTATATCGGAAATTGTATTTAGAATTTTTTAAGGTGACAAGATCGCCAACACACACTGGAGCTTGGCTATTTACGATCTTATAAGTCTCAAGTGCCATTGTTCTGATTCTACGAATCTGTAAGGTTGGAACTTTTGCCTTCTCTAAAAGTGTATGATAAGATGAAGTATAATCTTCATAAATAAAACGTAGGGCTCGCTCCTGTACTTTCTCCAGCTTTTTGGAATTGGTTTCTGTACAAAAGTGCCACGCTAATGGACAAAAGTTAAAGTTACTCAAAATGAAAGTGTGAAAAATAGTTAATTTGTTGAGTCTCGATAACATAGACCCTAATCGTTTAAGAACATTTAGTTGTTGTGAGGCTTTTCTGCACAAACTGCTGATATGAACATCAAATTTCAGTTGATAATCAATGTCAATACCAAGCAGTTTGACAGTTTCCTCACAGGACAGTACGTTTCCCTGAATTTGAATGCTGGGATTTTTTGAGAAAGTTTTCTTCCCAACTGCTATTACCTGAAACTTATCAGGATTTGCCTGCATTTTATTAAACTCGAACCAGTCAATAAGCACCTGAGACTCGGTCTCCAGTGTAGATATTAGCGAACTATATTCAGGGCTACTGAATGACAGTGTATTGTCGTCAGCATAATTATACAATGAACTTTTTTTGACAAAATAGAAAATATCGTTTATAAAAACATTAAATAATAAAGGGCCTAAAATAGATCCTTGAGGAACACCTTTCTGAATGTCAGCCCAGCTGCTTAGAACACCATTTATCTTTATTTGTTGTTTTCTGTTTGATAGATATGACTGTAAAAGAGAAACTGAATGGTGTGAAACACCATATGCTAGTAATTTATCTAATAATAAATCATGGGGCAAACAATCAAAGGCTTTTGATAGATCCATGAGTACAGCTGCAATGTAATGATTTTTATCAAGGGCATTGCGCCAGTCTTCTAAGAGTCTCAGCAGCGTAGTCTGACATCCGTGTCCCCTTCGGAAAGCACAAAGATACGGGTTAAATATAGAATCGAAAAAGTCATACAACTGAGTTTCAAGAACTTTCTCATAAACTTTTGAAAAAATAGTTAAGACACTTACAGGTCTGTAATTTGATTTTTAACATGGATCATTCTTTTTATGCAGCGGTGTTACTTGCGCTTCCTTGAGTCTATCTGGGAAAACACCTGTATCAACCGACAAGTTTATAAGACTTGTCAAATGAGGCACGATCTCAGACTTACTCTCTCTAACAACTTTTGCGGGTATCCCGTCTACTCCAGTTGCTTTTTTAACATTTATTTTTTTTAATATTTTTGTAATATTTTCGGATGTTACTGTTTGAAAATTGAAATTAGATTTTTGTTTAGTATCATAGATTGTTATTTTGAATTTCTGCAATACTTCGATGATTTGAAGGGTCATAGTGAACTTCATTTCCTATATTCTTAGCTACCGATACAAAAAATTCATTAAATATGTTAGAAACCTCTGATGAATCATTTATTATTTTGTTATCTTCGCATAGGATAATATTTTGCTCCCCAGATTTACAGTTTTTGGAAAAGAAAGGTTTAACCGTTTTCCAGAAGTCTATATTTTTTGTCCCACCAGTACAGCGTTCTAAAAAATAATTTTTTATTGATTGTTTTTTTCATTTTATTTACCAGATTTCTTTGCTGTCTGTACTTTTCCCAATTTTTGTTATTTCTATTTTTGTAAACTGAGAATATAGCATATGTTTCCTATAGACAGCCTTTCTCAAATTACTATTCATGCACGGAAAAGATTTCTTTTTCTGTTCCCTTGATTTTAAAGGGGCATGTTTGTCCAAGACTTTTATAAAGTCTTCTTCATAATTTAAATAAATACTATTTACTTGCTCTGGACTAGTGACGTCGTCCAGTGCTTGTATCTTAATTTTACTGATGTCGTTTTTAAAGTTTTCAATATCGAAGTTTTTATAACTTCTATAAGTTATATTCGTTTTTCGCATAGACGGAACGTGACCTTTTATAGTTGTTGAAATTAAATTATGACAGTCACTAATACCCACAGGCGTATTGAGTGTGTTGAAACAAAATGACTTTCTATTTGTTAAAATCACATCAACCAGAGATGGAACACAGTCCTTTTTAAAACAAGTTGGTTCTTTGACCATCTGATCTAAATCAAAAATATCAGAAATATCTAAAATTGTTTGACTTTTGCTCATATTCAACATGTCAAAATTTAAATCGCCAAGAACAATGTAATTATCATAATTTACTATAATTTTATCAAGATTTTGAGAAAATTTAACTGAAAGATCGTCATTTAATAAGAGAAATTGAAAACTTACCGTGAATAGTGAACTTTGATTATTTGTCCGTGGTACAACTGCACGCTTCCCTCCTATTCTCCAGTGCATCTCCTTCTTGTCTTTCTATACGAACTCTGACAACACTTTAAGGTTTTTGTCATTACGACCAACTACTCCTAAGGTTGCATTAAAATATATACACGCAAACATTTTTAAGAGCAGGCAGCAAGGTTCTCTAAGATGCCGGTCTTGAAGAATATTCAAACTCGTGCCGGTATCAAATTACAGCTGTTGGGGCGAAAAGAGGGAATCGCTTTTTTTCTTTAAAATATATAAAGTAGTGTATTGAATAATAACTCAAGATGTATTTTGAAATATAAGTTAAATTTTAAATTAAACCTTATTATCAAAGTAAATTGAATAAATTTAAATTATAATTGTTTTTTTCTTTTATAAACTTTTATAATCCTTTGATTTACCCATATGGAGAAATATCGATTCATGAGATAAAACCACGTGACCAGGACATGAATATTAATGACGTCATGACGTCGTTTGAATACGCCGTTTTGACGCGCGAGATACTG
Organism: Limnoperna fortunei; assembly: GCA_944474755.1. Lineage (NCBI taxonomy): Eukaryota > Metazoa > Mollusca > Bivalvia > Mytilida > Modiolidae > Limnoperna > Limnoperna fortunei. Next base: position 82,199,904 of record OX104115.1, read on the forward strand.
TAAAAATGGCGACTCGGGAGATCAAAAACGGAGGAAGACACGTCTTAACCCAAATGATCGGACAGGATTGAGAAAAACCAACAAAACCAATTAAAGTTTAGAACAATGTTAAACTGCTAAAAATAGCAAAACCAGCAATAACAAAGCCTATAACAATGTTAATAAACAAAAGTATAAAATCCTCTGTATTTCCTGAAAAATCAAAGGAAGCACAAGTTGTACCTATACACAAGAAAAATAATGCATTGGATAAACATGAAAAAAGTAATTATAGACCAGTAAGCATTTTACCATATATTTCAAAATTTTTTGAACGTGCAATTTATAACCAGCTAACTTCATATTTTGATAACATTTTTCACCCATATCTTTCGGCCTTCCGCTCTGGCTATGGCTGTCAAACAACTCTTTTGAAAATTATAGAGGACTGGAAAAAGACCCTTGATGAAAATAAATTCATTGCAGCTATACTCATGGATCTATCCAAAGCATTTGACTGCCTCCCACATAGCCTCCTTCTTAATAAATTAAAATCTTATGGTCTATCAGACAATGCTCTTAAGCTTCTCCAAGACTACCTTTCTCATAGGAAACAGTGTGTCAAATTGTGAACTTCATTTAGTAACTGGGATAAAATTTATAAAGGGGTACTACAAGGATCCATACTTGGACCTGTGCTTTTTAATATTTTTTTAAACGATATCTTCTATTTTATTAAGGACAGTTCACTCTACAACAATGCAGATGACAACACTCTTGCTTATGAGGGATATGATCTTGACAACCTTATTAAAACTTTGGAAAATGATAGCTTAAAATTAAAAGACTGGTTTTCTTTTAACCAAATGAAGGCAAATCCCGATAAGTTCCAGGCTATAGCGATTGACAACAAAACAAAAGATAAAAACATAACTTTTGACTTAAATAACAACCAAATCAAATGTGAAAATAAGTAAAGCTTTTAGGAATCACTATTGATTACCAACTTAAATTTAATACACACGTAGCAAACTTATGTCAAAAAGCCTCAAGACAACTAAATGTGCTAAAAAGAGTAGGAAAACACCTGAACAGGCTGGGTAGATTAACTATATACCACTCTTTCATCCTATCAAATTTTAATTACTGCCCAGTTACTTGGCACTTTTGCAGTGAGACAAACTCTAAAAAGATGAAAAAATACAAGAAAGGGCGCTAAGATTTATATACGAAGATACAAATAGCTCATATGAAGAACTACTAGAGAAATCCAAACTGCCATCATTAAAAATTAGAAGAATACGAGCTATAGCCACTGAATCTTTTAAAATCATAAATAAACAAAGCCCACTATACTTGCATGATCTCATTGAAATTAAACAACATAAATGCTCTTTTAGATACCAAAATACAGCTACCCTTCCAAGTGTTCGAACAACAGGGTATGGCTTAAATTCATTTAGATACTTTGCAGCTAAAACCTGGAATGATCTGCCTGACCACTATAGGAAAGAAACCTCTTTCTCACAGTTTAAGAACTTAATAAATTGCTGGAATGGCAGATCATGCTATTGTTCATCCTGCTCATCATAACTTCCTGCTTTTTATCAATCAGCTGCTGTTCTGAATCTTTTTTAAATTTTAACTTTAAAAATTTTAAAATTTTGGAAGTATTGAATTTTAAATTTTGAGTTTTGAAGTCTGGATTTTGAATTTAGAATTTTAATTTTTAAAATTTTTAAATTTTAAATTTTGAATTTTTATATTTTAAATTTTAAGTTAAAAATTTTTAAATTTTGAATTTTAAGAGTTAAGTTTTTGAATTTTGAATTTTAAATTTTTAAGTTATATATTTGAATTTAGAATTTTGGAAATTTTTAATTTTAAAATTTTTTCTGTTTATTTACAATTTTTGCATGAGCTAGTATAGCTATCTTACAAACTAGATTTTTAGAAGCTTGTTTTTGATTTTTATGTGCATTTACCGTCTTCTTTAATATTCTTAATGCATGTAGTGTTTTTTATATGTGTAGTGCTATATATATGTGACTTTTCCAGTTTATTATGTGCTTATGCATGAAATGCATACTTTGTGTTATGAATGTTTTATTGTGTATGAACGTCTTAGTAACGTAAATCGACATTAAGTCGTCAGTTCTTGAATTAATTGTATCTTTTTAACATTTTTAACTAAATGACGACATTTAGGCATACGCGTTTGTATTGCTAAACACGAAAACACATTTGTCCTCCAAATGACAAATCATTCGGAATTCTAGATGTTTATCTTACATGATTAAATAAACGAAAATAGACAGAAGGGTTGTTCTGACGGCTCCAGGACACCACTGTCTGAAAGTCGTCATCTTATTTTATCATACCCCAGTACACCCTGCCTGCAGTGAAACTCGAAACCACAACCACGGTGTTGAAATGCAAAGTCATTAGTTGTGACTAACTCATTAAACATGTTAAGCCACTCGGCCACCAATGCCCGTCATGGGATATACACATTATACAAGATTGCTATAGAATAGATACGTTAAACTTTTCAACAATCAACACGAAAGTGGCTAGGAAGGGCAAATTGATCAATATGGGTGTAATGTTCGCTTAATACATGTTGTGACTTATATTCCATATCAAATCAACATGATGAACTAATGCAGAATTTATTCTTATGTTAATAACTGCCAAAACCGTAAGGGGTCGATAGAGCCCTTAAGTCGTCAATCACTTTCAATGCCCTTTACATCAATAAATACACACGATAGAGTGGAAATAATCGTTTGATCGTTCCCTTAGCTCGATGAGTTCCTAAGTGCATATCGCCAGTGCATGGTATTATCAAACATATCATCACCAGGAGAGAAAAAAGACATGGTTTTCCTGGTCTTTTCAACAAACACTAGAATTTTATAATAAGATTATTTCACAAATAGTCCTAGGAATTACTTTTAGGGAAAAATGTTTCTGCTTTAAAATGGACCGTCTCCTAACTTTGTCTGACGAAGCAATAAACGAGAATCTTGCGATAAAGAAATCCGACGACTTTAAGACTGTGACGACCTAAAGTCGATTTACGTTAATGTGTATGTCTTGTTATATACGTAATGTCGGCATAAAAGCCCCTTAGAGCTTGTGTTTGTATGTTGCTTTCAACCGACTTTAAATAAAGCTTTTTGACTTTGACTTTGACTTTTGAACAAAAGGTAAGCAATAAACAAAACAAATATGCTCTAGTATTTTCTTTATTTGTGGTAGCATATAGAGTTTTAATGATGCATGCAGGTGCTCCAATATTGTCACATTGTTGTCACGTGACTTTTTGTTAAAAAAGGGTATCGATGGACATGAGTTCAGAAATGGACATATAAATCATCTTGATTGAAGGTATGATGGTTATATTAATAGAGAAATATATCTATACTGTATAAAGAAGCGAATTATATATAGTTGAACTGGACGAAAATGTTTCTTAACATCTGGACACGATGAAATTTGCCGACTCGGACCCGTGTCGCAAAATCCTCTGTTTTGCTTATGGAGAGCTCTCTGACGTCCCACGCAAAAAAAAGTAGCGTTGGACGGCAGAGGATTCTCGGACTAATTTGGATTGTAATGGGACATGTGATGGTTATTAATTTCAGAAAAAAGAATTACTTGTACTTGTTCATACTACTGACATGACTGATAATTTGCATTCTGGAATGACATGTTTTCCATTTCAGCCTGATTTAACATCAGGCGATGATGGGGCATATTTGCTAGATGTAAGTGGTGACCTGAATGACAACAACATGGAAGATGGTCCTAAGGTAAATAGCATTCAACTACTTATTATATTTAATATTTTATATTTGTATTATTTACATTGAACATGATAAAATGTGAATTGTAAACTTAAAGTTGTAACAAAGAAGCAAATATCAACTGGGCATACAAATTTCAGATGTAAAAAAATCAAATTAAATACAACAACAATATGACAAAATGAAACGACCTGTATCGGGGATCAACAAAACCTGTGATATGGTTTTATTCTGCAATTATTGCACCGTTTGCTGTTTCACAAAGTAGACGCATGCCATCACAATATTACCATGTTTTCCCTGTAGAATTTGAGCAGGTGAAATTCAATAACTTCACATATTTTATAGTAAAAAGATATATATAACTGTAATTATTGCAGGATAAACACAATTCATATAGATCATTGCCCAAAAATTATAACACCTATTTGGACTTGCCATGAAAGAGGTGAGAAAAGTTTGGTAAACCTCACATTTCTAGTATCTATTTCTAAGGCTTGCCCAAATAAATTCTATTATTTTTGGCAATCACTATGACTATGTATTGTATAAACAGGTGAAACATGTTTCGATTACGTATTATCAAAGCTGTAAGTCCTTTTCGTAGTAAGCTTGATTTATTCATTGTAGAAAACTGGTGACGGTTTAGCAGTAATGAGGCACTGACCAATTTCCTTCTTGATGCAACTATCAACCCATTAACATGTATATATGACGTGAATGACGAATATCTTATTGAATCAGTTGATGGTTATGAGGATGCACATGTAACTGATGATCATGACTTGATTGATGATCTGGAAAATATTGATGAAGTTGTAGACCCTGACCCAGAAGAAGAGGACACTAAAACATTATATGATGGCTGCTCAGTAACGCTGGGTGCATTCATGCTTTTCTAGCCATATTTTGTACAAAGAACAATCTTACCAGAGAAGCAGTGCAGCAACTCTTAAACATTCTTGCAATTGTTCTGCCACAAGGACATAGATTATGTACAAGTCTTCATGATTACAAGATGTTCTTTAAGAATTTAAGGAATCCAATGATAATGCATTATTTTTGTAAACACTGTAGGATACATTGAAGACAAAACTGGGGATACCTGCCCCTATCAGCATTGCAAGAAATACATTCTATTAAAGACAAAACTATTTTTTGGAAATACCAATAGTTAACCAGGTGAAAAACTTAATCGCACAAAACGGTTTCTATAAATTCCTACAACACAGATTTGAAAGAAACGTGCCACAGTAGACTTATGAAGATATATATGCTAGTGAACTGTATCGGTCATATGTAAAGAATAAAGGGCCACAGAGTAATCCTCAAAATATTTAGTTTACTTTTAATACAGATGGAGCACCTGTCTTTAAGAGCAGCAATGATTCAATATCGCCAATTTATTGAGTAGTGAATTAATTACTTTACCTTTTTTGTCCCAGTCAACATTAACATGTACATTTACATCTCTCTTTACACTACATATTTCAATAAAAATTTCCAAGTCCAACATTACGCCTCTAATGTTTCTTAAAAATTTTTACGCCTCATATTTGAGTGTAAAATTCTAAGTCCAAACTTACGCCTCTACAAGGAAGGGTAACGCCTGTTTGTTTGTCTTATTACGCCAGGTTGATAGTATTTGACGCCAGTTTGGGAAATTATTTTACGTGTCCTGCTCATTTACGCCAGGTTAATGTCACGTAAGCATCATTACGCCTGGTTTACGCCTAAAAACCTGGCGTCTGACGCCTCTTTACTTCGTACGGGTTAAGTTTAAAAGTGAACAGACGAGAATAGTGTGCAATAGTTGATATCAAGTGCACAATAGGCTAATTTTAATTAAATACTTTCTGTCTACTTGCAATAAACACACAATACTATTGTAATAAAGGCGGGGAAAAATAATAACTTTTTACTCGTTTCAGTGACACAAAAGGGTGAAGTATTTTCTGTTTTGTTTTTTTCCCACATGTTTTAAGTTGCCTGCACATACAAACACATAGGTGTAGTTGTTACAAACATGAGTACAGAAACTTAACAATGTACCTGACAGTTACAGTGATCAACAATAAAAAACTAGCACAAAGTGAAAAAAATCAATCTTCCAAGTTAAATTTTCATTGTCAATGAAGTCAATTCATTTTAAAATGACTGAGTATTATCAGGTTGCTATGCCCACTCTGCTTCTACTCAATAGAAATAAACCTTTAGTCGAATATTAAATGTGTCACTGTTGATATAAAATAGTTTGTTTTTAAATCAAGGCTGAAACAGAGCTATCTTTCTTGATTTAAGTGTTGCCAGATAAAATCCAATTTAATACACTTTCATGGCAAATATCTTACTACAAACAGTCTTAAACACAAGTACAGGTGTCGTAAAATACAACGGATTCTTAAAGTGAAGATATTGTGAGTTTATAAAAATATGCTCTTAAAGGATGCAATATACGGTTTTGTGCATTAAAATATTATCAACAGAGGTCGTGGTCTTGTTTTGTCAAATAAAAACATGTGTGACATTTTTGCACAGAACCAATTGTACTGGAAATGTTGTACATATATTTAATTTGTGTCCTGCATTTTCAGTTTCACGGTAATTTGATAAGATTTTTATAAAATCATCGATAAAAATCAGCTGTTTCATGTCAGAATATCGGACAAATCATTAGCATTTACCTTCATTTGAAAAATTCTGACACTGTAACGCCTAACAGAAGAGCAATATGACATATATATTTGTTTATTTAGATCAATTTCCAAGCAGAAAAACACTGGCAAAATACTTGTCATCCACCTCGATTTCATACAATTTTGTTGACAAGGAACATGCTATTTTAATGCATCAGAGAGAGCTAAAGCTAGGAGTCAAATGGTCTTATAGACAGTCTCGGGGTTTTACTACTATAACAAGGATGACAACCAAATATTATCTATATTTCTTTTCTATAAACATGACACCTTTTACTGACACTTCAAAAATCTATTGCATTTCATTTGTCATAGATGTGAGTAAACTGCAACTGGACCGTACTACTATTTTAAGGAATTTCGCAGGCGGACATTCGAAACTAAACTACAAAACCGTATACTTCTACCTAAGTGTTAATTAAAGGGCGTCGCGGATGACTGTAGTCAGAGATTTTGAAGATTATTTGACAACGTAACGTTTAAAGAATTTCTCAGCAACAACAAAATTACGTCGGAAATGCATTGTTGTTAGTTTCGAAATGGTAAAAAATCACTAAGTGCGAACATGCGAACCTCGAAACCACCCTTTCATCTTCTTTCAATCTTCATGAAACTTGGCAAAACAGTTGGCATTATATAGCTTTAGATGCTGTCAAAAGGAATTTAAGGCATCTGGACGGGTTCGGTATGTAAAAGAGCTAAACAGCATCAAATTTGAGTATCGAAATGGTAAAAAAATAACTTAAGTGCGAATATGCGAACCTGGGGACCACCCCTTCATCCTCCTCAATCTTCATGAAACTCGGCACAACAGTTGGCGTTATATAGCTTTAGATGCCGTCAAAAGGAATTTAAGGCATCTGGACGGGTTCGGTATGTAAAAGAGCCAAACAGCGTCAAATTTGAGTATCGAAATGATAAAAAAATCACTGAAGTGCGAATATGCGAACCTCGGGACCACCCTTTTGTTCCTCTTTCAATCTTCATGAAACTTGGCAAAACAGTTGGCATTATATAGCTTCAGATGCTGTCAAATATTTCTTCAAAATGCTCCGACTACAGTTATCCGCGTCGCCCTTTAATTAACATTTATTATTATTTACGATTGTGTTTCAAGCAATATACGTCCATAACCGACGACGGTCTCCCTAGGAAAAAAAATATAAACCGATCTCCGCGGAAATATATAGGTTAGTCGCGTGACATCATATCAACAATTATTCTTGTTTTTAATAACAGCAAAATTTAGCATTCCTGTCCGTTTATAAAACACACTGAAATACAAAATATACCGTTAAAACAGAAAAAAAGAAAGATATCAATGGAAAGGGAGGTATGCTCAAAGTATTAAAATAACGAGAAATAACAGTCCGAAAACAAAGTTTTCGTATTGTTAAGTCACTATCGTATAAAGCACGATACCTTGTGCTAAATGTGTTCTTACAGGACCTTTCTTTAACTTTCAAAATTAACTCATAAAAAAATTACAACGCGTTAAAGACAGAAAATTTATTGCCACCGTGGCGTAACGAACGCATAGTTTGCTACAGATAAGACTTATGCATATTAATTGACACTGATGACCATAGCAGGATAGCTTTGATTAAAAAACTTGGAGGTTATTTCTCGGCATGCACGTGCATATTCACACGTAACTGATTATTTACCAGTTCAATATTCAAATTTGACGCTGTTGGGTTCCCTTACATACCAAACCTTTCCAGATGTATACAATTCCCCAAGGTAGTATGTATAGCAATATTAAACATCTTTTTATCTGACTTGTATTTGATAATGTGTATTTATTAATATCTAATATCGAACCCACTGCTAGCAGCAAGTTCGATGTTAGAATGTCGAATATCGAACACATACTCGCAGCAGCGAGTTCGATTTTCGAATGTCGAATATCGAACCCACTGCTAACTGCACACCCGTTTTCGATTTTATGATTTTTCATCATGGTAGAATCTTCCCTTACATATCTAAGCATGCAATTCTAAATGTCTAAATGTTCCTGTTCGAATCGAACTAATTCACGTCTGCGCATACTGATTATATAAATATAGTCTTTAAATTCAAAATATTCATTATATTATAATGGACACTTGTATCAAGAAAATATGTGTTTGTCTGTTTAAATTTTGTTTAACGCCACTTTCAGCAATTTTTCCGCTATATCATGGCGTCCAGTTTTTATTTGGGGAGGGAGCCGGAGTACCAGGAGAAAACCCCGACCTTCGCTAGGACATCTAGCAATCCTTGTCAATTAAGATTGGAGTCGAACGCACATTGCGCGCATTGAGGCTCGAACCTGCTATATCTGTGTTGACAGACCACGCGATCAATAGTAGACTAATACCTTAACAACTCGGCCATCGGTACCACAGAAAATATGTGCCGCCATGAGATATTTCGTATGGTTGGTACTGATTGATGTTATCTAGATCGCTGTAGTATGTGTATTAATATTTTTGATTTGCGGTAAATGGTTTATATCAATATGCAGTTTGATGTGTATTGATGGGTAGACGCGGTCGTCGATTTTACTGTACGTCACTGTAGTCATATGAGTCACTAACTGGGAAGCAATGAAGGCAGGTTTTTAAATTGTCAGAAATGGTAGTATTGTATTTCTCTCAACACACACAGAATTATCAGCCCGAAAACCTAGATACTGAAATATATATAATTATCCTATAAACGCTAGCCATGTTAACTGTGATATAACGGGACCTTTCCTTTAATTTAACTTTTTTTGTCATAAATACAAGATTTATAAACAATTCATAGGGGAAAACACAGAAGAAAAAGTGTATTACCTCTTGGCCCTACGAACTCTTATAATATTGCTACAGCTGTACAACTTTGAATCAAGCGCTTGGGCCGTGTCTCGGCACGGCACGGTCTTGGACCACTGTATCGTTACTGTTTACTGTGTATCAGAGATCAATTGCCACTTTATTAATACTTATACTCTAAGTATAATATACTATAAGTATATAAATATTTGGACTTCCTGTGACAAGTTATTTTATCGTCATTTATTTTATCTACGGTAAAATTGATTTTTTCGTTTTGGAAATTTAGCGTTTTTGTTTAAAAATATTTGATTTATACGGTTTACAAAAATGATGAGTTAGATTACTGTCAGATTAATACGTCATTGGATACGAATATCGTCGTATGCTTGTACACATGTACTATATTTATCTCTAGATTCAAGTCGGTTAATGAAGCTATATTTACGCATAGCGGATAAGACCGAGTAGTCCAAATCGCTGGACATAGTGCAGAGTAATTTTAACTACAGTGTCTCAACGGTATCAGATAGTATACCAAGGCGTATATATACTAGCCCAGGTGTTTGATTTCACTATTCGCTATATTGAAGATGTCTGGCTCTGAACAATGCAAAATTCAGTTATTAGCATTAAATCTACCCTAGCGAGCTAATGATATCACTCCTGTTTTCCATAGCACATGGTTTATATCAATATGCAGTTTGATGTGTATTGATGGGTAGACGCGGTCGTCGATTTTACTGTACGTCACTGTAGTCATTTGAGTCACTAACTGGGAAGCAATGAAGGCAGGTTTTTAACTTGTCAGAAATGGTAGTATTGTATTTCTCTTAACACACAGAGAAATACCAGCCCGAAAACTAAGTTACTGAAATATATATAATTATCGTATAAACGCTAGCCGTGTTAACTGTGTTATAACGGGACCTTTCCTTTTATTTAACTTTAATGTCATAAATACAAGATTTATAAACAATTCATAGGGGAAAACGCAGAAGAAAAAGTGTATTACCTCTTGGCCATACGAACTCTTATAATATTGCTACAGCTGTACAACTTTGAATCGAGAGCTTGGGCCGTGTCTCGGCACGGCACGGTCTTGGACCACTGTATCGTTACTGCTTACTGTGTATCAGAGATCAATTGCCACTTTATTAATACTTATACTTATAAGTATATAAATACTTGGACTTCCTGTGACAAGTTATTTTATCGTTATATATTTTATCTACGGTAAAATTGATTTTTTCGCGTGGGAAAATTTAGCGTTTTTGTTTAAAATATTTGATTTATACGGTTTACAAAAATGATGAGTTAGATTACTGTCAGATTAATACGTCATTGGATACGAATATCGTCGTATGCTTGTACACATGTACTATATTTATATCTAGATTCAAGTCGGTTAATGAAGCTATATTTACGCATAGCGGATAAGACCGAGTAGTCCAAATCGCTGGACATAGTGCAGAGTAATTTTAACTACAGTGTCTCAACGGTATCAGATAGTATACCAAGACGTATATATACTATCTCAGGGATTTAATTTCACTATTCGCTAGATTGAAGATGTCTTGTCACTGAACAATGCAAAATTCAGTTATTAGCATTAAATCTACCCCAGCGAGCTAATGATATCACTCCTGTTTTCCATTGCACTCAGAGTTGTTTCTGCTTCGTTTTTGGTAGTTTTATGTTTTTGGTCTACTTGTTCTCTTTCTTCCTGGTTTTATTCGTGATATCTTTTCCTGAACATTGCTAAATTCAGTTATCAGCATTAAATCTACCTTAAACTTGAAGACGCTACCAATGTTCTTATTACGACCTGTCACTTAGAACAGCTGATGGGAATAGATTTGGGAAAATATAAACTAGACTATGTAAAACGTATATGCAATATCTCTTCCCGAAACATATATTATCACTCACTTTGTCCTTAGCTCTCAGAGAGGTTTGTTCCGCTTTTTTGTTAGTTTTATATTTTTGATCTGATGTTTTTACTATGAGTTTTCTGTTAGGCATGGATTTGTAATTTGCTGCATAATCAGCTCTGTCGTATTTTCTTGTAGGTCTTAAAGATTGTTTGCTAGTAATGTATTAATGGGTGTAGTTGATGCAATATAATTACAGGTTATTACACAGTCAATGTGCTGCAAGTATCACTACAGACTCTTTTTAAGGTTTGGATATTATGCTAGGATACATTCCAAGACATATGTCTTACATATAAAATTTACATGGAAATCAGTAGGTGCAATATAATCTCATGCACATTTCAGTGTCTGGATACAGGCAAAATATCTAGGAAAATATCATTTAAACCATAATCCATGGAGAAACCTGTACTTGCTAACCAATATAATCACTAGCTTTTGTAAAACTAGAAATTGATACTGACTGCAGTTGAAAAATAAAGAATTCCAAGCACTAGGCTGAAGCAACAACTTCATCCTCTGTTTTATTTGTGTCGTTTTTTTCTGTTGTGGATGAATATTTTTTTTCATAGTGATTTACGATTGTTTTGCTACCACTTCGAATTTTGGTTCCATGACTAAAGTTGAAGGCTTTAACCAAATTCAAAGATTTATTGCAGCGGAAATGCTATTTTTTATCAAACAATGTACTTCGATACCATGAAAATAAAGTATGTTTTAATGTTCCATGCGTACCTATTAAATAGACAAACGGCACGAACTTTAATATAAGGTAAACAAATGAATGTTACCTTTCGTGCTCATTACAGGTTATAATTACATTATGTGATAAGAAATATCGGATCGCTTTTTAAAAACCACTTTATAATATTTTTTTCCTTAAAACTAATGGGAGAGACATGAATGTATCATTTAATTTTACACAACATTTGCAAAACAGTGTACGAAATGACTAACTACAAAATTAACAAACAAAATGGGTAAAATGTGGAATTTAATCTAATTCAGACAAAAAAGAACAAGACGAACATTGTATCTTGCACAAAAAGAAGAAAGAAAAGTTTTAATTATATTACTAAGTTGTCCAAAGTAAGCTATATTTCAGGGAGTCCTAATGATCTAAGCAAGGCATTAATTATCTTCTTTTCTCTGTCACTAAGTGTTCCAAGGTTTAAAACTTTCCGAAACAAAGAAGGTACACTGCTGTCAATGGCGACAATGATTCGTGCTATCAACGCGAATCCCCCTGTTGTGAATGCAGCAACAAGCATCAATGCAACTCTGACTATGGCACGGATGTGATCAACTATGTTCATTTCCGAAATAACAGACATAAAAATTGTCCAAAGTGCACCACATACGTAGGTGTTACGTAGCAAGTCGTATAAGGCCATTGCCCGCGTCAATGTATTGGCACCTGCTTGATTCCAAGCATTTGCAAATACATCGATTGCCTGTTGCACTGCACTAGATCGGACTGTCGACTGCAAAACCCTCTCAACACTGCGCATTGCTGCGATTTCATTCAAATTTGCTCGTATACCATTTGCACTCAGCAAAAACAGAATTAATTCTACTAAAATGCTTATCGACTGATAAATAATAACCAACATTCCAGAAGACTGGTCTCTCATTACAATAGTTTCGGTATACTTTTCACCATTTTTAGATAAATCAGCATGTAGGCCATCATCATGGTGTGTAAGATTGATTGTATAGGTTTCAGCTAAGAAGGCTTCTTTTAGCATATTAACTCCATCCAGACCTATTATTTCTAGAATTTCTTTCTCCATTGATGTTACATCTTTTTCCATAATCATTGATGTTGCTCTCTTTGCCAATAGAACTTCTGTTGCTGCAGCTTCTGTCAATATCTTTACAATTTCCTTAGCCTTACTAACAAATTCATCGTGGTATTTCATAAAATGCACACCTCTAATCTCTTTGATTGCTTTGGCAACAATTTCTTTCTCTAAAATATGATCGATGCTTGTTATTTTCGATGCATATCTCATACGTCAAATAAACATTATTTGCCTTGAATTTACTTAATCCAATACACTTAATTTACTATATATCAGTAACTTTAATAATGTTGTGTGTATATATTTACAACGTAGATTAAATATGACTGTGTTTGCTTTTATTATCTAACGGAAAATACGTTGATTCAAATATATATTGTGTAAAAATCACAATAATATGCGCTAAAATTTGAATATTTTTTAATCAAAAGCCCAGGTGTAAGCAAGCGTCATTACTTAAATAAAAAGACATTCTAAAACAACTATCAAGTTTACCTGTCGTCATTGTCTTCTGTATGTAACAAGTAGTCGACCTTCTATGCTTGCAAAATAATTTTTCTGCTGCAAAAATATATTCAAGATGTTACGAACAACCACAATATTAGCAAGGTAATGTATGAATAAAACTACTGAATGTGCCCTTTTACTTGATTAACAATGAGATATGACATAAGCAACACTTAAGGTTTTGTAATTTTAAAAATGTTTTAGGTCTATTAGTGTCGTTGATATAGAAGAAGTCGGAGTACTGGTTGGTAATTACGAACAGGGAACATTATCAAAAAAGAGATAAATTACCCATCTCAAGTAAGATTTGAACAGGAATGTACTTCTGAGATACATCAAACCAAACTCTAGCTATGACGTCATTTTGAAATGAAGGGGTAAAGTTGGGGTTGCTGACACCAGATGTTATTAAAGAAACACATTTCATTTTTGTGTTTGATTGTGGTAAATTGTGTTGTGCTTCATATTCTTCCACAATGCCAATTAAGTTCAGATTTGTTCGCGCGCTTGAGAAAAAAATACACATATGGATTCTGTGCATACATCTGGTGGCCTCGCTGGACGAGTGGTCAAGGTAGTTCGTCTACTATTGATCACGTGGTCTGTCAACGCGTAGATTGCGGGTTCGATTCTCACTGCAGGCAGGAAGTACTCGACTCCAATCTTAATTGACAAGGATTGCCAGTTTTCCTATCGCAGGTTGGGGGTTTTCTTCGGGTACTCCGGCTTCCTCCTCAATTAAAACTGGACGCCATGATATAGCAGAAAAATTGCTGAAAGTGGCGTAAAAGACCATCAAACAAAATCAAACATATATCTTCTACGTGACCGGAATATGACTGGCCTGCAATATTAGATAATTTTTGCCATCATATTTGCCATAATAGTGCAGACACCTTCCTCGTTTGAGGTTTATTTCTTAAGGGATAGTGTGTCATATTATCATACATCATCAATGTAAATAAGCATTAATTGTAGCTTTACAACCCCTCAAACTGGAACTACCTAAAAATTATTATATGAAGATCCAATCCTGCGTGAATTTAGTCGTCTCACCAAACTGTAAGATGAACTTAGTATTAAGTGCGCAAGTAGCACTTAAAAACTAAAGTCCCGTTCAATTTGGTGTGTATTGAAAACAGCTACATTGATTTTAATTGATGTTAGTTAAGATTACAATGTTCATAACGGAAGCTGAGGTTAATATATAGTTTAACTGCCCTAACGTTCATAGAGCATCAGGAGACCGTGAAATGTTCCGACCCAGACTGATGTGACAAAATTCGCTTTTTTGCATATGGCGAGCTCTCTAACGTCCTACGCCAATCAATCAATGCCTAAAAAGCGTTGGACGGCCGAGGCGTTTCGGACTATGTGGGTATACATGTTGTTGGCCATGTTAAAGAACGTTAAAACGTCATCCCGTTGTAAAACCACAGCCTGGGGGAATAATGTTTTAACAAACTGAAAAATTGGTAAGCGCGATTTACCCTAAAAAAACAACTTCGCGTAATGAACCAATGCTCTTGTCTCAAAATTGCAGGAAGTATAGTAAAGTGCAGACTCAAATATATATTAATTAAATTTAAATTAAGTATTAATTTAATAAAGAAAATGTATAGCGTACAATTACAAGCAACCATGTACGCGAAAACAACATTAGAAATACTAACTGAGTGGTGATGACGGATACAGTTTAAGAGTTGCCTAAGACGAGAATAAGTTAAAAATATATATTCGTTAAAAAATGTTCGAAACAGTAACACTAGTAAAAACGTAAGGTGAAAGTTTACTTCTTACATCCAGATAACATCATAGATTTGTTCTAAAACGCTGCTTTAACATATATGTGGCAAACACAGAGGGAAATGCTTTTTGTGTCCATTTTAAATTGGAAAGGTTGCTTTTTCTGAGGTAAAATTGTAGTACTGACATTATCAGATTTAAGCGTCGATGAACAATTAAGACTTGTGATTCTGGTTGTACACGAAGTAAAGTTAACATTTTATTATTTTCCTGTCTTTCTTTAAAAACATATCGTGCACAAGATGTATTGTATTTTTTTTATTTCTCATTCGACGTTTACATTTAATATTATTGAATATGATAGTCAAGTAACGTAAATTTAATAATGATTTATAAACTTCTGCAAGCAGCTATTTTCAGGATCAACAAAGTTTACATAGAAAAATAAACGCGCAAGGAAATGGATCAACAGAAGTCGTGGCAATATCAAAAAATGACAGCGGCTATGGTCCGTGTTCATGCTTCAAAGTATGACCTGAACATATCCACAAAAGAGAAACAAAAGAGAATCCGCCACCTGAAAACCCTCGAATGTATTGTCACCATCAAATAATGTTGCGTTTACATGTCTTTAAATAAATAAAACCTTACCTTTATTTTTCGATGTTGATAAAAACCCTATATGATGATAGCACAAATGCAGGCAAACTAATAACTGTAGAACGCTTTTTTACTGTTTTGACCCGTAGAAAGTTAGTCATTGAGGTACTTGATAACCAAACGGATGCAGATTTGTTAACGGAAAACATCATTTCCGTAACTGCACAAAATTAAGCACTCATATTCTAGTATTACTAATGCATTATTAAAATTGTGGCATGGACTTACCAGAAATACTTCAGAAAAACTTATGTTGAATATTAAGGTTTTGGATGTCCAGTAACAATTATCAGGTTTTCTTCATATTATTGATGAACACCCCAGGCAAATAAGTACATGTGGCATTTTAAAATAGCATTGAACATCAAGATAGACTGTTTCTTCAAATCTGTATATTGACAATTAACGGGCGTATTATGTGAAGTTGTCACTTTTTTCATATAATAAACGGGGTATCAAGGATTGAGTGATATGGGTAGTTAAGCTATCTACTGCCAATAAATAGGGTATCAACACTGCGTTGTGAGTTCAAACTAGACTATAGATAAGGGGCGTTGGAATATGACCTTAATTAAGAAGTATGTAAGGGTAAAAATGTTAATATTAATCCCCTTGTACAAAACACGATAATGAATTAAGATTATTATAGCAAAAAACATTAACAATACAGAAGTACGTTCACAATTCATTATTCGAATCCACACATTTATAGGTAATGAGAGGTTTACGGTCCAAAGCTCACCTGAGTTAATATGCAGCAAATAAATTTTTTTTATAAAACGAACATTGGCAGGTCCAGAGTTTCTCATAAAGATGGGTCACTGATCTGTGATCGCAAGTCTCCAAAAAGCTGGACACGTCTTTTTATCATGGATTGAATGAGGTGTTGGCTTCTTCATCATGAGCTTTAGATGTATAATCATTTCTTCTGAACAATTCATTAGCCTTCCTGTATTTACCAGCATAAAGAACTTTCCTATTCTGCAGTCAGACAGTCTTTCATGATAGGATTGTAACCAGTGGTAAACATCTTCAATACTTAGCTTGCTGGTGTATAGTGTAGCCCTACAGCATCAACACAAAAATGATGACATGACCACAGAACTGCAGGTTTGTTACAACTTATTTTTCTATTTAATTTCAAATTAAAAATGTTTCATTATTTTACCCGTTCAAATCCAAATATATTCATTTTTCAAGCTAGATTGATGATTTTTAGGTTTTTAATAATTCTTATCTTAAATTTAGCACTACATCCAAAGACTTGCTGGTTAAAGTCGCATGTTAACATTAAAATGTTTATTTCTGTGAAATTTATCTTCAATTTACAATTAATTAAGCAATAGAAATATTAATTAATGAGTTATTGGCAATTTCTTTGAAATTTACAACCTGTTAACTTAAGTTTTATTGCTCTCACCTTGACCTGAGGCAAGTGTAAGGCATGTGTATTGAATATTTTTTGCCACCTTTTTGGTGCATCTCAGGTATGTAAAAAGTTTTGTTTTTTTTTAATAGAATGTTTTTGGCCTTTTTTTCTCTAAAAGTTGAATTTTTAAAGCCAATCTTTATATTTTAAATATAATTTTGAATGTTTTTGTTCATTTATTTTCTGAATTATTTCAAATATTTAAATTTCTTTAACATTTTAGATAGTTAAAAGTCAAAATTGCCAAAAAAAAAGATTGACTTAATTACATGTAGCTTTCTACTTTCTGACACATTTTACTTTTTGTAGATATCTTAAAAAGCAAGAAAGTAACAGCCATTTTAGTGAGAGGGGTACAGTTGGAAAATTTGGTTATAATGAAGAGAAAATGGGGCTATTTTTCAGGCTTACAGTAGGTGCAATTGAATCCAAATATCTCCAAAACTATTGGTCAGACTGACATAAAATTTGGAAGAATGACTCGTATTATATCAAACAAGGCATATGGTAAGTTTTATTAAAATCTAGCAATTTTCAGCTTATAGTTAGGAACGACAACACAATTAATGACCTTTGCGAATGTAGTTCCCCATTAAATAGTGTATTTCTTTGTAATTTTTTTTCTTTGGCTTTTTTCTTGTTTTGGTTCTACTTTTGGGGCTTATTGGAAAGAAGGATCTTTGGAAAAAAAGTTAAAATTAAACATTTGATGAAATATAATGGATTAGGAGTAATTTGGTCTAGTGGAAGGATTGCCAATTTCCTGTTTTCAGAGTCTCTCGGACTTCATCCCTTAAGATAGGGATGCTTCCAGAGCTTTAAAAAGAGTTAACATTGATCAATTTTTCTAAATTTTGGATATAGTTTGTAAGTGGTATGGTACTTTCAGACTACCAAATGGCATTCCAGGGGAATCAGTGGAATTTTTTTAAATTGACTTTATGTTAATATAAACAAAGAGGGAAAAAGAGGTCTTCAACAATTGTATTTTCGTTCCTAGGAGCCAGAATGAGGTGAGTAAAAAAAGTTAGATTTTTCACTCTACATTGGCACTAAAGGCAAAATTTTTGTTAAGTTCAATGAAAAACAATATAAATTCAAGAAATGTATGAAAATTAAACAGTTTTGTTGTTTTTTTAGGGTCTTTTTTTAAATTTGGTTCAAAATTATTACTTTTCTATATGATTTTCTATTAAGGGTCTCCTATTGGCCACCCCTCTTTTTGTTGACATAATAAATACCCATTTCCATGGTAAAACAAGTTGTAGGATTTAAAAATGGTGGTGTTTTTAAAAAATATAGCCATAAAATTGAGAAAAACTGTGCTATTGGGCTTTAAGGAGATGGCTTAATTTAGCAAGGAGCTTGCACATCCAATCCAATGGCAATTATGGAGCTTTGAATTGTTAACTGCCAGAAGCCAGGGGGTGGAGACAGATGCACATGTGTGCATGGATTGGCATACAGGATACAGCAGGGGATACTTCATTTTTTATTAATGCTGATGATTTGCAACTGTGCCACAACAGGAAAGTGTGAATGTCGGCCATCTTGTGTCTGCCTCTGGGCTTCAACAACAGTAGATTAGGCCACCCTGCACCTTTGCGGTCTTGTAAAATTGCTTGAAAAATGGCAAAAAACAACATTGGTAGTCTATTCTGGTTACTTTTAAATGATAGAGTTTTTTTTCTTTGTTTACCTGAAAAGGGGGCGGGGGGGGGGGGGAGGGTAGAGACTTTTGAATTATGTTTACTGTGAAAAAGGAGCAGGTTGACCTATAATTATTTTCATCTGTATACATGTGTTTGTTTATTGCATTTTAAAAATGAAACAACAATATAGAATCTTTTTGGAAAATCTGGTTGGCCCTTAAAAGGGCCTTTTTTCAATAATCAGCAGGATCTCTGTGTAGTTTCTACTTGGAGCAGTCACTGTTGTGTACAGTTCAGATCTAGCTGTCCTTTCTTGAACTCTGGATTCTTACTGTGCAGATCTTTTGTCTTGTGTTCTTGAAGTCTGACAACACTTTACTGGAGTGGTCTTCATTTTCTGTATTTAGCTATTTGTAGGTATTTAGTGCTATCTTCACATAGCTAACATCTCTCTGTAATACTTGTCTGTAGACTGTAGAGTAGTGTATGAAGCATTCACTGTCAACTAATCTCAAGGTGCCAGGTACACTCTTCTCTTCTTGTTCTGTTATCAAGTTGCTGGATTTACCATCTGAGGAGTGAAATGTGAGATGGTATTGATTAGAACCTGCTGTCATCTCTGTCATTCCATGTACATCTAGACTGTGTTCATGAACCTCCAGTCTTGACTTGAGTCCATGTGATTGAATGAGGTGTTGGCTTCTTCATCATGGGCTTTAGATGTATAATCATTTCTTCTGAACAATTCATTAGCCTTCCTGTATTTACCAGCATAAAGAACTTTCCTATTCTGCAGTCAGACAGTCTTTCATGATAGGATTGTAACCAGTGGTAAACATCTTCAATACTTAGCTTGCTGGTGTATAGTGTAGCCCTACAGCATCAACACAAAAATGATGACATGACCACAGAACTGCAGGTTTGTTACAACTTATTTTTCTATTTAATTTCAAATTAAAAATGTTTAATTATTTTACCCGTTCAAATTCAAATATATTCATTTTTCAAGCTATATTGATGATTTTTAGGTTTTTAATAATTCTTATCTTAAATTTAGCACTACATCCAAAGACTTGCTGGTTAAAGTCGCATGTTAACATTAAAATGTTTATTTCTGTGAAATTTATCTTCAATTTACAATTAATTAAGCAATAGAAATATTAATTAATGAGTTATTGGCAATTTCTTTGAAATTTACAACCTGTTAACTTAAGTTTTATTGCTCTCCCCTTGACCTGAGGCAAGTGTAAGGTATGTGTATTGAATATTTTTTGCCACCTTTTTGGTGCATCTCAGGTATGTAAAAAGTTTTGTTTTTTTTTAATAGAATGTTTTTGGCCTTTTTTTCTCTAAAAGTTGAATTTTTAAAGCCAATCTTTATATTTTAAATAGAATTTTGAATGTTTTTGTTCATTTATTTTCTGAATTATTTCAAATATTTAAATTTCTTTAACATTTTAGATAGTTAAAAGTCAAAATTGCCAAAAAAAATAGATTGACTTAATTACATGTAGCTTTCTACTTTCTGACACATTTTACTTATTTTAGATATCTTAAAAAGCAAGAAAGTAACAGCCATTTTAGTGAGAGGGGTACAGTTGGAAAATTTGGTTATAATGAAGAGAAAATGGGGCTATTTTTCAGGCTTACGGTAGGTGCAATTGAATCCAAATATCTCCAAAACTATTGGTCAGACTGACATAAAATTTGGAAGAATGACTCGTATTATATCAAACAAGGCATAGGGTAAGTTTTATTAAAATCTAGCAATTTTCAGCTTATAGTTAGGAACGACAACACAATTAATGACCTTTGCCAATGTAGTTCCCCATTAAATAGTGTATTTCTTTGTAATTTTTTTTCTTTCGCTTTTTTCTTGTTTTGGTTCTACTTTTGGGGCTTATTGGAAAGAAGGATCTTTGAAAAAAAAAGTTAAAATTAAACATTTGATGAAATATAATGGATTAGGAGTAATTTGGTCTAGTGGCAGGATTGCCAATTTCCTGTTTTCAGAGTCTCTCGGACTTCATCCCTGAAGATAGGGATGCTTCCAGAGCTTTAAAAAGAGTTAATATTGATCAATTTTTCTAAATTTTGGATATAGTTTGTAAGTGGTATGGTACTTTCAGACTACCAAATGGCATTCCAGGGGAATCGGTGGAATTTTTTTAAATTGACTTTATGTTAATATAAACAAAGAGGGAAAAAGAGGTCTTCAACAATTGTATTTTCGTTCCTAGGAGCCGGAATGAGGTGAGTAAAAAAAGTTAGATTTTTCACTCTACATTGGCACTAAAGGCAAAATTTTTGTTAAGTTCAATGAAAAACAATATAAATTCAAGAAATGTATGAAAATTAAACAGTTTTGTTGTTTTTTAGGGTCTTTTTTTAAATTTGGTTCAAAATTATTACTTTTCTATATGATTTTCTATTAAGGGTCTCCTATTGGCCACCCCTCTTTTTTTTGACATAATAAATACCCATTTCCATGGTAAAACAAGTTGTAGGATTTAAAAATGGAGGTGGTTTTAAAAAATATAGCCATAAAATTGAGAAAAACTGTGCTATTGGGCTTTAAGGAGATGGCTTAATTTAGCAAGGAGCTTGCACATCCAATCCAATGGCAATTAAGGAGCTTTGAATTGTTAACTGCCAGAAGCCAGGGGGTGGAGACAGATGCACATGCGTGCATGGATTGGCATACAGGATACAGCAGGGGATACTTCATTTTTTTAATGCTGATGATTTGCAACTGTGCCACAACAGGAAAGTGTGAATGTCGGCCATCTTGTGTCGGCCTCTGGGCTTCAATAACAGTAGATTAGGCCACCCTGCACCTTTGCGGTCTTGTAAAATTGCTTGAAAAATGGCAAAAAACAACATTGGTAGTCTATTCTGGTTACTTTTAAATGATAGAGTTTTTTTTCTTTGTTTTCCTGAAAAGGGGGGGGGGGGTAGAGACTTTTGAATTATGTTTACTGTGAAAAAGGAGCAGGTTGACCTATAATTATTTTCATCTGTATACATGTGTTTGTTTATTGCATTTTAAAAATGAAACAACAATATAGATTCTTTTTGGAAAATCTGGTTAGCCCTTAAAAGGGCCTTTTTTCAATAATCAGCAGGATCTCTGTGTAGTTTCTACTTGCAGCAGTCACTGTTGTGTACAGTTCAGATCTAGCTGTCCTTTCTTGAACTCTGGATTCTTACTGTGCATATCTTTTGTCTTGTGTTCTTGAAGTCTGACAACACTTTACTGGAGTGGTCTTCTTTTTCTGTATTTAGCTATTTGTAGGTACAGTTAGGTGCAGTCCTAACATAACATAAAGTTAACTTAAACCAGTCCAAATCTCTGGTCAAAATCTCTGCTTTTGAGAAAAAAAAATCTCTGCTTTTTGACCAAAAACCAGTCAATTAGACCGCTTTGACAGGACAAAATTTTGTCCCAATCTCTGCTTTAAATATAGTCAAATTCTCTGCTTTTGTCAAGTGGACAAAAACGGTCCAAATCTCTGCTTTTGTCAAATTGACAAAAACGGTCAAAATCTCTGCTCTCAAATGTCACGTGACAAAAATGTCCAGAGGACAAAAATTGTCTTAATCTCTGCTTTCCAATTGTCACGTGACCAAAATGTCCAGTGGACAAAAATTGTCAAAATCTCTGCTTTTCAATTTTCAAGTCACAAAATGTCCCTTTGAACAAAAAGTCAAAATATATGCTTTATTTAATCATTTCGTTACAAATTGTCAATTAGACAATCATCAAAAATTAGTTAACGAAATCTACGGCAGTCTATTTTAAAGAACGCGATTTCTTTCCCGTCCGCGTTTCGATAAATGTATAGCAAGCCGTTGTGGTTACATATTTAGACTGTAGCTCTCCCTACATTTCTATTATTATGTTATTGTTATTATGAGTGAGCAATCATATTTTGTGTAGTTGAATAAAAATATAAAAGTATAAATATTTTTATTTAATAATAAATACTGTTACAACTCACCTGTATGTTGGTATCATTAAATCTATTATTACTATTTACATTTCACTTTTAATTTTACACTAAATAATATTATTCATTAGTTTTCAAATCTTGGCTGCCTACATCCTAGGATATGCATTTTAACCTCAAATCCACATTTTAAAACAAGTCACCCATAAAATCACAAATTAAAACCTCTTCTTCATATCAAATCACTCCTTAAAAAATAGAAATATAAAATTACAACCATATTAAATACATTATATCACTCTAGAAACTTTTGCGATGCAATTAAAAAACATATTTCTCATACAAAATCACTCCAAATACTTAAGCGATGCAATTGAAAACCCTATTTCACATATCAAATCAATCCTGATCCCATAGCAATGCAATTAAGAACCATAATTCACATTAGAATTTAATCCTGAGACATTTATAATGCAAATATAAACTATATTTAACATATAAAATCAATCAGGAGACTATAGCAATGCAATTTAAACCATATTCCACATTTCACTCTGGAGACCTTAATAGCCATGCAATTCCAAACCATATTTTATATATAAAATCAATCCTGAGACCATATAGATGGAATTAAAACCATATTCTGCTTATAAATCAATCGTGAAACCTTGGCAATACAATTAAACAATATATTTAACAAATAAAATCACTAGAAAGACTTTAGCAGTGTAATCAAAAATCATATCTCACATATAGAACCACTCTGGAGACCTAAGAGATGCAATTAAAATCCATATTTAACATATAAAATCAATCTCGAAACTTTACCAATGCAACTAGAAACCATATTTCACATATAAAATCATTCCTGAAGCCTTGGTAATGCCATAAAAAACAATATGTCACATATAAAATCACTCTGGAGACTTAAGAGATGCAATTAAAATCCATATTTAACATATAAAACCAATCTCGAGACTTTAGCAGTGCAACTAGAAACCATATTTCATATATAAAATCATTCCTGACGCCTTGGCAATGCCATAAAAAACAATATGTCACATATAAAATCACTCTGGAGACATAAGAGATGCAATAAAAATCCATATTTAACATATAAAACCAATCTCGACACTTTACCAATGCAACTAGAAACCATATTTCACATATAAAATCACTCTGGAGACCTAAGAGATGCAATTGAAATCCATATTTAACATATAAAATCAATCTCGACACTTTACTAATGCAACTAGAAACCATATTTCACATATAAAATCATTCCTGAAGCCTTGGTATTGCCATAAAAACAATATGTCACATATAAAATCACTCTGGATACATAAGAGATGCAATTAAAATCAATATTTAACATATAAAACCAATCTCGAGACTTTAGCAGTGCAACTAGAAACCATATTTCACATATAAAATCATTCCTTTAGCCTTGGTTATGCCATAAAAAACAATATCTCACATATAGAATCACTCTGGAGACCTAAGAGATGCAATTAAAATCCATATTTAACATATAAAATCAATCTCGACACTTTACCAATGCAACTAGAAACCATATTTCACATATAAAATCATTCCTGAAGCCTTGGTAATGCCATAAAAACAATATGTCACATATAAAATCACTCTGGAGACATAAGAGATGCAATTAAAATCCATATTTAACATATAAAACCAATCTCGAGACTTTAGCAGTGCAACTAGAAACCATATTTCACATATAAAATCATTCCTGTAGCCTTGGTTATGCCATAAAAAACAATATCTCACAAATAGAATCACTCTGGAGACCTAAGAGATGCAATTAAAATCCATATTTAACATATAAAATCAATCTCGACACTTTACCAATGCAGTGGCGTAGCTGTTTATTAGCACTGTAAGCATGTGCTTACAAATAAATCAAAGCTGGCTGTGATAACTTACTATCTGATATTCATGTTTTTGTGCATTTTTAATCATTACTTCAATAGCGAAATGTGTGGGTAAAAGTGCCTGGAGAAGGCCAAAGTCATCCTTCGACTTCCAAATTCTGTTCAGCTTCTGGTAGGCTGCCTCCCCCCAGACCCCCTGCTTACAGCTTTAAAAATCGTGGCTACGCCACTGCAATGCAACTAGAAACCATATTTCACATATAAAATCACTCTGGAGACCTAAGAGATGCAATTAAAATCCATATTTAACATATATAATCAATCTCGACACTTTACCAATGCAACTAGAAACCATGTTTCACATATAAAATCATTCCTGAAGCCTTGGAAATGCCATGAAACAATATGTCACATATAAAATCCCCCTGGAGACATAAGAGATGCAATTAAAATCCATATTTCACAAATAAAATCAATTTCGAGACTTTAGAAACCATATTTCATATATAAGATCATTCCTGAAGCCTTGGTAATGCCATAAAAACAATATCTCACATATAAAATCACTCTGGAGACCTAAGCGATGCAATTAAAAACCATATTTCACAAATAAAATCATTCCTGCGACCATAGTGATGGGAAAAAACTATATTTTACAAAATAATATCAATCCTGAGACCTGAGCTATAAAAGTAAAAACCATTCTTTTATGTATAAAATCACTCTGGGGATATTAGTGATGGAATTAAAACCATATTTTACATATAAAATTATTCCTGATACCCAAAAGATGCAACCAAAATGTCATGAATGTGGGTTTAACCATTGTAAATATATGATATTTTACATTTTTGTTTAATTGTTGTGTACTTTAATAAGATTTAGTTGTTAAAATACAGAACTCTCATAGATTTTTAACCTTTTTTTATTATTATCACACATTTTGGATATGCAATGTACTTTCAATTGGATACATGTAGACTTAATTTATATTTTGAATGATTGCTAAGTTCAAGAGTTGTAATTTATTATGATATCGAAGAATTGCTTGAATTATAGATTTTTATATAACAAAGATATGTCTCACTTTATTGGACTATACATTAATATTTAATTAAAGGAAACAACGGCGCAATAAGTATATGTTTCCGTGCCGATTTAAAACATTTGATATCCTCCAGAAACACGTAAATAGCAAACAAATCTGCAATTCTTTCATTAACTAATTTTGTATTTTATCGATTGTTTTTTTGTAGTAGGATTTTAATAAACGACAAAGGATTTGATTCATCTTTCGTATACTTTTCATTCCGACAACGCGCAGATAAAATAAATGGACGTACGGTACAACCAGTCGGTCTTTCGTAAAAAAATTGTCAAAAAACATTAAAAAGGTAAAAGTTAAAAGTGTTTTAAAGTGCTGTCGAAAGGTTAGCAAGTTGACATAGTCAGATAGTGGACATAAATTTCCAAGAAAATAAAAAATGTCCAGTGGACAAAATTGTCACGTGACAAAATTGTCAGAACAAAAAATGTCCTGTTGACAAACTTGTCACGTGACAAAATTATCAAGAGAAAAAAAAATGTCCAGAGGACAGAAATTGTCAAAAGACAAAAAAGTCCAGTGGATAAAAATTGTCAAAAGAACAAAAATGTCCAGTGGACAGAAATTGTCAAATGGACAGAAATATATTGTATAAAAAAATTGTCAAAAGAACAGCCCAAGTTAACTTGGGTTGTCAAAATCTCTGCTCAAACCAGTCGAATTCTCTGCTCGAAGTTAACTTAAAGCAGTCAGAATCTCTGCTTTACAAGTTAACTAGCATGTTATGTTAGGACTGCACCCAACTGTATTTAGTGCTATCTTCACATAGCTAACATCTCTCTGTAATACTTGTCTGTAGACTGTAGAGTAGTGTATGAAGCATTCACTGTCAACTAATCTCAAGGTGCCAGGTACACTCTTCTCTTCTTGTTCTGTTATCAAGTTGCTGGATTTACCATCTGAGGAGTGAAATGTGAGATGGTATTGATTAGAACCTGCTGTCATCTCTGTCATTCCATGTACATCTAGACTGTGTTCATGAACCTCCAGTCTTGACTTGAGTCCATGTGATTGAATGAGGTGTTGGCTTCTTCATCATGAGCTTTAGATGTATAATCATTTCTTCTGAACAATTCATTAGCCTTCCTGTATTTACCAGCATGAAGAACTTTCCTATTCTGCAGTCAGACAGTCTTTCATGATAGGATTGTAACCAGTGGTAAACATCTTCAATACTTAGCTTGCTGGTGTATAGTGTAGCCCTACAGCATCAACACAAAAATGATTACACCACAGAACTGCAGGTTTGTTACAACTTAATTTTCTATTTAATTTCAAATTGAAAATGCTTCGTTATTTTACCCGTTCAAATCCAAATATATTCATTTTTCAAGCTAGATTGATGATTTTAAGGTTTTTAATAATTCTTATCTTAGATTTAGCACTACATCCAAAGACTTGCTGGTTAAAGTCGCATGTTAACATTAAAATGTTTATTTCTGTGAAATTTATCTTCAATTTACAATTAATTAAGCAATAGAAATATTAATTAATGAGTTATTTGCAATTTCTTTGAAATTTACAACCTGTTAACTTAAGTTTTATTGCTCTCCCCTTGACCTGAGGCAAGTGTAAGGTATGTGTATTGAATATTTTTTGCCACCTTTTTGGTGCATCTCAGGTATGTAAAAAGTTTTTTTTTTAAATAGAATGTTTTTGGCCTTTTTTCTCTAAAAGTTGAATTTTTAAAGCCAATCTTTATATTTTAAATAGAATTTTGAATGTTTTTGTTCATTTATTTTCTGAATTATTTCAAATATTTAAATTTCTTTAACATTTAAGATAGTTAAAAGTCAAAATTGCCAAAAAAAAAAGATTGACTTAATTACATGTAGCTTTCTACTTTCTGACACATTTTACTTTTTGTAGATACCTTAAAAAGCAAGAAAGTTACAGCCATTTTAGTGAGAGTGGTACAGTTGGAAAATTTGGTTATCATGAAGAGAAATTGGGGCTATTTTTCAGTGCAATTGAATCCAAATATCTCCAAAACTATTGGTCAGACTGACATAAAATTTGGAAGAATGACTCATATTATATCAAACAAGGCATAGGGTAAGTTTTATTAAAATCTAGCAATTTTCAGCTTAATCAAAGGATTACTTTATCCATATGACTTTATCCGTCATAAGTCAGCGAGTAAATTATTAGAGATTATATCAATTCGAAAAGAAAAACATTTCCCTTAATGTGATCGATCAAATGATTTGTCAATATATTAATGAGGTGTTAAAAACAATTATTCAACACAACACATTAATTAACCCAATAAAACGAAGTTTATACAAATTTAACAGAACGCAGCAATGTATATTAGATATTTCAGTTATTTCTTCGCGTTTTTTTCCATAAAAATTTTAAAAATCATTACTTTTTATAAGCTTAAATAAGCTTTTTATTACATTATTTGGATGTACACTGTCAGTGGTGTTCGTCGGTGTTAGACTGGCTCTTATAGTTATAAACATATTTATTTTCCCTAAACGACACTATAAATATATAAATAAAGATGAAAATAGTTTTTTAGGAGTGTGTTGTATTTTTTTAAGGTGGTCGGTGGTGTTCGGCGGTGTTAGGTGGTGTTCGGTGGTGAAAAGACCTACCGGGCATTTCCTAGCTAAGTTTGTCAGGGTTTCGTAGACACATGTGGACACAGAAACCCTGACTTGTGAGGACAAATAAGGTGGATTGAAAAATTAAGCTGGACAAACATATTGCTTTGGACACACTATTGCACGAAGTAATCTAAACTAAAACAAGAATACCACGTTATACGATTTATTTTACTTTTAGCAAAATTTACGAAAATAATTATGACTTTAGTTCAACATTAAAATAACACTTGTTGTTTTATTCCTATTGGATCCTTTGGCCCCTTTTAACTTGAAAAACAGTAATAGCTACATAAAAAATGATTGAAAAATGCATGCAGGGATTTTTATAAGGAATCTGATAAAAATATCTTACGAGATTTTCCTAAACACCGTCAACGGGGAGGGCGGTAATGGGTGACTGCATGACTGGGGCTATCTGTTTTATATCATTTATATGAGGGCCGAGATTAGTTTAACTCTGTTACCCAGCTGCAAAATCATTTTGGTCATCTGTGTTTTCAGGTCTCGCTCTTATTTGCTGGATTCGTCTTCTCATAAGTTGAGAGTACCGTTCCATGATCAAATAATGGCGCGCTGTTTCTTTCCACTCTTGGTATATAGCCAGATTTTTTACCCAATGATATATATGATAAACATGTACGTTTATATGATAATTATGATTATGATAATGTTCAGGATTCTAGATGCAGCTATGACCAAAAGATAGATGCAAGAGGTAAACAATTAGTCGATTTATGTATAACTGCAAATATGAGAATTTTAAATGGAAGAGTTATAGGGGACTTATTTGGTAAATACACATGTCATAAACCCACAGGATCAAGTGTTGTTGACTATGTCCTGGTGTCCGAAGAATTGTTATCAAAAATTTTATATTTTAAAGTTTCTGACTTTTTGCCTAATTTTTCTGATTGCCATTGCAAACTGTCTTTTAGCATTTTGGCAACTTATTCAATTGTTCAGACAAATAGTACTTTTCAAATGGCAAAACATCCAGGTAAATATATATGGACAAAAACATCCACACGTAATTTTCAGGATGCCCTTTGTCATCCAACTTGTAAAACTCTAATGAAAGACTTTATAACTGAAATTGAACATAAAGAAGTAGAAAACTCAGTCACTGACTTTGTTGATATATTAAAAGTGGCAGCTTCTAAAGGTAAAATTTTACACAATGGCTCTAAGAATAAGAAAAAAGTTTCATCTTGTAAGTATTTTGATACAGATCTATCTATTAAAAGGAAACAACTATTTAGTAAAGGCCATTTATTATCTAAATTTCCATTTGATCCTTTTATAAGAGGATCTTTCTATAAATGTTACAGAGAATACAACAAACTTCGTAAATACAAAAAGAGACATTTTAAACAAACTATATTAGACAGTTTAGACACCTTGCGTGATAATGATCCAAAACAATATTGGAAATTGATTAATACATTGAAAGAACAATCAGATGACAAAGTACATTGTGTAGAACCAGAGGCATGGCATAATCACTTTTCTGATTTGAATAAAATACCTATAGTTAATATTCCTAGGCTTAATGAAATTGACAAGGAGGTTATGAACATGGAAAATATCAAAAGCTTTTGTGAGCTTGATTATACCATTTCGACGAAAGAAATTTATGACTCCATCTCAAAATTAAAGGGAGGAAAGGCAACAGGTTTAGATGGAATTCCTTCTGAAATGCTTAAAGCTGGAACCTCCACACTTATCCCACTTTTACAAAAACTATTTAATAAAGTCTTTTCTTCAGGCATATATCCCTCACAATAGTCAGCTGCTTATCTTACACCAATTTTTAAAAATGGTGATCCCAGTAAACCAGAAAACTACAGAGGTATTGCAATAAACTCCTGTCTGGGTAAATTGTTTAACTCTATTTTAAATAATAGACTTCATAAATTTTTAGAAGACAAAAATATAATTAACAAATGTCAAATTGGATGTCGTAAGAAATCTAGAACTTCTGATCATTTATTTGTACTGAAAACCTTAATTGATAAATATACCAACAAGAAGGGTGGTAAGTTATTTGCCTGTTTTGTTGATTTAAAAAAGGCATATGACACAGTTATACATTCTGGAATTAAATATAAATTATTACAAAATAATATCAGTGGAAAGTTTTATACAATCATTAAAAATATGTACAGTAAAAATAGATTATGTGTTAGAATAAAAGATGATATAACTCCACTATTTGATTCACACATAGGAGTTAGACAGGGTGATGTTTTAAGTCCCAACATTTTCAATATATTCTTAAATGATCTTCCTGACATGATGTCCTCTTGTAATAACTTTGTTAATGTAAATAATAGTAGAATTGATTGTTTAATGTAAGCTGATGATATTGTTCTCTTATCTGATACAAAAGAAGGATTACAAAATCGAATAAATGTATTACAAACATTTTGTAATAAATGGTGTCTAAATATTAATTTGAAAAAGACAAACATTTTAATTTTTAACTAACCAGGAAAATTTTTAAATGAAATTTTTGAGTTAAATGGAGACCATATTGAATGTGTTAAAAGTTGCAAATATCTAGGAATTACTTTTTCTTCTAGTGGTAAATTTTCACAATGTAAAGAGGAATTATTTAAAAAATCAATGAAAGCATGTTTCAAATTGCAACAATGTTTATCTTCCTCTAATCCCAGTGTCTCTACATTATTACATCTATATGATCATACAATAAAACCAATTCTTCTATATGGCAGTAAAATTTGGGGTATATTTTCACCTTCTTCATCAGCTTGTAAGAAAAACAACAACTATATCTTAGAAAAAGTTTTTACAAATGATATATCAGAAAAATCACATACAAAATTTATGAAATATGTACTTGGTGTAAACAAAAAATCTAGTAACTTAGCAGTGATGTCTGAATTGGGAAGATATCCTATATATTTTTCTATTATTTTATCCATGTTAAAATTTTGTCATAGATTGGAAAACTGTACAGATGGATTATTATATGATGCATATGTTTGCAATAAAGATCTTCATCTTAATAATATTGTATCATGGTATTCTAGCATTGACTTTATATTAAAAGAATTCGATTTACGTAATTTGAATATGAGCTTGAAATCTCTCTGCAACCTAACTAAAGATAAACTGTGTAAAAGTTCTCAAAAATTTTGGTATGACTTCAGACAAGACACTTTAGAATCAGAACATGGTAAACTAATAACTTATTTTTCTTTTAAACACTCATTTGGCAGATAGAAATATCTAGATTTAAAAGAATTTAAATTAAGGCAAGCATTATGCAAAATCAGAATAAGTGCCCATCCTCTTCAAGTGGAAACAGACAGATATTCACAAAAATATATAGAAAAAGCTAAAAGAATTTGTAAACACTGTAACTTAGATAAAGTTGAAGATGAAGAACACTTCATATTAGAATGTCCAAAATATAACTCAGAAAGGTTACAATTGTTTAATACAATATCATCTTTCTTTGATAATTTTATAAATTTGAACATATCCACAAAATTTAATTGGCTATTTATTCAGGAAGACGTTAAATTACTAAAAGTTTTTGCAACATATTTGAATAACTGTCTCGATATAAGAAGAAACTAATAATACACTATTGCAAATATATGTATCTGGTATTATGATAATTTGTTTATTGACTGGCTCTGAACCTGGTAATTAACTGATTAATATTTCATTCATTAATTATCATACTATAGTATATTCTTTTGTATACTTATTGATGCTAAAATCATTGTATGTAATTGTTTGCTCTTTATGGGCCTTTAATTGGATTAATAAAGTATTTCTATTTCTATTTCTATTCTATACAACCCAGAGAATTTCCGAACGCCGTTTTTTTACGTTTATTCTCGCGATAACAAGAATAAAGTAACGAAAATTTCATTGGATAGTCTAATAATAGGTACTATAGGATACGATTAACATGCTAAAAATGCATCATTATACTTTTAACAAGTATCATTATACTTTTGAGAAGTATCATTATACTTCTAAGAAGTATCGTTATACTTTTCAAAAGTATCATTATACTTTTGAGAAGTATCATTATACTTTTGAGAAGTATCATTATACTTTAACAAGTTTAACTATACAAGTAGGAAGTAAACTGATACATTTTTGAAACACTCGGACATAACTGAATATAATGATATTTCACGTAAATATAATGATACTTTAATGAAGTATAATTATATTAGCATAAAGTTTCGTTATACTTCCAGAAAGTATAATGATAGAAATGAGAAGTATAATTATAGAAAAAGTATAATATAGAAGTATCCTTATTGTGACATGAACGGCCACTCATACGAGTGGCCGTTCATGTCACAATAAGGATACTTCTATAATTATACTTTTTCTATAATTATACTTCTCATGTCTATCATTATACTTTCTGGAAGTATAACGAAACTTTATGCTTATATAATTATACTTCATTAAAGTATCATTATAAGATAAGATAAGATAAGATAAGATACTTTATTAACCAATTATGGGCCCGTGGAGGGCATGAACAACAATACAATTACAAAAAAAGAGAAAGATATTGATTTGCATATAAACTACACTAACAACAAAAGAAAGTAAAAGTTGTAACTATACAGTATAACAATTATAAATAGCAAGTGTGGTTGACTACAAGTATTTGTTGATATGGTAACAATACATATATAGTTTAGCTATCCTTT
Source organism: Limnoperna fortunei (assembly GCA_944474755.1). Taxonomy (NCBI): domain Eukaryota; kingdom Metazoa; phylum Mollusca; class Bivalvia; order Mytilida; family Modiolidae; genus Limnoperna; species Limnoperna fortunei. Next base: position 82,233,202 of record OX104115.1, read on the forward strand.
CCGTGTCAAGTGCAACAAAAGTAGATTGAAGTTGTATGTATTTTTGATACAATTGCCACCGGAGGACGTTGCCTAAATTTGGGAATGCTAAACTACAATAAGCCATGGGAATCAAATGGCATTATAAACAATAAATAAATATAAATAAATATATGTATACACATATACAAATGTATTATGTGAAGCCTTGGTTATCCTACCCGTGTCAAAAGCACCAAAGGTAGGTTGATTTGTACCTTTGATGCAGTTGCCACCAGGGGACGATGCCTAAATTAGGATATACCAAGTAGTCTCATAATACGTGTACAATTAAATTAAGGAAGACATACTTGTATTATAGATTTATAAAATATTAATGATAAATAAATGTACAATGATCACGGAAGATGTTTAAGTATAAAAGTGCTAATGACTTGCAGTAATTCTGAATTTTCTACACTAAATAGCCAAATAATTTTATTTTCATTGTTTAATTTATCAAAATGTTTGTTAATAGTTATGATACTAGATAGCATAACATTTCTATCAAACTCATATTGAGGACAGTCAAATAAAAAATGAAGCTCATCTTCAATAGCATTTTGGTTGCATTTAGTACATAGTCTGCTGTGCCTGGGAGTACCATTGTATCTTCCCATTTCTATTTGTAATCTATGTGAGGATATGCGTAACCTTGTGAGACTTCTTCTCTGCTCAAAGTTTTTGATGGATATTAAATAATTTTCTAAACCAAAATTTGTTTTATACAGGTTATAGACTCTAAGTTTGCTATCTGAGAATTTATTAATTTGTTGTTGCCATTCATTAGTAAATAAGGAGAGAAGCATAGAGTTTATAGTCTTTTTAAATTTATCATGAGATCCACATGATTTTATAGTCCATACATTTGTATATTCAGCACCTAGCAATTTCAAAACAACATCTAGTGATCCATACCATGATTTTTTATTTTCCTGTTTAAGTATTTTTGATTGAATATATGCTTCATGTAATAATGGGAATTGAGTATCTAAATTTTCTAAGCGGTACCAATATAATAACATGCTTTTAACTACGTTAAAGTAAAGTGGAAAACGCCCAAGTTCTGATAAAACAGCAACATTAGTTGTTTTTTTGTGCACTCCAAGTATTGATTTGCAGAATTTTAAATGTACCTTTTCACATGGCAAACCTGAATACAAATTTTGTAGGGATATGGTTTCTTTTTTACATTTGGCGGAAAGAGGATTAAATGTTCCCCATATTTCGCTCCCATATAATAATATAGGTGTTATTGTATGACTAAAAATATGGATAATATTTACGTGAAATATCATTATATTCAGTTAGGTCCGAGTGTTTCAAAAATGTATCAGTTTACTTCCTACTTGTATAGTTAAACTTGTTAAAGTATAATGATACTTCTCAAAAGTATAATGATACTTTTGAAAAGTATAATGATGCATTTTTAGCATGTTAATCGTATCCTATAGGACCTATTATTAGACTATTCAATGAAATTTTCGTTACTTTATTCTTGTTATCGCGAGAATAAACGTAAAAAAAACGGCTTTCGGAAATTCTCTGGGTTGTATATACCAAGAGTGGAAAGAAACAGCGCCCCATTATTTGATCATGGAACGGTACTCTCAACTTATGAGAAGACGAATCCAGCAAATAAGAGCGAGACCTGAAAACACAGATGACCAAAATGATTTTGCAGCTGGGTAACAGAGTTAAACTAATCTCGGCCCTCATATAAATGATATAAAACAGATAGCCTCAGTCATGCAGTCACCCATTACCGCCCTCCCCGTTGACGGTGTTTAGGAAAATCTCATAAGATATTTTTATCAGATTCCTTATAAAAATCCCTGCATGCATTTTTCAATCATTTTTTATGTAGCTATTACTGTTTTTCAAGTTAAAAGGGGCCAAAGGATCCAATAGGAAAAAAACAACAAGTGTTATTTTAATGTTGAACTAAAGTCATAATTATTTTCGTAAATTTTGCTAAAAGTAAAATAAATCGTATAACGTGGTATTCTTGTTTTAGTTTAGATTACTTCGTGCAATAGTGTGTCCAAAGCAATATGTTTGTCCAGCTTAATTTTTCAATCCACCTTATTTGTCCTCACAAGTCAGGGTTTCTGTGTCCACATGTGTCTACGAGAATTACAGTCATTTCGTACCATAACCAAATCGTACCATTGCCATTTCGTACCCAAAATTACCAAATCGTACCATGAAAATGCCATATCGTACCATAACTTATTACCATTTCGTACCATATGCAAATAATATCGTACCATGCGGAAAATTGAAATACTTTTATGTATAACATTTAAAAATAATCGTAAAAAACCTTAAAAATAAATATAAAGTAGATATTTTCAATATTACTAATTTAAAAAAGGTTATTTGAAATAATTGTTGCGTAAACAAATATGGCTTTATTATACATTAATAAGATATGAAAGAAATAATTACTTTCACTGTTTTCTTTAAAAGCCATTCTTTACTCACCATCTGCTTTGTTACAAGGGCAACCCAAGCTACGTTTGTATGTAATGGAACCATTTTGAGCGTGTTTTTTTACGAAACAATGCATCTAATTAAGCAATAAAATTTATTAAAAAAACTGTTAACAAATAATTAAATGTTTAAAACAGCCAATGAGAGCTAATTATAAAATCAAGTGCTATAAAAGATATAACTAAGCTAATTGACCTCTTTAGAAAATGCCACCCATAGCTCAAGTTAAGTGCCTGCACTGCAAGAAGATTGTACGTAGACAACAGGAAGCGTTGCAATGTGATCGTTGTGACAACTGGCATCGCCTATGTGATACAGGTATGTCATTAACATTTTTTTAATTTAAGTTCAATATATATATATTCAATAATAAAAAAGTAAATTTAACTAACGTGTAACGTTTCTTTTGGCAATCCAGTTTTTGTATTCCTGACAAACTTAGCTAGGAAATGCCCGGTAGGTCTTTTCACCACCGAACACCACCTAACACCGCCGAACACCACCGACCACCTTAAAAAAAATACAACACACTCCTAAATAACTATTTTCATCTTTATTTATATATTTATAGTGTCGTTTAGGGAAAATAAATATGTTTATAACTATTTTTGCGATAAATAAGAAATTATTAACCGACCAAAGAGCCAGTCTAACACCGACGAACACCACTGACAGTGTACATCCAAATACTGTAATAAAAAGCTTATTTAAGCTTATAAAAAGTAATGATTTTTTAATTTTTATGGAAAAAAACGCGAAGAAATAACTGAAATATCTAATATACATTGCTGCGTTCTGTTAAATTTGTATAAACTTCGTTTTATTGGGTTAATTAATGTGTTGTGTTGAATAATTGTTTTTAACACCTCATTAATATATTGACAAATCATTTGATCGATCACATTAAGGGAAATGTTTTTCTTTTCGAATTGATATAATCTCTAATAATTTACTCGCTGACTTTTGACGGATAAAGTGATACGGATAAAGTAATCCTTTGATTAAGCTGAAAATTGCTAGATTTTAATAAAACTTACCCTATGCCTTGTTTGATATAATACGAGTCATTCTTCCAAATTTTATGTCAGTCTGACCAATAGTTTTGGAGATATTTGGATTCAATTGCACTGAAAAATAGCCCCATTTTCTCTTCATTATAACCAAATTTTCCAACTGTACCCCTCTCACTAAAATGGCTGTAACTTTCTTGCTTTTTAAGATATCTACAAAAAGTAAAATGTGTCAGAAAGTAGAAAGCTACATGTAATTAACTCAATCTTTTTTTTGGCAATTTTGACTTTTAACTATCTTAAATGTTAAAGAAATTTAAATATTTGAAATAATTCAGAAAATAAATGAACAAAAACATTCAAAATTCTATTTAAAATATAAAGATTGGCTTTAAAAATTCAACTTTTAGAGAAAAAAAGGCCAAAAACATTCTATTTAAAAAAAAAAACTTTTTACATACCTGAGATGCACCAAAAATGTGGCAAAAAATATTCAATACACATACCTTACACTTGCCTCAGGTCAAGGGGAGAGCAATAAAACTTAAGTTAACAGGTTGTAAATTTCAAAGATTTTGCCAATTACTCATTAATTAATATTTCTATTGCTTAATTAATTGTAAATTGAAGATAAATTTCACAGAAATAAACATTTTAATGTTAACATGAGACTTTAACCAGCAAGTCTTTGGATGTAGTGCTAAATTTAAGATAAGAATTATTAAAAACCTAAAAATCATCAATCTAGCTTGAAAAATGAATATATTTGGATTTGAACGGGTAAAATAATGAAACATTTTTAATTTGAAATTAAATAGAAAATTAAGTTGTAACAAACCTGCAGTTCTGTGGTGTCATCATTTTTGTGTTGATGCTGTAGGGCTACACTATACACCAGCAAGCTAAGTATCGAAGATGTTTACCACTGGTTACAATCCTATCATGAAAGACTGTCTGACTGCAGAATAGGAAAGTTCTTCATGCTGGTAAATACAGGAAGGCTAATGAATTGTTCAGAAGAAATGATTATACATCTAAAGCTCATGATGAAGAAGCCAACACCTCATTCAATCACATGGACTCAAGTCAAGACTGGAGGTTCATGAACACAGTCTAGATGTACAAGGAATGACAGAGATGACAGCAGGTTCTAATCAATACCATCTCACATTTCACTCCTCAGATGGTAAATCCAGCAACTTGATAACAGAACAAGAAGAGAAGAGTGTACCTGGCACCTTGAGATTAGTTGACAGTGAATGCTTCATACACTACTCTACAGTATACAGACAAGTATTACAGAGAGATGTTAGCTATGTGAAGATAGCACTAAATACCTACAAATAGCTAAATACAGAAAAAGAAGACCACTCCAGTAAAGTGTTGTCAGACTTCAAGAACACAAGACAAAAGATCTGCACAGTAAGAATCCAGAGTTCAAGAAAGGACAGCTAGATCTGAACTGTACACAACAGTGACTGCTGCAAGTAGAAACTACACAGAGATCCTGCTGATTATTGAAAAAAGGCCCTTTTAAGGGCCAACCAGATTTTCCAAAAAGAATCTATATTGTTGTTTCATTTTTAAAATGCAATAAACAAACACATGTATACAGATGAAAATAATTATAGGTCAACCTGCTCCTTTTTCACAGTAAACATAATTCAAAAGTCTCTACCCTCCCCCCCCCCTTTTCAAGACAACAAAGAAAAAAAAAACTCTATCATTTAAAAGTAACCAGAATAGACTATCGATGTTGTTTTTTGCCATTTTTCAAGCAATTTTACAAGACCGCAAAGGTGCAGGGTGGCCTAATCTACTGTTGTTGAAGCCCTGAGGCCGACACAAGATGGCCGACATTCACACTTTCCTGTTGTGGCACAGTTGCAAATCATCAGCATTAAAAAAATGAAGTATCCCCTGCTGTATCCTGTATGCCAATCCGTGCACGCATGTGCATCTGTCTCCACCCCCTGGCTTCTGGCAGTTAACAATTCAAAGCTCCATAATTGCCATTGGATTGGATGTGCAAGCTCCTTGCTAAATTAAGCCTTCTCCTTAAAGCCCAATAGCACAGTTTTCCTCAATTTACTGGCTATATTTTTTTAAAAACACCTACATTTTTAAATCCTACAACTTGTTTTACCATGGAAATGGGTATTTATTATGTCAACAAAAAGAGGGGTGGCCAATAGGAGACCCTTAATAGAAAATCATATAGAAAAGTAATAATTTTGAACCAAATTTAAAAAAAGACCTTAAAAAACAACAAAACTGTTTATATTTCATACATTTCTTGAATTTATATTGTTTTTCATTGAACTTAACAAAAATTTTGCCTTTAGTGCCAATGTAGAGTGAAAAATCTAACTTTTTTTACTCACCTCATTCTGGCTCCTAACTATAAGCTGAAAATTGCTAGATTTTAATAAAACTTACCCTATGCCTTGTTTGTAATAATACGAGTCATTCTTCCAAATTTTATATCAGTCTGACAAATAGTTTTGGAGATATTTGGATTCAATTGCACCTACCGTAAGCCTGAAAAATAGCCCCATTTTCTCTTCATTATAACCAAATTTTCCAACTGTACCTCTCTCACTAAAATGGCTCTTACTTTCTTGCTTTTTAAGATATCTACAAAAAGTAAAATGTGTCAGAAAGCAGAAAGCTACATGTAATTAAGTCAATCTTTTTTTTTGGCAATTTTGACTTTTAACTATCTAAAATGTTAAAGAAATTTAAATATTTGAAATAATTCAGAAAATAAATGAACAAAAACATTCAAAATTCTATTTAAAATATAAAGATTGGCTTTAAAAATTCAACTTTTAGAGAAAAAAAGGCCAAAAACATTCTATTTAAAAAAAAAAACAACTTTTTACATACCTGAGATGCACCAAAAAGGTGGCAAAAAATATTCAATACACATACCTTACACTTGCCTCAGGTCAAGGGGAGAGCAATAAAACTTAAGTTAACAGGTTGTAAATTTCAAAGAAATTGCAAATAACTCATTAATTAATATTTCTATTGCTTAATTAATTGTAAATTGAAGATAAATTTCACAGAAATAAACATTTTAATGTTAACATGAGACTTTAACCAGCAAGTCTTTGGATGTAGTGCTAAATTTAAGATAAGAATTATTAAAAACCTAAAAATCATAAATCTAGCTTGAAAAATGAATATATTTGGATTTGAACGGGTAAAATAATGAAACATTTTTAATTTGAAATTAAATAGAAAAAAAACGTTGTAACAAACCTGCAGTTCTGTGGTGTCATCATTTTTGTGTTGATGCTGTAGGGCTACACTATACACCAGCAAGCTAAGTATTGAAGATGTTTACCACTGGTTACAATCCTATCATGAAAGACTGTCTGACTGCAGAATAGGAAAGTTCTTCATGCTGGTAAATACAGGAAGGCTAATGAATTGTTCAGAAGAAATGATTATACATCTAAAGCTCATGATGAAGAAGCCAACACCTCATTCAATCACATGGACTCAAGTCAAGACTGGAGGTTCATGAACACAGTCTAGATGTACATGGAATGACAGAGATGACAGCAGGTTCTAATCAATACCATCTCACATTTCACTCCTCAGATGGTAAATCCAGCAACTTGATAACAGAACAAGAAGAGAAGAGTGTACCTGGCACCTTGAGATTAGTTGACAGTGAATGCTTCATACACTACTCTACAGTCTACAGACAAGTATTACAGAGAGATGTTACAGTTAGGTGCAGTCCTAACATAACATAAAGTTAACTTAAACCAGTCCAAATCTCTGGTCAAAATCTCTGCTTTTGAGAAAAAAAATCTCTGCTTTTTGACCAAAAATCAGTCAATTTGACCGCTTTGACAGGACAAAATTTTGTCCAAATCTCTGCTTTAAATATTGTCAAATTCTCTGCTTTTGTCAAGTGGACAAAAACGGTCCAAATCTCTGCTTTTGTCAAATTGACAAAAACGGTCAAAATCTCTGCTTTCAAATGTCACGTGACAAAAATGTCCAGTGGACAAAAATTGTCCAAATCTCTGCTTTTCAATTGTCACGTGACCAACATGTCCAGTGGACAAAAATTGTCAAAATCTCTGCTTTTCAATAGTCACGTGACAAAAATGTCCAGTGGAAAAAATCTCTGCTTTTCAATTTTCAAGTCACAAAATGTCCCTTTGTACAAAAAGTTAAAATATATGCTTATTAAATCATTTCGTTACAAATTGTCACGATCACCAAAAATTAGTTAACGAAATCTACGGCAGTCTATTTTAAAGAAAACGATTTCTTTCCCGTCCGCGTTTCGGTAAAGGTATAGCAAGCCGTTGTGGTTACATATTAAGACTGTAGCTCTCCCTACATTTCTATTATTATTATGTTATTGTTATTATGATTAAACAATCATATTTTTTGTGTAGTTGAATAAAAATATAAAAGTATAAATCCTAACCTGTAATATTTTTATTTAATAATAATACTGTTACAACTCACCTGTATGTCGGTATCATTAAATCTATTATTAATATTTACATTTCACTTTTAATTTCACACTAAATAATATTAATTAGTTTTCAAATCTTGGCTGCCTACATCTTAGGATATGTGTTTTAACCTCAAATCCACAATTTAAAACAAATCACCCATAAAATCCCAAATTAAAACTTCTTCTTCATATCAAATCACTCCTGAGAAAATAGAAATATAAAATAACAACCATATTAAATACATTATATCACTCCAGAAACTTTTGCGATGCAGTTAAAAAACATATTTCTCATACAAAATCACTCCAAATACTTAAGCGATGCAATTGAAAACCCTATTTCACATATCAAATCAATCCTGATCCCATAGCAATGCAATTAGGAACCATATTTCACATATGAAATTAATCCTGAGACATTTATAATGCAAATATAAACTATATTTAACATATAAAATCAATCAGGAGACTATAGCAATGCAATTTAAACCATATTCCACATATAAAGTTACTCTGGAGGCCTTAGCCATGTGATTAAAAAGAATATTTTAGATATAAAATCACTAAAGAAACTAAAGCTATGCAATTAAAAATTATATTTCACATATAAAGTTACTCTAAAGACCTTAGCCATGCAATTAAAAACCATATTTTGCATATAAATTCAATCCTGAAACCTTGGCAATACCATTAAAACAAAATATTCAACATATAAAATCAATCCTGACACCAAAGTGATCATGGTGATGTAATTAAAAAACCATATTTCACATATAAAATCAATCCTGAAACTTTTAAAATACAATTAATATCTATATTTAACATATAAAATCTCTAATGATACTGAAGCAATGTAATCAAAAACCATATTTCACATACAAAATCACTCTGGAGACCTAAGTGATGCAATTAAAAACAATATTTAACATACAAAATCACTAATGACACTGAAGCAATGAAATTAAAAACTCTATTTCACATATAAAGTCACTCTGGAGACCTTAGCCATGCAATTCCAAACCATATTTTACATATAAAATAAATCCTGAGACAATATAGATGGAATTAAAAACCATATGCTGCATATAAATTATTCGTGAAACCTTGGCAATACAATTAAAGAATATATTTAACAAATAAAATCACTAGAAAGACTTTAGCAGTGTAATCAAAAATTATATGTCACAAATAAAATCACTCTGGAGACCTAAGTGATGCAATTAAAATCCATATTTAACATATAAAATCAATCTCAAGAATTTAGCAATGCAACTAGAAACCATATTTCACATATAAAATCAATCCTGAAGCCTTGGTTATGCCATAAAAAACAATATCTCACATATAGAATCACTCTGGAGACCTAAGAGATGCAATTAAAATCCATATTTAACATATAAAACCAATCTTGAGACTTAATCAGTGCAACTAGAAACCATATTTCACATATAAAATCATTCATGTAGCCTTGGTTATGCCATAAAAACAATATCTCACATACAGAATCACTTTGGAGACCTAAGCCATGCAATTAAAATCCATATTTAACATATAAAATCAATCTCGACACTTTACAAATGCAACTAGAAACCATATTTTACATATAAAATCACTCTGGAGACCTAAGAGATGCAATTAAAATCCATATTCAACATATAAAATCAATCTCGACACTTTACCAATTCAACTAGAAACCATTTTTCACATATAAAATCATTCCTGAAGCCTTGGTAATGCCATAAAAAGCAATATGTCACATATAAAATCCCTCTGGAGACATAAGAGATGCAATTAAAATCCATATTTAACATATTAAACCAATCTCTAGACTTTAGCAGTGCAAGTAGAAACCATATTTCACATATAAAATCATTCCTGTAGCCTTGGTTATACCACAAAAACAATATCTCAGATATAAATTCACTCTGGAGACCTAAGTGATGCAATTAAAATCCATATTTAACATATAAAATCAATCTCGAGACTTTAGCAATGCAACTAGAAACCATATTTCAAATATCAAATTATTCCTGAAGCCTTGGTAATGCCATAAAAACAATCTCTCACATATAAAATCACTCTGGAGACATAAGCGATGCAATTAAAAACCATATTTCACATATAAAATCATTCCTGTGACCATAGTGATGGGAAAAAAACTATATTTTACATATAATATCAATCCTGAGACCTGAGCTATAAAAGTAAAAACCATACTTTTATGTATAAAATCACTCTGGGGATATTAGTGATGGAATTAAAACCATATTTTACATATAAAATTATTCGTAATACCCAAAAGATGCAACCAAAATGTGGGTTTAAATATTGTAAATATAAGATATTTTACATTATTGTTTAATTGTTCTGTACTTTAATAAGATTTCGTGGTTAAAATACAGAACTCTCATAGATTTTTAACCTTTTTTTTATTATTATCACACATTTTGGATATTGAATGTACTTTCAATTGGATACATGTCGACTTAATTTATATTTTGAATGATTGCTAAGTTCAAGAGTTGTAATTTATATTATGATATCGAAGAATTGCTTGAATGATAGATATTTATATAACAAAGATATGTCTCACTTTATTGGACTATACATTAATATTTAATTAAAGGAAACAACGGCGCAATAAGGAATATGTTTCCGAGCCGTAAGATTTAAAACATTTGATATCCTACAGAAACACGTAAATAACAAACAAAACTTAAATTCTTTCATTAACTATAATTTTGTATTTTATCGATTGTTTTTTTTGGTAGTAGGATTTTAATAAACGACAAAGGATTTGATTTTCATCTTTCGTATACCTTTCATTCCGACAACGCGCAGATAAAATAAATGGACGTACGGTACAACCAGTCGGTCTTTCGTAAAAAAATTGTCAAAAAACATTAAAAAGGTAAAAGTCAAAATTGTTTTAAAGTGCAGTCGAAAGGTTAGCATGTCGACATAAATTTCCAAAATAAAAAATGTCCAGAGGACAAAATTGTCACGTGACAAAATTGTCACAAAAAATGTCCTGTTGACAAACTAGTCACGTGACAAAATTGTCAAGAGAAAAAAAATTGTCCAGAGGACAGAAATTGTCAAAAGAAAAAAAGTCCAGTGGACAAAAATTGTCAAAAGAACAAAAATGTCCAGTGGACAGAAATTGTCAACAAATTGTCAAATGGACAGAAATATATTGTATAAAAAAATTGTCAAAAGAACAGCCCAAGTTAACTAGGGTTGTCAAAATCTCTGCTCAAACCAGTCAAATTCTCTGCTCGAAGTTAACTTAAAGCAGTCAGAATCTCTGCTTTTCAAGTTAACTAGCATGTTATGTTAGGACTGCACCCAACTGTAGCTATGTGAAGATAGCACTAAATACCTACAAATAGCTAAATACAGAAAAAGAAGACCACTCCAGTAAAGTGTTGTCAGACTTCAAGAACACAAGACAAAAGATCTGCACAGTAAGAATCCAGAGTTCAAGAAAGGACAGCTAGATCTGAACTGTACACAACAGTGACTGCTGCAAGTAGAAACTACACAGAGATCCTGCTGATTATTGAAAAAAGGCCCTTTTAAGGGCCAACCAGATTTTCCAAAAAGAATCTATATTGTTGTTTCATTTTTAAAATGCAATAAACAAACACATGTATACAGATGAAAATAATTATAGGTCAACCTGCTCCTTTTTCACAGTAAACATAATTCAAAAGTCTCTACCCTCCCCCCCCCCCTTTTCAAGACAACAAAGAAAAAAAAACTCTATCATTTAAAAGTAACCAGAATAGACTATCGATGTTGTTTTTTGCCATTTTTCAAGCAATTTTACAAGACCGCAAAGGTGCAGGGTGGCCTAATCTACTGTTGTTGAAGCCCAGAGGCCGACACAAGATGGCCGACATTCACACTTTCCTGTTGTGGCACAGTTGCAAATCATCAGCATTAAAAAAATGAAGTATCCCCTGCTGTATCCTGTATGCCAATCCGTGCACGCATGTGCATCTGTCTCCAGCCCCTGGCTTCTGGCAGTTAACAATTCAAAGCTCCATAATTGCCATTGGATTGGATGTGCAAGCTCCTTGCTAAATTAAGCCTTCTCCTTAAAGCCCAATAGCACAGTTTTCCTCAATTTACTGGCTATATTTTTTTAAAAACACCTCCATTTTTAAATCCTACAACTTGTTTTACCATGGAAATGGGTATTTATTATGTCAACAAAAAGAGGGGTGGCCAATAGGAGACCCTTAATAGAAAATCATATAGAAAAGTAATAATTTTGAACCAAATTTTAAAAAAGACCTTAAAAAACAACAAAACTGTTTAAATTTCATACATTTCTTGAATTTATATTGTTTTTCATTGAACTTAACAAAAATTTTGCCTTTAGTGCCAATGTAGAGTGAAAAATCTAACTTTTTTTACTCACCTCATTCTGGCTCCTAACTATAAGCTGAAAATTGCTAGATTTTAATAAAACTTACCCTATGCCTTGTTTGATATAATGCGAGTCATTCTTCCAAATTTTATGTCAGTCTGACCATTAGTTTTGGAGATATTGGATTCAATTGCACCTACCGTAAGCCTGAAAAATAGCCCCATTTTCTCTTCATTATAACCAAATTTTCCAACTGTACCCCTCTCACTAAAATGGCTGTAACTTTCTTGCTTTTTAAGATATCTAAAAAAAGTAAAATGTGTCAGAATGTAGAAAGCTACATGTAATTAAGTCAATCTTTTTTTTTGGCAATTTTGACTTTTAACTATCTAAAATGTTAAAGAAATTTAAATATTTGAAATAATTCAGAAAATAAATGAACAAAAACATTCAAAATTCTATTTAAAATATAAAGATTGGCTTTAAAAATTCAACTTTTAGAGAAAAAAAGGCCAAAAACATTCTATTTAAAAAAAAACCAACTTTTTACATACCTGAGATGCACCAAAAAGGTGGCAAAAAATATTCAATACACATACCTTACACTTGCCTCAGGTCAAGGGGAGAGCAATAAAACTTAAGTTAACAGGTTGTAAATTTCAAAGAAATTGCAAATAACTCATTAATTAATATTTATATTGCTTAATTAATTGTAAATTGAAGATAAATTTCACAGAAATAAACATTTTAATGTTAACATGAGACTTTAACCAGCAAGTCTTTGGATGTAGTGCTAAATTTAAGATAAGAATTACTAAAAACCTAAAAATCATAAATCTAGCTTGAAAAATGAATATATTTGGATTTGAACGGGTAAAATAATGAAACATTTTTAATTTGAAATTAAATAGAAAAATAAGTTGTAACAAACCTGCAGTTCTGTGGTCCTGCCATCATTTTTGTGTTGATGCTGTAGGGCTACACTATACACCAGCAAGCTAAGTATTGAAGATGTTTACCACTGGTTACAATCCTATCATGTAAGACTGTCTGACTGCAGAATAGGAAAGTTCTTCATGCTGGTAAATACAGGAAGGCTAATGAATTGTTCAGAAGAAATGATTATACATCTAAAGCTCATGATGAAGAAGCCAACACCTCATTCAATCACATGGACTCAAGTCAAGACTGGAGGTTCATGAACACAGTCTAGATGTACATGGAATGACAGAGATGACAGCAGGTTCTAATCAATACCATCTCACATTTCACTCCTCAGATGGTAAATCCAGCAACTTGATAACAGAACAAGAAGAGAAGAGTGTACCTGGCACCTTGAGATTAGTTGACAGTGAATGCTTCATACACTACTCTACAGTATACAGACAAGTATTACAGAGAGATGTTAGCTATGTGAAGATAGCACTGAATACCGTCAAATAGCTAAATACAGAAAAAGAAGACCACTCCAGTAAAGTGTTGTCAGACTTCAAGAACACAAGACAAAAGATCTGCACAGTAAGAATCCAGAGTTCAATAAAGGACAGCTAGATCTGAACTGTACACAACAGTGACTGCTGCAAGTAGAAACTACACAGAGATCCTGCTGATTATTGAAAAAAGGCCCTTTTAAGGGCCAACCAGATTTTCCAAAAAGAATCTATATTGTTGTTTCATTTTTAAAATGCAATAAACAAACACATGTATACAGATTAAAATAATTATAGGTCAACCTGCTCCTTTTTCACAGTAAACATAATTCAAAAGTATCTACCCTCCCCCCCCCTTTTCAGGAAAACAAAGAAAAAAAACTCTATCATTTAAAAGTAACCAGAATAGACTACCAATGTTGTTTTTTGCCATTTTTCAAGCAATTTTACAAGACCGCAAAGGTGCAGGGTGGCCTAATCTACTGTTGTTGAAGCCCAGAGGCCGACACAAGATGGCCGACATTCACACTTTCCTGTTGTGGCACAGTTGCAAATCATCAGCATTAAAAAAAATGAAGTATCCCCTGCTGTATCCTGTATGCCAATCCGTGCACGCATGTGCATCTGTCTCCACCCCCTGTCTTCTGGCAGTTAACAATTCAAAGCTCCATAATTGTCATTGGATTGGATGTGCAAGCTCCTTGCTAAATTAAGCCATCTCCTTAAAGCCCGATAGCACAGTTTTTCTCAATTTTATGGCTATATTTTTAAAAAACACCTCCATTTTTAAATCCTACAACTTGTTTTACCATGGATATGGGTATTTATTATGTCAACAAAAAGAGGGGTGGCCAATAGGAGACCCTTAATAGAAAATCATATAGAAAAGTAATAATTTTGAACCAAATTTAAAAAAAAACCCTAAAAAACAACAAAACTGTTTAATTTTCATACATTTCTTGAATTTATATTGTTTTTCATTGAACTTAACAAAAATTTTGCCTTTAGTGCCAATGTAGAGTGAAAAATCTAACTTTTTTTACTCACCTCATTCTGTCTCCTATGCAATATAAGCTGAAAATTGCTAGATTTTAATAAAACTTACCCTATGCCTTGTTTGAAATAATACGAGTCATTCTTCCAAATTTTATATCAGTCTGACCAATAGTTTTGGAGATATTTGGATTCAATTGCACCTACCGTAAGCCTGAAAAATAGCCCCATTTTCTCTTCATTATAACCAAATTTTCCAACTGTACCCCTCTCACTAAAATGGCTCTTACTTTCTTGCTTTTTAAGATATCTACAAAAAGTAAAATGTGTCAGAAAGCAGAAAGCTACATGTAATTAAGTCAATCTTTTTTTTTTGGCAATTTTGACTTTTAACTATCTAAAATGTTAAAGAAATTTAAATATTTGAAATAATTCAGAAAATAAATGAACAAAACATTCAAAATTCTATTTAAAATATAAAGATTGGCTTTAAAAATTCAACTTTTAGAGAAAAAAAGGCCAAAAACATTCTATTTAAAAAAAAACAACTTTTTACATACCTGAGATGCACCAAAAAGGTGGCAAAAAATATTCAATACACATACCTTACACTTGCCTCAGGTCAAGGGGAGAGCAATAAAACTTAAGTTAACATGTTGTAAATTTCAAAGAAATTGCAAATAACTCATTAATTAATATTTCTATTGCTTAATTAATTGTAAATTGAAGATAAATTTCACAGAAATAAACATTTTAATGTTAACATGAGACTTTAACCAGCAAGTCTTTGGATGTAGTGCTAAATTTAAGATAAGAATTATTAAAAACCTAAAAATCATAAATCTAGCTTGAAAAATGAATATATTTGGATTTGAACGGGTAAAATAATGAAACATTTTTAATTTGAAATTAAATAGAAAAAAAACGTTGTAACAAACCTGCAGTTCTGTGGTTCTGTCATCATTTTTGTGTTGATGCTGTAGGGCTACACTATACACCAGCAAGCTAAGTATTGAAGATGTTTACCACTGGTTACAATCCTATCATGAAAGACTGTCTGACTGCAGAATAGGAAAGTTCTTCATGCTGGTAAATACAGGAAGGCTAATGAATTGTTCAGAAGAAATGATTATACATCTAAAGCTCATGATGAAGAAGCCAACACCTCATTCAATCACATGGACTCAAGTCAAGACTGGAGGTTCACGAACACAGTCTAGATGTACATGGAATGACAGAGATGACAGCAGGTTCTAATCAATACCATCTCACATTTCACTCCTCAGATGGTAAATCCAGCAACTTGATAACAGAACAAGAAGAGAAGAGTGTACCTGGCACCTTGAGATTAGTTGACAGTGAATGCTTCATACACTACTCTACAGTCTACAGACAAGTATTACAGAGAGATGTTAGCTATGTGAAGATAGCACTAAATACCTACAAATAGCTAAATACAGAAAAAGAAGACCACTCCAGTAAAGTGTTGTCAGACTTCAAGAACACAAGACAAAAGATCTGCACAGTAAGAATCCAGAGTTCAAGAAAGGACAGCTAGATCTGAACTGTACACAACAGTGACTGCTGCAAGTAGAAACTACACAGAGATCCTGCTGATTATTGAAAAAAGGCCCTTTTAAGGGCCAACCAGATTTTCCAAAAAGAATCTATATTGTTGTTTCATTTTTAAAATGCAATAAACAAACACATGTATACAGATGAAAATAATTATAGGTCAACCTGCTCCTTTTTCACAGTAAACATAATTCAAAAGTCTCTACCCTCCCCCCCCCCTTTTCAGGAAAACAAAGAAAAAAACTCTATCATTTAAAAGTAACCAGAATAGACTACCAATGTTGTTTTTTGCCATTTTTCAAGCAATTTTACAAGACCGCAAAGGTGCAGGGTGGCCTAATCTACTGTTGTTGAAGCCCAGAGGCCGACACAAGATGGCAGACATTCACACTTTCCTGTTTTGGCACAGTTGCAAATCATCAGCATTAAAAAAATGAAGTATCCCCTGCTGTATCCTGTATGCCAATCCGTGCACGCATGTGCATCTGTCTCAACCCCCTGGCTTCTGGCAGTTAACAATTCAAAGCTCCATAATTGCCATTGGATTGGATGTGCAAGCTCCTTGCTAAATTAAGCCATCTCCTTAAAGCCCAATAGCACAGTTTTTCTCAAATTTTATGGCTATATTTTTTAAAAACACCTCCATTTTTAAATCCTACAACTTGTTTTACCATGGAAATGGGTATTTATTATGTCAACAAAAAGAGGGGTGGCCAATAGGAGACCCTTAATAGAAAATCATATAGAAAAGTAATAATTTTGAACCAAACTTAAAAAAAGACCCTAAAAAACAACAAAACTGTTTAATTTTCATACATTTCTTGAATTTATATTGTTTTTCATTGAACTTAACAAAAATTTTGCCTTTAGTGCCAATGTAGAGTGAAAAATCTAACTTTTTTTACTCACCTCATTCTGGCTCTAGTATTTTGACGTCTATACATGTGACCAGGCTCAAATTCGGCGGCTAAAGGATTCAATGATCTAGGTTGCAAATTTTGACCTCTAGATCTTATAAATATAAAATCATCGTCCGAATCTGAACTAGGTTCATCACACATGCTTGCTTGGCTTTCAGTGTTAGCTGAAAGCTCATCTGATATTGTATTTGTAACGTCTTCTGACACATTATCAGACTTTGTGACATCTTTTCTAAACTTACCAGTATCAATATTTGTGACGCCCGTTGCAATATTTTTCATTGGTTTACTTTTAGAACGTTGACAGTCAGATTTTTTATAATTGCCATTTAAAAACAAACCAGAAGTAATTGGTAGTAACATGTTTCTATGAACTGTCTTCCTAGTTCGTCCATGTTCTTGACGTATAACATAAACAGGTATATCAGGGTTGGGTTTGGACATTACAACGTAAGGTACCTTACCCCACTTGTTCTCCAGTTTATGTCGACCCTTAAAAGCAACGTTTTTCAGTAATACTCTGTCACCTGGCTCTAAAACAGACTCTCTTACCTTAAGATCATATCTAGTTTTATGACGTTTACTAGCTTTTTCTGCGGTCTTCGCGGCTGTCTTGTATGCAAACTGTAATCTTTTCTTCAAATTTAATACATACGTGCTATGGTTACTCGAGGAATTTGGGTTGACGTCACTTCCCAAAAACGCATCAATAGCTAATCTTGGATGCCAACCAAACATAAGAAAGTGGGGACTGTACCCTGTACTTTCATGCTTTGTGGCGTTGTAAGCATGGACTAATGGTGCCACGTAACTTTTCCAGTTAGCTTTCTTATCGTCCGCAAGAGTACCAAGCATATTCAATAAGGTCTGGTTAAATCTTTCACATTGACCATTCCCTTGTGGGTGATACGGGGTAGTGCGAGATTTCTTTATCCCAGACAAAATACACAGCTATTTAATAACCTTGGACTCAAAATTCCTACCTTGGTCGCTGTGAATGCGAGAAGGAAAAGAATAGTGTTGCACAAAGTTTTCCCATAAGCACCTTGCAGAAGTATGTGCCGATTGATTTCTCGTAGGAATAGCTTGCGCGTACCTAGTGAAATGATCTGTAATTACTAATATATGTTCATAACCACCAATAGATTTATCAACCGTAAGATAGTCAATGCATACGATTTCTAAAGGTTGAGATGAAGATATATTTACTAATTCAGCCGATTTGCCAGATTTTGACTTCCGGAGAATGCAGTTTGTACAAGACGAAACCTTCTTTTCTACGTCACGATCCATACCTGGCCAATAATATCTAGCTTTTACCAAAGACAGAGTCCTATCCCTACCCTGATGACCTACATCATCGTGTAAACCCACAAGAGCAGTCTCACGATAAACATAGGGCAACACAAGTTGGAACACCGACTCATTGTTGATAAACATCTTCTATATAACACTGTCTTTCTTATAACTAATTTATCCCATTCCTTTAGCAATTTTCTGACGTCATAGGTTTCTGACTGGATTTGGCGTTTTGACGGTTTCTGACCAGCTTTCAAGAAGTCGACAACTTTGTTTATTGTGACGTCATTCTTTTGCTCTAATGACCAATTTATACCAGCCAAATTTGGTATTGTTTCAGTTTCTATATTATCATCCACATTGTCAATTATTTGCGCTTCTGGGGCTAATAACAAACTTTCGACAATCGGATGTTCAGACTGTGAAACTGTAACTGAACTGCAAATAGCTTTTATGACGTCATTATATATGTATTTCGACTCTTGTTGTCTGGAAAGAATATCGGCGTCTATGTTCAACTTACCCTGTCGGTAGTAAATACTGAAGTCATAATTTGACAATGCTGCTACCCACCTATGTCCTGTCGCATCAAGCTTTACTTTCTCCAAGACATAAGTAAGCGGATTGTTATCGGTTTTGACCTCAAATTTACTACCAAAAAGGTAGTCATGAAATTTATCGGTAATCGCCCACTTTAACGCCAAAAACTCTCTCTTATGTGCAGGATATAATCTCTCAGGACCTCTCAGACTTCGGCTTGCATATGCAATGACCCTATTCTTACCATTTTGTTTTTGGTACAATATGGCACCTAAACCGGAACCACTGGCATCAACATGAACAAGAAATGGTAGTGAAAAGTCTGCAAATGCTAGCACCGGAGGGTTAAATAATCTTTCAATAATTTCATCCCTAGCTTTTTGTTCTTTGTTACCCCATTTCCAAGGATTTGTTTTTTTCTTTTTAGATTTAGCCCCTTTCTTATTTGTAGAATGCCCGACTAACAAATCATTTAGAGGTTTGACAATTTTAGCATAGTCTTTTATAAACTTCCGGTAGTATGATGTAAAACCTAAAAATTTTCTCAAATCTTTGACGCCTGATATTTTTGGCCAGTTCTTTACGTCAGAAACCTTATCGGGATCGGTCTTTATACCATCTGCAGACACGATTACACCTAAATATTTAATTTCCTTCTGGAAAAATTCGCACTTGTCAGCACGAAGCTTTAAACCATTTTCTTTAACACGCTTAAGCACAGATTCAAAACGTTCAAAATGCTGTTCAATCGTACTCGAGAAAATATTACGATGTCGTCAAGGAATACTAAACACTGTTTAAGATGCGCTTCTCCCATACATTTTTCCATTAGTCTTTGAAAAGTTGCACCGCAGTTGGTCAATCCAAAAGGGAGGCGATTCCATTCATAAAAACCTAACGGACCTAAATTAAAGGCTGTCATAAACTTATCACTTTCTTTAATACCGCAATTCCAATATGCTGAACGGAGATCGAGTCTGGAAAAATATTTCGCTCCGGACAAACAATCTATCGTCTCGTCGATTCTCGGCAACGCATACACATCTTTTACTGTACGTTTATTCAACTTCCTAAAATCGCAACAGAAACGTGAACTTCCGTCTCGTTTTCGGACTAGAACAACGTTACTTGAGAATGGACTGTTCGACTCTCGAATACAATCGGCCTCTAACATTTCTCTCAAATGTTCCCTTACCTCGTCGAACAGGGCTGGCGGAATGCGTCTATACGGTTCTTTGAACGGTTTATCGTCAGTTAATTTAATCTCATGCTCCAACAAACGCGTATACCCGATATCGGTAGGACCTTTTGAAAACATCGACTTCCATTTGTCAAGAAGACCCATCAACCTAATCTTGACATCTTCATCTAATTCCTCACTGATCTTGACACCCAATTCATCAATAGATAGTTTATTATCTTGATCTTTAACTTCTTTTACATCAGTATCCAAATGACGTATGACCTTGATCTCATTCAAACTACACAACAGACTTTTAGGTTTAATTTCCAGTACTTTAGCAGTCATATTGAAAACTCTAACTGGAATTCTACAACTTTGGCCTTTTAAATTTACAACTCTAGGACATATACCTAACTCATCTGAATATCTACCCTCACAATTTTCAGTGACCACGGTCGTTATTTCAGAGACTTTTGATCTAGCTAAACCGGATATGGTGACGACTGACATGGGATTTATCTTCATAACTTTTCGATTGGTAGACCTGACTTGGCCAACCGTTTGGTCCATCATAGCAGTAAAAGCTAGGTCCCATTCTTTCGGAATATTTCTTGAATTATCTTGCGTAATAGACTTGCTGAACAAATTAATAATATTTGTTCCAACTATTACGGGTACGCCACTATTGTACTCCGTAGGAGAAACAACTAATAAAGGTACAAATACCTCTAATTCTGACATAAAATTAACCTTAACTTTCACCTCAACATATCCTAAATACGGCAAAGTACTTCCGCCAGCAACATCTAAATTAAACTCTGTTAAACTCTTAACCTTTGGTATGGGTTTTAACTTATTTATATGTGCACTTGAAATAGACGACACCATTGAACCACTGTCAATCAGAGCCTTAGTCTTAATGTTATTTATGAAAATAAATGTCTCATTAGCATGACCTACCATTCTATCATATAAACTATTCTCAACCACTTGTTTACTTATTTTAACTTTGGGACTGGGTTTGTCATTGACACCCTTCTGTTTCAAATCTCTAGTTAGTCCCTCAACAGAGATTTCTACTCGTTTAAATTCTCTGTTTGACCTTTTTTTTTTATTATCCTGACCTTGACTTTGGTTTTGACCGTTATTTTGACCTTTGTTTTGATAACCACCTCAACCTCTGCCAAAATTTCCTCTACCTCTATAATTACCTCTATACCCTTGACTATTTGACTTAATGTCATTCTTAACCTTCTTCAACTCCCCTTCAACTGATTCCATCCTTTTGTTGAAACTTTGCAGTGTTTTCAAAAGTTCGTCCAACTTATCGGATTGAGCAACGTTCGCTTGTTGAATAACCTTCAATTCGGTACTTGATTTCGAATAATTAGACAGGTCTAATTCTATAGATCGAATTTCTTTACGCAACTGGTCAAAATCTTTAATAGTGTCATATTTATAACGGCTCGCGTTTTTTAAAAGCGGATCTCTTAAACCAGACCAAAATTTTGATCTCAACATCTCGTTTTTGGCTTGCGCGTTAATCTTACCCTTCTCAACAGCTAATTGAAGAATACTTTCAAGTTTCATGCCATATTCATGCAGCAACAGACTGATTTGGTTGCTGATTCTCACTATAAAATTGTTGCAATAATGCTTCACTACTGAAAACATTTCCATAAACCCCCTCTAACTTATCAATAATCTGTGTGGGCGTAGCATTATCAGAAATCGATAATAGTAAACTTCTTGCTTTACCCTTTAATGAACCTCTAATACTTTGAACCAATATGGTATCAGTATAGTTTTTCTCTCTAATAATACATTTGACCTCATATTTCCATACATCAAATGATACTTCACTTTTCTCCTCACCTGAGAATATAGGAATTCTAGGTTTGGTATATGATTGATCATTTATACCGGTCTGATTATCAACTACTGGATTAAGGCCAGCTAATGTAGTATGGGGCTGTGGATTTGCAAGATGTTGCTTCCTCCTAACTGCAGGAGTACTAGTTCTAAAATCAACTGATTGATTCAACTGATTATATTCATCAGTAGTCACTACTTTATACTCAGTATGTTGATTGATTATATCAATCATCAAAGCAATTTTCTCAGGACTAATAGACTCTAAAATCTCTTTCTTAGTAGTTTCTTTACCACCCGTCGCCATCTTAAGTTACAACAAATATCAATGAAAATAAAGATGATAATGAAATGAAAATGAAAGATAATGAAATGAAAATGATAACTCACCAATGATCAGTCAAATGTCAGTCGTATATCGCTGTAACCTGTGTAAATTTGTTAATTGTGCCTGTGCTGAGTGATTGTGCTGTGATAATTCCTGCAAAATATCAATAGAAAATTTATATATATATATATATACAAGTCTAGAAGATTATGCAACGATACATATGACGGTGTTAAGACTATGCAACGATACATATGACGGTGTTTCTTGTCACAAATTGAGACACAGACTGACCAACGAATGGCCTTAGTCATTGAATGTCAATAATGAACCCAAAACGTTTTTAATAGTTGCTTCTCAGTCCGCTAACCGGGGACGTGCCGTGCTGTTACTTGGCTTGCTCAAATATTCTAACAAGATGTAATCAAAATTATCAAGGTGACAAATTCATTACGCCAGACGCGCGTTTCGTCTACATAAGACTCATCAGTGGCGTTTAACTATTAATGTTTAAGATATTCTTCATTTGGGAGATGGAATAATATTTTTTTCATTGGGAGATGGAATAATATAAGTCCACTGGGATCGTGTAGATACACAATACAGGCAGTTCAAAATATTATATAAAGGGTCTAAAAGAATGCTGCTGAACCAGTACACTTATTTAGCATCGGATCGACAAACATGACGATACAGCATAAACAAAAAATAATAATATACAAGTCTAGAAGATTATGCAACGATACATATGACGGTGTTTCTTGTCACAAATTTAGACACAGACTGACCAACGAATGGCCTTAGTCATTGAGTGTCAATATAAATAAATAACGTAAACAATCATAACATATTCATCTTAAACTTTCTCATTTTAAATGAACCCAAAACTTTTTTAATAGTTGCTTCTCAGTCCGCCAACCGCTAAAATCTATCATTATACTTTCTGGAAGTATAACGAAACTTTATACTAATATAATTATACTTCATTAAAGTATCATTATATTTACGTGAAATATCATTATATTTAGTTATGTCCGAGTGTTTCAAAAATGTATCAGTTTACTTCCTACTTGTATAGTTAAACAATACTAAATACTACATAACTACATATATATATAATAAATACTACATTTTCTGTGCCTATTTCAGGAAGTCAAAGATTGTTTATTAAAGATTTATCCAGTTGTGAAAATTTTATCTGCTGTCTTGACATAAGCTGTTGCTACAGCTAGAAAATCCTTAAGACCAGGGTACACTATCTGTATCTGTATCTGTACTAGTACGTCGAAGACACCACTTCTGGTTTTTACTCGACGGGTGGAGAGAGCGCGCCGGGTTAACGGTCACCGGCGAGAGCTGATTTGAAGCTCTCTACGCTTGTTGATTTGACTATGAGTGGCCGTTCATGTCACAATAAGGATACTTCTATAATTATACTTTTTCTATAATTATACTTCTCATTTCTATCATTATACTTTCTGGAAGTATAACGAAACTTTATGCTAATATAATTATACTTCATTAAAGTATCATTATATTTACGTGAAATATCATTATATTTAGTTATGTCCGAGTGTTTCAAAAATATATCAGTTTACTTCCTACTTGTATAGTTAAACTTGTTAAAGTATAATGATACTTCTCAAAGTATAATGATACTTTTGAAAAGTATAACGATACTTCTTAGAAGTATAATGATACTTCTCAAAGTATAATGATACTTGTTAAAAGTATAATGATGCATTTTTAGCATGTTAGAGGAATAGCTATTATGCCATGTTTGTCTAAGTCTTCAATGCTATACTAAATGATCGCCTACAGACCTACCTGGATGAAAACAAAGTAATAAATGAAACCCAAATAGGATTTCAACCAAAATCGCGTACTGCGGACCATATGTTTGTTCTAAGAACCATAATACAGAAATTTATTTCATCAAAAGCTAAACTTTATACCTGCTTTGTTGACCTATCAAAGGCTTTTGATACAGTAATTCACTCTGCCATGCTATAAAGGCTTTGTCAAATTGGTATACGGGGTCCTTTCTATAATGTTATTAAAAATATGTACTTGTCTAACAAACTATCTATAAGGCTAGGGAATAAACTCACTGAGGCATTTGAACCTGAACTTGGTGTGCGACAGGGTGATAATTTAAGCCCTAATCTATTCAAGATACTTATAGATGAATTACCAACTATGTTCGATCAAACAGATGACCCAGTTACATTAGGGAAAACTAATCTTAATTGCTTACTTTATGCTGATGATCTAGTACTTTTATCGTCCACTGCGAATGGTCTTAAAATTGTCTGAATAAATTATCAACATTTTGTGAGAAATATTGTCTAACAGTTAACCTTAAGAAAACTAAAGTCATGATATTTTATAGAAATCCTAAACTCTCAAATACCGTGTTCAAGTATAAGGGATTAGAGATTGATCACACCATGTCATATAAATATCTTGGAATCATTTTCAGTGCATCTGGATCTTTCATTAACTGTAAGAATGATTTATATAAAAGGGGCTTAAAAGCATTTTTCAAGCTAAGTAAAAGTTTTGGTGATACAAAACCAAATATGAACACCTTACTACATCTGTTTGATCATATGGTAAAACCTGTAGTTCTATATGGGTGTGAAATATGGGGTACTATAAACACGGAATCTGTGAAAACTAAAAAAGAAGAGTATATGCTTGAAAATTCATTAAATAATCTTTATTGTGATAAGCTACATATCAAATCCCTTAAATATATGTGTGGATCACATAAAAGGTCATCAAATAATGCAATATTAGGAGAAGTTGGTAGATATCCATTGTACATTGATGTTATATGCAATAGTATTAAATACCTTCAGCGACTAGAAGAAGCACCTGAAGACTCACTTTTGTCAAATGCTTTTAAAGAAAATGAAAATCTTTTTCAATATAATAAACCAAGTTGGCTGTCAAGTATCTATTTTGTACTTAAACATCTAAATTTGCCTTTGCATTTAATCAAAACTCAAAATATTATAGCAAAAACACGTGAAAAACTCATTAAAAGATTCAAAATCACATGGTCAAATTCAATCGCTGATTGTGCCAATAACCAAACTGGTAAGCTTAGAACATATGGTCTATTCAAAACCAGACTATGTAGAGAAAAGTACTTCTCGGCAATCAAAAAGCCTGATATATTAAAATGTTTTACAAATTTTAGAATAAGTTCACATCAGCTTGCTATAGAAGTAGGAAGATACAAAAAAATTCCGTTAGAAAACAGAAAATGTAAAATTTGCAAATCAGATGATATAGAAAACGAAATTCATTTTGCACTTGAATGTTCATTATATGCGGAAGAACGAAAACAATTTTTAAAAGTAATTGAAAATAAATATCCCAACTTTCATAATCTACAGAACAAAGACAAATTTATCTGGCTAATGTCAAACGAAAATAGTCAAATAATCAGTGATTTTGCAAGCTATATTTACAAATGCTTTATGCTCCGCAAGACTTTGAATTGACCATCTGTTACTAAAGCATAAACATTCTAGTGTTATAGCAGTACATGAAGTTTTTTTTTTCTGTGTTTGTGTTATATAAATAATAACTGGGAATTTTTGAAAAAAATTATAGACATTATACAATGTTATTGAATCAGTATATTATGTAATTACAATCTATTCTAATGACTATTTTTGGATCTCTCCCTCTTTTCAATGCCTATTGTAAAGTTGTATTTTGTTTACTCTTTTATTTGATTATCTAGTCATATTTTGTGTGCACACACATATATCTTTGTCTGTTTGATTTTATAACTTTTGTTGTGTCTTTGTCTTGCATGTAAATGTACTATCTTTTATGAAAACTGTCATACCCAACAATGGGTCCAAAATTGGTAATAAAAGATTTACTTACTTACTTACTTACTAGCCCCAGTCATGCAGTCACCCATTACCGCCCTCCCCGTCGACGGTGTTTAGGAAAATCTCATAAGATATTTTTATCAGATTCCTTATAAAAATCCCTGCATGCATTTTTCAATCATTTTTTATGTAGCAATTACTGTTTTTCAAGTTAAAAGGGGCCAAATGATCCAATAGGAATAAAACAACAAGTGTTATTTTAATGTTGAACTAATTATTTTCGTAAATTTTGCTAAAAGTAAAATAAATCGTATAACGTGGTATTCTTGTTTTAGTTTAGATTACTTCGTGCAATAGTGTGTCCAAAGCAATATGTTTGTCCAGCTAAATTTTTCACTCCACCCTATTTGTCCTCACAAGTCAGGGTTTCTGTGTCCACATGTGTCTACGAAACCCTGACAAACTTAGCTAGGAAATGCACGGTAGGTCTTTTCACCACCGAACACCACCTAACACCGCCGAACACCACCGACCACCTTAAAACAAAATACAACACACTCCTAAATAACTATTTTCATCTTTATTTATATATTTATAGTGTCGTTAAGGGAAAATAAATATGTTTATAACTATAAGAGCCAGTCTAACACCGACGAACACCACTGACAGTGTACATCCAAATAATGTAATAAAAAGCTTATTTAAGCTTAAAAAAAGTAATGATTTTTTAATTTTTATGGAAAAAAACGCGAAGAAATAACAACTGAAATATCTAATATACATTGCTGCGTTCTGTTAAATTTGTATAAACTTCGTTTTATTGGGTTAATTAATGTGTTGTGTTGAATAATTGTTTTTAACACCTCATTAATATATTGACAAATCATTTGATCGATCACATTAAGGGAAATGTTTTTCTTTTCGAATTGATATAATCTCTAATAATTTACTCGCTGACTAATGACGGATAAAGTCATATGGATAAAGTAATCCTTTGATATGGCAATTAATAAGTAATAAAATGTATGAAATCAACCTGTAATAAAAAGCAATTGTTGATGATGTAACTATGAGCATATGATAATAAAATATACGGATGATAAAAGCTTTTGATGGTGTCTTTAGTATTAATAATGAAGGGGTCATCTGTTGTTGCGAGCCATCATAAAAGAATAGCATAAAGAGCCTTAATAACACTAGGCAAATTTATCAGCAACCAACCAGACGTAGTTATTATAGAGAACTGAATCATATTTAACAGTATTTAACGGGTACACATTCGTTTATTTTGATTTTCGTCTTGAAAATGCACACATTATATAATTATAATACGATAAGATTTTTAATAATGCATTTTATTATTATTATTATTATTATTATTATTTTATTACTGTTTTTGGTTGGGTATAATGGTGTTCGGTGGTGAAAAGACCGACCCGGAAATGCCCGGGCTAGATGATTTCATAGGTCGTCAAACCTTCAAAATATCAACTAATGAAATTGCTTGAAAGAAGAAAGTATTTGACAGTTGTCATTCTTAAGTGGGAAGAAAACGTAACGCAAAGTAATAAATAACGGCGGTAATAACAAACTATTAACACTACTGTACAACGTACACTGATTTTCATTTGGTCTATGCAAAACATACGTTTGGTTTATTTACAATCGACATCCGGATAATATAAATCCAAAAAAAGAAAGTCTTTGCTGCCTTTATAGATTTGAAGAAAGCATTTGATACTGTTTGGAGAGAAGGTCTATTTTTCAAACTGTATCAAAATCACTTTCCCAAACAGATTTTAAAAATTACACACTCAATGTATCAAGACCCCCCTTGTAGAATCAAATTCAAACA
The DNA here is from genome assembly GCA_944474755.1 of Limnoperna fortunei. Taxonomy (NCBI): domain Eukaryota; kingdom Metazoa; phylum Mollusca; class Bivalvia; order Mytilida; family Modiolidae; genus Limnoperna; species Limnoperna fortunei. Next base: position 82,261,448 of record OX104115.1, read on the forward strand.
AGGACTAAGCAGAAGTTTTATTACAAAATGTGGTGTAAAACAAGGAGATGTACTAAGTCCTATTTTATTTAATATGTATATTAATGATCTTGTTTTAGATTTAAATAATACACAGACTGATCCAATCATTATCGGAGATGTTTCAATTAACTCTCTTCTCTACGCAGACGATATTCTGTTGTCAAACACCCAAAGTGGCTTACAAAAGTCCCTCAATGTTTTAAATGATTTTTGCTCATCCTGGAAGCTAGAAGTAAACAAACAAAAATCTAAAGTGATAGTATTTAATTCAAATGGTAAAACTAATTTAAACTCATTTAAAATCAATGATACTTATATTGAAACCGTAAAGTCATATTGTTATCTTGGCATAACTTTAAAATATGCAGGCACTATAAATGTCTCTACACACTTATTAATGGAGAAAGGACGTAAGGCATGGTTCAAAATAAAGAAAAACATCGGCCTAAATAATCCATGCAACTTACTAGAAAAATTTTTTCAGTGATCTCCCCAGGCCTTTTTAGCATCCTGGCAATGTGATGCTATCTGGTTCAAATATGATGCTTTCTGAAAACATCCTTAATATATTTCATAAGAAATGTGATGCTATAATATCAAAGCAAATGATGCTATTGTGAAAACTGAAAATACCAGGATGCTATTAAAAATTTCACCAATAATTCTATATGGGTGTGAAGTTTGGGGGGCATATTCTAATCTAAAAGATACAGACCCCTACGAATATCTACATATTTAATTTATCAAAGAAATCTTAGGCATCCATAGCAAAGCAACAAATGTCGCTTGCTTATCTGAACTTAACAGATACCCTATAAGAGAAAAGGTCAAATTTTTAACACTCAAATTTCGAGACCACCTTTCTAATTTAAACAAAAGCTTAGTTCACAAGATTTTTAACAACCTCCCATCCGGTAATAGGTGGATGAAATCCACCAACCAATGGATCGGAGAGTTAGGATTTAATTTTACAACCTATAACATAACTAATTCTAAAAAATATATTAGTAATTTTAAACAAAGAATATATGATCAAGCTTTACAAAATCGAAGTAGTACTTTGACAGAAAGCAATAAATTATTCTTCTATAACAAAATTTGTCAATTTAATCAAAGACCTCCATATGTGGATATCTGCAGATTCAAATCTGATAGATCTACTATTTGTAAATATAGATTAAGTGCCCACTGTCTAGCAATAGAAAGAGGGCAATATAATAATATCCCCCAAAATGAAAGAATTTGTTTAAAATGTAATATGTCACAAATCGAAGATGAAATTTATTTTTTCATCCATTGCCCTGTCTACAATATGTATAGACAAGAACTAACTTGAAAGGTCAAATATATTCATAAAAATTTAAATTCTATAACTGAAGACAAAATGTCTTTTCTATTAAACAACAACTCTTTAGTAATAATTAAAGCAGTTATTGAATATATCAAAAAGTGTCAGGAGTTAAATTAACCAAAAATTTAATAATTGTAATTCCAAATGAATGTACTTTTCTCTATGTCACTGCCGCTCCAAGTATATAGTTCTCTATTATTATTCAAACATTATTTTCAAAACTGCATCTTGGTGCAATTTTACATTTATTTACCAACTATGATGAATGGGTGTGAAATTGTATCATGACCCAGTTTCTGTTGTTGTATTAATTACATTTTATGTGTTATAACCATTTATTGTAAATGTGTTGAACAAATAAATAAATAAATAAATAAATAAATAAATAAATAAATAAATAAATAAATAAATAAATAAATAAATAAATAAATAAATAAATAAATAAATAAATAAATAAATAAATAAATAAATAAATAAATAAATAAATATCCCCTAACCAAGTCCTGAATGAAAGCGAGCTTTTAATTGCCTACATTCAGATAAGATGTACATGTAGCCAATCAAATTAATGACTTTTAGCCAGGGGAATTTCATAGCTAAGTTTGTCAGGGTTTCGTTGGGCACAGAAACCCTGACTTGTGAGGCTGACTTGTTATAAGCCAGAAATTTAATAACATGTCCACACTTGTCCCTATGGTCAACATGTTGTGGTCGTATCAAGCTGCTCTCTGAGGAACATTTTATTTTTATTTCTATTCAATTGATTGGTATTATCCTACTGATACTAAACGAAAAAAATTTTTCGGAGGAAATTGGGATGGGGCAAATTTATTGGAGTGATTCAAGTGGGACTGAAAAATGGAAAATAAGAATTTTTAAAAACTTGACCCATTTTAAAAAGTTCATCTTTCATCTGATTCTTATCCTTTTAAGGTTTAGAAATTTTCGAACAAGTCATGACAACAGTCCAGGTTTGACATCAGCAGCAGCAGCTTACAGACGAAGAACAAATCCATTATTTTCTTTCAAAATTTGCTGTCTGGACAGACCAACTCGAAGGATTACCCCAATTTTGATCAGGAGGTTAAACGCATGCAATTTGGGTAGGTATCAAACATTTATTCTAATGTCCCCCCAAAAATAAAGATGTTTCTGGTTATCTAACTGTCCCTGTTCTTTTTTTCCAGGTGATTTTCCAATCCTAACATTTTTTCTCTCAAAAAATTCCGGAAAATCTGGTTATTTCAAGCCTGCTTCATCATGTTTAATTTTACAATTGTTATATTGCTGATTTTCTTCCCCCACATTATTTTTCCCCAAAACAAGACCAACAAAAGGTAACATGGCAAGTATCTGCATGCTCTAGTTTGCTATAAATTCATGTACTTGGTTTTTTGTTTATTTGCTTTAAAATAAGAGTGAGATATGAACTGAATGCACACATTCATAGACTACATACTGTAAATTTGGAAATTATTGCGTGCATTTATTATTGCGATTCGGGGACCCCTAAAAAATGTGAGTTCAAATTTTTGCGATCTGCTGAGGTAGCAAAAAATGCAATGACAACAAATCATTAAGAAATTATCAGTTTTTATGCCCCCGCGACGACATGTCGGGGGGCATTAAGTTTTACTCATGTCCGTCCGTCCGTCCGTACGTACGTCCGAACAAATTTCCGTCAAGCTTTTCTCAGAAACCGTACATGAGAACAATTTTAAATTTGGCAGAGTGGTTCAGTATCACAAGTTGTACGTCCTAAGCGAATTTCAGACCTGTCGGACAACTACTTCCTGTTTGGGACTTACTTTAGCGGGGGCATCCGTGTCCCATGGACACATTCTTCAATTTTTTTATTAATGTTTGTCAGCAGTAAAAAATCTCTCTACAAGCAACAGATTACACATTTTATTATCTAAAGTGATTTGCCTCTGTTGAAGATCAGAAAGACTTGTAAGATGTCTTTAATAATGAGATGATTTGTAGGTATATTGGGTACTTAAACAGTAATTTGTTTACATCAAAGAAAAATCAATTATGTTGTGTACATGTACAATTAATTACTGTATTCAATTTAAATAGCTATGGTAGGGCTTTACAGATCGTTATATATGCACGCTAGGTTGAGTAATTTTGTCAATGGATAAACGAAAGTAGAATTGCGAGGTTTAATTATTGTGATCAAATAACAATCGCATTATTCGCAATAATAAAAACATCACTAAAATTTCTGAATTTACAGCAGTAAACAGGTATATCAGGCTTTACACAAATCCTGACCTTCCAACCCTTTTTTTAAAATGTATCTGGAAACACAGATAGTTAATTTACATGCAAAATTTTTGTCAGTCTTCTCAGCAACTACATGATGCAAGAAGATATATTGCATATACATGTATATCCCAATTCTTCTAAGAAACAACATCATTGATCGTCTAAACCACATGAAATGTTGACCATGTATATATTTCACGGGGTTAGTAACTGCTAATATATTCTGTGACATTTTTAACGTTCGGATTTCAAATAATTTATTACGATTTCACATTTTGAGAGAGTCCGTAGGATATATACGTTTAACAAAGTCATTGACTGACCTAATATAGAATATACACTGTCAGTGAATTCCATATGGAGACTCACCCCATATGAAATTTACTGACCGTGTATATTCTATATTAGGCCAGTAAATGACTAAATAATAATATAACAATAATAACTTTATTTGCAAAATTACACCAATGCGGGTCGAGCAAATGCAATACAAAACAAAATACATCAAAAATCATGATCATAAGATAATAATATATGACCATATAATATATTATGGAAAGCCGCAGTGAACCCCCGGAGTTACTAATTATTTTACATTGAATTTGCATTACAACAAAATAATCTCCGGATGGTACAAATTCCGGAGATTATAAAAAATCTTCGGCCGAAGTTTGTAATATTATCTTCGGCTTCCAAAATAATTCCGAAGATTATTTTTCCATAACAATTATAATCTCCGACAAATAATCTTCGGCATGAAAATCTCCGGAGATGTTATAAAAATCTTCGGCCGAAGTTTCTAATATTATCTTCGGCTTCCAAAATAATCCCTACGATTATTTTCAATAGAAATTAAAATGTGTGGAAAATAATCTCCGGCATAAAAATCACCGGAGGTATTTTTAGTGATTTTTCAAAACCACTGCAGATATTTTTACCGGAGGAAATATTTCTTCGTGTACCACTTCCAAGGGTTGAACATTACAATCTTCGGAGTAGGTCAAAGCCGGCCGAAGATAATATGAACATCAGAATCTCCGGGAACCTCATAATCTGCGGATGAACTTCATAATCTCCGGAGTAGGTCAAGGGACCACAAGGGGTGTTTCTACTAACCAATGAAATAATTTGTTTCAGTTACTAACCAATGAAATAATTCGTTTCAGTTACATCTTGCCGCTTCTCTCGAGTGTATGCTTACAAATTAGTCTATAAAGTAGGTAAATATAGTGTTTGTTTATTTTAATATTTAAACACGCTATTTGTTGTTCATTTGCATAAATATTTTGCGTTCAATTTGGTATGTGTTGACTCTACTTTCAATTTTTTTCTCTAGATCATACATCAATCCAAGTGTTGAAGACTGAACTTGAATTTGTCTGCAGTGCTCAGTTCAAGTAGGTGTATATTTAATCTGTTTATTTAAAAAATACTTTATTTTCATATCAAACGCATAACAAACAATAAATTGACCACTTTCCAATTCAAAAAATGACACCAAGTGTCCACTTCCGATACTTCATCTTGTAATGTAATCCCTCCAATGTCTGGAGCAACCATCAAACAAGTTGATGTATACTGTAAGCAACTTTGTGAGAGCATGCACAAATTACCATATATATGCAACAAATATAACAGGTAAAACACTTAAAGTGATCCAGTATGGTCGGTCATAAATAAATGTCCCAAGCAGAAAAACTGACCACTGACAAACTGCGTCTACAGCCACATGTATGTAGCCGCAGTTTGTCCTGTTAAAAAACATTGAAATGAACAATTGTCGTTGATAAATTTCACGCTTCAGGTGAATGACCGGTGTCAATATCTAAGTGAGGATGTAATTAAAACCCCCTGCTGCGGAAACATGATCGTTTATCCCCCTTTTACCTGATGTTAATCTGAGGTAGAACCCTAGCTGTTATATTGCTTGATTATATTTGGGTTTTTAATATTTAAATACGCTATTTGTTTTATTTGGTATTTGTTGACTCTACTTTCAATTTTTATTGCTCTAGATCATACAACAAGTGTTGAAGACTGAAGAGTTAGGTGTACCAGATCTTGCTTGTTTGCAGTGCTCAGTTTAAGACAAGTAGGTGAATATTTTATTTGTTTATTTTTATAATACTTTATTTTCTTATCAAACACATAACAAACAATAAATGACGACTCTCTAATTTAAAAAACGCCACCAAGTGTCCACTTCAGATACTAAAACACTGCATCTACCATGTCTACAGCCACATGTAGCCGCAGTTTGTCCTGTTGAAAACTTTAAAATAAACAATTGTCGTTGATAAATTGCATTTGGAATAACATTAGAAACTTTTGACATTCCTAATTTTCTTTAAAGCTCTAAAAAGCATAGATCAGTAAGAATTCAGAGCTATATTCAAAAACAGGTATAAATTTGAGGTTTTCTCCTTGTTGATGCTGTATCAAATTACTCCTAATCTGCCATATTTTGTGAAATGTTTACTTGCAAAATGTTGTTTAGTTTAAAGACTTATTTTTAAAAAGACCAAAATGTAGCCCACTAGCAAAATAAAAAGCACTGCAAAAACCTGGTAAATGTAGAGGAAATTAATATACTTTTTTCTGTCTGAATTGGTGTTTTGTGTAGAGTGGGGCATTTCAGTAAGCATCAGCTTAAAGTAACTTTTTAATAATATCGTTCTCAAGAATGTTAAAAATTTACTTAGGCCATGACAAATTACTACAGTTACATGTATCATGTGTATATATGTATAAATGTGTGCATGTACCACTACCTTCCTTTCTAATGTGTCATACATCATTAAGTAATTACGAAGTAACAATAAAACATGACGTACTCTATTTGTACATATATGTTAGAAAGTAGACAAAAAGTCGTTGACAGCTATTTAAATATTGCAGATGTTTTGTACGGAGTGTGGTGGCTCTCTGCCAGCTGAAGCAAAATTTTGTTGCTTTTGTGGAAAACCAGGTATTTTCATTAATTCATTTAATTTTTACTTTGTATTACATGTAGTTAGCTATGCTTTTATCATTGCTTTGCATCCATCGTCGCCTTATTTGAATCTCTTTTTTTTAACCACTAGGCCAATTGAAACTGAACTTGGTCATAATTTCAATTATATGTAATGTATCTTAACAAGTTGAATGTTTTTTATGCATAGACTAGTACATTAAAAATGGCTCTCACTGCAGGAGAACTCTGTGAAAATGTTCAAATGCCAAACTGCTGAGATGATTGAAGCCATTAAACTATGTTTTAATGTTTATTGGATGGTCATCTACACAAGTTAATATTTTTATTGCAAGTTAAAAATTAAAAAGAGACATTAGTGCCGTGTTTAGTTTAACATGTGACCCTATGGGAGAATGTGTTGGGTATTATGTGATGCCCTTTGAGTGTCCGTCATGGCAGGTTTCATTTAATGTCCCATTAATAAGATGCCTTATTTATTTCATTTATTAATTAGGTGAGGATACATAATTTAGTCCAGAATCTGTTGGTATAATTAGCAATATTATCAAAAGGATTGTTTCAATGCACAGTGTTCAATCTTCATAAAAATTTGGGGGGGGGGGCACATAAGATAACCAGTGGGTCCAAGGCAGCACTGGTAGCCATCCAGGGGGATGGGGGATAGTAAAGCTCCTCAGAAGAAAAGAGTTTTGGGCTTTTGACATTGTAATTTGACTGCAAACTTTTGACTTTCAATGTTTGACAATACCTCAAAAAAAATTGTAAAAAAGGACCAGCTTAAAAACTGGCTGTGACGTTGGTGATTGACAGCTAAGGTAGGTGTGTTATACAATACATGGTTTTGTAGATAAATTACTGTAGTTTAAGATTGTGTGGTTCACAAATCCGAAACACCGACACCGGATCGAAAAATTCAAGAAATTCAAGAGCTGGTCGAAAAATTTTTCTTCAAAAGTTAAGAACCTTGTGTTATATTAGAGTATAGAGGGTACATTTTTTTCTGAAACAGGTGCCTGTGGTTCATAGCAACAATACTTCTTATTTATATACATAATATGGTTTACTAGATATCAAACTAGACTAATTCATGCTCTTCAATTATATTTATTTGTTTCTACAACGTGATTCTTAAAAATAATGTATTATTTTTACATAATCTATTACAAAAAAATCGTCGCTCACATCCGATTTTACCAACTGGGTGCTTTTTAAAATGAGCGCTCATTTTTAATTTGGAAATAAAAAGAGGTAAATTAATAACAAGCCATTCCGTTGTGACCTTGTTAACATTACTTTAAATTTGAGCAATTCGAGACACCATGGTTTTTTTGTTTTATGTGAAAATGTCAACCTACATTACGATTCTTCACCTCAGCGTCTTTATTTATAGTTAATGCGCATGTTCAACGGACCGCCATTTAAGAATTAAAATCGGCCCATACCCGACGTAATATTCAGTATACCTTCGGAATATACAAATATAACGGTCGGTATTAGCTAACGATGACCTTGAACTTGATAACATTGGTTCCCTGTTAAAAGATAAGCATTCGGGTACCAGATGGGAAACCACTGAAACAACAATGGCATCTGCTTCGGAAGCAGACGAAATTATAAAGCGTATGAACCAAATCATGCCAATGAAATCCGAAAAGTTGAAAGAAAAACAAATACAAACAATAATAGCTTGCAAAAATAATGATGTTTTGTCGGTGTTACCGACTGGATACGGAAAAACAGTTATAATTCAGGTTTACATATCTCATTCAGTCAATCGTATGCATCATAAGTTAACACTATTACTGACATTAAAGATGAAAAATATGTGATTTATATGGTTGGTACAGGTTATACAGACGTAGTTAACGTACTATTTCAGTTCACAGTGATTTAAATTCCGTATTGACCTTCTCTAAATCCCAGGCACTTGCATCCTTTCCACTGAGTTTTACTGATTTAGACGCACGGGGGGGGAGGTCACTAAGGATACTTTTAGGTACAGGTGTGCGGACGGACATTGGAAAACCCACCCTATTCATATATTTTCGGACACTATAAAACAGGACCTAATCATATATTGAATGATTAAATCAGACCTATTCATTTCATATATTTACTACTGCACATCCCCATTGATAAAATAGTACGTTTACTACAAAATTGATAAACTGATGTTAATGGAACACTTTGTTTGTAAAATCACTGTGGTTTACATAGGCTTAACATGCTTAAGATGAGAATTGAGGCATGGAATATATTTAAATAATTTACAACTACCCAATTATATATTTTTCAATGAAAAAAGCTACCCCCCCCCCACCCGTGTTTAGACGTCTTTTTTGATAACATACACTACAAACACCAAAACCTTAACTCCCGCAGAAAACCTTAATCTCCGGTGGAAAACCTTAATTTTTTAAGGAGTCCGATAAAATTAAGTGTTGGTTTTTTAAATTAAGGTTGTCCCATGGAAATTAAGGTTTTCCCTCGGAGATTAAGGTTTTCCCGCGGAGATTAAAGTTTTTTGTTGATTGGACCCCTGGGTCGGTTTTAAGCCCTCTGGCATTATTGTTGATAACGATCATCAGTTACTCTGCATATACTGTTCTGTAGATGTATGACAATGGTTTTAAATCTATATATTTATGTATAAAATTAATTCTTGTCGAAAATAAATATGTACGAAAATCCCAATGTAAATTATGAATGAACGTGAATGCATTTTCTATCAACCTTATTTCAGAAAAGGCGTGTATTTAAAAATTTTACTATACAAATTATTAAATATAATTTTTCAAGTTACCGTTAAGTTATTATTTTTCCATTTGAAGATAGGTAGGTAAGAAATATAGAGCAATCAATACACGGACCGAACTTGCAGTACACATCCGCCATACTGTTTTGTTTACCTGTACAGAAATGAAAGGAATAAAGGACGGATCTTATCTTGACTATATCTGTATCTGTTGGGTTACGTTGTAGTATCAAATACTGTATTTTATACAACGGATATTTAATTATTTTATTAAATTAATTTTTTTATTCGCAGGTTTATGGTAAGTATATGGTATTCATATTATTGTTGTTTCATTTGCATTTTAACTTTTCGTTGTGTTAGCTTTATATTTTTATACATTTGTATTATTTAACCTTGTTTAAACTCGTTATTATTACGTTGGGTTTCTAATGATTTTTTTTTTATTTCTTTAATTCGAATTATGGTAATTGTTAACAAAAAATTAAACGTGTTATTAGTTATGAGTTTTAACTTTATAAACTTTTAGTTTTTGTTATATTTTAATTTAAGAGAAATTTATTTTCAATGAACAGCACGTCAGTGGCGGATCCAGAGGGGGGTCCAGGGGGTCCGGACCCCCCCCTCCCTTTCGTTTTGACAAGCCTTCTTTTTTTTTGTTTTAGCATAACAAAATGACATTTTAACGGACATGTTTTAGGTGTCAGGAAATCGTCAGAATGCAGGATTTTACACCATTTCGTTCAGAGCTTTTGGGGGCCTTAAGTGGCCCCTAGACCCCCTGCCGTAATACGACCTCTGCGAGGTCGGCATGGTGGCCAAAGGCCACCATGACAAATTTGGACCCCCCCTTTCATTTGAGGCTGCATCCGCCCCTGCACATGTTCGCCGTTTCCTGTTATTTTCTATTAAGCTTTAAATTGTTTCAATTTACAATTTATAAGCAATAATACATTCATTTTAAATCATTTAAAACACATTTATACTGTTTTTTTTTACACCGTAATTTAAGAAGCTCCGGTTTGGTATAATTAAATAGCTAATGCTGTAAGTATCGTAAATAATATTGTTATATCTGTATAAAGTATAAAGATATGTATATATTTATATTATCTATTGTATTTAGAATTAATAAAGCAAAGTAATTTAAAACAAAATGTCCTCATAGAAAAGTAACAAATCTGGGCCTTATTCTCTATAAATCCTGTAGGCGAGAATGGGAAGTATGAATTCATATTGTGCATCATTTGTACCCCTGCCCGCCAGTATGAAGTTATACAAATTATTATGGTTTTTTTTCAGAACTTTCAGAAAAATGCATTCCTTGGACTCCAACAGAGCACATCATTTTTGTGCAGTATTGTTCTGCGGAAGAAATATTGTGTACATGATCTATAATACAATATTGGACTATATGTCTTGTTAGATTGTGTATAAATAATTTGTTTTGTAGTTATTGTTCCACTACATATATTATTTATTGTAGCACATTATTGGTGGGTCGGGGCTGGAGGGGGGTTGCTATTATGAATCAGCGTCCACAAGGCACCGTGATAAAAAGGAGTCCAGAATGAATCACCTCACCTGATGAGGTTGTTAGATTTTTGTACCAATCAATCTAACATTCAATTCGGATGTGCCTACGTTAACCGCGTATAAATATATATATATATACAGACGGTTTTCAACAAAATCAGCAATATATCGCTTTCAAAGAACACAGCTAGCATTACAATGTGCAGTTTGAACAGCTTTACCGTAAATTTGATCCACGGTACCATTTCTTCCAATTTGGAGTAGCTATATGTTGAAAGAGAATTTATATTGTACGTTTTTACCACAAAGACATTATGTATCATGCCATCAGTTTCCGTGCATATATCTATGGTTTTATGTATTTAAGAACGATTCTCACTGCTGTTCTATGAATTGTACAATTATTAAAAAATAAAATAAATAACTTCCACCTTTTTGAATCCGCGCATGTTGAATGTTATTCAATATTTGGTCGTCAGAGCAATACCTATAGTGGGCATTGTGATCACGATTGTGATGCAACTGTATTTTAAAATAATTAGATGTATATTATTTCTTTTTAACTGTTCGAATTCATGCAACTGGACTAAAAAAACAAATTAACACATGTCGATCATATTACAATCTATCTTCATTGGCAGATAATAAGCTTCATTCTGATTGGTTGATTATTTCCTTTGCTCTATTGTATATGTATTTATGGTCTCTAATTAGTAAATGATGACCACTAATTTGAGCCTAGGACTTTAATTAACTTCAAACATTAAAAATTAAATATCATAACTAATTATGACTTTTAATATCTGTAGTGTGATTTTTACAATTAAGCCCCAGTACCAATTAAATTGATTTTCAAATAAACATTTATTTATTGAGTTAACTTGTAACAAGAGCCATATTGAGAAAATACTACCGACACTATATAAAACAGCTTTGTATGGAAATATGCCTTCACTTTTAACTATGGATCGGTATATGTGTTATTGTTCCTCCTGTATTCGTTACAATGGAAAATCTCTTACTATGCGCACTGTAATGCAACATGCATCACAGATGATTAAAGATGGCTTTACGCCAGAAACCAGCCCGTGGTTGCAGCAATTATATAGAAGTAAAGAAGAGAGTATCTCAGTAAGTTTATTGCATAATCTTAGAGTAAACATTTCGAATTATGAACATATAAAATTATAAAAACATAAAAACATATAGATTTAGCAAAGTAACAACACAATTTAACAACAGTACTTTTCATGAACGTAACAAACATAACAAAAATAACATTTTAAGCTGAAAACACAAATCGTCCTCTCCTGTCATAGGATGGTGGATCTCACTTTCGCACAATTTCTTCTGGATAGACTGTACTAATGTCTTCAACTAAGAAAACTGAACATCACAATAAATAAGACAAACAGATATGCAATGATACAACAAAATAAAAATAATATATAAACGTTAAATTTTCGGATGCTATATCAAAAGAATTGTACAAAAATTCCTACTTTATTAATTATTCAAATGTTCGCAAATAGAATATTTAAATTGATTTGCCTCTCTAATAATAATAATAAAGCAATTAATTACTTAAAACCACGAACACATTCATAAATAAAATATAAAATAAAAAAAGAAAAAAAATTGCATGAAGCTAAAAACGAAGAAATGTTAACATTTACAATTTGGAAATTACTGTCAAATTGATGTTTGAATAATATTCTAATTAGTCAATTATTCTTTGAGTTTTCCTCTGATATTCGACGGAAAGGCATAATAGCTGAGTATGGGATTTCATTAAGGTTAATGGCATCATGTATTCATTTTTGTCTCAAGCGTTGAAATAATTTTAAATAAATTAGTATCGATTAGCTAACTTAAGTTTAAGAAAAACAAAATATTCAAAAATTTGCACAGCCTTAATACCAAACTTATAAATTGAAACAATTAAAAGCTGAATAGAAAATAACAGAAAACAGCGAAAACGTGCTTTTTATTGAAAATAAATTTCTGAGCAAATTAAAATATAACAAAAAAGAAATGTTTATAACGTAAAAACTAAGAACTTGTTATGAATGCAAAACAAATAACACGTTTAATTTTTTTTTAAATTAACATCATTCCAATAAAACAAATAAAATTGTCATTTATAACAAACAAAATCATTAGAAACCCAACGTAATAATAACAAGTTTAAATAATAAACATGTATAAAAATATAAAGCTAAAACAACGAAAGGTTAAAAATGCAAAAGAAACAACATGTTAGATTTTTTTAACAATAATATGAATACCATAAACTTACCATAAACCTGCGAATAAAAAAAATAATTTAATAAAATAATTAAATATCCGTTGTATAAAATACAGTATTGGATACTACAACGTAACCCAACAGATACAGATATAGTCAAGATAAGATCCGTCCTTTATTCCTTTCATTTCTGTACAGGTAAACAAAACAGTATGGCGGATGTGTATTGCAAGTTCGGTCCGTGTATTGATTGCTCTATATTTCTTACCTACCTATCTTCAAATGGAAAAATAATAACTTAACGGTAACTTGAAAAATTATATTTTAATAATTTGTATAGTAAAAATTTTTAAATACACGCCTTTTCTGAAATAAGGTTGATAGAAAATGCATTCACGTTCATTCATAATTTACATTGGGATTTTCGTACATATTTATTTTCGACGAGAATTAATTTTATACATAAATATATAGATTTAAAACCATTGTCATACATCTACAGAACAGTATATGCAGAGTAACTGATGATCGTTATCAACAATAATGCCAGAGGGCTTAAAACCGACCCAGGGGTCCAATCAACAAAAAACTTTAATCTCCGCGGGAAAACCTTAATCTCCGAGGGAAAACCTTAATCTCCGAGGGAAAACCTTAATTTCCATGGGACAACCTTAATTTAAAAAACCAACACTTAATTTTATCGGGACTCCTTAAAAAATTAAGGTTTTCCACCGGAGATTAAGGTTTTCTGCGGGAATTAAGGTTTTGATGTTTGTAGTGATACCTGTTTTAGAATCTAATTTTCGTATAAAAATCATGATCTAAATTTTACATTTTGACTGCTTATTATGTTTGTCTTTTTTTGTTGCTTTTTCATTTTTACCTTTTACTGTAAAGTGTTGGGTAATAAATAAGCAATTTATGAATAAACAAGGCACATTTAATATACAATTACATCACAAAAACATCTCTTACCCCCCTCCCATGCCTCAATCTCTGCAAATCTCGTTCATGAGAGTTTGGATTTTTAAATCATGTATAGTTATACACATTTAAATAAAGTACAAGTAAAATAACTGGAAAAGTACCTATAAATATAACCTTCAGGATAAAAATTTTAATTTTATTGAATTTTGTCTATCTGTGTGTGCTTCAAAATAGTAAAAATAAAAGTAACCTGTAAAGTGTAGAGTGCCAAAATTTCAAAGTGCCATTACTGATAATTTTGAAATGAATTTAATTTTATATTATGAAAGTAGTCAAGTTTCTTTAATATAGAGATTTAATTTATTTCATTTTGTCAAAGATTCAGGATTTAAGTCCATAACCATAATGACAAAGGAGTAAGTTTGATTATGAGATTTCTAATATTTGGTGTTATGAGCTTTGAATTTGTCACTATAAAAATTTAGTTGTGTTTATGTTACAGGCCTTGCCATTTTTAACCACCAAACCATCTTGTATCATCATTACAAATGGTTTGAATGGTATAATTCAAGAACAAAAAGATAGATTTCAGCATCATTGTGTAGTAATTGATCAGGAAATTATCAAATATTTAGAAGAAAGAGAATACTCAACTTCTAAAAACCAACAGGTATTAAAAAAACATAATCTTGATACTTTTTTGTGCCTTTTTAACGGTTCAAAATTGAATTCATATGTTTATCTGTTTTCATGTTCCTTGTTTGTTAAACCCTAAACAATATTATAGGCAATTGTTTACTGTGTGAGCCTTAAGGGCTTCAACTTCAGAATTGACTATATAAAGTGTTAATTTATTACACATTTGCCAATTTCAATTATTAGATATACATGATTGGGGACTGGGTATTAAGATAACAAATACTTTGGTAGGTGTTACACCCAGATTATGTCCTGATACTCTTGGCATTGACAATAATTGAAATTGCAGATGTGTAATCACAATATTTTGTACATACTTTGTGATCATTTCGTAATTATATTTTTTTTTCATATATTGACGGATGAATAATTAAATTATACTACCAAAACCATGGCATTTAAGAATCAATTATTAATATAATAATAGGTATTTATAACATAACTTTTGTTGGCTTTCATAATCTATAACTGTGTTTCAAGCATAATTCAGTATATAGTTGATAACTTTATTATACTTACAGGTTTCCTAATATAAATCATGGATTTTAATGTCACAAATTCAGTTTAACTGGCATAAAAGACAGTGGACATAACTTATACTTTTGTAGTTGTAACACCATGTTTCATTGTATCTGTTCAGTACAAGTTACCATTAGTGGTGTTTTCTGTCATTTTCTGTTTGTTGTTTTTTTCCTTCTTTGTTCTTTTTGTTTATTTGTCTCAATTATTGAATTTTTTTGCTTTTCAAGTGTATATCTGGCTACTGCTGAATATTGTTTTATCATTTTTATAATTGAAACACCACTGAAAGTGGCATAAAATTACATTTCCAGATAAAAACTAGAAAAAGGTGATTTAGTGATCAATGATAACCCCTCATAAATTTTGCAGAACTTTTTTGTAAAAAATTCTGTCGCTTTTTGTCAAGTGACGACCTTGAACATCGATGGAATTCCACCAGCATCAAGAGACTTCTAACCATCCTGATATGCAATAAACGCTATTTTTTCATTAAAAACAAATGGACACTTATTTTTTGTGTAAACATTTCTAACATTTTTTTGGCATAAGTGACAGACAGACATGAGAACCATTGTATATCCCCGACTGTCGAAAAGTGTGTATATTAAGACTAAAGAACTAAGGCAGAACTGATATAATTCATTTTGTTTTCTAATTATTGCAAATATACAATCTAATTAATATTATCTTAGTTTTTCCTTTACATACAGTGATACACAGTATACAAGTTTTTCTACATTAAAAAACCAAACATTGTACAGATTCTTTGCCATTAACAAAGAAATAAAATATATATTATGGCATATATTCATTTCAATTTGGTTGCCACCCTTTCTCTGTGTGAATTTTACTCATTTTACTTTAAAAGAATGAAGCATGCTATTGCACTTCAACATTAATGTATATTATTAATGAATAAAATAAATGAAACTTTTTTTTTATATTAATCCAAATCATGCAAATTTTGCATCCCACAAAAAGGGGGGAGACAAGGAGACTAAATAAATAAATTAAATTTAGTCTGATCATGACATAATTTATAATTTATTGACCTTAAAATTCACTGTCAATTATGTAAATTTACAAGCTACAAATGATCAAGTGATTCATACTAGTAGTTTAATAGTGTGATATATGAACATTACCTGTAAATATATTGTAACAATTAATAGTATTTAATACAATTAAAATGATAAGATAATTCATTCAAATAATGTTGTAAAACTTGATGTCACCTTTTGTAAGTATAGAAACGATTGAAATTTATAGGTTTAATTTACATATAAAATTTAAAAAAAATGTCATATTGCTAATGATATCATGCATGGATCTTTTGATGTTTCAGGTAGAAGTTTGTGTGCAAAAATTAATTGAAGGCAATGAGGAAATAAATTATATAATATCACATCCTGAGCATATTGTTCACCCAAGAGTAAAAAAGATGCTCATGTCAAAGAATCTTGCAGACCGTGTAGGTACAAATTAATGTGTATCCATGTATTATTAGACTTATTGTAGTTTTTTAGACTTTGTCAATTTTAATAATCCTATTAAATTGTATCAAGAAACTCGTTAGGACATATATGTAAAAAAAATGTCAATAATCCTTATCTTTGTATCCTAATTCATTATGCTAGTGTTACTATATAAGCCACCACAAAAAGATTTACTCTTAAAATATTCTTAGTACCAAGTAAAATATGGGTTTAAGCAACACACTCCATGTTACAATGAGGATTCAGTAACATTTGGAGATGTATAAAATAATGAAAAATAATTGTTTACATGTGATCAGATACAAGTGTATACAAATAAACATGAAAGGGACAATTTGAAAAAAAAGGTAATTATAAAATATGCCATAAATTTTTACAGATAACCCACTTTGTTGTCGATGAAGCGCATTGTATTTTGTCATGGGGTTATTCAGATTTTCGTCCTGCATACAAAAAGTTAGGCTTGATCAGGGCAGTTCTGAAAGATTGTAAAATATTAGGACTGACAGCAACAGCAAACAAAGATTCACAGAAAGAAATCTGTAGTTCTCTTCAAATGAATAAACCTGTTATCATCATGGAATCACCTGACAGGTTTATGTAGCATAATTTTATTTAATACTTTTTTGCTGATTGAGACTTAAAAAAATGGCATGATGTTACCCGAAAATAGCATTAAATTTAATATATTTTAATTTTTGTTTAAATACTCAATACATGAGCAAAGTTGGTTATTTCGTATAACATAATTCAGCGTAAATCGACCCAAAGTCGTTTATATCCAATAATCTAACCATCAATTGAAAACAATCCTTAAATAATTAGTAAATGTTTGTGTCCCACAGTTCCGGAAACTATAGTTAATATAAAAAAAATATAATAAAGCTAAGAAAACAATAAATGTTTTTCTAGGTATATTTTCATGGAGACAAAAATGTACAGAAATTTTTTTACTATCTAATGTCAAGGAAATTAAGTCTTTTATTATACATTCATAGACCTAATGTTTATTTGGAAGTTGTAAAAAGACCATCTTCGACAGGAGGGGAAAACACAGCTGAGAACTCAATATTTGAAGTAATTGACCCCATAATAAAAAGACTTAAAGAAAATGGGAAAGAGTTTCCAAAAACTGTAATTTATGTGCCACTGAAATGGTGTGGTATACTACATCACAGAACTGTTACAACATTAGAAAATGAGGCCGCAAATTTCACAGATATTGTTTCACAGTATCATTCTCCACAGTCCACACAGGTACACTGATTTATTGATAGAGTAGTAGCTTATTGTTCAGCAATATCGCAACTATTTTCTTGAGAACTTAACATACAATAAATCCTTTGGGGGATATGGACCAATAAAAGAGTAATTTTTATGACTTCAATGACACAAGTATGGAGAGCTGTGTATGTGGAGATAATTTAATTTCTCTTTCGGCAAATAAATTTAATGAGGAGGTTTCATTTTGCAAACAAGACATCCGCTATGGTCCTTGCCAAGCATTCTGAATTATAAATGGACAACCAACCCTTCCTCTAACACTATGTATGAACAAAACATTAACTGGACATTCTCCACAAATGGTCAACAGTCAGAAAATTCATTACAAAAAGTGGCATCCTTCATTGTTTGGACTAGTGTGTTTCAACTCCATTTAAAATAACTCCAATTTTTCTTTTGCAAAGTTATGATAGATGTTTGACAATCTGCTATCGATTAAGTATTGTAAAAATGTTTCTGTGAGTTTTTTTTTAATAATTTTCAAAAGTGAAACATTTATAAATCTAATTGGCAGATGAAAACATGGATCATAAACGATATGAGAGATGTACAAGAAGGAAGGCTTCGCCTTCTTTACGCCACTGAGGCCTATGGGATGGGCATAGATGTTCCCGATATAAGACATGTTGTACATGTTGGACCTCCAAGTAATATGGAAAGTATGCAGAAATTCTGATAAGAATCTTTTATATGAAAGAAAATTTGATAAAATATTACATTATAGTCTGATCAGGCTTACTATACCAAAACTATGCATAATTTATAAAACTGAAAAAATTCCTAATAAGCCTTGGTAAGCCTGTATGGAAAGTTCTTAAATCTAACTAACTTTTACTCCATGCAAAATTTTATCTGATATTAAAGTTGTCCAGATTTATTACATTTCCTTTGAACTACATGTGTTAAAAACAAAAACATATTGCACTAAAAATTTTTTTTTATATCTCATCCCGTCTCTAGATTATCGACACAGTAAGTGAAATAAATGTCAAATATCCCTAATCAATTACTGTTATAACACTTACAGCTTATGTTCAAGAAATAGGAAGATGTGGAAGGGATGGCGAGCAATCAATAGCAACTTTATTCTACAACAACACAGATTTAAGCTCGGTCTATCTTAATGACAAAATGAAAAATTATGTAAAAAATGTTTCAGTTTGTCATAGAAAAATACTAGTAGATTATTTCAATGTTGAAATTTCTGAATTAGAAAATATTCATAACTGTTGTGACATATGTAGGAAAATGTGTAATTGTCATTTATGTTGTATTCAAAGTGAAAAAGTTGTTACAACATCTGAAATAGATTATTTTAATACGAAACAAAAGGAGGCAGCTCACAACCTGTTAAGTAAATATTTCAAGGCTGAAAATTCCATTCAGGGTTGTGTACTACCACACCTTCATACTGGTCTATGTGAAAATACAGCTGTTACACTTGCTAGTAAACCTTCATATGCAGACCCTAATAAAATATTAGAAGATTTTCCTACTTTGAAACCTGGCTACATCCAGAACATTTCCAAAATTTTATACACTGTAAAACATTTGAAATTGTAATGAGACATATACAAATGTTCTATTAATATGAACCATGTGTATCTACATCTGAAGATTCCATGCATTTACAAACTAATGAATTGTTAGTTTGACATAAAAATAACAATAATGAGAATTACTCAGTCAAAATTGCCTGTAATAATTTGGTGTTTAATTGGATTTTTAATTGTATACAACTATCAGATAATCTATGCATTAAATTTTTTCAGAAAATCAAATATATGTGACAATGCCATTGGGATATTGTTAATATACAATTCAAATGACATTAAGTTCATTAGTGTACAAAGTTAGTTAAATGATTACAGATAGCCAATCAATTTATACTAAAAATGAATTTTTCTGTTTATTAAACCATTTATGTAGTTTTTGACCATCAACCTTTTCTGACAATGATTTTGGAATGTGTTTAAATTGCTCATAGTATCTACCCTCAGTGTATTTAAATGGCAAAATATCATGCAAGTCTTCAATAATAATTTGAACTTCATCATCATAGTTTTTTTCTGTGTGTCCTTTGGCTCTGACAATTGTGCCAGCCTCTAAATCAAAATTGTTTGCAATTGTGTGAATGGAAGGAAGAGCTGATGTTCTATGCAATATATTAGATTCTTGTTTATTGGAAAACATGTGCTTTATATGTTTTTTGCTTTCCCTAACATTCCATTCCTGTACTAAATCTGCTGGGACATTTGTATCCGATTTCCCATGAAGATTTACAAAGCTAGCACTAAATACCTGACAAGCTTCACGTAATCCCATAACAGAATACTGCTGTACTAGCATTCTTAAAATCTCCTTGGGATATTTAGCACAAATGGCATGTCCTCTTAATTGAACCATCATCATGTTTAGTAATGGTAAAAATTTTTCTCTTACTGGAGATTTAACTAAATGACAAAAATAACTAAATGTCAATCCGACTTCTAACCCATAATGAGCATAATCCTTAATTTTGTCTGGTCTTTGATTTTTAACTGTATGTTGCTCTATTGGGATGGGGATAAACAGTCTCTCGCCATTTTCAAGAGTAACTTCAACTGTGTCCTGAATTTCTGTTATTTCTGCAAAATATAGTAATTCATAAGTGCATTTATTTTTAATATTATGCATATTAACACATATGATTCATGGCTAATCTTTCTGATGGAAGTGGCCTCTAGGGAGGGGGATATTTTAGTTGAGATTCACTTTAAATGTAGTAAAATTGATCTAAAAATAGGTTTTACGTTGTCATGGTAATGAATAACAAAGTATTAAATCAATCTCAAGGTTTGTTTACTGCTTTATTCAATATAGAATATTCATAGTGTAAAAATTTTTGATTGTCAAATATTTGTGTTAAAAGTGAACTTGTTATATCCAACTAATTAAAGAATATGCTTTTTGGCAAGTAATTGATAGCTACTGCATGTACATTCAATGACAAAATTCTGTATGCATTACATTTTACCATCTAAAACCTGGGTGTATTCTATATGACCACTCCATGATGGGTAGACATATTGATCAACAAATTTCCCCAATACTTCATATGCCCATTGTTCTAACTCGTTGTTGGTTGAAAATATTGGAGGAACATTCTTTGAAGGAAAATCATTCGTACTTGTTATACCAAAAAAATCCATAAGGGCTTCTACAATATTTGCTGACAAACAATCTAGCACAAATGTTTTGTCACTGTCATATGCTTTCATTACGTTTGGGTCTACACTCTTCCGGCTTAAGCGTTCACATTCCCCTCTCAATGTGCCCTTCTCCACCAGACCATTACCATTCCACATTTCATTGAAAATAACCTTAAATAAATTCCAATATAACTGTATGTGTGCATAAATAATAATGGTAATAAAAATTTAATCTTGTAATATATTTTTTGTAATTGTGAATGTGGATGTGCATATATTTCAGTAACTATTTGAGTAATGTCAAATATATGGCTTGTTAAACTTTTTTACATTATAAAGTCAAACCTGCTAATAAAAACTTGTATGGTCTAAGATTAATTTCCTTTCATTTTGCTTTCATATCAATTAAACGTTTTGGTATTAATAAATCTAGACTAATACCAGTACTTGAAAACTTTCAAGTCAATAAGTCAAAATACTGATCAAGTCTCATATTATATTGCCTCAAGTATACATTTTTTTGCTATTTGTTCATTATTACAACAGTGTAAAAATTATAATACATTTGGATTATCCAGTTTTTTTAATGCTACCGTAGTAAAAAATTAAATATTATATATACCTGTAAAGTGTTGATTTTACAAAAGATAATAACCTGTGCTTCTGGTATTTTCACTAGGCACTACTGCTTCCTAGACAATAACTAGATGCTATGAAATACCTTGCTAAACCCAATTAAAGCAAGCAAAAATTATGACATTGTAACCAATCAATGTCATGATTCCCATAAGTTCTTGTTTAGTATTAAATTTGATTACCTTCTCAGGTGAAAGAACTCTGCCACACACCATCCAATGTGGGAAAACCTATCTTGTGGATCCAAGTTACCGAATCTCAAGAGCAAGGCCTCCGAGAATCTCTCACGGGTAAGCTGATCACCTCCCACCTGAAATTTAATGTTTGGGTCTGCCCCTGATTCGATTAAAACATTATCTAAAAGTTGCTGGTACCATGCAAGGATCTTCACATCATCCTGATACACCTGCTCATTGTATGGTAAACAAGGCAGTGGTATCACCCCAGTTTTTGTTGAAAGGTGGACCTCATCATAAGTGGTTTCATTATGTCTGATAAAGTTAAGTTGTGGAAGGTACTGTGTTGCAGTTTCTATAATTAAGCCTATTATGTTGTGTTTTAAGTTCTGGTATTCTGTCTTGCTTAGCAATATTCTGTCTATAGTTAGTTGTTCTATGGGGATCTCTGGTTCTAATGGTTTCCCTAATGAAAATTTACACTGGAATTCCAGTGGAATTGAACTGGAATTCCAGTGGAATTGAACTGGAATTCCAGTGGAATTGAACTGGAATTTCACTGTATTACACTGGGCAATTTGGCCTGAATTTCATCGGAATACCAGTGGAAATTCCAATGGAATACAATGGAATTCCATTGGAAATTACAGTGAAATTGATTGGAATTCCAATGGAAATACCAGTGGTAATCAATGGAATTTCAGTGGAATTTCAATGGAATACCATTGTAATCCATTGGAATTTCCACTGGTATTCGGATGAAATTCAGGCCAAATTGCCCAGTGAAATACAGTGAGATTCCAGTTCAATTCCACTGGAATTCCAGTGGTAATTACACTGGAATTCAACTGGAATTTCATCTTGAATCTCACTGTATTTCACTGGGCAATTTGGCTTTCCACTTGAAATTCCATTTGAGTTAATGGAAATTTGGAATTTAGACAAATCTGAATTACACTTGAAATTTCAAAGCAATTTCTCTGAAAATTCATGCAACCATAAAAAAATGTCACTTGTCAGAAGTACTGTAATCACATCACAGTAGAATTTTTATAAGACATATACCAGAATGAATTAATAATTAATTCACTTACTCTTCAGGCTTCATCGATTAATGCACTCTGCATTATACATTACTTCAGGTTAATATAGAAACGAAGCACAACGTATAATTTCAATGTATGCATTTATTTTAATAAACACAAATTATTGTTTCCCATTGTCACTTGTCAGATTTTTATTTTCCTTTTCTCCATTCAAGTCCCCTAATTCTGTCTAATTAACTGCAGAAACTATTGTATTCCACATTCTTTGTTTTCTTCTCTTGATTTTGAAATGCTGAAAATGCAGCCTATAAAAATATATATTATATTAAATTACTGTTCATTACTTAAGTTACAACAAACAGTTTTTATATGTACAACAAGCTCTAACATTTGAATTTGGGACCTGGGTAACCGAGTGTGTTAAGGTAGTTTAAGGTAGTTAGTTTTCTACTAGGGATGTGACTCGATCGATGACATGGAGGTTCAAGGTTCAAATATTACTATGGGCAGGGTATGCTTGACTCTCCAGCTGCTCTTTCAATAAAAACTGTACACCATAATTGGTATGAAAATTTGCTGTAAGTGGTGTTTAACCCGCTTCAAACAAACAAAACATTATTGTATTTACATCAACCATATAAATTAGTTTTTACTTGTAATACAATTGTATATTGATGTCCAGTAGTCTTGAGTTGACCTAAACTTATCACAAATTGTATGTGGTTTGTCTAGTCATGAGTGCAAGTATACATGTATATGTAGATTGTGGAGACAATTCCTACATTCCTTATGGCCATTGAGGGGCCTCGGTGGCCGAGTGGTCAAGGTAGTTCGTCTACTATTGATCACGTGGTCTGTCAACACTGAGATTGCGGGTTCGATTCTCACTGCAGGCAGGGTGTACTCGACTCCAATCTTAATTGACAAGGATTGCCAGTTTTCCTACCGCAGGTCGGGGGTTTTCTCCGGGTACTCCGGCTTCCTCCCCCAATAAAAACTGGACGCCACGATATAGCTGAAAAATTGCTGAAAGTGGCGTTAAACACCATCAAACAAACAAACAAACCTTATGGCCATTGAAGGTTACTGTACATGCATTTTTTAAATTTATATTTTCATCAACAAAATATATTTTTTTTGCAATTAAACTGACCTTGGAGTGTTTTACTTGTTGTTGATCTGTCTTCAACGTCTTTTAAAGCTATAAAATAAAATGAAAATGTTTGATCATGAACTGCAAAACAGTATAATTTAATTAGTTTAATAAATTAAAAGTTATTAATAGCAAGAGCGTAAATTTTAACTGCTGCAAATTTGTTACTTTTCTACATTATTGGGTATCTTGTTATTAGAGACAGGACCTGCTTACATGACGGAAGCATCTTAGTGGTTTTTATTTGGTAAATTTGGGTTACTCGCCATGTTTTTTGTTTCTAGTTGTAAATGTTTATCTGAATCTTGATCTGTAATCTATTTTCCTTGATTGCTGTACGAGTTGGTGTCATATTGGACTTGATAATGCTATTTACTAGGACATGCATTTTTAATTAATATTTACCATATTTATGGCCCAGCATTTAGGCTGTGTATAACATACTCCTTTAATGTACAGTAGGTATGAAACAAGTCAGTTCCAGTGTTCTCCCCAGAAATTTTTAATAGCATCCTGGTATTTTCAGTTTTCACAATAGCATCATTTGTTTTGAAATTATAGCATCACATTTCTTATGAAATATATTAAGGATGTTTTCAGAAAGCATCATATTTGAACCACATAGCATCACATTGCCAGGATGCTAAAAGGGCCTGGGGAGAACACTGAGTTCTGGATGTATAAACTGTAGTATTTGGGCTTTATACATGGTCATGAAGGGGTGCAGGATTTTTCATCCCATAACCAGAACGGACCATAACCATAACGGACCATTACCAAATCGGACCATAAACAAAACGGACCACCGAAAATATAAAATAGTCTATACAACTATTATCAACAAATAATAATTTAAAAATAATATAATAGACAAATAATTACTTAATGTATTTTAATTACAATTAATTAAGAAAAATAATTACCATTATTTCAACGTTTACAATGATTATTCAATAATATTAAATGATTATAAGAATGTGTTCTAACATAATTAAGAGAAATTAAGATAATTAAGATTTAATGCTTTTGATAATAGTTTTACCAAAGTAATGTAGGCTTGAATTGGGTTAACCAAACAAGGTTTGATTACTGTTCTGAAGCAGAAATTTGTTATCAAAACAACGAAATGCCTTAGAAAGAAGTGATTCTATTGCTTCATGTTTAAATCACTGTTGCAATCTATAGACAAATAAGAACTTTATTATTAGTATATTATTATTAGTATGTTATTATTAGTATACATATTTAAAAATAAAAAATAAAATAGTCTCAGCAGTAAAAAAGTCATTATTGTTTTACAGAAACCTTTGTGTTTCATTGTACAATCTATACTGAGATAAAAATCATCAAAAGCTAATTACTTAAACTGAAACTGCAGGATAAATACAAACTGTCACAAAATGCCATTCAGGAACCGCCTCCGATGGAGAAGATGGTGTAAATATATATCAAAATGAATGATGGAGGGCCAACTATTTAAGATCTTCCAAACTCCTCCTGGGAAATTATTGCAGCCAAAATACAATCGACGATAAAGAGTTGGGAAAACAGGAACCTTGATTTTACATCAAAGGTGAATATTATTCAAACATATATTTTAAGCAAATTGTGGTTTGTTGGGAGAATTGTGCCTCCATCTAAAAAAATCATTAATACGATAATTATATATAACTTTTTATAGAGCAGAGGACCTGAATCAATAAAAAAAAAGTCTCTTATAAAAAATCGAATCAGGAGGAATACAAATGCCAAATATAGCGGTAAAAATTAAAGCTATTTGGTTTTTTTTAATTTAGTTAATGAATTGTCTTATTAATATGTAATCTGTGGACTTTGTTGTTATGCGAACTGTCATTGAAATGTCATTACAAATTCACTATCTTGATGTTTTTTAACAGTCAGGGGTAATACTTGTATAAGTGTATTTTTTTTACCTATAAAGGTAAAAAAGAATTACTCATCTGCGTGAATATTTTTTACCCTGTCGGATTCGATCGGTACTTTTTTCGAATTTGCCGCGTTTCTTGTCATCGTACGGGTATTTAGATGCTGATGTAACACGTGCGCAACCTTGCGTCATCACATGGATAATTAAAACAAGAGAAAGGTCAGTGCACTTTCTATTTATTTTTAGAAAAATGATGAAAATATCTTCACTTTTTGATATGATTGTTTGAGAAAATGAGCCCATAGAATCGAAAATGTAAACCGTCATATTTTAGTGTACACATTTAACTTTGTATTTCGACGATGATTATTGTTGCGCAACATTATTTAGTCAATGCGCACGTTGTTTCAAGTTCTCCATCAACGCATTGTTTTTTTACTTGTGTACGTAAAAAAATAAAATTGGTCCTTTAAGGGGGAGTAACTCGGGTTGTCTTGTAAATTCTACTTACAGAATACCGATAATGTTAAAAAAAGAATGAAGTAGATTTAATATAGATATTTACGTATTTATTTTTATGTTGTGTATCGTGAAGTAAACGAAAAACAAATCGGGGAGGAATAAATTTCAATTTATACCGATCCACTGCTTGGATGCACAAAAATTAAATTGAACAGAAACTGATATAACGTTAATTTTTTGGTGGCGATTTAAATCTGGTTTTTCTTGTTGTGATGATTTTGGTACTATAATCGAATTTCGGCAATGTAAATGTGTAACATGTTTAATTTCGTTGAAATTCTCCGTTGTATTATCAAGGAGTCGCTTAGAGCAATAAATGCCATATATTTTAACAGTATTTTAGCCTTGGGTTCATTTTTACATTGCTGAATGAAGGAAGATCGCCGAACTTCGAGTATGGACAGAATTCGACTGTTCAGTCTGTTGGCCATTGTATTCAGACGTTAAATTTTCAGACCATCAGTATTGATTTTTTTTTCTGTTGTTCATTTTACATGTTTTATGTAAGATTATTGTTTTTCATGTAGATAAGAGTGAATGAATTTGCAATAAGGTATTTGTTTTAAATTGGTTAAAAGTTGCTCATAAGGGTGAAAATAATTAACTGCAATTATATATTTTATTCTTTCCCTGGCCTTTCAACATTTAAGTTCAAATTGTATGTCCATTAGTTTGTTGTCTTAAGGAAACAGATTTAACTAAAGCTTTACATGTCTGATCTTCTGTCCATGAACTCAATTTTGTAGACATGTTGTACACTAATACATGCTAGCTAGATCGAAAAAAACTGTTTAGCAATTGCAAAGGAGCAGGAGCCACTTTGAAGACCAGAAATCTTTTCACTTGGGTGTCTGATATTTTTTGTGGTCTTGCCCTCCCTCTTGTATAAGATTCTTTATTTCTAACTTGTTCGAGTAAAAACAAACTTCAATGGCAATATGTAGCTTTTATGTACAGTAAATGAGTAAAAATGTCATACTTGTTGAAGTAAAAAAACTGTTATGTTCTATATTGTATGTTACCTTTATGCTAACAGGTTAAAATTTCTTACTCGTTCAAGTAAAATCAATGTTATGTTCTATATTATATGTATCCTTTATGCTAACAGGTAAAAATTTCTTACTCGTTCAAGTAAAAACACTGTAATGTTCTATATTATATGTATCCTTTATGCTAACAGGTTAAAATTTCTTACTCGTTCAAGTAAAAACACTGTTATGTTCTATATTGTATGTTGCCTTTATGTGAACAAGTTAAAATTTCTTACCTGCTTACTGGCACTGTTATAGGGATATAAATACCAGTAAAACAATATTAAATGGTTAAGCATTTCTTACTTGTTGGAGTAAAAAAAAATACTGTAATGATTTGCATTATATAAAATAGCAAAAAGATCATTTAATTGATGAAAAATGTGAGAATGCTGTAAATGAAACTAATGCGTTAGTATTTATTTATCATGTTGATCATTCATTGTTTGCGGTAACATCATGTATCATACATATGTTTGAATTTGGGTAAATATTTTACTGACACAAGTAAAAATGACTTAAGAAAATTTTCAAATTACATATTAACACGTTAATAATACTAGTTAACTGACACCATATGAAATTTTCGGAAGTGTGGTTAATAAGACTCAAATGTGACATCCATAATTTATCAAAAAAACATTGGCACACTAACATATTTTTAGTTTGTGTATTGTAATACAAAAATTGCATGTATGAAATATCATGGCAATAAATAATCATGATAGTTTAATTAAAGCTTTTAACTGTTAAGTGTCAGATTCATGAAATAGATTGTAGTTCAGCATGTTCAGGGAGATGAATAACAGTACAATAATAAATATTATGTAAATGGGTAACTTTTTTTTACTTATTTGAGTAAAGGAAGTCTGCAATGGTATATATAATATAGAATAGCTAAATCATGCTTTCATCAGAAAAATAAGCATGTCATCATGGTCATATTTGAAACATATTCATGTAAATTGAGTGTGCATCATTCTTTTTGATGATTCATTTTTTCATTTGATTTTTTGGTAACATTAAATTTCAAAACATCCATTAAAAGTGTATTTCCCAGACCTTCAACATCTATATTTCCCAGACCTTCAACATCTAAGTTCAAACTATGTGTCCATTAGTTTGCTTGTTATTTTGGAAAAAGATTTCATAAAAGTCATACATGTATGATTTTCATCCAACTTTTTACAAATGTTGTACACTAATACATCCTAGCTTGATCGAAACAACTGTGTAGAAAAAGAGCAGGAGCCTCTTTGAAGACCAGAAATCTTTTCACTTGGGTGTCTGATATTTTTTGTGGTCTTGCCCTCCCACTCATGTAAGATTCTTTATTTCTAACTTGTTCAATTAAAAACAAACTGCAATTCTATATTGTATGTAACCTTTATGCTAACAAGTTAAAATTTCTTACTGGTTCAAGTAAAAACACTGGTATGTTCTATATTATAGTAGCCTTCATGCGAACAAGTTAAAATTTCTTACTCGTTCAAGTAAAAACACTGTTATGTTCTATATTATATGTAGCCTTCATGCTAACAAGTTAAAATTTTTTACTCGTTCAAGTAAAAACACTGGTATGTTCTATATTATAGTAGCCTTCATGCTAACAAGTTAAAATTTTTTACTCGTTTAAGTAAAAAACTGACAAATATGTAAATATATTACTAGTGTCTTAATGTCTACTACACAGATATGCATCTTTTTATAATGAAAAATCAGATGAGAGATTTCTAGTAAATTCCAAAAATCAATGATTGATTTTTTATTATCATAATATAAAGGAGACCTTCCAAGTTCAGATAATGCAGCAAAATTAACACATTTCTTATGAACTCCCAAAATACATTTTAAAAATAAAAATTTAAAATGTAGTTTTTCACATGGTATTGCTATTAAACATGTAAAAGAGCAAAAAAAAAGGTTGGTAAAATATTTAACTTGAAAAAGATTCATTTAACTTTGTCTGTAATGTAGTGAATTAGTTACAATTTGATGCATATTTTATTAATTGAAGAATTTTGTCTCAATTTGGTTGTCACAAGTACACCATTCATAGCATCTTCAACAATTTCTTTTCATACATGTTACATACAACCACAGCATACAATGAAGTATATTTTCAAATAAAGTGGATCTGTTCAAGTCTATTAATTCACTAATTGGATAACAGTTTAGGGAGTTGATTAAAAGTAAAAACAATCATGTAAATATGATCACTATCATTAGGTTATGTCACAATATACAGTTTATTGTAACTACAGCATGGTTCAAAGCTTAGTAGTCAATGCTTTGATGTTGGTCCCCTGTATTTTCTTTGATCTGACTTCAATAAGAAAATGTATTTTAAAAATTAGTAATCTCAAAATAGCACAAGATGACTTATTAAACTTTTCAAATTTTTGTGTTACAAATAGAAAATTACACAGTTCTCTTTTTTACAGCAATATGGACAAATTTGCAAATGCAACTGGAAAATATGTTAAGTTTTTTTATTGCAAATAATAAATTTAATAATGAACAAAATTAAAAATTAAATGAAAATAAAATTTTGTATTTTATCCATAGTGTTTTATTGATCAGAATTTTCATATTTAAATAGGGATATAAATTTCTAAAAGCAAATAGTATGCAAGTGAATGTTTTGAAGTAAAGTCGTTCATCTGCCATTTCATCTAAGAAAGTTGACAGAACAAATTCTAATTTTAAGGTTTAGCTGTACTGTTGTTTGTTGAACATGTTAAAAGCATTAGGTATTGCTGTCCCCTGTCCTTGTTCCAACTTCCTTCCTGAATCACAAGCAATATATTATTCCACAAGTTTGAAATAGGAAGTGTTAACACATGTATTCTTGCTACCATACATATAAATATTGTTTTATATAAAGTATTATTCTCCCCATTCCTTGTTCCTCAAAGCAAACCTGATATGCATAGGAAAACAGGGTAACATAATTTACTTTAAGAATTAAAAATGTTTTAATCACTCTATCGCTTTTCTTCGACCTACATAGTGGGGGATTAATTGAAAGCATTTTTCCACAACTACATCATTTGCCATTCATAGACTTCTCATACATGTTACATACAACAGGCATTATAATACTTTTCAATGAAATTGAAATGGTTGAAGTCAACAATTAACAAATAAAGTTATTTTAGGGATATAAATACCAGTAAAACAATATTATCTTAATGGTTAAACATTTCTTACTTGTTGGAGTAAAAAAATATTGTAATGATTAACATTATATAAAATAGCAAAAAGATCATTTAATTGATGAAAAATGTGAGAATGCTGTAATTGAAACACATTTGTAAGTTGAGTTAGTATGCATTTGTCATGTTGATCATTCATTGTTTGGTTTTTGTTTGAATTGTGTTTTAACACCACTTTCAGCAATTTTTCAGCTATTTCATGGCGTCCAGTTTTTAATGTTTTCATTGTTTGGGGTAACATTATGTAGCATACATATGTTATAATTTAGGGAAAATATTTGACTGACACAAGTAAAAATAAAGTTTGGTTATAAGACTAAATTGTGACATCCATACAGAATAGAATAAAAACATTTGCACACTAACATATTTTTATTTTGGTACAAATAGTTCAAAGTTGAAATTTTTAATATTTTGCATATGTCAAATGTCCTAGCATACTCCTATATTGTAATACAAAAAATTGCATGTATCAGCTATCATGACTATAAATAATAGTTAAATATAAGCTTTTAACTGTTAAGAGTCAAATTCATGAAAGAGATTGTAGTTCAGGGAGATTAATAACAGAACAATAATAATATTATGTAAATGGGTAACCTTTTTTTACTTGTTCGAGTAAAGAAAGTATGCCATGGTATATATAATATAGTATAACAAAATCATGCTTTCATCAGAAAAATGAGCATGTCGTATTTAAACATTATTCATGTATTTGAAAGTTGTGTATGCACGATTCTTTTTTATGATTCCTTTTTTTATTAGATTTTTTGCTACCATCAACTTTCAAAACCTACATCGAGATGGGTAGATATAATATTTTACTTAAATGAGTAAATAAGGTTATATTTATAATTAACCAAATTCCTCTAATCATCTAATTTAAATGTTTTATTTTGGTAAAAATAGTTCAATGTTGAAATCTTAAATATTTTGTATAAGTCAAATGTCCTAACATACTCGTGTATTTACAAAAATAGCATTAATGAACTATCATGACTATAAATAATAGTTAAATTTAAGCTTGTAACTGTTAAGAGTCAAATTCATGAAATAGATTGTAGTTCAGGGAGATTAATAACTGAACAATAATAAGTATTATGTAAATGGGTAACCTTTTTTTAAATTGTTCGATTAAAGAAAGTCTGCCATGGTATATATTATATAGAATAACAAAATCATGCTTTCATCAGAAAAATGAGCATGTCGTATTTAAAAATTATTCATGTATTTGTAAGTTGAGTATGCACGATTCTTTTTTATGATTCATTTTTTCATTTGATTTTTTGCTACCATCAACTTTCAAGAAACATACATTGAAAAGGGTAGATACAATATTTTAATTAAATGAGTAAAAAAGGTAAAATTTCTAATTTTCCCAATTCCTATTAATTTTTGGTGCTGTAGGTATGGTATTTCAATAAAATTAATTAATGCATAATTTATTAATTAACAACATATTGTCTCAATTTGGTTATTACAAGTACACCATTCATAGCCTGTTCAATAATTTCTTTTCATACATGTTACATACAACCACAGCATACAATGAACTATATTTTCAAATGAAGTGGATCTGTTCAAGTCTATTAATTCACTAATTGGATTACAGTTTAGGGAGTTGATTAACAGTAAAAACAATCATGAAATTATGGTCACTATCATTTGGTTATGTCACAATATACAGACAGTTTATTGTAAACACAGCAGGTGTCCAAAGCATAGTGGTCACTGCTTTGATGATTGGTTCCCTGTACTTCTTTGATCTTATTACCACCATGGATATATATAGAGAATATTAATCTCAAAATAGCACACAGACGTCCTTTATTTTCTTTTTGATATAAACAGTGCTCAATTTTCAGTCATCACAGAGAGAATCAAAACCAGAGACCGGTCAGTACTTTTTAGATTTGAGTATGCACGATTTTTCATTTTTATGAATCATTTTTTCATTGATTTTTTGCTACCATCAACTTTCAAAACCTATGTTGAGATGGGTAGATATAATATTTTACTTAAATGAGTAAATAAGGTTATATTTATAATTTACCAAATTCCTCTAATTTAAATATTTTTATTTTGGTACAAATAGTTCAATGTTGAAATCTTAAATATTTTGCATAAGTCAAATGTCCTAACATACTCGTGTATTGTAATTCAAAAATAGCAATAATGAACTATCATGACTATAAATAATAGTTAAATTTAAGCTTGTAACTGTTAAGAGTCAAATTCATGAAAGAGATTGTAGTTCAGGGAGATTAATAACAGAACAATAATAATATTATGTAAATGGGTAACCTTTTTTTACTTGTTCGAGTAAAGAAAGTCTGCCATGGTATATATAATATAGTATAAAAAAATCATGCTTTCATCAGAAAAATGAGCATGTCGTATTTAAACATTATTCATGTATTTGTAAGATGAGTATGCACGATTCTTTTTTATGATTCATTTTTTCATTTGATTTCTTGCTACCATTAACTTTCAAAATCTACATTGAGATGGGTAGATATAATATTTTACTTAAATGAGTAAATAAGGTTATATTTATAATTTACCAAATTCCTCTAATTTAAATGTTTTTATT
This sequence comes from Limnoperna fortunei, assembly GCA_944474755.1. NCBI lineage: Eukaryota > Metazoa > Mollusca > Bivalvia > Mytilida > Modiolidae > Limnoperna > Limnoperna fortunei. Next base: position 82,294,989 of record OX104115.1, read on the forward strand.
TTGGTACAAATAGTTCAATTTTGAAATCTTAAATATTTTGTATAAGTCAAATGTCCTAACATACTCGTGTATTGTAATACAAAAATTGCATGTATCAGCTATCATGACTATAAATAATAGTTAAATTTAAGCTTGTAACTGTTAAGAGTCAAATTCATGAAATAGATTGTAGTTCAGGGAGATTAATAACTGAACAATAATAATATTATGTAAATGGGTAACCTTTTTACTTGTTCGAGTAAAGAAAGTCTGCCATGGTATATATTATATAGAATAACAAAATCATGCTTTCATCAGAAAAATGAGCATGTCGTATTTAAACATTATTCATGTATTTGTAAGATGAGTATGCACGATTCTTTTTTATGCTTCATTTTTTCATTTGATTTCTTGCTACCATTAACTTTCAAAATCTACATTGAGATGGGTAGATATAATATTTTACTTAAATGAGTAAATAAGGTTATATTTATAATTTACCAAATTCCTCTAATCAGCTAATTTAAATGTTTTATTTTGGTACAAATAGTTCAATGTTGAAATCTTAAATATTTTGCATAAGTCAAATGTCCTAACATACTCGTGTATTGTAATACAAAAATAGCATTAATGAACTATCATGACTATAAATAATAGTTAAATTTAAGCTTGTAACTGTTAAGAGTCAAATTCATGAAATAGATTGTAGTTCAGGGAGATTAATAACTGAACAATAATAATATTATGTAAATGGGTAACCTTTTTTTACTTGTTCGAGTAAAGAAAGTCTGCATTGGTATATATAATATAGAATAACAAAATCATGCTTTCAGCAGAAAAATGAGCATGTCGTATTTAAACATTATTCATGTATTTGTAAGTTGAGTATGCAATATTCTTTTTATGATTGATTTTTTCATTTGATTTCTTGCTACCATCAACTTTCAAAACCTACATTGAGATGGGTAGATATAATATTTTACTTAAATGAGTAAATAAGGTTATATTTATAATTTACCAAATTCCTCTAATTTAAATGTTTTTATTTTGGTACAAATAGTTCAATGTTGAAATCTTAAATATTTTGTATAAGTCAAATGTCCTAACATACTCGTGTATTGTAATACAAAAATAGCATTAATGAACTATCATGACTATAAATAATAGTTAAATTTAAGCTTGTAACTGTTAAGAGTCAAATTCATGAAATAGATTGTAGTTCAGGGAGATTAATAACTGAACAATAATAATATTATGTAAATGGGTAACCTTTTTTTACTTGTTCGAGTAAAGAAAGTCTGCCATGGTATATATTATATAGAATAACAAAATCATGCTTTCATCAGAAAAATGAGCATGTCGTATATAAACATTATTCATGTATTTGTAAGATGAGTATGCACGATTATTTCTCAGAAAAATGGGCATGTCGTATTTAAAAAATATTCATGTATTTAGCAAAATTCATCATTTAATTTAGGAAAAATGTGAGAATGCTCTAATTGAAACATATTTGTTAGTAAGTTGATTTTATATATTGCTAGGCGGTCAGTATTAGCAAGATTATTAGAAGAGGTGGTCAGTATTTGCAAGAATAGAAGAGGTGGTCAGTATTCGCAAGAATAGAAGAGGTGGTCAGTGTTCGCAAGAATAGAAGAGGTGGTCAGTATTCGCAAGAATAGAAGAGGTGGTCAGTAGTAGCAAGAATTGTAAAAGAATTAGAGAAGAAGTAAAATGGACACACCTAATGAAATGACTACTGGTAAGTAAAATTTGTTTGTATATCCTTTATTTTTTAACCCAGGAGTAATTTGATCAACATTACTTAGTATTATTCCTCTAACTTTTTGTCTAGTGATTCAAAAGAAATGTTTTTTTGCTGCAAATAATAAAATTTTTTGCAAAGGTGATAGGTGACTCTATAGGATCTATTTTCACATAATAATCATGGTAATGTTATTTATATATATCATAGAGAATTGACTGTTCAGTTTTTTCTATAGTTATTAAAACAATATTACAATAACAACCAGGTGAGCAATATTAGCGTTTAAGAGCCTCTGTTTTTAAGCATGTTAAGTGCAGAAATGTCTTTTTGCAAAATTGTTTCAAGGTATTCAGACCACAATTGACCACATAATCATAGCTGGTGTCCAAGATGTCCATACATATATAAGCTTGCAAATCTCGGCAATGTTTGACAACAGCAACACTACATGAGTAACTAACATTTTTTGCTCAAAACTGTTAACATTGACTCGATGTAAATCAAAATATTAAATTTGTACCATTATTTGCAATACATTTATTTAATCAAGCTGTATTTCTTGGTCGAACAATAAAATTAAGCAGTAATTTCAATTTTGGGTCGAATTCCTTAAAATGTGTCACCGTTATTTGTTTATGAGTACATGGCAAAATGCATATTTGGGAAGATCTATCTATATGTAAGACTAGGACTATGTACATCATTTTGTACTATAAGAACATGTAAATATTCCACAACCTATGCAGTGAAATTTAATTTCCTTATTTGATACAAATATCAGTACAAAAAATATGTAAATGGGTAACAATTTCTTACTTGTTAGAGATAAAAAAAAAGACTGCAATGGTATATTTTACATAGAATGGTAAAATTGAGCTTTTATCTTACATGTCTAAGTATGAGATCATATCTTATAACATCATATTTGAAGCATCTTTGTAAGTAAGAGTATGCATCTGTCATGTTTATGATTCTTATGTAACATCATGTTATTATGAAGTATATAGTCTAGAAAGTTGGGTAAAATATTTTACTTAAACAAGTAAAAAAATTTTAAAGTCCACTCTTCCTAGAACTTTGAAAATTATCAATAAATAATGTAAAAAAATACAGCCTTGGGCTTAGTTTGTATCATTAATCAGCAATACATCGATTTAGTAAAGCTGTACTTCTTGGTCCATATGTAGGACTAGTACAATGGTGACCACCAAAATTTAATATTTTGCCAAGTGTTTGAACTGCAATAATAACTACATGTATGTCATAATGTACATGATGTACTATAAGAACATATAAATATTCAAAAACCTATGCTGTGAAATTTAATTTCCTTATTGGATACAAATGTCATTAAAAAATATGTAAATGGGTAACAATTTCTTACTCGTAAGAGTGTAAAAAAAGACTGCAATGGTATATTTTACATAGAATGGTAAAATTGAGCTTTTATCTAACATATCTAAGTATGAGATCTTATCTTATAACATCATATTTGAAGCATCTTTGTAAGAAGACTATGCATCTGTCATATCTAACATCATTTTAATATGAAGTATATAGTCTAAAAAATGGGTAAAACATTTTACTTAAACAAGTAAAAAAAATATAAGTCCACTCTTCCTAGAACTTTGAACATTATCAATAAATAATATTAAAAAATACAGCCTTGCGCTTAGTCAATACAAGTTTGTATCATTAATTAGCAATACATCGATTTAATAAAGCTGTATAATGAATATTAGTACAAAATATGTAATTGGTAACAATATAATACTTGGTATGAAAAAAGGCAGCAAATTATAAATTAATAATATTTAATAAAATACAGGCTTGCTCTTAGTCAATACATGTTTATATCTACCTCAAGCATGTCCAGTAAAAATGTGAAAATGTCACTGAGATGTTTGTAGTGGATTATGTTAGGATTCATATTATTTGAAACATTCTCTTGCAATGCAAGGGAGTAAAAAATTTCACTAAAACAAGGAAAAAATTATCAACAATGTTAATTTATTTTCAGAGTAGGAACTGACTGACTTCATTCTTTCAACACTTTGTTTTCACTTCTTGTTGTTATCTATCTAAATAACATATTCAAATATAATTTCACTTTCGATAAAGAAAACAAAAATAGACATTAAAGATGTCCTGTTCTAACTCTTGTGTGAATCATGAAAAGGCATTGCAGAAAATATGTCGTCTTTGTAGACGATATGTAAAAAAGAAAAAGAGATACAACAAAATTTCATTTGCAGAAGACATTCTACAATTTCTTGAAATAGATGTTACAAATGAAAATGATGCCTGTATTGACCCAGAATCTATTTGTCACATTTGTACCAGACATTTGTACAGACTTAGACATGAATCAGAGAAAAAAAACGAAATTCAGAAAGAGGAATTAAAGTGGACCGATTTGTCTTTTGTACCACATTCAGATTACTGTATTGTTTGTAATGAATTTTATGCACTTAAACTATCAGTACCTCCATCTAAACGGCGTAAAGTGTTCCAGTCACCAGCACATAGAAAGAAATGTGGACCAATTAAAAAAGAGTTAGCAAATGACATATTTGACACAAGTGATCCTGAAGGTAATAACAAGGACATGCATGAGAGACAGAAACTTCACATGTCTGAGAAAGATGACATAGACGAGACGCAGAAAGATGAAAACAGAATAAATCAAAATGAATGCTTGGATACACAAGAACAGTACACAAATACAACTGATTCAACTGAGTCCTTGTTTATTGTTACTAATATTCTTGATGAAGATACTGTGCTGGAAAATTTGAAGCTACTTATTCTAAATACACCAAATAACCAGGTTGAGAAATTGATATTAAAAATGTTAAACTTGCTGCCCCCTTATCAGATGTCCATTTTATGTAATTGTCTTGGAAGAAAGCAAAAGCAGGAGATATCAAACGATGCAGAATCATTTGCTCTATTGTACAGAGATATGGAAGCTATGTCTACATTTAGCACATTATCATGGTTGATTGAAAGAGAAAGAAATGTTTTAGCATATTTGCTTGGGTTGTATGGAAGTCATATACCAGAAACCACTTCAGATGTTCTTAAAAGTATTACACAACCTGATCTCTTATTAATATCAAGGGCTTTGGAGCAGCTTTATGCCTTGTCATGTAAGAAACTTGTCTCTCCAATTTCCTTTCTGATGAGCATATCAGCATATGCATTTACTGGTAGTAAGGTTATTGTAGATATGTTAGGAAACACAAATCCCTCCGCTCATTATAAGACTATAGCAAATTGGCTTAAAGACCAAGGAAGCATACCACCAGCTATCCCAGATGGGGATTTAATGAATGTAATTGATAATGAGCAAGTCATTTGAAAGACATACACTATAAAACCACACAATAAAGTTGCTATGTCAGTGATAACAAATAAAGGATTTGTCCAGCTTGACACTGAAGGAAAGCTACAGTCCAACTCCAAATTAAAACCATACCAAATAATGAAACCAAAAGCAAGTATAACAGAAGAGCAGGCAAAACGGCAAGAACAGCTTAAAACAGTAATTGCCGATATTATCAATCAGGACAGCAATGAGTACACTGAAATGGAAAATGACCATAATGAACAACTGTATCATTTCATTGAGGATGCCATTGAAAATGTTGTAACTGACCAGTCATTTTCAGAGAAAGAAAGTAAATTTGTAGATTCTATAGACGAGATGGTAAAAACTACTGAACTAAAAAAAAATTTGTAACTTGCACAAGCTGCCTGACTGTCAATGAAAAACTGAAGAGGATATGCATTGGATGTGGTAAAAAGGATGGTTTAAAAGAATCTTGCATACTCAACTTACAAATACATGAATAATGTTTAAATACGACATGCTCATTTTTTTTATGAAAGCATGATTTTGTTATTCTATATAATATATACCATGGCAGACTTTCTTTACTCGAACAAGTAAAAAGGTTACCCATTTACATAATATTATTATTGTTCAGTTATTAATCTCCCTGAACTACAATCTATTTCATGAATTTGACTCTTAGCAGTTACAAGCTTAAATTTAACTATTATTTATAGTCATGATAGTTCATTAATGCTATTTTTGTATTACAATACACGAGTATGTTAGGACATTTGACATAAACAAAATATTTAGGATTTCAACATTGAACTATTTGTACCAAAACTAAAACATTTAAATTAGCTGATTAGAGGAATTTGGTAAATTATAAATATAACCTTATTTACTCATTTAAGTAAAATATTATATCTACCCATCTCAATGTAGGTTTTGAAAGTTAATGGTAGCAAGAAATCAAATGAAAAAATGAATCATAAAAAAGAATCGTGCATACTCATCTTACAAATACATGAATAATGTTTAAATACGACATGCTCATTTTTCTGATGAAAGCATGATTTTGTTATACTATATTATATATACCATGACAGACTTTCTTTACTCGAACAAGTAAAAAAAGGTTACCCATTTACATAATATTATTATTGTTCTGTTATTAATCTCCCTGAACTACAACTCTTTCATGAATTTGACTCTTAACAGTTACAAGCTTAAATTTAACTATTATTTATAGTCATGATAGTTCATTATTGCTATTTTTGAATTACAATACACGAGTATGTTAGGACATTTGACTTATGCAAAATATTTAAGATTTCAACATTGAACTATTTGTACCAAAATAAAACATTTAAATTAGCTGATTAGAGGAATTTGGTTAATTATAAATATAACCTTATTTACTCATTTAAGTAAAATATTATATCTACCCATCTCAATGTAGATTTTGAAAGTTAATGGTAGCAAGAAATCAAATGAAAAAATGAATCATAAAAAAGAATCGTGCATACTCAAATCTAAAAAGTACTGACCTGTCTCTGGTTTTGATTCTCTCTGTGATGACTGAAAATTGAGCACTGTTTATATCAAAAAGAAAATAAAGGACGTCTGTGTGCTATTTTGAGATTAATATTCTCTATATATATCCATGGTGGTAATAAGATCAAAGAAGTACAGGGAACCAATCATCAAAGCAGTGACCACTATGCTTTGGACACCTGCTGTGTTTACAATAAACTGTCTGTATATTGTGACATAACCAAATGATAGTGACCATAATTTCATGATTGTTTTTACTGTTAATCAACTCCCTAAACTGTAATCCAATTAGTGAATTAATAGACTTGAACAGATGATCCACTTCATTTGAAAATATAGTTCATTGTATGCTGTGGTTGTATGTAACATGTATGAAAAGAAATTATTGAACAGGCTATGAATGGTGTACTTGTAATAACCAAATAGAGACAATATGTTGTTAATTAATAAATTATGTATTAATTAATTTTATTGAAATACCATACCTACAGCACCAAAAATTAATAGGAATTGGGAAAATTAGAAATTTTACCTTTTTTACTCATTTAATTAAAATATTATATCTACCCTTTTCAATGTATGTTTCTTGAAAGTTGATGGTAGCAAAAAATCAAATGAAAAATGAATCATAAAAAAGAATCGTGCATACTCAACTTACAAATACATGAATAATTTTTAAATACGACATGCTCATTTTTCTGATGAAAGCATGATTTTGTTATTCTATATAATATATACCATGGCAGACTTTCTTTAATCGAACAATTTAAAAAAAGGTTACCCATTTACATAATACTTATTATTGTTCAGTTATTAATCTCCCTGAACTACAATCTATTTCATGAATTTGACTCTTAACAGTTACAAGCTTAAATTTAACTATTATTTATAGTCATGATAGTTCATTAATGCTATTTTTGTAAATACACGAGTATGTTAGGACATTTGACTTATACAAAATATTTAAGATTTCAACATTGAACTATTTTTACCAAAATAAAACATTTAAATTAGCTGATTAGAGGAATTTGGTAAATTATAAATATAACCTTATTTACTCATTTAAGTAAAATATTATATCTACCCATCTCGATGTAGGTTTTGAAAGTTGATGGTAGCAAAAAATCTAATAAAAAAAGGAATCATAAAAAAGAATCGTGCATACTCAACTTTCAAATACATGAATAATGTTTAAATACGACATGCTCATTTTTCTGATGAAAGCATGATTTTGTTATACTATATTATATATACCATGGCAGACTTTCTTTACTCGAACAAGTAAAAAAAGGTTACCCATTTACATAATATTATTATTGTTCAGTTATTAATCTCCCTGAACTACAATCTCTTTCATGAATTTGACTCTTAACAGTTAAAAGCTTATATTTAACTATTATTTATAGTCATGATAGCTGATACATGCAATTTTTTGTATTACAATATAGGAGTATGCTAGGACATTTGACATATGCAAAATATTAAAAATTTCAACTTTGAACTATTTGTACCAAAATAAAAATATGTTAGTGTGCAAATGTTTTTATTCTATTCTGTATGGATGTCACAATTTAGTCTTATAACCAAACTTTATTTTTACTTGTGTCAGTCAAATATTTTTTCTAAATTATAACATATGTATGCTACATAATGTTACCCCAAACAATGAAAACATTAAAAACTGGACGCCATGAAATAGCTGAAAAATTGCTGAAAGTGTCGTTAAAACACAATTCAAACAAAAACCAAACAATGAATGATCAACATGACAAATGCATACTAACTCAACTTACAAATGTGTTTCAATTACAGCATTCTCACATTTTTCATCAATTAAATGATCTTTTTGCTATTTTATATAATGTTAATCATTACAATATTTTTTTTTACTCCAACAAGTAAGAAATGTTTAACCATTAAGATAATATTGTTTTACTGGTATTTATATCCCTAAAATAACTTTATTTGTTAATTGTTGACTTCAACCATTTCAATTCATTGAAAAGTATTATAATGCCTGTTGTATGTAACATGTATGAGAAGTCTATGAATGGCAAATGATGTAGTTGTGGAAAAATGCTTTCAATTAATCCCCCACTATGTAGGTCGAAGAAAAGCGATAGAGTGATTAAAACATTTTTAATTCTTAAAGTAAATTATGTTACCCTGTTTTCCTATGCATATCAGGTTTGCTTTGAGGAACAAGGAATGGGGAGAATAATACTTTATATAAAACAATATTTATATGTATGGTAGCAAGAATACATGTGTTAACACTTCCTATTTCAAACTTGTGGAATAATATATTGCTTGTGATTCAGGAAGGAAGTTGGAACAAGGACAGGGGACAGCAATACCTAATGCTTTTAACATGTTCAACAAACAACAGTACAGCTAAACCTTAAAATTAGAATTTGTTCTGTCAACTTTCTTAGATGAAATGGCAGATGAACGACTTTACTTCAAAACATTCACTTGCATACTATTTGCTTTTAGAAATTTATATCCCTATTTAAATATGAGAATTCTGATCAATAAAACACTATGGATAAAATACAAAATTTTATTTTCATTTAATTTTTAATTTTGTTCATTATTAAATTTATTATTTGCAATAAAAAAACTTAAAATATTTTCCAGTTGCATTTGCAAATTTGTCCATATTGCTGTAAAAAAGAGAATTGTGTAATTTTCTATTTGTAACACAAAAATTTGAAAAGTTTAATAAGTCATCTTGTGCTATTTTGAGATTACTAATTTTTAAAATACATTTTCTTATTGAAGTCAGATCAAAGAGAATACAGGGGACCAACATCAAAGCATTGACTACTAAGCTTTGAACCATGCTGTGGTTACAATAAACTGTATATTGTGACATAACCTAATGATAGTGCTCATATTTACATGATTGTTTTTACTTTTAATCAACTCCCTAAACTGTTATCCAATTAGTGAATTAATAGACTTGAACAGATCCACTTTATTTGAAAATATACTTCATTGTATGCTGTGGTTGTATGTAACATGTATGCATTGGGTCAAAGTTGTATGATGACTCCTTGTAGGAGTTATTGCCCTTTAAATGTCAAATTTGATGATTTTTGCCATTTTTGCCTCAAAATCTTGAAAATTATTAGAACTAGAGACAAAGTTAGCATTGCTTAATTGTTCTGCTCTATGAGGGCTACAAAAATGACTTTAGAGTCAAGATTGTCTGATGAACCGTTTAAGAATTATTCTCCTTGAACATTTTTTTAATCAATTTTACTTTAACCAATGAAAGGACTGCTTTGAAACATTGCACACATCTTTAGGACGTCCTCTTTCGTGAACAAATATATTCTGTTAGATTAGTCTATAGAAAATTAAATGTTAATGGAATTTAATTTTTCTTATAAAAATGTTACTGTATCTTAGATGCTAAACAGAGTCTAGAGATTTTGAAGAAAAAATACTAAACAACAAAGTTAAATCTACATGTACAGCCAACGAAGAGAAAACTCCTTAGTAATACATCAGACAGTTCTGAAACTGTATGTTAGTTTTACAATTCATACTGAAAACACATTTGAAATATCAGAATTTACAGTTATTTTACTTTAAGAGTTAAAGTAATTTCAGTAATATATGCAGTACTCATTGTAATTTAGTAATTTGATAACATCATAACTTGGATTTAATATAATTTTGGATATATTTGTAATCATTTTTTATGTTTTTTGGAAAATGATCAATTAAGAATACTAAATGGAAGGTCATTTGGTGATAGTTATGGTGCATATACATGTTTCAAACCTACAGGATGTAGTGTTATAGATTATATTATTATTTCACAAAGATTGATGTCACAAGTATTATATATGTCTGTGTCCAATTTTATGGCAACAATGTCTGATTGTCATTGTATGGTGTCTTTTAAATTACTAGCATTATTTAAAAGAGAATTTATTAATGATAATTTGATTGATTTTCCAAACAGATATATTTGGAATGATACAAGTTGTGAACTATTCCAAAGGGCCTTTATAAATCCTGTAATCCAAAATAAAATACAAAAATTTCATGAACAAAATATAAATTTAAATTCACTAGAAATTAATAATGCTGCTGATGAAATTAACTCCATTTTTGAAGAGGCAGCTAATTTGTCCTTAAAAAAACACAAAAAGTAATTAAAAAGCGAAAAAATAACGAGAAATGGTTTGATAGGGACTTGGCAAAGACACGAAAAACACTTATACACAAATCATCATTGATGTCGAAATATCCTCACGATCCGACCATTCGTGGTTCTTTTTTTAAACTGAATAAAGAGTATGCAAAACTCCGAAAATACAAAAAGATACAATTTAAACAGAATTTATTAGACCAAATAGATAACTTTCAATCAAACAATCCAAAAGAATATTGGAATTTAGTTAACTCTCTGAGAGAGACAAAGCGAGACAATCCAGAAAAGTCCATTGATGATCAAATATGGTCGGATTACTTCAAAAATTTGTCATCAGTTCCAAAAATATATGAAAACAAAATAAAAGAAATTGAGTTAAAGGTAAAAGAAATGGAAAACATAACAGAAAATGCAACATTTTCTGAACTAGATTTTCGTATTACTAATGAAGAGATTAACAAAGCAATTTTTAAACTCAAGAATGGTAAAAGTCCTGGATTGGACAATATCAAGAATGAAATGTTAAAGGCTGTTCAAATCCATATCAACCCTTGTCTACTTAAACTATTTAATGCTATTTATACCTCTGGAGTTTATCCCAAGATATGGTCCCAGGGATACATTACTCCTATATTTAAATCTGATAACCCTAAACAACCACAAAACTACAGAGGGATTACAATCTGTAGTAGTATTGGGAAAGTATTCAATACTTTTCTAAATAACAGATTAGATAAATATTTAATAAAGAATAAAATCATACATGAAAACCAGATAGGCTTCTCCAAGAAGTCTCGTACATCTGATCATATTTTTGTTTTGAAATGTTTAATTGATAAATATCTAAACTCAAAAGATAAAAAATTATATGTATGCTTTGTGGACTTCCAGAAGGCCTTTGATACGGTTATTCATCCAGGCATAAAGTATAAACTACTTAAAAGTGGAATTAATGGTCACTTTTACAGAATTATCTGTGACATGTATAATAATAACCTTCTATCTATTAAGATAGGAAATAAACTTACAAACTCATTTGTATCTGAATTGGGAGTCCGTCAGGGCGATGTTTTAAGTCCTAATATCTTCAAACTGTTTTTAAATGATTTCACAGATCTAATACATGACTGTACAGATTCTGTTTCATTGTCTGGCAGGACAATTTCAAGCCTTCTTTATGCGGATGACCTAATTCTATTATCAGATTCAGAACAAGGTTTGCAAAATAAACTAGACATCTTAAATAAATATTGTAATAAATGGTTCTTAAAGTTAATACGAATAAAACAAAGATTATAATTTTTAACAAGTCCGGAAAGCTGATAACCAAAGATTTTTACATGAATTATCACAAAATAGAATGTACCCAGTCATATAAGTATTTAGGAATAACATTTACAGCCTCTGGAAAATTTGGAGAAGCTAGAAAAATCTTATATAATAAAGCTCTAAAAGCATCTTTTAAACTTTACAGAGACATCAATTCTCTGAGTCCATCTTTGAAAACTATCTTGCATTTATTCGATCATACTGTTGGTCCTGTATTATTGTATGGCTGTGAAAACTGGGGCTCTTTGACTCTATCAAAAAGTCAATTAGATAAAAATTTGTATGAAATATTTAAAGACTGGGAGTTTGAGAAACTCAATATAAAATTTTGTAAATATATATTGGGAACTAATAAGAAAAGTACCAATATTGCAGTAATGTCTGAACTAGGTAGATATCCGTACTTTATAAAAGCGGTAACACAATTACTTTGCTACTGGCATACAATTGTACAAAATAAAAGTAGCGATTTATTGAAAGTAGCTTATGATGAATACAAACAGTTACATGCAAAGAAAATAAATAGCTGGTATTCTACAATAGTTTTTATCAGTAATAAACTAAATATTAATTTAGATACATTCAAAAATTTTGGTAAAAACAAATTTAAAGTAGAGATTAAACGTATTTTGACAAAATATTTTTTATCAATTTGGAAAAACATGAGCGAAACATGGGAAAACTCGGGAAAGCTAACAACCTATTTTCTTTTGAAAGATTGCTTTAGACCAGAAGCTTATCTTGACATGAAAGTTTTTAGAGATAGACAAATTCTAACAAGATTTAGGACAAGCGCTCACAGCTTAAGAATAGAGACCGGCCGATATGAACGTGTCCGGCTAACAACGGGAAAATATAAAATGCTCGAAAGGGATGGCAGAATATGTCAATATTGCAATCTAAATCAGGTTGAAGATGAGTGTCACTTCTTAAATAGTTGTCCACGATATAACATAGAGAGAGAAGTTTTTTTTAAGAACATATCAATATTATATAAAAACTTCTCAACACTTAATGAGAAAAATAAACTCATTTGGTTACTAAATAACGAAGACTTCTATGTTCTCAATAAACTAAGCATATTTTTACAAACATGCTTCGAGATTAGAAAGAATCATAATACTAAGGATAAATAAAAACACTTACATATAGAAAAAAGGTTACACAAGTATGTAAAATATATTTATAGACTATGTATGTTGTAACTAAAAACTAGGTTATAAGTCCTATTTTACTTTTAGTGTACTGTATTACTTATCAAACTATATATATGCCATTTTTTGTATTTTTGTAAAATATAATTATTACATACTTGCATACGTTTTTTTAATACATGTCTGAAATATTGAATTTTGTCACATATATCTGTGTAATATAATTGCTCTGATTTGACTCTCTTCTTCATACCGTAGCATCGACCAAGGTCTCAATTTTGTCTTTTATTTTATTTTTATTGTATGTAAAAAAGAAATCACTTCAATCAGTATGAGAGGTACGAAAGTGAAAGAGAGAACATGTGTGTGAAAGTTACCTGATATTATACATTGTATGTATCAAATTTGATTGTATATGCCCTAACGGGCCGATGATTGGTTAAATAAAATACTTTACTTTACTTTACTTTACTTATAATTACTTCACCTACGATGGACTGACATCAGTAATAAATTAATCTGTTTTTAATTGATTTTTATACTTGTCAAAATTGTTTATTTAATTCTGATGATTTTCTTCCTAATTTCTCATTTCAAACACACTGAAATGTATCAGATTAAACAAAAAACCATCCAGAAAAAGTATGCAAGTAAAACTGAAGCTATATTTTTTATGGTTAGTTGAATTTTACAATGAACGACAATAAATATATATTGAATGCCTTTTATTTCTCTTTGCTTTGGTATAGTAACTAAAACATGTAACATATTTATGTGGAAGAGTGGTGATAAATATAAGCTGTTAGCTTACTGCAGAGATTCAGTATTTTTTTACTTTTAGGATTTGTATGTCCAAATAGTGGACAAATATGGAAAAGTTTTGAAAAAACTTTTTCCATTAGATGGACAGATGTCAGGAAAAATAAAAGTGTCGGTGAAGCCAGACACTAATGGCAACGATTGGCTTAATCAAATTAATGAATTTTTCCAAGAAAATGTCAACACACAACTGTTAGTTGTGGGGGAATGTGGAATAGAACCAGTGAAAGAGCCAGGTAACATGGACATCAAGTTTTTGAAAGAAGAGAGGAAGAGAAAAAACAGTAAAGATATGACAATATATGTCAAATTTCAGGAAAAAGGTATGTTGTTTTGTTTTTTATACCTCCTGCAAAAACTTGTTTGCATGTATATAGGAATCACCTGTCCGTCTGTCCACATCCCTTGTAAGCGCAACTCCTCCTAAACTGCTTGATGAAATTTAATGTAACTTAGCATAAAGGAAGTACATTATATGTGGATGTGCATGAAGGGTTTTTATTCACCTCGGATATCCAAGGATATAATTGGACTTGAAAGCTAAGAGGGGGTATCCCTTTGAGAGCGTGCTCACAGTCCACACTTGCTTAATTTTTTAATTATTGTTGCTAACAATGAAATACATTTAGTTTGTTCACTTGCTGGAAGCAAAATCATTTGTAAAATTTGATGGTTACATGAATGTTATGCTTCTTTCTGATTGGCTGAAATTTTCAACAATTTGTTTCTTGCAAAGCTACTGAGCTAAATTGACTTAGGAAATGAAATATAGTTGTACAAATTTTATTTGAAAATGTCATTTATTTCATAGGAATAAAGAGTAGTAGGTTGTCATATAAATATGTAATATTGTTTTGATAGACTCTGATGAAGGCTACATGTTCTTTAGAGCCTATAGTTAACAGTGTAACTGGACTTGGTTCTTGGATTGTTTACTTCTCAGAAATATGCATGACATTGGTGTCTCAGATAGCTAGTTTGTTGCCTATTAAAGATGAAAAGCATGGTTGTATAATACTTTTGGTATTAGATTTGTAGTTATTTATTCTCACATGATTAATCATAAATATTGTGACAAAGGTAAATGGATAAATTATTATACCCCCTCCCCCCAAAATAGTTTAGGAATCACCCTGTCTGTCTTTCCGTCTGACCTCATTCCTTTTAAGCACTTCTCCTAAACCGCTGCACAGATTTTGATGAAACTTTACCTGAAGGAAGGTCATCATATGTTGATGTGCATGAAGAATTTTCATCGCTGTCGGATATTATTCAGGGGAGATAATTGGACTTAGACTTAAAATTTAGTATTCAGTGGGGGGCGTCGTAAGCTCAACTCCTACTAAACCGCTCGACAGATCTTGATGAAACTTTACATGAGGGAAGTACATCATATGTAGATGTGCATGAAGAATTGTCGTCGCTGTCGAATATTATGCAGGGATAATTGCACTTGAAGCAAAAGGGGGGGGGGGGTAATCCCTATGTGAGCTTGCTCACAGTCCACACTTGTTTATATTTGTTCTTTACATTAGACAGGAATGGTATTAAAAAAATGTTGGAAAAGAAAATTCAATTGGGAAAGAAGGTTATTGACATTTCTAGTTAATAGATTTTTTTGTTTTATTTTATATTTTTAAACTAAAGATTTCCCCACTTTCTATTTTTTATAATTGCAAGAAATCTCCAGTAAAAGAAAGAATGTTGGATTTGTTAACTCTATTGTATTAACTTGGCATAAAAATATTTATTTGTTACTAAGTATTTACACTTTAATTTATATCATCTAAAGTAAATTTTATGTGGTGTTAATGTAATGCTGTAGTAGCATTGATGTTAAATTAGACAAAAGTTAAGGTTTTCTGGTATCATGAATTAAAAAGAAGTGGATAAACCTTCACTTTATTGTTATTTTAATAGTTTAATTTGTAAAATGTTTTGCATGTTTTTAGCTCGTACAACCCAAATGGGTTTACAATCCACATGGCAGAATGGTTTGTGATATTGTGGACATGTTCCTCAGATGGTCACTTACCAGTTTTTTAGCTCACCTGACCCAAAGGGTCATGTGAGCTATTGCCATCACTTGGCGTCCGTCGTCGTCCGTCGTCGTCGTCGTCGTCGTCGTCGTTAACTTTTCTTAAAAAATCTTCTCCTCCAAAACCACTGAAGGGATTGGTTTGAAACTTTGCATACATCATCAGTAAAATGCCCTCTACCAAGTTTGCCCTAATTATGGCCTCAGACCAACCAACATGGCCGCCATGGCTAAAAATAGAACAGAGGGGTCAAAATACAGTTTTTTGCTTATAGTTCAAAAAGTATAACAGATACAGGAAAACCGAAGAGACCTTCCTTCTTCAGCATCTAAAGCTCTACAAAACACTTCATTGGGTCAAAGTTGTATGATGACTCCTTGTAGGAGTTATTGCCCTTTAATTGTCTAAATTGATGATTTTTGCCATTTTTGCCTCAAAATCTTGAAAATTATTAGAACTAGAGAAAAAGTTAGCATTGCTTAATTGTTCTGCTCTATGAGGGCTACAAAAATGACTTAGGGTCAAGATTGTCTGATTAACCGTTTAAGAGTTATTCCCCTTGAACTGTTTTTTTAATGGGTTTTAATTATTTTTTAAAATCTTCTCCTGTGAAACAACTGAAAGTACTGCTTTGAAACTTGGTACACATCATCTGTCAAATGTCCTCAACCAAGTTTGCACCAACCATGGCTGCAGATTAACCAACATGGCCACCATGGCTAAAAATAGGATGGGGGGGTAAAATACAGTTTTTGGCTTATATTTAAAAAAGTGTAACAGATACAGGTAAACCGAAGAGACATGCCTTCATCTGCATCAAAAGCTCTAAGAAACACTCCATTGGGTTGAAGTTGTATGATGACTCCTTATAGTAGTTATTGCCCTTTAATTGTCAAAATTGATGATTTTTGCCATTTTTGCCTCAAAATCTTGAAAATTATTAGAACTAAAGAAAAAGTTAGCATTGCTTAATTGTTCTGCTCTATGAGGGCTATAAAAATGACTTAAAGGTCAAGATTGTCTGATTAACCGTTTAAGAGTTATTCCCCTTGAACTGTTTTTTTTTAATCAGTTTTAATTGATTTTTTAAAATCTTCTCCTGTGAAACAACCGAAAGTACTGCTTTGAAACTTTGTACACATCACCTGTCAAACGTCCTCAATCAAGTTTGCACCAACCATGACTGCAGATTAACCAACATGGCCACCATGGCTAAAAATAGGATTGGGGGGGGGGCGGTAAAATACAGTTTTTGGCTTATATTTAAAAAAGTGTAACAGATACAGGAAAACCAAAAAGACATGCCTTCATCTGCATCAAAAGCTCTAAGAAACACTCCATTGGGTTGAAGTTGTATGATGACTCCTTATAGGAGTTATTGCCCTTTAATTGTCAAAATTGATGATTTTTGCCATTTTTGCCTCAAAATCTTGAAAATTATTAGAACAAGAGAAAAAGTTAGCATTGCTTAATTGTTCTGCTCTATGAGGGCTACAAAAATGACTTAGGGGCAAGATTGTCTGATGAACCGTTAAGGAATTATTCTCCTTGAACATTTTTTTAATCAATTTTACTTGATTTTAAAAAAAAATCTTCTCCTCTTAAACCAATGAAAGGACTGCTTTGAAAAATTGCACACATCATCTTTAGGATGTCCTCTACCAAAATTGTGCAAATCATGACACCTGACTACCTACATAGCTACGTTGGATTAAAATAGAAAAAATGAAAAAGGGGGGGGGGGAGGGGGTCGAGAGAGTTTTCGACTGATAGTTAAAAAAGTATAACAGGTACAGCAAATTTTAAGTGAACCTCCCTTCTCCCTCTAACCATCAAAAGATCCTCCTTATAGGAGTTATTTCCCTTAAAAGGTCAAAATTAATGATTTTTGCAGAAGTGTTGGGCAATTCCTTATAGCAAAGAAAAGCTGGATAAAAAAGGGTTGTTTGGTTTCAGGTTCAGGTGAGCGATACAGGCTCCTGGGAGCCTCTAGTTTAATAAATGTCCCAATCCCAAATTTGAAGATGGCCAACACCTTTGACCCTATTGATATAACATGCAAACAGCTTTTTCAGAGAAACTGTTCCACAAAATTAACCTAATTATAAAGTAACTAAAAAGGAAGTCGGAATAGTTTTTTTTTATTTGGAATTTTTTCAAGCCAATCAAAATATAAACAATGCTGCCCATGCATTATGATTTGCTGAAATTTTTTGTTGTTTTTAGACAAACTGCTTGTAAGCGGGAACTTTTGTGATATTGTAGAAATGTATTCCAGATGGTCCTCTACTAATTTTGAATTGTTGATGCCAGTCCGTAATTAGGCCAAACAAAAAAATATGTGTGTTTCCAGTTACATAGAATTATAAATAGGTAGGTAGGTAGGTAGGTAAATTTTTTTTTTTTATTTTTTTTTTTTTTTTTTTTTGGAATCGTGAATTGTGTTGGTTAAATTAGTAATTTAAATCTTGACCTTTATCTTTTATACATTTGTAGGTGTAAAGCTTGTAAGTTTCAAGAATTTACCATAAAGCCTTTAAAAGTCTAGACTAATACAGTCATTAAATGAACTATCAATATCGTTACAAGCGTTAATATGTAAACATTAGCTGCCATGTTAGGGAGGAAGTATGAAAATAGAACTAAAACCAGGAACAATACCGGGAGTTTTCCTTTTCGAAGTAACCTCCGTTAAAAACGCAAAAAAAAACTTTAGGGTCGGCTTAAAAAAAAATAGGTAGGGTCTGTTAACCGGAAACACACATATTTTTTGTTTTGGCCTGAAAGGATGGTCACTGCAAAGAAACATAAATTAACAAAGTTCCATAATGCAAATACATAGA
Organism: Limnoperna fortunei; assembly: GCA_944474755.1. Classification (NCBI taxonomy): domain Eukaryota; kingdom Metazoa; phylum Mollusca; class Bivalvia; order Mytilida; family Modiolidae; genus Limnoperna; species Limnoperna fortunei. Next base: position 82,313,988 of record OX104115.1, read on the forward strand.
AACAACTTATTTTCAATAGGAACTATTTAAAGTCAAATTTTGTAAGTCAGTTGAGTATTACAGGCTCTTGATAGCCTCAGGTTTTAAGATAACAATATAATTGCATAAATATTTCAACTAAAATGCATTTTTATCATTAAATTTTTTTTCTAATACATTTAAGTTAAACTTTGTTTGGTTACCTTTTGTTTTTGTTTTCTGTTAGACCTTTCACAATACATTAGCATTCTTAAAAAATTAATGTCGCCTTTATTTGTTCTACATTACGGATTTCACATGAAAGCTCATACTTATTCATTGCTATATTGAGTAGCGTTTCTGAAGTATGCGTGACCACATGAAATGACGGGCTGTTTTTATGTTGATTTACAGCTTTATGTCTGGCACAAAAATTTTAAAATGGTTGTACTAAGAGGGTATGCATGGACACTATGCTTTGGTATTAACAAATTTACAATCCTAATGTATTAAATCAAAATTAAGATGATATGATTTGTATGATATCAGTGTTTTATTTTTTTTGCCATGAAGTTTGTTTTAATGTGCAATTCTAAAATGGCGTCCTAAATGTGCTTGTAAAAGTCACCAGAAGACATTAGGTTTCTAATAAGCATAGAGTCACATGTGATTTCACAAAAGGCTGAGGAAATTTCTATTACCTTGACTAGAATTTTTTTTTAAATATCCCTCCAAGGACAATATATCGGTTTAAGAATTGATATATTTATGTTAAGAGTGTTAAGTAATTAAAAAAAATTTTCTTGTCAACTTTAAATAGAAAGAAACAGAACAGTGGTATTAAAGATATATGTAACTTTCTCCTTCATCCCTACACACATCTCTCTGCTCTTTTCAATCTTCTCCCTGGAATTTTAACTTGCAATTTAACCAAAGAAATTGCTATTATACATTGTATGTAACAATTGTATTTGTTTACATTTAACATTAAAGTGTCACTTCCATTGGTTCTATATTATGCTGTTTTAGATTATTGTTAGTATGAAACATTTTGGCAGGTTTTGTAATAGTGTGGGTTCAACCTTGCCACATATTTATGTGTGCTTGTTCAAAGCCAAAGTATTTATGCCCTTGTTCTTGTTCATGTGTTTGCTTACTAAAAATATATTCGGAAGAAATCATCTTTCAGAAAGAAGAAAAGAAAATTCATGAAATGTCAATTTCTGTTGATGATTGTGAGGTCAGTATCATGATTTTAAATAATATCACATAATGTTCTATCAGTTTAAATATAACGAAGGCTGTGTTAAATAGGGTTAGGATTCCCATAAACTTGTTAAACACCACCACATGTCATGTCATTATTTAAAGTCAATCGTTATGTATTTGTCGTTTGCTTTTTATTTTGGTCATTTATTGGTCTGGAGGTTTATTTGGAGGGTCTTTTTCCTCTCATTAAGTATTATGATTCAAGTTTTTGCAAAGCTATTCTTCAGCAGTTTGTCATTTTGCAAAACTAAAGAAGACGTGAAGTTTTATGTTAAGTTATCATATCTTTCAGAAAAAAGAAAAGAAAATTCAGGAAATGTCAATTTCTGTTGTTGATGATGATGAGGTGAGGATCATGATTGGAAATAATATCACATAATGTTCTATCAGTTTAAATAAGATGAAGGCTGGAGTGGTTCTGCTTGCCTCTATTAATGAATTAAATAGGGTTAGGATTCCCACATACTGGTTCAACACCTCCACATCACGTGTCATGTCACTATTTCAAGTCATTCATTATATTTTTGTATTTGTCATTTCCGTTTTATATTTTGGTAATTTATCGGGTTTTTTTGGAGGGGTGGGTGGGGGAATTAATTGGGAGGGTTTCTTTTTCCCCATGTTACGTGTTATGATTCAAGTTTCTGCAAAGCAATTCTTCAGCAGTTTGTCATTTTGTAAAACTAAAGAAGACGTGAAGTTTTATTTTAAGTTATCATATCTTTCAGAAAAAAGAAAATAAAAGTCAGGGAATTTCAATTTCCGTTGATGATGGTGAGGTGAGTATCATGATTTTAAATAATATCACATAATGTTCTATCAGTTTAAATAAGATGAAGGCTGGAGTGATTCTGCTTGTCTCTATTAATGAATTAAATAGGGTTAGGATTCCCATATACTGGTTCAACACCTCCACTTGTCATGTCACGATTTCAACTCGGTCGTTATGTTTTCCTATTTGTTGATTCACTTTTTTATTTTGGGGTTTTTTTTGGGGGGGGGATTAGGTGGGAGGGACTCTTTTTCCCAAAGTTACATATTATATGATGCAAGTTTCTGCACATCTATTCTTCTGCAATTTGTCATTTTGTGAAACCAAAAAAGTCTTGAAATTTTATGTTAAGTTATCATATCTTTCAGAAAAAAGAAAAGAAAATTCAGGAAATGTCAATTTCTGTTGATGATGAGGAGGTGAGGATCATGATTGGAAATAATATCACATAATGTTCTATCAGTTTAAATAAGATGAAGGCTGGAGTGGTTCTGCTTGTCTCTATTAATGAATTAAATAGGGTTAGGATTCCCATATACTGGTTCAACACCTCCACGTGTCATGTCACGATTTCAATTCAGTCATTATGTTTTCGTATTGTAGGTTTTTTTTTTAATTTTTAAAAATTTATTTGTCTCTTTTTTTTGGGGGGGGGGATAAATTGGGAGGGTTTCTTTTTCCCCTTGTTACATACTATGATTCAAGCTTCTGCAAAGTTATTCTTCAGCAGTTTGTCATTTTGTTAAACTAAAGTAGACTTAAAATTTTATGTTAAGTCATATCTTTCAGAAAAAAGAAAAGTCATGAAATATCGATTTCTGATGATGATGATGTGGAGGTCAGTATCATTATGATTTAAATATCGTATGTTATAGATATGCATTTTACATTTTAGTTTTTACATTATCTATGTCATTCATCACGATCCTACATTCTTATATGATGTGTTTCGAACTATTTGAGACCACAATTTTGGAAATAACTATTTATGAGGGGGTCATATCATGAAGGGCTGTTCGAATGACAAAACTGCAACTCACTGGAAAGCTATTGCGCATGACATAAATCTTATAAGTTTATATATATATATTGTGCGTTACATTTGCTGAGCAGACAGTTAATGGCATAAAGATACTCAATGTACCAAAGTTGTCCAGTTAGAATAGAAATAATTCACAGGCTTTGTTTTATCATTGTTTTACAATGAGAAGGCCTTTTATGTCGTTTTTTTATCCCTCGCTGTTGCTCCTGATAAAATAATGTGACATAAATGGTCATCCTGTTGTAAAACAATGATAAACCACAGCTCTGTGAATTATTTCTATATTCTTTCAAAGCATTACAGATGACATACAATTGTTCTTTTTGCATTTCTTAATGAATCTGCCTAAAAGATGATGTCCACAGTACACAATCCAGAGTAATTTTAGAAACTGTGCATGATAAAATATTGGGCCCAAATTTTTTTATGCCTCTCGAAAAACATAGATTGTTGGTCTGTTGGTTTGCCCATCCATCCATCTGACCTCAGGTTTATATTTGCATTGATTTTTGTCCACATTTCACAGAGAAAAATCTAGGTTATAATATGGTGAATGTTAGGAAGGGGGGGGAAATAAAATTTTGGTAACAGTTTTCTCAGCAACTACTAATCACATTCTCTTGACATTTCGTATGCATCATCATCATGACCTCCCATAATGTGGGATTCCATTTTAGGCCTGGCGCTCACCTACTTCCTGTTTAACGAAATCCAGCCATTTCTGTCTTTGAAGGATTTTTTATTGTTTATAAAGCCGCTTCACATCCTAATAAAATTTGATAGACTGTTACAATCGGTTGAGATCTCTCTATTGACCAACCACTGCTAAATAAACTTCTACTATGTAATTTTTGGCAGTTGTCATTAAGTTAATAAACTTAGAACACGGAAACCTTTTAATATTGTAAGAAAGATCAGTTTTAACAACAGCAAGGAAGTCTTGGGGGGATAGAATCTTTAGTAATGCAACTTTTTAAAGAAAAATTACCTTGAAGGGGCCTATGAAATATATTGTCACACATTTTTCATCTTTATTTGCAGATACCCCGATTACTGTATAAAAAACCTAAAACCCAGAGAATCGATAAAGGTTAGTCAAAATATACTATCTTGTGAGAGCAAATAGACATTTAAAAGTAATTGTGTACCTTTTAATCTCCAGACCTTCAACAACATTAGGTAATTTAATCTCTTGATAATATTAAATCTTTTACTTGCTCCCCCTTTTTTATTGTGGATAAATGCAAGATCAAATGTAATCCCCCATTCTTGGGACATTAAATCATGTTAAATTAACAACCAACCAAATAGGGACTTCGAGAGTCATTTATTAATAATTATAATTAGTTATTCTAAATTGATTGATTGATTGGTTTGTTTTAATATTTTTATATTCATTTGTATTTCTGTTAAATACTTTTTATTTGTGGGGTATCTATTTTCGGGGTTGTCTCCGACTACACGGTTATAAATCCAACGAAAAATACAACCTCATTAAGAGATCAGAATTTTGGATGAATAACCCGAATGAAGTTGAGAGTCATACATTTTTGCATGTTATATTGCTTTCAAAAAAAATATCAATGCAAGTATCCTGTTCCAGTTGCGTTTTTAATAAAAAATGAAACATTGACTTCCAGTCATGTTCATTTTCCATGTTAAAAAGAAACAGTTAGTATAAGAGTTGTTGGTTTGGTTGCTCCTCTGAACATAATTAATGAAATATTTTTAAAAGGGGCTTTTTATTTGATTTTCATTCATGCATATCAAAGAGATGTTGTAAATACTTGATTTTGATCATAGCACAAGTTTAAATACAGGACATAATTAGTTACACATTTTAACACTTGGTTATATTGCTATTTAACACCTGTAGTGATGTAATGACATTTCGGCTAGGATTGCTTTGATTGATAACAATTAGGAAATTATATAGACTCTTTACGTGTTCTTTTTCATAATTAAACAATTAATACAATACCCCAGTTTATAGTTAACTATTGATTTCCTCGTTAAGGCTATTAATAAATTCATATAATTAAAAGTCAATAATTCTGTTAGGTTTATTTTAAGAACTTTTGAAAATATTATGTATTTTTATTACAACATAAACACTTTCATGACAATGATGAACAATTAAGTATACAGTCGTAACCACGTGTGCAAAAAAAGCAGGTTATGTAATTGTCTGCTTTTTAAGTTGATTGCATTATAAACAGTGCAAAGGAATTTGTCTTAATCATTTATTTTGTTGCAGTTCTTTGCTCCTTCGGAAACATCAGTCTATGAATTTAAGAACCCACAAACATGTCGTTTTCTAACAAACCATGAAATTTGATGCCCATGAAGAAAATTACATTCACAGTAAACTATCGTTGGGGCATTAAGTTTTACTCATGTCTGTCCGTATGTACATATGTCCATACAAATTTCCGTCAAGCTTTTCTCGAAAACCATACATGAGAACAAGTTTAAAAGTTGGCAGAGTGGCTCAGTATCACAACTTGTACGTCCTAAGCGACTTTCATACCTGTCGGACAACTACTTCCTGTTTGGGACTTCAGTTAGTGGGGGCATCTATGTCCCATGGAAACATTCTTCGATTTTTTAAATCAAGACATAAAAGTGGTTATGTTACGTCTTCCATGTGATAGAAAAAAGAAAACAATTAAAAGATTTAATTTTATTTTAGTAAATTGTATTTTTGTTAAGTGAAGGTTGAAGCATTCAGTCAAAAGTATATTGCTAAGTCATGTTGTAGCTAAAGGACATATTATTGTGTGGTTAAGGACCATTAAATAACGATTATCCTTTTATTTTTCAGAAAAGATGGAGAAGGAGTTATTAGAGAAGAAAAATTTAAGACGCAAAGTAAGCATTCCAATGAAATGTGATGTGTCTATTATATCCCAATATAAGTTATAGATTAGTCATGATAATTTAAAATTGTCATTTTTAATTCTGTCTAAAAAAATATCAGCTTTGCCCATTGTGATAATGGGATTCTTCACTAGATTTGATGGGTTTGCTTTATTAATCTATAATATGATTAACTTTCAATCTAGCAAAAAAATTATGATTTTCTATGTGTCTATAGGCATTAATTTGTAGTTGAAAAAATTACCGCACGTTTTTGGTTTTTGTTCTTCGACCAATATAAATAAGAACAAACCATATGCAGTAGTGAACAGATCAATATATTCTTCCTGTTACTTGCCATGTTGCATCTGTGCTTAAAATAACTACCAGCAAGTATTGTTTCAATTTATTTTTTTCTCTGTTTGTAGCTTGCACAGGAATTTATTCCACCTGTAAATGAAGACTGTAAGAAAGAAATGTTTATATTTAACCAAAGTGAAAATACTGTATACTCTAGAGTGTTTGATTTAATTACACCTATAAAGGTAGGTTGTAATCAATGCATCAACTGTGTGCTGGATCCCGGATATTTTTTCGTATTTTTCCGACATTGGTTTTTTGAGTAGTTTGATTTCCACATTTTCCGGCATCATCGCCATCACATGTTATTGTAACATTTTTGACTTAATACATCTTTACAGCTTCATGGCACCAAAGCGTAAGTTTAAAGTCTTTTATATTTCTATTTTTGAACTGTACGGTTAAGTCAAGTCAACATATTTTTTTAAATATTTTTCATTTCAGTTCATCATATGACCTCTGTGTCATTGAACTCATAACTCGTAATGTTGTATTTTTTGTACCAGGTGTAAACAAGGTTTATATGTATACTTTACCTTAAATACATTTATTATCAATGTATTAAATTCCCTTTTTATTAATGTTACAATGTAGAAGGGTCATTTTCGATGATTTGTTGTTTGTCCTATATATTAACCTTTCTTATGTAATGTAATTCACTGTAGACAAACTGATGATCAAATTTTCAGTTTTCTTGTTATTATTGTCATAAAACATGCTAATCGGATAAGACTATTTTGTCATCTTAATTCTAAATTTTGTAAGTTTTTTAATATCATTTAATGTCTGTTATGTTATTCTCAGACCTTTATGATTGTCATTTGGTATATTTTAATTCTTAAGGTAATTTTCACTGCTTGAGAACCATTTTCTTATTTTAATAAATTAGATGGTGTAAAATGGTCTTGACTTGTTACACATTGAACATGGTGTTACTTACCTGAATACTTACCATTCATAGCCTTTATGCATTTTCATTATGATTAATATAAAGTACCTTGTTGTGTTTAAAATTATAAATTGTATTTGTCCATGATATATTGTAAAATTGTGGATCACCATTGTATTTATGTTATTTTGTTTCTTTCAGTTTTTTACCCTCTCAGGAGGTTGTGTCCACAGCGGAAAATAAAGTTATAATTTGGTAGAAAATTGATTTCGTCTTACCTCCAAGTAGAACAGTAAAAAAGCTTTGAAAGCTCCAGGAGTGTTAAAGATCCGAAGTCATAGTTCTTCATGATGTCATCTGGTTATCCTTCAAGACAACGAAACCTTACACCGGCTTCTAGTGACATTTTCCAAGATAGAGTAGCTACATTCAGACAGACTTTGTTCACACTTGAAAATGATATTCGAAAGCTTATCACTGCCATGGGTGATAGTTATTCCGAAGATGTGGAGACAGTATGTGGCTACATAAACCGTAACTTCGCAAATTATGATAACATAACAAATCAATATATAGACTTTCTTGTTAGATCAAGAACTCGAGATAGCGATGAATTGCGTCTCTCACAGCTGCAGTCATATGAAAGTGTTAAAGAAGCTGTTACTAGAGCTTTGAATAAACAGACCGATTATCATCCAAATACTGATCATGGTTGCGACACACAGTCTCAAAGGTCTAGGACAAGTTCCTCGTCAACTAGATCAACACTTTTGCGCAAAAAAGCACAATTAGAAGCTACTAAAACCAAAACCAAATATGATCATCAGCAAATTGACTTGTTAAAACAGAAGTTAGCATTGGAAGCTGAATTGAAGTTTATTGAGATACAGAAGGAAGCTGAAACTTTAGAAACAGAAATCAGAATTATGGAAAGTGAAAACTTTCAGGATGACATTGAATCTGTTGCAAGTGCACGTATTCAAAGAACTAGGGATTATGTTCAAACACATAGCATGACTGAAAACTCTAATCTCAATCAACCGCAACCTGCTATGATTTTAGAGCCTCAGCATATTTTACATGATAATTCACAAATGTTGAGGAGTGGTTTAAATGCGAATGCTCCAAGTTTTACTAGTGGACCGCCAGTTACCAGTCAATGTTATTCCAGGCCTTTGATGTCAGTACTTCCGCCACAATCTCTTGCACCTCCTACATGTATTACCACAACTCAACCAATTTACTCTACACAAACATACATTAGTGGAGCAGATCATATCAGAACATGGCAAGCGATACCTACAGCAGTTACATCAACAACGAACTTACCTGATCCCAGTTCTCAAATTAAGTCTAACATTCAGTTGCAGCCCCTACAAGGACAAGCTAGTGCATCCTCAGTGACAGACATTTGCGAATTAATGACTAAGATGATAGCTCGAAAAGACATTGTTTTATCACGCCTGGTTAAGTTCAGCGATAGTCCCATTCAGTATCTGTCATGGAAACAAACATTCAAAGATGTGATGCAAGAATTGTCTGTTTCTTCTTCTAAGGAATTAGATCTCCTGATTAAATGGTTAGGACCGGATTCTTCTCGTCAAGCAGAGAGCATGAAAACAGCGAATGCAGGAAATCATGCTAATGCTTTGTGCAAGGTATGGGATAGATTGGACATCAGATACGGTAGCCCAGAATTAATAGAGGCATGTTTGAGGAACAAATTAGCAAACTTTCCGAAATTGTCAAATACTGCCACAGATAGTAAACGCCTGTATGACCTGTACGATATTTTATCTGAAATACAATGTGTAAAAACTAATCCTCTTTATGCTTCTGTACTAGCATTGTACGATTCATCTAGTGGAGTCAACCAGATCGTTTCTCGTCTGCCATCAAATCTTCAGGAAAAGTGGTCATCTACTGCAAATAACTACAAAACACAACATGGTATGCTATTTCCACCTTTCAGTTTCTTCGTAAATTTCATCTATGATATGGCTAAGTGGAGAACTGATCCAAGTTTTCAATTCAATAACAACACACCTGCAAGTAGAACAACCACACAAAACCAGTCACAGTATCGTGTAAATGCTAAGAAAACCGAGTTAACCGAGGACAAGCCTACATCAACTTGTCCAATCCACAACACCAATCACAACTTAAATCAGTGTAGAGCATTTCGGAAGAAACCGCTAAAGGAGCGATATGAAATTCTCAAGAAATCGAGACTTTGTTTTCGATGTTGTAGTTTGAAGCGTCACACCCAAAACAAATGCACTGAGATTATTAAATGTGAACTCTGTAAAAAGTCTGATCATCCAACTGCTCTTCATGTATCAAAAGATCCGGAATCGTCAAAATATTCGCCAGATAAAAGTGTAAGAACTTTAGAAAACGACAAATGCTATGGAAGGGAGCCTCAACCAAGTTTACTTAGTTTAACTTCCAGTTGTACTCAGATTTGTGGTAATGCGAATAGTTGTAGTAAGTCATGTGCTAAAATTGTGCAAGTCTATGTTTTCCACAAAAACAACCCTGAACAAGCTCGTAAGGTTTATGCATTGATAGATGATCAAAGCAACCAGACACTTGGAACTCCAGAACTTTTCGATAGTCTCGACGATAATTCTGTGAGTGTGTCGTTCACTTTGTCTACCTGTTCGGGAAAATCAGTTACGACAGGCAGAAAGGGAACAGATTATGTAGTTCAATCAATTGATGGAAGTGTTCAACTGACTATTCCAAATCTGATAGAGTGCTCTGATATTCCAAACAATAGACATGAAATCCCTTCTCCGGAAGTGGCTAGAAACTTTCCGCACCTTCGTGATCTGTCACCATTTATTCCGCCGATTGACTCAGAGGTACACATCGAGTTATTGATAGGTCGTGATATCATACAAGCACATCACGTTTTGGAACAGCGATTGAGTGGAAATGATGCCTCGCCGTATGCTCACAAACTACCTCTAGGTTGGGTCATCGTAGGTGAATCATGTATGGGAAAAACTCATCGTACTGACACAATCATCGTTAACAAAACACAGGTTCTACCAAATGGTCGATCAACGTGCATGATTCCGTGTAGTAGTGTTATCGAAATCAAGGAGAACAATATTTTTGAGAAAACAGCTCAGGATGAAAAAGTTGGTCCATCAATGGAGGATAGACCTTTTGTGGAACTCATGAACAAAAATGTTAAGAAAGACACTGAAAATCATTGGTTAGCACCTCTACCATTTCGACAAAATAGAAACATGCTACCAAACAACAGAGCTCAAGTTGTACAACGTATTGAAAGTTTAGACAAAAGTCTTCGTCGAGATCCTATCAAAAAAGAGCATTTCACTAATTTCATGCATACAATGATTGTGAATAAACATGCAGAAATTGCCCCTCCATTACCTGTTGGCTCGGAATGTTGGTATTTACCCATCTTTGGTGTTTACCACCCGAAAAAACCTAACAAAGTAAGGATTGTTTTTGACGCCTCAGCAAAATTTGGTGGTATTTCTTTGAACGATGTACTCATGAGTGGACCTGATCTCACAAACAATCTCCTAGGAGTGCTTTTGAGATTTCGCAAAGAATCCGTGGCTATTATGTCGGACATAGAACAGATGTTCTACAATTTCCGTGTTCCAGAAGAAGATAGGAATTTTTTACGTTTTGTTTGGCACAACAAAAATGACATCACTCAACCGCTCATTGACTATAGGATGACTGTGCATATTTTTGGAAATAGTTCATCGCCATCGGTGGCTACTTTCTGCCTTCGTAAATCTGTTGAAGGGGCCCGTCCAGATGTGATAGATTTTGTTCATAATATTTTTCTATGTCGATGATGGTCTTGTTTCATGTGTAGACTCTGACATTGCTATTGACTTACTTAAACGTACCCGACAAGCTCTTGAAAATGGTGGATACCTGCGACTTCACAAGATAATGTCAAACAGTTTGTCTGTGCTTCAGTCCTTTCCTACAGAAGACTTAGCTACTGATCTCAAGAACCTAGATCTTGGAGTATCAGATACACCTACAGTGCGCAGTTTAGGTATTTTATGGAATACTTCATCAGATCAGTTTGTTTTTCGTGTGAACACTGAAGGCAAGCCCTTTACACGCAGGGGAGCATTATCTGTTATTAATAGCTTGTTTGATCCGATAGGATTTGCAGCTCCAATCACTATGTATGGCAAGCTTTTACTCCGTGAGATGATGTCAGAATCAGTACGACCTATTAACTGGGACGACGACTTACCTGATCATTTGAGGAGTAAATGGGAAAAATGGGTTACATCTCTTGTTTCACTGCAGAACATACATATTCCTCGTCAATACTCTTACATTTCGTTTTCACGAGCTAATAAACGAGAAGTTCACATATTTAGTGATGCCTCTAGAGATGCTATAGCTTCAGTTGCATATTTAAAACTTGAGCATGATGGCAAAAGTGATGTGTCGTTTTTAATGAGCAAAACGAAAGTTTCACCAGTTCACGGGCACACAATTCCCCGTTTGGAATTATGCGCAGCTGTACTTTCGATTGAAATTGCTGATATAGTGAAAGAGCATCTTATGATTGACTCGAGTGATTTTTATTACTACACCGACAGCAAAGTCGTTCTCGGATACCTTTCAAATGAAACACGCCGTTTCTATGTGTATGTGTCCAATAGAGTAAATCGAATCAGATCAGCAAGTTCACCAAAACAATGGTATTACATTGCCACCGACAAAAACCCTGCAGATGTTGCAACACGCCGTATAAATGCTGCAGATTTGCGAGACTCAATCTTTCTTGTGGGACCCTACACTCTGCGAGATACATGTAATAGTGAAATTTCTAAAAATGATTATGAATTAGTCAGTCCAGATCAGGACAAGGAAGTGTATCCAAAGGTTAATATCTGTAAAACTGTCATTCAGGATAAAATGACAGATTGGTCTAGAAGATTTGATCGTTTCTCAACATGGAATAGTCTGATAAGAGCTCTTACTGTATTGAAAACAAGGATTAGAAAGCTTCATGGTGAATCAGTACCTACAAGAGATGAAGTTGAGCGATTTATAGTGAAATGTATACAAGATGAAGTTTTTGAAAGTGATATTGAATCAATCAAACGTGAAGGTCAGTTATCTCGTTCTAATTTGTTACCACTCTCGCCAATATTGGATAGTTTTGGAATCCTCAGAGTTGGTGGTCGTCTGAACAAGCTTTCTGAGACAAACGTCAAGGACTCTCATCCGATCATTATTCCGAATCATATTTAGTGATGCCTCTAGAGATGCTATAGCTTCAGTTGCATATTTAAAACTTGAGCATGATGGCAAAAGTGATGTGTCGTTTTTAATGAGCAAAACGAAAGTTTCACCAGTTCACGGGCACACAATTCCCCGTTTGGAATTATGCGCAGCTGTACTTTCGATTGAAATTGCTGATATAGTGAAAGAGCATCTTATGATTGACTCGAGTGATTTTTATTACTACACCGACAGCAAAGTCGTTCTCGGATACCTTTCAAATGAAACACGCCGTTTCTATGTGTATGTGTCCAATAGAGTAAATCAAATCAGATCAGCAAGTTCACCAAAACAATGGTATTACATTGCCACCGACAAAAACCCTGCAGATGTTGCAACACGCCGTATAAATGCTGCAGATTTGCGAGACTCAATCTTTCTTGTGGGACCCTACACTCTGCGAGATACATGTAATAGTGAAATTTCTAAAAATGATTATGAATTAGTCAGTCCAGATCAGGACAAGGAAGTGTATCCAAAGGTTAATATCTGTAAAACTGTCATTCAGGATAAAATGACAGATTGGTCTAGAAGATTTGATCGTTTCTCAACATGGAATAGTCTGATAAGAGCTCTTACTGTATTGAAAACAAGGATTAGAAAGCTTCATGGTGAATCAGTACCTACAAGAGATGAAGTTGAGCGATTTATAGTGAAATGTATACAAGATGAAGTTTTTGAAAGTGATATTGAATCAATCAAACGTGAAGGTCAGTTATCTCGTTCTAATTTGTTACCACTCTCGCCAATATTGGATAGTTTTGGAATCCTCAGAGTTGGTGGTCGTCTGAACAAGCTTTCTGAGACAAACGTCAAGGACTCTCATCCGATCATTATTCCGAAAGATCACCATATTGGCGTATTACTGGTTAGACATTTTCATGTTCAGTGCCGACACCAAGGTCGACAACTGACAGATGGTGCTCTGCGCTCGGCAGGATTTTGGATTATTGGTAGCAAACGTTTAGTCACGTCACTTATCAAGAATTGTGTAATTTGCAAAAAGATGAGAGGGAAATTTTGTTTTCAACAAATGTCTGACCTTCCCCAAGACCGGATTAGTCCAAGACCTCCTTTCACTTTTGTAGGAGTAGACACCTTTGGGCCTTGGCCTATTATTCAACGTAAAACACGTGGTGTTAGTACAACACAAAAACGATGGGCGATCTTGTTTACCTGCCTCGTATCAAGAGCGATTCATATTGAAATAGTCAGTGATTTAAGTAGTGCGTCTTTTATTAATGCATACCGTCGTTTCATAGCAATCAGGGGACCAGTCGAAATTATGCGTTCTGACAGAGGCACTAATTTTGTTGGAGCTATTCACGACATAGGTTTTGATGCAGAGTACGCTGAAACGGGTCAAGTAGGAAAAACTTTAATGATTCATGGTACAACATGGAAGTTCAATCCGCCAAATGCTTCCCATTTTGGTGGGACGTGGGAAAGAATGATCGGGATTAGTCGAAAGATATTGGACAATATGTTACTTGGAACTGGACACTCGCTTACGCACGATGTATTGGTGACGTTAATGGCCGAAGTTATGGCAATTGTTAACTCTAGACCACTTGTACCAGTTTCTACAGATCCGCAAAATCCTGAAGTATTATCACCAGCTTTACTTCTTACACAAAAACAAGGATTTGTCAAACATTCTCTACCTGAGTTCAATAATAAGGATATGTTGAAAAGTCAATGGAAGTTAGTGCAAGGTTTGGCAGATCAGTTCTGGTCAAAATGGAGGAAGGATTATTTGCATACCCTTCAGGTCAGGAATAAATGGCAAATTTCTACAGACAATGTAAAGGTTGGCGATATCGTTATTATGCGAGACAAAGAGTTGTGTCGTAGTGAATGGCCTATGGCAATAGTTACCAAAGTCTTTCCAAGCGAGGATTCCAAGGTCAGAAAAGTAGAAGTCCGTGTTACGAGAGACGATAAACAATGTTATTACATCCGACCCATTGTGGAATTGATCCCACTTGTAGAAGTTTCAGACTAGTTTGATACATATTCTTAAGCTGATTTGTTTGAACAATTAATCTGTTTGATGCTAAGAAAGCAAAGGTTAAATCTGTCTTTGGTTTTTTTGTTTTTGTTTTGACATTAAGCCATTAATATTGCATGTTATTTTGTATGTATTATTATATCTAGTGATTTTTTGTAAAAAATCAGGAAGGGAGTGTGCTGGATCCCGGATATTTTTTCGTATTTTTCCGACATTGGTTTTTTGAGTAGTTTGATTTCCACATTTTCCGGCATCATCGCCATCACATGTTATTGTAACATTTTTGACTTAATACATCTTTACAGCTTCATGGCACCAAAGCGTAAGTTTAAAGTCTTTTATATTTCTATTTTTGAACAGTACGGTTAAGTCAAGTCAACATATTTTTTTAAATATTTTTCATTTCAGTTCATCATATGACCTCTGTGTCATTGAACTCATAACTCGTAATGTTGTATTTTTTGTACCAGGTGTAAACAAGGTTTATATGTATACTTTACCTTAAATACATTTATTATCAATGTATTAAATTCCCTTTTTATTAATGTTACAATGTAGAAGGGTCATTTTCGATGATTTGTTGTTTGTCCTATATATTAACCTTTCTTATGTAATGTAATTCACTGTAGACAAACTGATGATCAAATTTTCAGTTTTCTTGTTATTATTGTCATAAAACATGCTAATCAGATAAGACTATTTTGTCATCTTAATTCTAAATTTTGTAAGTTTTTTAATATCATGTAATGTCTGTTATGTTATTCTCAGACCTTTATGATTGTCATTTGGTATATTTTAATTCTTAAGGTAATTTTCACTGCTTGAGAACCATTTTCTTATTTTAATAAATTAGATGGTGTAAAATGGTCTTGACTTGTTACACATTGAACATGGTGTTACTTACCTGAATACTTACCATTCATAGCCTTTATGCATTTTCATTATGATTAATATAAAGTACCTTGTTGTGTTTAAAATTATAAATTGTATTTGTCCATGATATATTGTAAAATTGTGGATCACCATTGTATTTATGTTATTTTGTTTCTTTCAGTTTTTTACCCTCTCAGGAGGTTGTGTTCACAGTGGAAAATAAAGTTATAATTTGGTAGAAAATTGATTTTGTCATACTTAAGCCAGAACAAACTGTTTCCTAAAATTTTTTAATGGGGTTTAACAGCACTTGAATACAATATTATGACATCCAGTTTTCATTGGGGAAGGAATCTAATATTTGTAGTTATAACTAAAGAAAGCTGTTCTGAAATGAGTATTGTTAACTTGTGTATCTTAAGAATAACATACAGAAATTTAAGCCAGTTTTTCTGCTGCAGGTATGGGCTTTTTCCCCAGGTACTCCTGCTTCCTCCCCAATAAAAAGCTGGACAGTATGATATTGCTGAAAGTGGCATTTAACACTGATTACAAGAAACATAAATGAAATCTGCATACTTCCTGCAAAATAAAACTGACACACTTGAATAATTGCACCTAATTTTATAAATTGCCCTTTCAAATTAAGACATAAATATGAAAACTATTCTTCATCTGTAACAATTTTTTATTGATTTCAGTTAAGATAATGTTTTATGCAGTTGTAAAATTTGTTCCACAAAATATCTCATTTGTATACTGTAAATATTGGTGAATAAAGTATCGTGAGAATGCCTTGCTTCTTTCTTTTTTCATTGTATGTAATATTGATCATAAGTATAAATGTACTGTACAGAATTAATCATTATTTGGTAATAGTTTATAGACCTTTTATTTAGAATTGTTGTTTCTAGATCTAGAAAGTCTAGATGACAAGTCATTTTTGGAAATTTTAGTAAAATACCTGAATACAGTAAACAACATTTTGTCATGGACTAATTACATAATATTTATCTCTTTCAGGGTCTGTTTGACTGGATTGTAGCCACTATACCAGCTGAATCTATTCCTACACAATTTGAATTAAAGTGTATTGAAACCTGCACAAAAACTTCATGCAGACATCAGTTTAATCTTACAAAGGATTCAACTTGTCTTTGTTTAGATTTACCAGATGCTCTAGTCATTTCAAAGATAGTATGTAGTACAATAGTAAAGTAATACTGTTAGTAAGATAAAGTTTACAGTATCATGAATACAAACTTGAATGTTTATTTTGAAAACTAACACTGATCTCATGTTCTATGTACAATATTTATATTGAATTGAAGTACAACTGATTTTATGCAGTTTATAAGTTTTGGACTGTATGGATCTGTTATATTTTACACATTTCCCAAGATGCCTATCTCAAGTTTTCTTTTAAAAATTGTTTGTCACCTTGCCACATGGAATCGCAAGGTATTACGTGATACTGATATTTTGAATATGAGTGTTCCTTATGATGAAAATGTATCACCTGTTAAATGTTATACAATGATAATCAAGTTCAATTTTCAGAACAATCTGTAGTTTCAGAGTTGAGCCAATTTTAATTTATTTTTTGATCAAGTTCAAGGGCAACGTAAAAATTACTTTTCAGATGATCTGTTATCATGCTCTGCTTTTCTAATTGTAATTAAGTAAATGTGTTCATAAGTATGAATTACAACACAATATCGCTAGTTGTCATTTAATGTTCCATTAATGTGAAGTTTTGCCATCACTTGGCTTCTGTCGACTGTCATACTTCGTAAACTTTTTCAAAAATCTTCTGAAACCACTGGGTCAATTTTTTTCAAACTTGGCCACAATCATCCTTAGGGTTCCTAGTTAAAAATTTGTTGCCAGGGTGTTGATCACTGTTAATAAAAATAGCAAATGGGTGTCAATGCATGTTTTTGATCAATATCTCAAAAATTATAAAAGCTATTGAAAAAACGGTTACTTCAAATTTATCAGCACATTAAGGTCTAAAATAGTTGCTATTAGTGTAAAGTGGTGTAATTGATTCCTGTAGGAGTTATTTCCCTTTAATGACAATTTTTGAAGAAATGATCATTAATTTAAGTTCTACCATTCACTTAACTGGTCTGTTTTTGTCAGATGACTCTTTATATGTGATATAGCCGTTAAATGACAATTTTTTATACAATTTTCTGTCCTGCAACTTAAAAACTATAACAGCTAGAGTGAATCTATAAGGAGCAAAAATGGTCAGCATTAAAAGTTCTAGAAATCACATTATTGGTCTGAAATTATTAGATGACTCCTTGAGTTTTTTCCCTTTAATAAAAATTGTTGGTGCAATTAGTAGTTTTTGCTCTGTAACTTGAAAGTAAGGCTTACAAATCATTGCTTAGTCCAAAATTCCAAGATAAATCTTTATAGGAGTTATTGGCTTTTAAATACGAATTTGAGCAAATAATAATTTTTGTATTATAAATTAAAGTCTATAACACCTAAAGTACAACTGTAAATTACTAAAATAACATGAAGGACAAAGGTTACGAATCGTTTAATTTTCAGAAATTGTCTGATGGCACTTTATAGGAGTTACTGTACTTAAAAGAAATGTTTAGCTTTTGCCCAGTAACCAGTTAGCTATAACAACTAGACTGAAACTGTAAATGGCAAAAAAACAAACAAAAAAAAGAAAACAAAGTTGAAGTCCTTTGTGTTTCAGGTGAGCGATTACAGGCTTTCTTGTTTAAGGATGGTTGGGAAAAAGCCTTTGTTCAATACAACACAATCATGAAGTGTTTGAATGGCTTTTTTTTCAAGGACTGCTAGTTTTCTTACCAAAGGTTTGGGGTTCTCTGGTTTCTTCCCCCAATAAAAACTGGACACAATGATATTGCTGAAAGTTTCATTAGGCCACACAGAATTAATTTCTTTGAAAATAAGGAGCGAGCGAGCAAAATTTTTTTTATTAATTTTTTTTTTGGGAATTCTGATTTTGTGGAGCGAATGATTTTTTTTAAGGCGAGCAACAATTGTTTTTAATTTTTTTAAAAGATTTTTTGAGGGTTTTCATGGTTAAACTAATGCGGAAGAAATTTATTAAAAATTTTTCTTTCTGAAATAATTTTACGTGCGGGCGGACAGAGGAACAAGTAATTGATTCGGCGTAGCCTTAAACATAATTTCAACAAACAAACAAGCATTGCTTTTTTTACAGATTATTTATTTCAAGGATTCTTGGTGACTTTCATCTTTTGTATTTTTCAGGGTAATGATTTGAATAGTACACTCACCTGCTATGACGAAGTCTATTTTAGTTATTAACCCTTACCATGCTGGTTTGTTTTGGATTTACGGTATTTCCTGTGCTGAATTGTTTTGATAAAACACAAGTTTACAATGACTATTTGATTAATATGGAATACAATTTTGAAAAAGCAACCGAGAACTACAAACTTTAGCAGAGATGTAAATGAAAATGACTTGTTAACTTTTAAACAGTTTTGGGGTAAAACAATTTACAGTATGGTTTCCATGGCAACCATTTTTCATCGACTTTAACAAAATTTGAGCTTTTAATTAAAATTTTAATGAATTACATAATGGTAAATGTATGCTGTGGATAACTAAAATATATTTTAAGAAAAAAATGACCAAATTTGAACAAATAATTGATTGAACAAATAATGCTGCCCGTTTATGCTTTAAAATAAGTTCTAGTCTGTATTGTATAGTAACTTAAAGTCCATCCTGTACATGTTTTGTTATAGAAAATTTTAACAAATGTGTAGTTTTTTTTTTTTTTAAATTATATCTTTTAATTATGCTCTCAACTATACTATACATAGGATAGAAAATTAAGGAAAAAATATAAATTAAATTTTGGTTACTATGGTAACCAATTTACCTGATAACTTACCTGAATTGTCTTGACATCAGGTCGGCACTTTTATAATTTTTGTTGTATTTGTTTATAGTCATGGTCACAACTTTTTGGAGTTCAGAAAATCGCGATTTTAAAATAAATATGCATTAATTTGCTTACATTTTGATGTGAAGATGTGTTATTGCAATTTACAAGATGATTCACACAATCGGTTTGGTATAATTGTCTTCCTTTGTACGCCATGTGACGGTTTTTGTACGTGTCTACGGAAAATTAACATTGAGCGGTCAGCCATTGTTTACCAGCGGAAACACGTCAAGGAGCCGCTGTTTACGTCACCAAAGTTCACGCGGTCAATGATGTAGTGCAATAACGGGAAGTAACTCGTACAAAAAAAGACGCTAGAAACAGCTGTTGAAGAAATGGAGGTATATAAGTATTGAAGTGGTAAGTATATTCTTAATTAATAAAAAATAATTACTTCTTGTAAAATGGATTACGATTTCAATTGGTTTTGCCACAAATTCATGTAATAAACATGATAAATTGCCCAGAAAAATTTGACAGTTACCCATAGCTTTTTACCCACATTTTCCCCGTTGTTACAAAAAAACCTCTTTACATCACAGTTTATGTTAAATTCCTTTTTTGCCATACAGAATTTACATAAACATAATGCGTGTAAATACTATTATGGTGGGACAATTTACCATCTATATATATAGTACTACACACAGAATTTCGGCAAAGAACATGTCCTTTAACTGCCCGTAATTTAGTTGAAACACCTGTTTATTTATTATTAAGAAATAATTTGTTTATAGAAATAAATGCAAGATATTTCAACAGTACAATTCGTTTACACCGCTGAATGAAGGGAAATTTCCTAAATTCGAGTATATGCCCATAGTAGAGATTGGTAAGCATGCACGTCTTTATAAATTAATAAATACAGACTGGAGGGAGGGGAGGAGGGGTCATCTCCCCGAATTCCCGATTCAAAAATTAGAACATCCCAAATTCCTGGTCATAAAATGTCATTTTCCCAAATTCCCGAGAAATTCACAATGTTAAGAATAAACTTGCCGACATGTTAATATTGAAAAGTATATCAACCTGAAGTTGCTATATTCTAATTTGACATAATTTTCACACTATTTTATTATTAACAACAAATAACTAGTTCAGCATTGTAATTGGAATTGTTACTTATAAATATGTCTGTTTGCTGTTCCCCTACCAGTGAGCTGGGAACATGAATAAAATTTTATTTTGTGCTCAAATAAGGTTTGTCATTTATTAAACAATAAAAAATAAATTCCAGTAACTTTATATCCCGAATTTCCTGCGCAAAATGTGCTCTTTCCGTGATCACGCTTACGTTTTAGTACAGAATTCCCGGTTAAATGTTAACAAAATCTCAAATTCCCGTTTAAAGAAATGCCCAATCCAGGCGTCCTCCTGACCCTCAGACTGATAAGCATGCACCTCATAAACAGAACAACTAAAGTTGGCCCCTTTTTCGATTTTTAAACATTAGAATTAATTCTACGAACTTCAAGGATTTTTTATTTATTATTCTGTTCAATTCTCGGAGAATGTTGAGCCACAAAAAACACTTGAAATTGCAACTATTCATAAATTTGATAGCTTTAAATAGGGTTTTTAATTTCACTTCCACATTTTCGGCTTTATCGGATTGTTCCCTAAATCTAAACTGCGGATGCAGAATTGTTTTTTGGCATGTTATTTTAGTAAACTGGTTTAAAAAAAATTCGATACATTTTACTCCACGAGAGATTTTAAAAACTTGCACCTATTTGTATGCACGCCTTATTATTGTTTGGTAGAAAGATTGAGTAAGCTCGAATCAAATATAGTGATAAAACAATTGCTGGGACGATTCCCAATGGTCAACTTATAACTGTCCCTAGTTTCTAGGGGGAGGTCTGGTTATACAATGTAATACGAAAGCCTGCACGCAGACCGTAACGGGCATACGAACCTCGGTTGGAAAACCTTTTTTACAGTCCATCAGAAAGAAATATTCTAACATATAGCCATGGGATGTGAACCTCATGATCACTTTATTGGAAATTAAAACCCTTTCTCGATTAGTTGTACGATTGATTAAGTACCTCGACACTCCGATATCCTGCCCCCTCCTTTACTGAATTGCAATAAATTTGAAAGAGACGGTATTTTGATTGATTGATTGATGGTGTTTAACGCCCGAGCAGCAATATTTTGAGCTGTATGTGCAAACTTTAACATGTTCGTTTAAATTATGTTTAAAGCCACTTTTAGTTATATCATAGCGTCCAGTTTTTATTGGGGGAGGATGCCAGAGTACCTAGAGAAAACCCCGTCCAGCGGTAGGAATACTGGGAAGCCTTGTCAATTAAAAATAAGAGTCGAGTGCACCCTTCAGTGAAAATCGAACTCTCAATCAGTGTTGACAGACCACGTAATCAATAGTAAATGAACTACCTTTACCACTCGGCCTCAGAGGCCCAAATGTACACAATATTTTGTTATTTTCTTTTTATCGTGCACATTATTTTCGGTAAACACATTCTTTTTTATAGACCATTTTTCTATCCTGAATATAGCTGAACGATAAGCAAACAATAATCATCAATAGACCACATCTCTTGTTGCCATAACTTATCAACACAGAAAAACCTATATGCTTTTGAAAGTTACAGTAAAAAACTAACTTGTACTAAAACATCCACCCAAATCAGGGATTCGGAGTCCAAGTTCGCTTCTTGTTGATGGGAAGGGGACGATTCGTTTTATATACCGGTCATTTTGTATAACCATTCTGTGCAACATTGTATTTTATTTCCACAAATAAGAACCAATTACATTATAATAAGATGCACAAGTTCAATAAATGTCTAATTGTTTGTTACGGTAAAAAGATCTGGACTGAAAACTTGAGGAGTTGATTACTTAAAATAAGTACTAAACCATAGTCAAAATCCATGTTTCCTATCGAAAACCCCAAATATCATTTCAATAAAAATGTTAACTATTAGTTGCACACTGGCACTACTATTCATCATATTCCATTCAGTGTTGATAGTGGAGTTGTGGATAACTGATGGGTACCCTGAAGAGTAACTGACAGATACACACACACACATAAAATGGCATCATGGATTGTCAGTTTTCATACCTTAGGTGTTGGGTTTTCACCAGCTGCCTTTACACAATAAAAAAAAACGCCACAGTAAATGAATAGCTGAAAAATTAATAAAAGGCGCTAAACAATTTAAAGTCTCTTGAAATACATGTTTAATAGAATGTATACAGAAGTGTTAGGTCTGTCATACATGTAGTTAATAAATAATATCTGTTACTCTCTTGGGGCCTCGGTGGCCGAGTGGTCAAGGTAGTTCGTCTACTATTGATCACGTGGTCTGTCAACACTGAGATTGCGGGTTCGATTCTCACTGCAGTCAGGGTGTACTCGACTCCAATCTTAATCGAAAAGGATTGCCAGTTTTCCTACCGCAGGTCGGGAGTTCTCTCCGGGTACTCCGGCTTCCTCCCCCAATAAAAACTGGACGCCATGAAATAGCTGAAAAATTGCTGAAAGTGGCGTTAAAACACCATTCAAACAAACAAACAAAACATGTTACTCTCTTAAAAAAAAAACTTATAAAATCAATTTAATAAAAATAACTCGTGTACAAGATAAATGCTTATTTCAACACAACAAGAATGTCCTCCCATTGACAGATCAAGCCATGAAATAGACCAGTCACAATTTTTTTTTTCAGTTATTCAGTATTTCACACTTTTTCTCTTAGGAATTCCCAAGACATCACTGATGGGACACGTACAGCGGTCATCTCCAGTGGAACAAGTAGTTGATTCACTCTGTAGTAGTTGTACTTATTGGAACAGAAACCAGCAGTAAATGCACCAATGACAAGCAGTAATCAGAAAAATCATGAATCATCATCCATCCAGAAACTCCAATAATGTATATCTGCAATCATGTAAAAAACATTCTGTTAATTATAATTTATGCATACTACAATCATGTTTTTTTCTGACTGAACTTTAATTTCACATGGACTGTGATACAAAATGTATTATTTTTATTTTGCAATTATGTTTACATATTTATATAATATTACATGACTGATTTAAATGCATCATGCTTTATTTTAATTATACAAATTTACATGGTTATTCATTGTTTTATTACTTTAAATTTATACAAAATCTTAATGTATCTGGTATATGCCAGAAATTTGAAAGTTGACTGATGAAACACAACTTGATAATTAAGCTAACTCTTTCTCAGCCATGATTAAAGGTGTATTTTTAATTTCAATATCATGTGCATGTCTAGACAAAACCCGAGATTGTTACTTATAGTCAAGTAAAAGTGTGAGCAGTAAACTTGGGCCTTCATTGGCTACTGAATACTTTAGCAGTCCACAAGTTTAAATGGCAAATTGATTTCAGTTCATGAAATTTACTGCCAGTTGAGGTGACAAATGGTTGCATTGTAAAGTAGTAATACTGTTGATCACGTGCCTGTCAGCACTGAAGTAAGGTTGGAGACATGCACATCCATATGGAGTGTATAACATAGTACCTCACCACTTTGTGTGGTGGGGTATAAAAAATGAAATGAAGCTTAAATCTAAAAAAAAATTAACAATTCGCTAAACTTTCAAGAAAATTGGTGAAAATGTTTAAAAACAAAAACTCTGTATTTTTTCAAGAACAAACTCTCATTATCCTTAGTGGAAATTCACATACATACTAAAAAGTACTAAATGTAGTATAAAACAAACCCAGAGTTTGTTTGAATGGTGTTTAACACCTCTTTCAGCAATTTTTCCGTTATTTCATGGCATACAGTTTTTATTGGGGGAGGAAGATGGAGTACCTAGAGAAAACCCAGACCTTCGGTAGGAAAACTGTACATCCTGGTCAATTAAGATTGCAAGTCAAGTACACCTTGCCTGCAGTGACACGATACAGTGTGGATGACATAGATGGGCATATAAAAATGAACAGTATTTATTGAGTTTCAGGGTCCCAATCTGCTAGAAAAACTTATTTTCAGGTTTAAGAAAGACACCCCCCTTTTACCAAAGTACTGTTTATACCTGCTCATAGGGTTTCATTAATTAAATAATAAATTTTGTCTACATTTATTTATTTGCTCAAGTAATGTACATGCTTGTATGTATTTAATACAAATAACATTCCTTTCATAATTGACCTCTACCGCAAATAAATAAATAAAATAACGCAAAGAAACCAAGCAATGAACAAAAAAGGTAACACAAATTTTGCTCAGTCAGGAGTAGTTTTAATAATATGCTGAATGGTTTGTTGAATGTTTTGCATGAAAAAAATATATAAAAATATAAGCAGGACAGCAATGGAGGAAACTAGAACTTTTAAACAGTATAACATGTATGTTTCTGGAGCTTCATCCTTTTGCAGGAAAAGTAAGGCTAATACTGGGTTAATACTGCCGCCTCCACTCAGACTGGGGCCCAGTAATGGGTCAGTTCGCCCTGCCCCTGTATAGCGAGTCAGTTCCCCCTAATTATATAGTTATAAGGTTTCATGATAACAATTAGAGTATGTGTATTTGATATGTATTAGTGGCATAAAAGCTCCACAGAGATATGTTTGTAATTTTATACTACATCTGACTTAACATAAAGTTCTGTCTCTGTCTGTGCTGATTAGCAATTTTTACATTAATTATACAATCACCAAGTTTTATTTTTGATTGTTAAAAATAAGCAATTAGTCTTAAGTGTAATAATTAATTTATGAACATTAAAAAAATGAAAATTATTAGTTTAGAAAAAAATAAAAAACAGTAGTCAAATATCATTTTTAAAGTACATTTATGTCATATATTAAATTTATTTCAAACAAAGGGCAAAAGGCCTATTTAAAAATATTGATAAAAATAAATAAAACAAAACAGTGGTTAAATTATATAACAGAAAGAGAGCGAACGAACCCAGGCAAACAGGTAAGGTACTATTTCACAGTACATTAATGTCATATATTAAATTTATTTCAAACAAAGGGCAAAAGGCCTATTTAAAAATATTGATAAAAATAAACAAAACAAAATAGTGGTTAAATTATATAACAGAAAGAGAGCGAATGAACCCAGGCAAACAGGTAAGGTACTATTTCATTGTAAGAAGTTAATAATTTAACATTTGGGGGGAGGGGGGCATTTATTTTACCCAAATCTGAAACATAATTCTGAAACATTTTCATGTTTCACTGTTTCTTCTACTTGTAACAGAAACATGATATCGAAACATAAGTGATTGATGTTTCAAACTGAAACCGACAAGCCATTTCGTTACTGTTTTGATAGAAATGTTGTTTTTAAATAACCGAAACATGTTTTTGTTTTTTTTAACATTGTAACACGTGCATTGTACTGAAACATTTTTCATATTCATGTAAAAGAAATGCACCCCTGGTGACGTTTTGACTATTCCGAGGTGCCGATTTGACTAGTAATATGGGTGCCGAATTGTCTTTTTTGTAGGTGCCGATTGACTTTCACCGCTATTGTGAACGACCCGGATTCCTGACCCCACACCCCCCCTCCCCCAAACCACTTTACCGAACTGTTTCCAAATTGTCACAATCATCATTCAGACCCTATCTACGGCACTGAATATAAACCATGAAATTAGTCTGTATTTCCTTAATTTATCAACTAAAAGTCATTCTCAGATTGTAAACAAAAAAATAATAACCACGTGGGTCTGGTTCTTGGACAAAGTCTGCCGTGGCGGTTGTTTACTACTAACTACTTTGTTTGTTGATATTTAAAGACAGTTGACAACTGTTCTGCAATATGGAAAATTAAATTATTAACTTACAATTACATACTCACGTCAGAACTGGCAAGAATGTGCATAATTTCCTAGAATATTTTCCTCAATCATTTGGGCAGAAGGTGTGTCATCAATATGGCGCGAAATTGCGTAATCGGCAAATGGAACTCAATTCTGATTGGTTGACAAATGATACGGAAACTGCCGACAATTTGTAAACAACAAGTTTCTCCCCACTGTTGCTTGGAGGCAAAACATGGCGAAATTGACAATGGGAAATCTCCGTTGAGGTCAGAAAAATCCGATTTAAGTAGTAATGAGCATAAAATTTACTAAAAGAAAGATTGGATTAGCTTGTAAATTCATTTTGACGCTTTTTGGTAACAAATATAAAGCAATGAATACAAAAACAGGCAAAAATATATGCATTCTCCCGGAGGGACCGACGCCGACTTTGACTATAATTACCTTCAGATTATGTTAGCTTTCATTTAAGTGTAGTTAGCTTCATTCATATCATCATGAAAATGACTAATTTTTGTCTCGCCTGCGAGGAAAGTCGCTGGAGGCGAGACATATGTATGGGAATCCTGCGGCGGCGTAAACACTTGGACATCTTGCTTCATATATTTGTAAGCCCAAGCCCTAGGTCCATCAAATTTGGTCCAGAGGTAGCTTATGATGAGACTTGCCAGTGAGTCACCTGTCCTTGACCTTTGATAACCAACCACAAAAATTAATAGCAAGTTACAATGCATTTTCATCATGGGAACCATTTTTACCAACGTCATGAATATAGCCAAAATATTGCTTGCTGGACATAAAACAACGATGAATCAATCTTTTTACTAAATTAACTTGATATCCAGCAAATTAAAAACCTTTTGCCGGACATATTAAGCTCTTTGAATTAGTGTTTAAAACAAATAATGAATAAATAGAAAACAGATAGATTCATTAGTGAACAACCATTGTTTTAATATAACTTGTTATGTTGAACCATGATTTTACACAGTTTAACTCAATGACATAGCTCACTTTATACTATTTACATGCCCATACACATTTTCCCCAACATTCTTGGAAGATTGGACAACAGCTGTTATGAGTTGGAGAGCAGACAAGCTGAATTTGCCATTTTTGGTTGTGTTGCGGGAAGTGCAAACCAAGGTTTTAGTGTAGTGAATTCGACAGGATTGGAAAATAGGGTATCTATTTTTGTTTAATCAACTTCTCCTACAGTTTTCAACTCAGAACTGTGAAACTAAACAGAAAGATTGCACTTGTATTGAAGTTGTGCACCTGCTATGAGGGAATTTTTCCAGGAATTTTTTCCTAATTTCCAGACTTAAGAACTTCAAAGGCCGATATGAAATTGCATGGATGTTTGCTTCAAGTCCAGTGAGAAGTATTTCAGCTATATTCTGGACAAAGCTATGAACTAGTTGAAACCAAACAACAATGTCCTCTGTATAGTTTGGTTTGTATGCTTATTAGAAATTGAATATGGGGGGTGTTTTAGAGGCAATGGCTTTTAGAGTCCCCTTTTAAAAAAATTGTGCTGGAATGTGTTCGTCATTAAATATACCTATTTACAAGTTTAGAGTTTCTGGTTATAAAACTAGGATTGATTACACAAAATAGGTTTTTGTCACCAATTTTTCAGCTATATCATGGTGTCCAGCTTTTATCTGGGAGGAAGCCAGAGAAAACCCCAGACCTGCGGTGGGAAAGCTGGCAATCCTTGTCAATGCAGATTGCAGTTGAGTCCCACTGCCGCAGTTAGACTCAAACCCGTAACCTCAGTGTTGACAGACTACGTGATCAATAGTAGATGACCTACCTTTACCACTCGGCCTTTGAGGCCCCCACAAAATAGGAACACTAATGAAAGAATGTTGCTTAAAAGGAGTTTCACTATCTGTCCACTTCACAAATATTCTAAGGAAGTGCACATGTTCAATATCTATACATTTTATCTAGTGTGAAGGCATTGTAATGAAACAGTTGATTAACCAAAAATTTAAACCTATCTGAACAAATGGTTCTATATAAATTTTTGAATACATGTGACATACAATGTATGTAGTCAAAATTCACATTTTAAAATTTTAAACAGTGATGAAATACCGCGATTTTCCAGTGAAATAAATTCCAGTAAATGATATGTGACATTTATTGCATATTGGCTTTCTTGAAACCAACACCCAATGAAACAAATGTCAAAACAAGTTTATTTAGTCAAGTCTAAGACACCAGTGCTATACTTCTAGAAGTCCACCCTTTATATACATAAAAATACTTGATTAAAAAAACCTAATACTCAACAAACAATTTAACTACGTTGTCACAAACACAAGAAAGTTATCATTGGAACACCTATCAATTGGTCTCTATTCTGCGAGTTAATTGTCCATAAGTGCCTTTTATGCCTTGTAGGCTAAATCACTCAATTGTCAATTTGTACATAATCACCAGGTATAAAAATTACGTTATTATCCACTTGGGTGTATCCTCTTAGTGTTTGGCAACGCATAAGACTTCCACCAGAGTACACCAACCATCTCCGTCCTTTGCCTTTCTTTCTAGTTCTCCCCAGCTATATCCAAACTTCATATCTACTTCTAGTGTCCTCCTCCAAGTACCTTTTTGCCCTTTCTGGTTTCCTCTTGCCAGCTGGTGTCCACCTCGGTGCTCTTTTAACATGTCTGGTTCTTAAAAATGTGCCCTATAAATTTACACATTCTCTTCTTAATCTCATCATTGATGTTTCTAATTCCTGTTCTTTCATTGAGTTTGATGTTTGATACTCTGTCTATTTGATGTTAATCATCTTTCTTAGCAGCCTACCTTCTACTCCTGTTTTCTTTCCATTTCCTTGTTTGTTCCTCATGTCTCTGCTCCATATATTAAAACTGATCTTGCATTGCTTTTATAAAGTCTGATCTTTGTTTTTCTTTCATCACTATACCGTCACAACTTAATATACTGCCAAGATAGCAAAATTCTGTTATTTCTATTGGTTGTTCATTCATGATGATGTGACTGTTGGGACGGCAGTTGGTTTTCATTATTTTTTTCCAAACCTATTTCTTGGCTTCTTTACTGATATGTCCGATTTCATTTGCATGTGGTGGTATGTATGCGAAAACAGACTAATGTTGTCAGCAAAGTCCATGTGAACTTGTCAGCCCCCAGTGAATGCCTCTTTGCTATTCTGTTGTTCTTCTCATGACCCAAACTATATTTATAAAAGCATTGCAAGAATGAAAAGTAGAGGTGAGAGTATGCACCCTTGTCTGACCCCAGATGTTATCAAAAACCAGTCTGTGAGTACACCCTCATATTGTACTGCACATCTGAATCTGTCGTACATTTCTTTAATGATGTTAACTATTTTTTGGTTGATTCCATAATGCTGAAGAATTTTCCAATGAGAGTCACTATGAATACTTTTGAAAGCCTTCTCAAAATCAATAAAATTTATGTACAGTGATGAATTCCATTCGTTAGTCTGTTCAATTATAGTTCTTAAAATAAATATGTTGTCAACACATGATCTGTTCCTTCTAAATGCACTTTGTTCTTCTCTTAATATTTTTTCTACTGCTTCTTTCATTCTGTCTAGTATGATTTGACTTAAGATCTTCTCAGGCACTGACAGAAGACAAATACAACCCCAGTTGTAACAATCAGTAAGTTGTCCTTTTTTGAGTAGTTTGACAAGTAATCCTTGTTTCCATTCAGCTGGTATCATTTCATCTCTCATTATTCTATTCAATGGGTCTTTCAGAATATCTACACTAAATCATGTGTCTGCTTTCAATGTTTCAGCTTGTATTTGGTCACTTCCTGCTGCTTTGTTGTTTTTCAGCTTTTTTATTTCATTTCTTATTTCTTCTTCAGATATTATTAACCAGTGCAGATGTCAAGTGCTGGTTGATTAACTTCATCAAATGAATGCAGCTTGGTCTTCAATGTAACTTCTTTTGTCCTTCTTTGCATTTTTTTAATTCCTTGTTCGATCTGCTGTAATCAACCTTTTAGTTGTTATCATTACGGTTGGCCAACCTTTGTTGTTTGGCTTTCTTTCTTTTCTCGTCTTTCTCCCAAATTCATCAGATAGTCTACAGTCTGTATCCTTTAATATATTACAGTTCACTTCTTGATTTACGCCCTTGCCAGGAAAAGTCACTTTAGTGAATTCCGATTTAATCCTAGTTGACCATTCTATACTCACTTAAATGCAAGGTTAATTTTTCAATTAAACATTGTACAAATGTACTCGAAATCAGAAATTTGTAGTGTTACATTTTGATGCCAGGAAAATAAGACAAGTAAAAAACCTGAAGAATCAAAAGAATGTCTTCACATCAGAATTTCCATAATTTCCTTTAAATAAATAAACAAATGTTTGGCATCTTCTATATTATCAGCCTCTGTTAAAATTTCCGAATTATGGCATATGTCCTTTAAAACTGTTGCAAAGTCGATATCTATTTCATTGTAAAGTTCTCCTTCAGTCTGACACAAGTTTTTAAAAAAATCTATGGTCAGCTGGCAAGCAGGTAAGATATAATCTTTACAATCTGAAACAAAAATGTAAAACCATTAAGTATTCCATTAACAAATTATTTTTTTGGGGTGTTTATGATTTAAATTAAACAGCACAGTGATGATTGACAAATAAAGTGAAAAAGTATGGTTCAGAACTTAAAAGTTTACTGGTGGAGGAACCGATGACTGCCATTCTGTCATAATACAAAAATATGGTGTAGTTAGAATTAAGATAATAATTTATAAACTTGTGAATCAATGATAACAATGTAAATATTACTACTAGAATTGACCATAAGAGTACCGGTAGTTACCCATAAAAATAATCTGAACCTAGAATTGATTAATATGGTAAATGTTTGTAACAACCGTGTGTTTTCAGTTAACAGAAACATGTTAAATGATTCCCAAGTCCTTTTAATAATATTTACTGAAAACTCAACACAAATTAAACACGGCTTTTATGCAAATGTAAAATCGATTTTCCATCCCACTTTACATGTTGTTTCGATTATTCCACATTTATTAACAGCAGCCATACTTTTTAAGGCCTCAAAAAGATTAAAAATAAACAAAACATTTTCTGTTTGCATCACATTTTTTGTGTCTCATAGCAATAAGTAATACCTACCAATAATCTCTGGATTGGAGTACATAACATCAGGAATTCCCGACAGTGTATCCCCTTTGTTTTGTCTTCTGATCCTGTGGGAATTCCACATTAATTGTATTTCTTTCAGTTCCTTTCTAATAATTGGTAAGTATGCAAACTGCAGGCATGTCCTGAAAAAAAGAACACATTACATTACAATTTGCCATGATTTTACAATAATGAAGCAAATATCATCATATGGTATACTGCAGATGAACCAAGTTGGAAGTTTTGTTTTTGTCAGAGTCATGCCTACATGGCTGCAACATCAAACTATTACTGATGAAGAGCTTTAAAGAAAACAGATTAAAGTAAAGCAGTTTTCTAAACAGCTGATGGAGCAGTTATCTGTACTTTGACCAAAAAGGTAGAAAATACCGGACATCTCGTTGAATTTTGACCATAATAGGATAATTACATACATTTGTAATTTTTCTAGACCTATTGTGACCTCATTGTGTCTTTTAAAACAATGGAAAACACACCTAAACTTGTAAAGAATGCATAACAAGTTATTAAAAGCAACTAAAAAGGAATGTGATGTGTGTGTTTACAAGTAGAGAAATGTGTATTCTATGGCGAGTAATTTGGATTTAAATAAATACTTCTAAACTACATGTAATATGGCATATTTACCTGTGAATAATATTATTTGGTACCAGAATTCCTTCCGCTTCAAGACACTGGTAATGAAAAAATAAAAGCATCATATATACATGCTGTTATGCTCTCATCTAACAAGGGCCTTGACTTAATAAGTTGACAATTGTTTCAACTGCAGCAAGATGACAAATGATAAATCTATTCAAATACACACGATGCATTTATAAAGAATACTTATATACAATTATGGCAGCTCAGGTCATATGATATATATCATGTTTTATGGAACACTTGAAAGAGATATCTACCGAGGCCAACGGCTGAGGCAGATGTTCCTTTGAAGTGTTCCATAAAACATGATATGGAATGCACTGAGATGCCATAAATGTTTCACTGTAATTTTACTCTTTAATTTTTTGGTCTTTTTAATACCAAAGTATTTTATAATCATACATTTGTTTTTTAAGGGTTCAATTTGGCTATTATTTTTCTGCAGAAAACAATTTTAGAGTGAATATTTTAAAAATATTAACATATTGTGTTATTGCATGCCTGACATTTTGATTACAAGCAATATTGCATGGCTAATCTTTGATTACAAGTGATATTGCATGGATAATCATTTTTTGGATTTCATGTATATACCAACATTGCCAGCCGTGCAATATCACTTGTTATTAAAACGTCACCATGGTGAAAATATATGGGTTAGTGAGAGATACATTGTTTAAATGGAAGCTAAAATTGTAATAACAATAAATATTTCTTATAGCAAGAAAACCAACAAATTGAAACCTTTGTCCCATTTTTTATCAAACAAAATAAAAAATCTGTACGACAAAATTACAGGCAACATTGCATATATAAGTGGAATCAAGTAAAGAAAACTTCTAGTCACCATGGTAGGCATGGTAAACTTGCCACTGACAGTATAAGTGGACCCTTCCAGTTTCTGTCTAAGACTATCAATACTGAATAGGTAAAATAAGAAATTTCTATTTTTAAAGTGACTTATTAGGATACCATATTATTAAATGCATATTCCCCCCAAAAAAACAAAACACACCTTGAAATGATTAATCCAGAAATCTGATTTTGCCTGACGTAGCCAACCCCACCATCTCTCGATACGCTAAAATTAAACACAAACATATGTAGAATTATATTATATTATTACATGAATAGAATTTTGCGTGTTTTGATTGCTCTAAAACAACTTAAGGGAAACGATAAATCGCAACAGTTCTAAAATTACATAAAATGATTGTACTCTGCACAATTCCGCTTCATAGTAGTCAAGTGGAATCCCATATCGACCTGTTTGTTTATGTTTTAGCCAATAAGAATTGCCGTCTTAATAAATTAATTTGTTCAATGAAATCAATTGTATTAATTGTATTGTACACAATTCATTGATGTCTGTTACATATACATCGCTCGTGTCATCAACAAATAGGAGAAACATCGGCTCTGTGATATATTATTCATACACTTTCAATATTTTGATATTTGAATGTTTGAATTTCAGGATTATCAGCAAATTGATATCAAAATGCAGTATTTAGTAAAAAAATATAAGTAGCATTACAACAAAAAAGGCATCCTCTGTTTTTCTGATCAAGGGGATGGTGGTTTTATTCCTGTAATAAAACAGTTAGTGACTTCAATATACGGTTTTTATCAGCCCTCAAAAATGTATATTCAACTTGCCCAGCATCTCGGTGAATATTACATTTTATCTGGCTGATAAATCCTGATAGCTACCTATATCGAAAGTCATTCATTGTATATTATTAATGAAAAAGCAATCAAATGTCATTAAATTTATTTCAGATTACAAGTACAAATTTAATTGCAGCACCACATATTCAATGCTACTTTAGTCTGAGATTTAATATATCTACTCATACATTGTACTTGTCCAGTTTATATTCTAAGCTGTCAACTTTTAATCCTTCAAGTCCGTAGAATTTATACACAGTCTAAAAATTAACTATTTTAGATGAAATGAACCAACAACTTGCCTGGTTTAATACTGAGGAACCAGAAATAACAGAATTCAAGTTTGACGTAAATGTGGCTTGAATTGTAGCAATTATACCATTCTCAGTGCCAGGGTCAGCTCTTACCTTTGTAGGAAACCCTATATAAATTACAAATGGTAAATTTATAACAAGTTTTGTTTGCTCTTTTGGTCTAGGTTTTTTCACCAAGTTGCCAATATCTATGTGTCCTTTAGATAATTGCAATTGCAAACTGGTCAGGCCCCAAATGTGGCTGGAATATTGCTCACTGGATAATTAGCAACAACCGATCAACCATCTATGTATGAAAGTGTTTGTACCACAAAATATAGTTTTTTTCATGGTTTTGAACAGAGTTAATTACATGTACTTTATAAACAAATTTTTAAGGTGATCTCCAAATAATAAGTTGTGTATGAAATGTGACTATTGATACACAACATGTATCAATTCATTTATAGGAGCCTCGGTGCCCGAGTGGTTAAGTGGTCAACACTGAGATTGCGGGTTCGATTCTCACTGAAGGCAGGGTGTACTCGATTCCAATCTTAATTTACAAGGTTGCCAGTTTTCCTACCGCAGTTGGGGGTTCTCTGCAGGTACTCCGGCTTCCTACCCCAATAAAACTGGACGCCACAATATAGCTGAAAAATTGATGAAAGTGGCATCAAAACACTATTCAAACAAACAAACAATTCATTCATATTGTTTCCGTATCTAAACTAGGGTCAGTTTCACCAGTTTTTCTATTGTTGATAATTGACATTACTGACCTAATAATGTAAACAATTGTAACAGTTATTGCATGATACTTTAAACACTAATGTAATAATAGGTGCAGTGGCAATTTGTTAATAAAAATTGAAAAAAGTTTATTTTCCATAATATAAATTATATGAAATAGGGTGTTGACAAAACATTAGAGGTAATGCATATAGTGATACCCTGCTTTCCAAAAATTTTGCATGTATCTAGGTTTAAAAATTGAAGTATTCGGTAAACAGGAAGTACATGCCCAAGGAGCATGAAATCTCTTTACATCATACAGTACTATAGGATAAAGCAGTATCCAAAATAGCAGGCTTTTATAACCTGATATAACCCCATTTTCATTGAAGCAGTGTATAAGTATTTAAAGAAAATCAATACCTTTCAAATTATTTACTGTGTTCATTAAGTAATGTGCAACAACTTCTGGTCTTTTGTTTGTAGGACCAGCTTCAATCCACAACACTTTCCGTGAAAACCTTTTATTTTAAAAGGCAAAAAGTACATTAGCATACTGGCACACGTTAAAAATATGCTAATAGTTGAATACAACAATTATAGTTAAAAATCCTCTTTGATTAAATATACATTCTCTCTTATTCCTCGCATAAATTCTTGCTGAAATAAAACATTCTTTCAATGCTAAACCAAACCTTTTAATTAGATAAAGAAGAAATTTTATTTCAATTTCAAAGTCATAAAATTCTCCTTTGAACCCTTGAAGTGCTATTTTTATTAACAATTACCCGTCAATACATCCATGAATACTGATGCCAAAAGGTTTCAACTTATCGTAACCATCTGAAAAATATTGGTTTATTATAGATTACTTAAAATTATGTCATTATTTCTACAGTATGTCCAGTTTTAAGGATGCTGGACTACGAAGCTGAAAAGTATAAACTTTAACAATTCTGGTCAATTAAGTTTGGAGTCAAGCACACCCTGGTCATATTGGACTAAACAAACTCATTGTGAATACCTAGACCACTATACAAATGATGTCCAAAACAGGACTGTACTCTATTATAAATATTCTTCAGTGCATATACAATTACATGTAGTTGTTTAATTTTAATATGTACTTCACATTGGGTATTTCTTCAGAACAATATGGACACCATGATATATTTTAAAAAAAACTGCTAAGGTAGTGTTACATAAAAAAACAAACATTTGTTTACATACCTATATGCCAGACATAGTTAGGGCCCTAAAAGAGAAGACATGTCATTAATGTGCATCAAAATACAAAGAGAAAGCATATTTTCTATATTTATTCCTATGTTCAATATGAAAAGTTGATTGATAATGTTGATAGGTATCTTATATATAACAGAAATGTGTTGCCTGCAGACAGAATACAACTTGAAATTGAACGAAAACAAGGAACCTGTGAGCTACCGCTCACTCAGTATACCCCACTAATCACATCATTGAGGGGCCTCGGTGGCCGAGTGGTCAAGGTAGTTCGTCTACTATTGATCATGTGGTCTGAGATTGCGGGTTCGATTCTCACTGCAGGCAGGGTGTACTCGACTCCAATCTTAATTGATTGATAGATTGATTGATTGATTGAATGGTGTTTTAACGCCACTTTCAGCAATTTTTCAGCTATATTATGGCGTCCAGTTTTTATTGGGGGAGGAAGCCGGAGTACCCGGAGAAAACCCCCGACCTGCGGTAGGAAAACTGGCAATCCTTGTCAATTAAGATTAGAGTCGAGTACACCCTGCCTGCAGTGAGAATCGAACCCGCAATCTCAGTGTTGACAGACCACGTGATCAATAGTAGACGAACTACCTTGACCACTCGGCCACCGAGGCCCCCCCAATCTTAATTGACAAGGATTGCCAGTTTTCCTACCGCAGATCAGGGGTTTTCCCCGGGTACTCCGGCTTCCTCCCCCAATAAAAAGTGGACATCATTATATAGCTGAAAAGTTGCTGAAAGTGGCATTAAACACCATCAAACAAACACATCATTGAATTGACTAAGTCGGTAAACAGGAAATAGATATTCTGAAATCGGTACTCACAATGTAGGACCACATGGTTAGATCACATATAAAATTTCAAGTGGTTGGGATAACTGAGAAAACTGTTACGAAAGTTGTGTAGCGGGCGGAAGGACACAGTGAAACCAGTATAACTCTTCTTCAAAGTAATAATGTTTAGATATTTTAAAATTTTCCACCTTTTCAGCATTTTTTCATCTATAAACCATGCAATCCAGTGAAGAAAGATGGATTACCCAGGTAGAACCCTTCAATGATCAATACTAGAAATACATAAATAAGAGGGTCATAAAATGCAATGTAGCCAAAAACGCTAACAACATACGGTCATTCTCAATCCTACATAATAATATGGCCATTTACCCTTGAAATATACTGCCTTCTTCGTAACCTTCTAGCCTTTCTTCTCTTGATACCCCTTGGATCTAACAACCTTACAAGGTCTCGTGACAATTCTCTAAATTGTACAAAACAATAGTAATAATTTTAAAAGATGGGTTTTCTTGGGCCAACAAATGTCTACACAAAGATACATGTATATCCATGTAGGGTAGGAATGTTTCTTTATGGTATAACTTGGGACTGTCTTTATGAATCAATGTAATTACTAGGAGTTATCTACGTAACAATTTTTCAGCACTAAATTTACTGGTCCTCACAAAAACTTAATTTAAAAAAATTTGTGAAAAAAACACTGTGAAAGATTTGTTTAATAATGGTATTTGATTGATGTAATAGTGGTAATGAAACAGCAATTTAACAATAAAAGTAAACTAACAGTATCCAGAATCTTTAAATCGGCCTCAGATGTGGTAGAAAAACGTTTGTTGCTTGACATTATTGTTGTCTGTTTACAATGGAAATGTAAAAATAGATATCACACATGCACGAACGGTACAATATAATTTTAGAACATTCCATACCTATGGTAGCCGGTGACAGTATTTTTCTACAGTAATTTTTTTTTTGACAGTACTTATATGTCACAGTGGCTTATGGAAGATTAACATTGTAAATGAAATTGAGGTATAATAATAGAAACTGTATTAAACTGTATGTATTGGAAACATGAGATATCCATTTCAATAATAATACAGTGGACGTCACTAATTGCATATCGCTTAATTGCACAATTCTCTTTAATACATAAAACCAAAACACAAAACCATTTCCTATTCTCTCCATTAATAAAAATTCTGTTATCTGCAAAGAAAATACTGAAGAAATAAAAATTCCTGTTAATTGCATACAAATAATATATATGCATGGTTATGGAGGAAGCGACTAAATCCAAAAACTTGTTATGTAGCAATTGAACACCACCGCAGGATTCACATTTATCGCTATTTTGCAGTATTTTCCTTTGATCTTTGTGTGCGATATTATTCCATCTCACTCTACTAGCTTGAGATGGGCCCATCTCAGCTCGCTGTCAAGACGTCGTTAAGTAAACACTGTGACGTCACAATGTTACAAAACAGCGATAAACAGATTATTTACGTTTTATGAAACTCGATGCATTTTCTCGTCATCTCATCTCAGGGCTTTCGCCCTTCGATGAGATATGAACGAGAAAACGCATC
Organism: Limnoperna fortunei; assembly: GCA_944474755.1. Classification (NCBI taxonomy): domain Eukaryota; kingdom Metazoa; phylum Mollusca; class Bivalvia; order Mytilida; family Modiolidae; genus Limnoperna; species Limnoperna fortunei. The sequence continues at coordinate 82,352,284 of OX104115.1, forward strand.
TCGTTTCAAAAAACGTAAATAACCTATAAATATATAACGCGCTTTCTGCATATCTGTCAAGTGGAGGTATAATAAACTGCTGAATTTATACTAAAATTTACTTCAATTTGTTTCAATAAAAGTATTTTTATTCAGAACATTATTCAGAACAATATACATGAGTAAATAAAATGTAACTGTATCAGGGCTCGACAATAACATTTGTCCAATTGTCCAGGACAAGTGGAAATGTCCGTCGGACAGTAAAACTCAGTACTCACTTGTCCGTCAGGACAAGTTTAAAAAATAAGCCTATAATGAAGTATCATAAAGAATTGAGGTATCTTCCTGAAAATGTGAGTTTGTTCAAGAATTTGTCTGAATTTATTATCCATTACATTTTTTCATTGCCAATTACATGTCAATAAATTTATGAAAATTACTTAGCACTGAAACTATGTATGCATAGCCCTAACTACAAGCTGCCATGGAACCAGCAACATACAATTTATTTGGGATCAAGAAAACGCTTGAAGGAACTGAGCTTGCCAATAATAGTTCTTAAACTAATTTGACATCGAAACATCAACACAGACATGGATCTGACGAAATTCTGTTTCACGACATCCAAGAAAAAAATCGCAACTTTAGCTAAGCATAATATGTATTGTTTTTAACCAATGTACTGGCCAGAGAAATGAAGAGAATATCAAAATTGTTTATGCGTATATTTGAGTCCTAAAACATCAAATTCCCAAACGTGACTATAAAATGAAATATAGAATTAACAATAATCACTTATGTGCCTAGAAAATTACACGTAAGGATTCTAGAAATTAAACATAATAAACAAATACGTAAATAGAACAGTGTGGTAAACATTTCAGATATGAAAAAGTAACAAAAATTTATTTTAAACTTGACGCAAGTTCTGCTTTCAATTAAAACCCGTTTCATGTTTTCATTATCTATAGCGATACATCACATAAATATGTGATAAGAGTCCGTGGTAATCATGTAACCACACAATACACAACTGAGTGACTTGACCTTGAATTGATAAAGCGTGACATAGCTTTTACAAATTAGATGCCAATTATTTAAACACCTTTATGTAGTGTATGAAATTATAGTTTGTCCTTACCAAAACATAAATATTCTCTCAATATCAGTACAGAAACTTATAAACAATTGTCAGGAAAATATGTAAACAATCGTTGTCTTTGTCTTTTTTGAAGGTAAATTCTTTTTCTGGGAAGTGAAACGACAAAAAAATTAAATATCGAAAAGTTGGCGGACACTTCGCCCCAAATACATAAAAATTTTGGATGTTCTGACTCAAAATTTTCGGACAAGTGATGTTTTCATTCGAACAAGTAAATTTTGAAAGTTACTTGTCAGAAGGGACAAGTTTTAAAAAATGCTATTGTAGAGCCCTGTGTATTACATGGTTTCAACATATAAATGTTTTGTGTTACCTTTTAATTTGACAGTGATGTTTCAGCTTAAGCATATATCTTAGGTTTTCACATCCAGAACATCCATTCTTTATTTCTTTCTGAAAAATAAGTTGAAAATTTGTGATTATCGATTACTATTTTTTTGCAGAAACAATAAATGTGTCAACCAATCATTAAACAATGTTTCAGTTTTGTCTATGTAGAAATAATAAGCCCAACACTATTAAAAAACTAGAAAAACTGTGAACCCCCCAGCCCCCTCCCCCACGTCGCATGTTCCAAACATCGTAGTAGAAAATGGTAAAGGAGTTGATTACACAAAACAAGTACCCATATGTAAAAGAATGGGCAGTCTATGTTTTTCTATGGTAAACCCTAAGTGTAATTGTGTAGTTGGAGTTGTCAACACATACAAGTACATATAGGGATCAGAAATAAGTACATGTATACATCTTAAACGTTTTCTGAGAAGTTCACATTTCTTACCACGGCCATGTCAAACATTCTATCTATGTCAATACCAATGTTTCTTCTTTTCAGGCCTAACTTTGGAATGACTTTGTGTTGCAAGTACTGAAAACTGTTGAATGAAAAATAGAGTTGTTAAAACACTGAAGTTGACAATGTATTCATATTTTATACAATTAAGGTTCTTGACACCATTTACAGATCATTATCTCAAGTCAAGTCGTTTTACAATAAATGTATGTACATTGTAATAAAACAATTACTTACTTTATTTTGATATCATGCAGTAACTATCTGTATTTCTCAACCCTCAAAAATGAGCATTTACTTGATGTAGAGACTGGGTGAATATTACATATTTTCTGGTTAAGAAATCCTGATAGCGACCAATATTAGAGTTGGCAATAAATAATTATATAACTGTGTTATTATTTCTATACAGGAATATATTGCCAAGATTTATCAGTTGAATGTAAATTACCAATTTGTCAATGTTTAGTAAACATTAAAGCTACCAATACACAGATATGTGATTCATATATTTCCATAAAACTCACAATTACATGTGAGACCCTTTATTTTAATCCTGGTGGACAAAGAATTCAAAGCAAACATATCTTGATAACATCAGGAGATTCAAAAGTTACCTCAAGCTGTAGTTGTGTTGCTTTTCCAGTATATAGTGTATTGTCCTGTAAGTGTATCCCTTTTCAAACATTTCTTTTATGCTTTTCTTTATACCTATCAATATTACACAAATAAATATGGTTAACATCAATCAATGTTTGAATGGGGTTTAACACCACTTTGACCAATTCGTCAGCCATACTTGTATCATACTAGTACGATACAGATTTTATTTGAATAGGAAAACCCAGACCTATGGCAGAAAACCAGTCAATCCTGGCCAATTACAGTTACTGCCTTATTCAATATTGAATAAAACATGCAGATAGTGAGCAAAATATAACTTTTAATAGTAAAAATCCCAAAAGTCTGAAATTGCTGGGTTGCAAATCCAAATGCCTTTTTAAATAGGGAATGGTTTACAATTTGTTGGCAGAAAGTTTTAGGTCTGTGTAAAAACTGTAGGAGTTGATTACACAAAATAGATACCCCATTTTCCCCACCCTACTTCACCATACTGTAATCTGTGCAACCCAGCCAAAAATACTTCCAACTAAAATACTGATAATTAGTGTGTCTCACATTAACAACATATTATCACACATGTAAATAATTACTGTACCTTCTGGTATCATTATGTAGAACTAGTCTTTCATTAGCCTACAATACAATAAAAAGATTTTATTAAACACAACACTGTTAGAATTAGATTTTTAAAATGTCAAATTTTTGCTTTCCCTCAGCGGGATTTGAACTCACACCGTTGTGACACTGTGGCACCAAATCGCCTGCACTATGTCCAGCAGTCTAGACCCCTCGGCCAAATCCGCTATATAGATATATTATAAATATAATCATAGTATCTTAAATAAATACAACACAAAAACTGTTAGTTTCCCGTGGAGTAATATATGACGTCAAATGGCGCGTGTCTCCATGACAATCAAATTTGTTTTCCATACAAAATAGAAAATATTTTCCAGCCAATGAAAAGTGAGTATTCTCGCAAAATTTATTTATATAAATATACAAACTTTGTTTAATTTTACGAAAATTTCAGCCTCATGGCCTTCCTTAGTGTACTTTAATTGAATAGTCTGACAATTACTGAATTTGGTCAGCAGTTACTTATTAGACATCTTTTAAAATAAGTTGTCATTCCTGTATTACTGTAACTAATGTCTCCTATTAAATATTAAATATGGAGCTTAAATTAAATAGACAAGGTTTTAGACAAAGTTTACTGAAATTGTTCTCATAGAGAGTGATCAAAACAACAGGCTGTAGAAAGCATTGTAACATAATAGGCATTTTGCCTTTGATATTTTTATGGGTAAATCCCACTTAATCTGTGTGTTAAGCAAAATCATTCTTTAACATAAGATGTTTCCCACTTAACCATGGCTTCCCATCACCTAATAAAAATCCCCATTCAAACACAATTGCAGTAGACAAAGCTGAGCTATGGTCTAATCAAACAACTTTAAAGTCATTCCCTTAGCACCATGTTTTGCTGTCATTTGAAATATTAAATGAACTACATAGAACTGACCAGCTGGCACTTGATCTTCTGATAACAATAATGTCAAATACATTTTAAATGATATCGATCGAATTACTTTTCGAAACAAATATGCAACACCTTTTACCAGTTAACCTATTAATACAAGTGTGGACTGTGAGCATGCTCACAAAGGGATACCCCCCCCCAAACCGCTTTGCTTTCAAGTCCAATTATCTACCCTTACTGATATGCAAAGTAGACCACTTTTATAAAGGCCTCCTGAGAAGTTAAAATGTATATTGCTACATGTATGTACATGTAGTTTAAGAGAACAAGGACATCCAATACTTGCATAATTCTTCAAGGTAAACATCTATTTACTATGTTGTTTGCAATATTTTTAATTCAGTTTAACAAAAAAAACTTGTTTTAGTATGCTCACATACATGTACTTGTACCCCATGTGATCAATAAGTACTTGGAATACAAAATCCAGGTACACAAAAAATTGTTGAAATACATTTAGTCAGATGAAGTTGTGCTGACTAACTGTTTCATGTCTGTTTAAAGGAGAATGACTCCAAGAGAAACTTATGGAATAAACTTTTGATTTGTGGTTTCAGAGAAGTTGTGCTGCAATGTACTTATAATTTCCTTTTTAACTACAAAATGTTACGAAATTCTGTTGTAAGATTTCAAAGAAGTTGCCCAGACAAGAACTAAACTGACAGACAAATGAACTGGTCAAAAATATTATACTTGAACATGTACCCATTAACTTTATTGTCTGTGTTATGATACAATGTCTACATGGAGACCATGTTTTTGGAAAACATTGTTACCATGTTACACAACATTTTGCATTTTGGAGATCAGATAACTGTTTAATTGACATTTATTAATACTTTGGTCAAACAGTAAAATAATATATCCATATGTCTACAACTGAACTATACTAATTTACACTCGCTAAGCTCTCAAAGGCAAGAACCAAACATTACTATAACAATACAATAAATGTATAAGTATCTTAGTTAATGTAAATACTAGTAGATATCAGTGAGAAGGTATCCATCTTTTTGGACCTGCTGATCTTGAGGTCAAAGGTAATCAACCATCGTATGCAACACATAGCTTTGTAATAATCTGCCCTCATGCCACTAAATTTACAAAAGCCTACCTCAAATGAGAAAAAAGTTTAAGCCTGGACAGGAATAGTTTCGGATCTCTGGCACTTATCAGAGGAGCCATAATTATTGTACTTTCTGATTAATGAAAGTACTTATAGTTTATATGGAATAGGTCTCACTGCTAGAGTTAACTGTACATGTGCATTACACATGAAATAAAATCTTTCACTAACTAACAATATCTGTCAAGACATAAAAAGGCTCTGGAACTGACAAATGAACAAGTACCAAGGAAATATATAACCTTCAGGTCACAGTTTGAGGTCAAAGCTAAATTTTAATGTTACATGTATACGATGAAATAAAAACAGTTATGTGTATATACATGTCAGATTTATTAAAACCAACTTATGACAATATATAACAAAAGTGGCCCAGACATACAACAACTGAAACAATGTCTCCATTCCATGAAGGAGAGACTTAAATCTGTAATCTGACATTTGAATATTATGATTTACAAATGGTAATTCTACTTTACAGTTTATAATTACTGATGTTCCTGAATACTTCTTAATAAAGAAATACAGTTTAGTCCAAAACAATTAAACAGAGTTTCCTCATGCTCAATGTTACAACGTTGCAAACAACATACAGTAATATAGACGACAACTGGATATGCATAGAATATGCAGTTAAAACAAACCTCAAACAATATGCATTAATTATAACAACTTTACAAAATACAAGTATCTTTAATTTACATATTACATACTCTCCATGGCAGATTGGTTAAGGTAGTTTGTTGTAGTAATGATCACTTAGTCTGTCAACACTGAGATTGTGGTTTTGAATCTTACTGTGGGAAGGGTGCACTTGACTCCAATCAATTGATAAGGATTGCCAGTTTTGCTAAATAAGGTCAGAGGTTTTCTTTGGATCCTCCCCTGATAAAAACTGACGTCAATATATAGCTGAAAAATTGAAAGTGGCTTAAACATCACTTAATGTTTTACATTCCATCATGGAGGTAAATACTAGTACAATATGGCAGACATAAAAATGGGGTTTGGGTTTTATACATTTATTTATTTAGATTCTGTATAATGTCATTCATAAGGGATTCAGTTCTAAGTACTACTATGATTCCAAAAGAATGTAAGAAAGTACCTTCCAGCAAAATAAGAAATTAAAATTTTGCCAAGGTGTGTGATGGAAAATTAATTTTTAAATTTCAGATTATTAGAACATATAAGCGCTCTGGAGGACTTCCTGACTTCATTTCTGCATACATGTAATTTGAAATCGGACTTGGCAGGAATGTTTATTAGGAGGTTAGCAGTTTGAATTTTCGAAAAAGTTCAAGCTCATAGTAGATTTAATTGTACCATAGTCAGAGAATCATCTGCCCTCCATTTTTTTAGACTTTAGTGTGTGTTGGACCTAGGCTTCCATCAAAGTCTAAGCTGAGAATTCTAGACTAATAGAGTACCATAGATACTAAAGGGGTTCTACTTCTTCCTCCACAAATTAAAACTGGATGCAATGATATTACTGAAAAATTGCAAAAATTGAGATTAAATACCATTCAAACAACCAAACATAAAAAATGGCTCTGCTCCTACCCAACACTCCCTACTTTTTCAGTGACAGTCTACTAGTCTCATTACTAGTATGTCCATGATGGTCCAACCTTTTTTACTGTTGAAACATTTTTTTTAAATAAACTTGTTCTCATCATGAATATAAATGACATTACTAACTGGAAGTAGGACAACATTAAATCAACCATTCCATGGTTTAGAATAGACCAGTATTAAAAATATGGTCCTTTGCGTTCTAACAACATAACTCAAAGTACATGTAGTTAGAAAGTAAATCTGGTACAGATACTAGTATCATAAAAATATACTACAATTCAATACAGGATTCATTTGCATATAAATGTAAAAGTTTAATATGCAACAGAAATTAGAATTCACTGCAGTTTGCAATTATAATTTGCAAAAAACAAATACTGGAAATTGTCCTTCGATAACAGTTGTACTGCCACCAGTAGGCTCCTTAAATGATATTTTTAAAATATTATTTAATGCATTACAATGTCTGTGACCTGCTCCATAAAGCCCCTGGAAGCAGGAATTGCCCTCTAAAAACAACTGAACAGTATATGTAACATTTTCTAACAATTGAACAGGAGAACGAAATTGAATCATAAAAATATTATCTTTACATAAAATTCTTTTTTGTACATCTGCCAGTATATGTCCAGAGTTATTATTTAAAAGTTTCAGTCTTAGCATGTATGAAGCTTCTTGCTTTGTAAATATTCCTACACTTCGTAGCAAACACTTTTCACTTACAACAAAAGACAAACGCTCTCCATCTAAACTATCACAATTTAACACAGGATCACTACTTTTCGACATAAATCTTTTAATAACAATATCAGAATCAGAATTGCAAATTCTTGGTGTACAGACTTTTGGAAATTCATTTGAGAATGTAACTGTTTCTGTACTTGTAAGAAACTTAAAAATTTTGTTTGAAACATCAGCAGGTAAAATATTACTGAACACACATTTAGAAGAAAAAAAGATAAATTCATATTGCAAAATCTAATGTAACGATTAAACTCCGACCAAACTGCTTCATTTACATGACTACCACAAAAGACAGACAATATATCAAATAAAAACTCTTCACTTATTACCAATGAATCCCTAGCTATAATTTCTTTTATCAAAGTTGATGGTAACTTATAAAAGTCTTCTGCAAAATTTGAACACAAAGTAACAAAATTTGAATCAATGAAAACTAAACATTTAGATTTAATGTCATTTAAAACAAATTGATCTGAAATTGTCAAAATGGAAAAAACACTAGTTTCTGAAATGGATTTTTCTAGAAATAGCTTACAAGTTTCAATGAAATCATCTATCATGAAGTATGTACCAGCATGCAGTAAGTCGGTAACATTTTCACAGTCAATATTAACAGAAATACCATACATAAAATCAACAATCATTTTTAAAATACATAATTTAAAATTAGAACAGTCAACAATAAATTCAGTACAATCACTGGTTTTTGTCCATTTACCAGACAACTTCTCAGCAAAAAAATTACTATAAACTTGTAATACAACAGAATGACATTTTAAAGAATTATCTTGACATAACAGTTTAACATCACAAAATCTTTCACCTAAGTAGGCATCCTTCAATTTCAAATTTAGACTGTGAGCCATTGTTGATATAAGTACCTAAAAAAAAGTTTCATTCATTCTGCCCATATTAATAATCTAGTCAAATTTGTATACAGTTCACAAAACAGTACACATAGTACAAAGTTCACATAACAAATGTTTCAGTGTAAATGTTTGGAATCAATCATTTTAGGTATTGTGATCATCCTTGCAGAGAGGAATTATAAGATAAAAGGTTTAAATAGTGGAAATTTAAAGAATCAGTTTTTATTGGTCAGAACCTAATTTCCTACAGGAACAATACTGTTTTGCTATGCTTAAAGGGGTCATTATCCTATTTGAGGAATGAATTTCAAGTGCATTTAAACAAAATAGTCCCAAATTTCTATTTTTTTCTGCTTTTGCCTATAACTGCTATTGCTTAAGAGTTAGATATTTGAGAGGTATGGCATTACTGTAGAACAAAAAATTCTTAGAATAATTGTTTTCCAGTCAATGTATTTACAGTGGCAGCACTTGTTAAATTATGTAGAAGTGTGTAATGTGGTACAATGTGACCACAACATTGAAATGAAAGTAGAAAAACCATTCTTAAACTTAAGATAAAATTCCCACACAAAGTTCATGGACACTTATACTTTTTTCTCCATTTCTATGAAATTTAGTATTATATGTGTAATGCCCCATATATAAAAAATAACAAAGGTGACAAAAAAAGGCCAACTGATGGTCAGACGAAAACAACAATCCGGCCGCATGAAATTTATTTGCTAGTCATTTGGTCAAAATATATATAGATTGCTGGTCCAATTCAATGGCAATTTTAACATATGGGTCCAGCAGACCTGCATATTTCATGAAGACTATAAATGTGACGTATCACGTTTTTTTTAATTACAAAAAAAATTGTGAATGGCATCCTTCATCCCTTTAAAATATATATATAACAAACAATACTAATCTATCAATAACTGAAATTAAATTTTTACTTGTTCCTTCACCTTGCCCGCCCCTTCCTACTTTTGTCAGCTTTTCCTTAACAGGCTGTCAGGTACAAAGTACATCTATATATATTATATAGACTATATATATATATATATACAAACGTCCAAGTATTGGGACAACAATATAATATATCTATCCAGCTGATTTCTGAAGGATCAGAAATACAGGGTTAATATAAAATATTTATATATATGTCTACAAATTAAGCCATCACTGTTAGAATTAGATTTTTATACTTTTAAATTTTATGCTCAGTCTTTTGTAATATTTTAGTAACTGCAGCAGACACAATATTGCTAACTTTCTTAACAAAGAGTGTCAAAATCAGCTAAATAATAAAAATAGCAACATGCATGTACAGTTTTACCCACAGATATTGAATTCTTTTTTAACAACAAAACAAAACAATTTTGAACATTTCTTGTTCTTAAAATACATAAAATAAATATTACAAAAAATACTATACAAATTGTATTCATTTAAATACACCAATAGTTTCCTGGAAATCCTTACAAGGACCCTATATCTACCTGTTAACCTTTTTCAGGGAAAAACAAAGCCCTTATTGGTATTTTTAAAATAACTTTCACACAATATAACAAAATTCAAATTCAAATTCTTTATTGGCACAAAATCTAAAATAAATGAATTATTACTAACATAAACAAAAACATAAAGAGATCAACAGACAATAACAATGTTTTCCAACATTATAACATGTGCATTACATGTATTAGTTTGAGAATCCTCTGCTATCCAACACTTTTTTTGCATGGAAAAAAACATTGGACAGCAGAGGATTATCAGCCTACACATGTTTATTTGACTGAAAAATGTGCTGGGTATATAGGCTACTGGGAGGGTTATCTATGCTTAACCAAAATATTAAAGCTATCTGCAAATGACAGGGAGGTTTTTAGGTTATTATAAGGAAAACCTGACTACAAGTATAAGTGGAGGTTTTGGAAGAGAGAAGGTGGACTGAACATAGGAAGCTCCTACCTGTATGATAAAGAGGCAGCCACCTTCTTTTTTACCTTAAGTTCATTATAATTGACACATTTCCAGTTTTTGATTGTTTCTCCCTTTATACTTCCGGTTAAAAAAAATATTGATATCATCACACAAAGACTATTATATCGAAATAAAGATTTTGCATATTTTTTTTATTGTTTGTACATGCCAATTTAATTATAATCTACTAGTATGTAACCTCATTAGTAGGAAAATAGCAAAGTAAAATGACAGAACAACTTTAGAGCCAAAAGCCAAGAGACAGTTACAAATATGATTCTTAATAAAGCAGGAAGAAAATTATCAAAAGATATTTTTAAGCTAGGAGAGGACGTGATTGAATATTGTGACGAATATATATATTTGGGAATAATTTTAAAACCATCTGGAGTCTTCAAAAATGGCATTAACCATCTATGTAAAAAGGCAACAAAAGCTATGTTCTGTATAAGAAAACTCTTATCATCAGACTCTTCTAATAATGTCCCTAATTTAAAACTGTTTGATGCTTGCATTACTTACTTTATTGTAGTGAAATATGGTCATTAAATGATGTCAATAACAAACATGAACTAGAATCTAAATATCTATCAATGCCAATAGTTAAAACTCAAATTAAATTAGCGAAATCACTTCTAGGAGTAAATAGAGCTGCATTGAATTTGGCTGTACTTGCAGAACTTGGAATGTACCCAATATCTATTTTAGCATTGAAATCAGTTGCTGAATATTGGTTAGATATTATTAAATCAGAAAATTTACTAGTACATGATGCCTACAAATCTAATCTTAATCTTCGAGATAACTTTGCCTCAAAGGGTTAAGATATTACCGGGTATCAAAAAAACTAAATTTTGATCATGTTTGGGATAACCAATGTACTTTTTCACAACCCAAATTGCTTGTAGCTTTTACAAACAAGTTAAAAGAAAATTATTTAAAATATTGGAAGAACACTATTTTTGAAAAATGAAAGAAAACTATGAAATTGATACATATTTGAAATTAGATATAGACAGAGATATAGTTAAAATATTTACAAAAATTTAAATAAGCAATAGTAAACTTGCAATAGAAGTTGGGCGACACACTAAAACCCCACTAGCAAAGGGAATGTCCATTATGCAAATTAGGAGTAGAAGATGAGTTTCATTTTTTAATTAGTTGTTCTTCACTCAATAATATTAGAGAAAAACTTTCTACAGATATTTGTGATATTTTTCCTGCCTTTGTTAATTTGGACTCAGATGTTAAATTTAACTTTTTATTCAATTATTACTATTAAACTGAAGAACTTGTCGAACAAAATAAACATAGACTGTTGCATCCTATGAAGTGTTGCTGTCAATTCTTTAATAGTTTTACTTGTGACAACCCTGCACACCTACAGGTATCCACTTCTAAGGAGCGTCAACTAAAAATCAACTTACACAGTGTTGGTTCACCTCTTCCTCTTTATTTTTATTCAATTGTAAAGACTATGTTATTGTAAGTTATTGTCATAGGTGTTAATCAAATGTATAAAAGGAGATTTGAGTTAGCTAATAATTGTGATTAGTGTATTGTAGTTGTCTAACTCACATCATTATTTATTAATATTAATGTGAAGTATTCACACATTTATTCTGTGCTACCTCCTCCAATCATGCTGTGCCACCTCCTCCAATATATAATCAATATATTATAAAAATATATACTTAATTCCCTACTTGCGGTAAACAAGATTTATCTCCCATTTGCCGAGTTATCTGTTCTTTAGAGCAGATACTTTATAGTACCTACTGTGGGTACAAAGTAGTTTTTCTACAATATTTTTTTATTCACATATAGCAAAGCATCCGGTAAAATTTATCATGATATGCCAACTAATTCTGCAGTTTTTATAGTTGTACTGGAAGAGTCACTCCACAGAAAAATTAAAACGTGATTTTCCCTATCTGTTCAATACTTGATACCTGCTGTTATGAAAGACAACTCTTGCAAATGGGAAGTAACTCTTGTATTTCCGAAAATAGGGAATATTAATAGGCAAGCTAAGTTCAACCTGGTAAATTATATCTTTTTGTTATATATGATAACGAGGCAGTGTCTAAATCACTAGTAGACCTATTCTTTTATATATGTTTGTATGTGTATATAATTGTAATTGTATTGGTAACAATCCTGTACACTGTATTTGGATTGTATCTACCAAAGAAAAATTTTGTTCTGCTTTGTTGAAAATGAAACACAGAGAGTAGCCCGAACCCAATAAAAACCATGGAGGCACTCAAGTGCTCCTTCCTCTAATTAGACACCTGTCGTGTTAATTATTGTCATGTCTAGGGAAAAGTAAATCCAGGAATAGGAAACACTACCCATGACACAGAGAAAATGTCAGATCGTATTTGAGACACTGATTTCCCATAACTATCAATTAAGTCATGGTGAAGACCATTGAACGTCTGGGGAGATAACATCAACCTAGGTACATCAAACCCTTGTTTGAATTTATATGTTACTACAGCCATAAACAGGTGAGTTCGAATATATAATATGGATGTCACTGATAAGCATGTTTAATCAAGCTAGAAAACAGGGATTCTACCTCAGATTAACATCAGGTAAAGAGGAGAATAAACATTAGTTAATTAACGATCATGTTTACGCAGCAGGGGGTTTTAACAACACCTGTCATTAACCTGAAGCGTGTATTTATCAACCACAATTTCATCCTCACAAGTCAGGGTTTCAGTGTCCACATAACCCTGACAAACTTAGCTAGCAAATTCCCAGGCTAGAAGTCACTAATTTGATTGGCTACATCATACCTTTATGTAGCCAATCAAAAACTCGCTTTCATTCATACGATGTCGATTGTCATTAAACCAAACGGATGCGTTGCATGGACCATGTGAAAATCAGTGTATTTTATACAGTAGGGTTAATAGTTTGTGATTACTGCATTATTTATTATTTGCATTATGTTTTTTTCTAAACTCAAGAATGAGTAAGAATGACTACTGCCAAACACTTGATTCTTTCAAGCAATATCTTTGGTTGATATTTTGAAGGATTAACGTCATAAGAAAATCTAGCCCAGGAATTTCCCAGCTAAGTTTGTCAGGGTTTCGTGGACACTTGTGGACACAGAAACCCTGACTTGTGAGGATGCGACAATTGTTCATTTAAAAGTTTTCAACGGGACAAACTGCAGGTACATGTGGCTGTAGATGCAGTTTTTTTAGTATCGGAAGGGTGTGGACACTTACTGGCATTTTTAAATTAGAAAGACTAAGTCGTCAGTTTATTGTTTGTTATGCATTTGATATGAAATAAAGTATTATAAAAATAAACAGATAAAATATATATACACCTACTTGTATTAAACTGAGCACTACAAACAAGCAAGTTCAAGTTTACTTCACTCTTCAGTCTTCAACACTACAGCTGTTGTATGATCTAGAGAAACAAAGTAGAGTCAACACATACCAAATTGAGCGCAAAATTTTTATGCAAATGAACAACAAGTAGCATGTTTAAATATTAAAACAAACAAATATAATCAAGCTTTAAAACAGCTGAGGTTCAACCTCAGATCAACATCACGTAAAGGGGGAATAAACATCTGTTACTTAACGATCAAGTTTATACAGCAAGGGGTTTTAATAACATCCTCACTCAGATATTGACACATGTCATTAACCTGAAGTAGGAAATTTATCAACGACCATTGTTTATTCTTAGTTTTCAACAGGCCAAATTGCAGCTGAGGATGCAGTTATTTAGTATCGGAAGTGGACACTTGGTGGCGTTTCATAAATTGGAAAGTCGCCAATTTAATTTTTGTTATGTGTTTGATATGAAAATAAAGTATAAAATATACAGATAAAATATACACCTACTTCTCTTAAACTAAGCACTGCAAACAAGGAAGTTCTAGTGCACCTCACACTTCAGTCTTTAACACTTGAGATGAAGTATGATCTAGAGAAACAAAAAGTAGAGTCAACACATTCCACATTTAATGCAAAATGTTATACAAATGAACAACAAGTAGTGTATTTAAATATATATTATCAAGGAGTTATGGTCATTTCGTCATGTTCGTACCCTGGCCATTTCGTACCCTCACAAATATGGTCAATTCGTACCCGACGGATGGTCAATTCGTACCAGACTAAAATCGTTATGAAATTGTATGTATTTAAAATTAAAAATGATTAAAAGAAAATTTTATTTGTTATTTGACTCAAATTTATTTGTAATTAGTCGGCATATTGTCATCGATCAGGTTCGGTTTCTTTGGTAGTTATTTTGGATGTAGTGTGGTGATAATTAATTTTGTGTGAACTCATTAAAATTATGATTGTTAGCGTGAACATAAAGGTAAGTGTGTATATTATAAATCATTATTGTTACATACTTATTGTTCACTTCCTGGCACGTGTCTGTATATGTGAAGATACCTATTGTTGAAACAACAAACTAATTGGACAAGATACCTTTATGGTTTGATACATGTATAATTAAATTTATAATTGTTATATTGTATTTATCTATTCGTGGATCGACAGCAGCATATGGGAACCAAAAGACTGGTCGGTCTACGGGATGCCTGTCTGCACCAATAACAACTGTGAGGACTGGCACCATCGCTTGAACGTTCGAGAGTGTGCTCCGCCTTTCTATATGCTCATTAGCTTGTTGTACAAAGAAGCGGAGTTTGTCCGTACGCAAGTCAAGCTAGTCTCGGTCAACAAACTTAAGAAAAGTATGAAAAAAAGATCCGCCGAAAGAATGAAGACATGGGAGGAATACGGACGTGGGTACATGTTTGCTGACAAATTACTGAGACTCCTATCCAGAGTGTACGGACATTACATTTCATAACTGTGCTGCGTTGCTATGTTTTTGTCTTTAATGCATATTTTTATTTAGTGCTCCAGTTATTTATTTTTGTGTTCTTTTTTGTTACCATCATTATGTCATTTATCGTAATAAAATTTGAAAAATACAAGTTTTCATATTTCACATATTTCATTTTAAGTCTGTTTTCTTGACGCATTGTCGAACAAATCCTAGAGGTATAAAGACAACAGATGTTTAGTTCACTTAAAGTGCGCACACTTAGAATCACAAACTAATTATAAATTACATCATACAGGAAACTATAAATCAACTAGTTATACTAGTCCCAGCATCATACAACAGAAATTATCACAACACTTCATTCAATATAAAGAACCTGAACACAATATGCCGACTAATTAAAAAGAAATTTGAGTAAAATAATTAAAAAAAAACATTTAATTGATCACTTTTTCCCTTTAATACATACAATTTCATTAAGATTTCATAAAATTTTAGTCGGGTACGAATTGACTCAGCGATGGGTACGAATTGACCATATTTGAAAGGGTACAAAATGGTCAGGGTACGAAATGACCAGTTCCCATTATCAAGCAATAAAACAGTTAGGGTTCTACCTCAGATTAAAATTAGGGGGAATAAACATCGGTTATTTTAATTTTAACACATCAGGGGGGGGGTTAACAACATCCTCACTCAGGTATTGACACCCGGTCATTAACCTGAAGCGTAAATTTATCAACGACAATGTTCATTTCAAAGTTTCAACAGGACAAATTGCGGCAGCATGCGACTGTAGACGCAGTTCGTAGTATCGACAGTGGACACTTGGTGGCATTTTTGAATTGGAAAGTCGTCAATTTATTGTTTGTTATGCGTTTGATTTGATTTGAAAATAAATTATTATTTAAATAAACAGATACACCTATACTTTAAATGATCACAGCAGGCATGAGACAAGTTCAAAGTTCAGTCTAGACACTTGGATTGAATGATGTATGGTATAGAGACAAAAAATAAAAGTAGAGTCAAAACATACCTATTGAACGCAAAATGTTTATACAAATGATCAACAAATAGCGTGTTTAAATATTAAAAATAAACAAATACTATATTTACCTACTATATAGACTAATTCGTCAATATTACCACGTGAATATTACACACTAGAGAACCGACAAGATGTAACTGAAACGAATTATTTCATTGGTTAGTAACTGAAACGAATTATTTCATTGGTTAGTATAAACACCCCTTGTGGTCCCTTGACCTACTCCGGAGATTATGAAGTTCATCGCACATTACGATGTTCCCGGAGATTTTGCGTGTTCATATTATCTTCGACCGGCTTGACCTACTCCGAAGATTGTAATGTTCAACCCTTGGAAGTGGTACGCGAAGAAATATTTCCTCCGGCGAAAATATCTGCAGTTGTTTTGAAAAATATCTCCGGTGATTTTTATGCCGGAGATTATTTTCCACACATTTTAATTTCTATTGAAAAATAATCGTCGGAATTATTTTGGAAGCTGAAGATAATATTAGAAACTTCGGCGAAGATTTTTTTTTTAACATCTCCGGAGATTTTCATGCCGAAGATTATTTGCCGGAGATTATAAATGTTATGTAAAAATAATCTTCGGAATTATTTTGTAAGCCGAAGATAATATTACAAACTTCGGCCGAAGATTTTGTTTATAATCACCGGATTTGTACAATCCGGAGATTATTTTGTTGTAATGCAAATTCAATGTAAAATAATTAGTAACTCCGGGGGTTCACTACGGCTTTCCATAATATATATACATATACAATTTAACTTATTTTTATTAATACAATACATTACCCCTGACTGACTAGGACCCCAATCTTTTGCAATTCAGTCGATTGTTTTAAAAAGTCCTTTTTCTGTCAAAAGTACTGACTTGTTATTTAATATATGTAAAAATAATGATTTCTTTATATTATTATAATTGGCGAAGTCCTGACTATTTATGTTAATCTTATTTTAAAGACCATTTCTCAGTACTTCATTTGAAGTACATTGATGAAGAAAATGATGTGTTCAACTTCATCACCTTATAATATTGCTTTATCCTATAGTACCATATAGTGGTGTTTAGCATTTCATGCCCCTAGCTAATCTACTTCCTATTTACCAAATGAATAGATTTTTGTGCCCCGCAATGACTTGCCTGGGGCATTACGTTTTACTCATAGAAGAAAATGAGATGTGGAATAAGTGTACATGACACAACCTACATGAATCGGCTGCAATTAAAAAATCCACAATGGAAAACAGACAGTAGTTTAATGTGAACAGCGGTTGCTGCTCACCATCTTGCAATTGGCCCCAGATAAAAAATCATGGGTTTGTCGGTCTGCATCTGCACAAAGCAAATTCTGTCAACCTTTTATCAGAAACCGTAATAATATAAATCACAGTCAGTGGTTTGGTATGGCGAACTGTTTTCATACCCATCAGACTCTTACTTCCTGTTTGGGGTGTGTGTCCCATAGACACATTCTTCCATTTTTATGCCCCGTTTAATATATAACATCATTGTGCTCATAAAATTTAGTTGTCTTGTTAAGGCACAAAGAAACTTCTTGTTGGAAGGAATGAAGGATTGGTTGCTTTCAGAAGAACGATACGGGAGCTGTTTCCTGCCTTGGGTGAAACAGATTTTACATTTAAGGCAGCCACTACAGCATCAAGAAACATGTTAACAGACCTTGCATGTTCAACCATAAGGGAACTTAAGCATGTTGTGAGGGCAAAAAGCCTTTTTGTCTGTCCAGACCAGGTTTTAAGGATGAATGAAGACGTAAGTTTTTGCATGACTCCATATGTCGAATGTCTTACATGTTTAGCTCACCAGGACCAGAAGTCCTTATGAGCTTATGCCATCACTTGGCATCTGCCATTGTCTGTTAACAATTTTTCTAATTTTTTTCCTCTGAGATTACTTACACAAAGAAAATTCCTGCGTCCAAGCCCTGAAAACTTGGGTAAGCAAATTATTTTATTATACCCCCTGCAAACTTGTTTGGAGGGTATAGGAATCACCTTGTCTGTCTGTCCGTCTGTCTACATTTACATCCCTTGTAAGCACAACTCCTCCTAAACCGCTTGATGAAATTTAATGAAACTTAGCGTAAAGGAAGTGCATTATATGCAGATGTGCATGAAGGATTTTTATTGACCTCAGTCATCATTAAGGGGAAATAATTGGACTTGAAAGGGAAGCGGGGGTATCCCTTTGTGAGCCTGCTCACAGTCCACACTTGTTTTCATAAACTCTGCCAACAAAGTTTTATTGTATATTGACATATTGTAAGTGCAACTCCTCCTAAACCACTTGATGAATTTTAATGAAACTTTGGACATAGGAAGTACATTATGTGGATCCAGAGTTAAGCATGAAGAAATTTCATTGTTTTCAGGTATCATTCAGGAGTGATAATCAGACTTTATTTAAGTTTTTCCCATTAGAGAGTCCAATTTACAAAGCAAGGGTATCCTCAGTAAGATTGCTCATTTCATAAAAATAGGGTTGGTCAGGAAGCAGTAAACTTTTCATTTTTTTAGCCTTAACAGAGTTTGATGAAGCTGTATGATTGACCCTTAGGGTATCCTTAAAAAAAAGTTGGGAGCCTCTTGTTGAATTTCCAGTTTTACTGGCTCAACCACAAATTGTGGAACCTTCAATAAAATTTAGTAAATAGAAAAAATTTGAGAAAAAGGAGGTAAAATTTTTCTTTTAAAATTTGCACTTTCACCACATGTATGTATTTTAAATACATGTACCAAGTATAAAATAAAGTATTTTGATAGGGATATCACTTTTGTACCCCCACAAAAAAGTTTGGAGTATATAGGAATCACCCTTTCTGTCTAGCTGTCTGTCCATATATCATGCATGTAACTCCTCTTAAACCACTTGGTGGATTTTAAGAAATTTTACATTAAGTATTTAAGTACATCATATGGAAATGTACGTGAAGATATTTTATTGCTCTCAAATATCGTTTAGGGCAGATAATTGGACTTTGGTTTTCACAAATAGAGTCCATTATGAAGCAAGGTATATTATCCTCGGGAAGCTTGCTTACTGTTCTACTTTCAACAGTTCTCTTTGTTTATTTGTTCTTTCTATGAACTGTTCTAACCTTTTTGTTTTAGAGCACAGCAGATCAAGCACAGTCTGATGATCATGAAGAGCTATATGATCCTGGATTGCATCAGAATAATGAAGTAAGTCAGGGTATGGAATTTCTGGGCAAACCTCCATATTTGCAAACAATTTTCATAAAATTTGGCTATAACTATAATTTTGGCTATAGTAGTTTTTGTTTTGCTTGCTAAGCTGAGGGAGACATTAGTATGACATTTAAGAGCACCTCCATATCTCAAGAAGTCCAAGGTTAATGAAACTTGGCATGCATATGCCCTAGTAGAAGACCAACACAGCTGCATCCCGATCTTTTGACCTTGGCAATGACTTGAGTTTCTGGAGGAATCACTGAAAAATTACAAAATATATAATAAACTAGTATACTTATGCATTAGTTCAGACTATTACAGCCAGTGATTTTGTTAGCTTGAAATTGCCCCCGAATTTCTGCTGTTTCCCCTGGAGCAAATTTACCAAATTTTGTCAAAATATTTCCCAATTTATTACAAAAATCCCAACATAAAACCATAAGAACAAGCGATTATGGTCTATATTATCGTTGGCTTTCGTTGGAGGGTAACTCGTCTTTCAATTTTGTTCCATTTTAATTTAAAAATCTACGTATTTTTGTCACTCCGTGTTTACGTGCCATAACAAAACGGTGTCGGCTGGTTCCCGTCTGACTATTACCTTGTATAAATTGCGCAGCGGCAAAATATGACCAGAAACCAGTTCAAAGCGGAAGAAGTTTAGAGAAATTCCAGGGCGGATATGAACTATGTGCCGGAAATTGCACAATACGATGTTGCAGTGTTAAAACGAGTATTGCAATGATTTAAACATAATAATAATTCATATTTTGGCAGTCATTTTCATTTTTTTATTTAAAATATGTTTACATACTTGTAAAAGTGCATTTCACATAAAATACATACCAGTACTATTTTTATAGGATTCACAGTGTTGATATTTTTAACTAGTTTTACATGTACATTACTTGATTTATACTTCTAGCAACTTTAAAAAAAAATATTTATTCTATTGTAATTTATTTTTTCCTGGTTTTTCATTGATACTTTATCCTTAATAATTTAAACTGCTCAAAATAATTCCAAGCATCTTGATAATATAAAATCAAACAAAATGGAAGTTTCTGCAGTTATCCGATGTTTGGATATCTCACATGAGTCAAATAAATATATCTAACAAAAGATCAACTTTGTCTTATTATTGACTGCTTAATGTTGTTTGCCTTTTTTAGCTCACCTGACCCAAAGGGTCATGTGAGCTATTGTTATCACTTTGCGTCCGTCGGCGACGTCGTCGTCGGCGTCTGTAAACTTTTTACATTTTAATCTTCTTCTCTGAAACCACTTGGCCAATTGAAACCAAACTTGGCCATAATGTTCATTGGATGGACCTTTACAAAGTTTGTGTTTTTTATTTTGATTGGTAAACCAATATGGCCGCCACCTCAAGACTTAGTTTAACATAGGACCCTATGGGAAAAAGTTAAAAAGGGCTTCTTCTCTGAAACCGTTTAACCAATCAAAACAAAACTTACTAGCAATATTGTTTAGATGGTCCTCTATAAAGTTTGTGTTTTAGATGGGAATTGGAAATTCAAAATGGCCGCCACTGCAGGACTTAGTTTAACATAGAACCCTATGGGAAAAAGTTTTAAAAGGCTTCTCCTCTGAAACCGGTTAATCAATGGAAACAAAAACTTACTAGCAATATTGTTTGGATGGTCCTCTATAAAGTTAGTGTTTTTTATGGCAATTGGAAATTCAAAATGGCTGCCACCGCAGGACTTAATTTAACATAGGACCCTATGGGAAAAAGTTTGAAAGGCTTCTTTTCTTAAACCGGCCAACCAATGGAAACAAAACTTACTAGCAATATTGTTTGGATGGTCCTCTATAAAGTTAATGTTTTTTATCCCAATCTGATATTCAAAATGGCCGCCACCGCAGGACTTAGTTTAACATTGGACCCTATGGGAAAAATGTTAAAAAGGGCTTCTTCCATGAAACCGGTTAACCAATCAAAACAAAACTTACTAGCAATATTGTTTGAATGGTCCTCTATAAAGTTTGTGTTTTTTATGGCAATTGGAAATTCAAAATGGCTGCCACCGCAGGACTTAATTTAACATAGGACCCTAAGGGAAAAAGTTTGAAAGGCTTCTTTTCTGAAACTGGTCAACCAATGGAAACAAAACTTACTAGCAATATTGTTTGGATGGTCCTCTATAAAGTTAATGTTTTTTATCCCAATCTGATATTCAAAATGGCCGCCACCGCAGGACTTAGTTTAACATTGGACCCTATGGGAAAAAGGTTAAAAAGGGCTTCTTCTCTGAAACCGGTTAACCAATCAAAAGAAAACTTACTAGCAATATTGTTTGGGTGGTCCTTTATAAATTTTATGATTTTTATGCCAACTGGAAATTCAAAATGGCCGCTACCTCAGGACTTTGTTTAACATACCACCCTATGGGAAAAAGTTTTTAAAGGCTTCTTCTCCGAAACCGGTTAATCAATGGAAACAAAAACTTACTAGCAATATTGTTTGGATGGTCCTCTATAAAGTTTATGTTTTTTTATGGCAATTGGAAATTCAAAATGGCCACCTCCCCCTCAGGACTTAGTTTAACATAGGACCCTATGGGCAAATAAAAAAAATCTCTATACAACTGGTTAACCAATGAAACAAAGCTTTCTAGTAATATTGTTTGGATGGTCCTATTTAAAGTTTATTGAAAATTACAGGACTTACTTTAATATCAGGGAAATGCCATCTTCATTGCCTATAAAATCAGGTGAGCGATACAGGCTCTTAAGAGCCTCCCATCAGGCACACAACGTTGATTCCACGTAGAAAAACTTTCAGTTCTCAATGTTGAATAAACGTGGAATAATGGTATTGATATGTAAATTGAAATGACGTGGATTTATGACGTTGAATCCACGTAGAAATACGACGTTGAATCCACGTGGAAATATGACGTTGAATCCACGTGGAAATATGACGTTGAATCATCGTGGAAACAGGACTAGGAATTCACGTGGAAAGATCCACGTTCAATCAATGTTATTTTAAGTTTTGCATAAAGTGCCGAGTCTTTCTTAATAATGTAAAATTATCCACTCATGTTTCTTCTATATTGATGAGTAATTTGTCAAACAACAAGCACATCTAACTATCGAACACTGCACCAATTAGGAAAAACTAGTCTCCATTAATAGGACTTTTCTGAATTCGAGGCAGACAGTAGAACTCATATGCTACTAAATAGCAATTGATTGTGCCATAGTGCAGCAGGAGAGAAATCGATGTAAAAGGGCCTCACGAATTAACATCAAGTTCATAAAAGAAACAATGGTTATCTGAATTTTCTTCGCTTTTTTTAAAAGAAATACTGTGAGCCAACTCGAAAAAGAATACCTAAAGCTGCCCGTTTGGTTAAAAGTCCAGGTGACTCCTTTATATCCTAACTTTGTGAGGGGTAAAATATCCTTTATATCCCCATCAATAAACATAAAAGGAAACTGATGAAGGAATTACATTGTTCCTAACTCACCTCTTATAACCCTGAAAAGGTTAGTTTCTTTGAATGCGGTCTTGTCATGTTTGCCAGTCATGAACCTATAAGGTAAAACAAATTATGGAATTGAAAAAGATGACAAGATTATGCCAATAAATTGTAAGCTTAACCCCGAAAAATTTCAAGATATTACAACTGGAAAAAACTCAATAAAATATTGTATTTAACATTATTGGTATACCATTTTTAGCTCACCTGGACCAAAGGTCCAAGTGAGCTTATCTCATCACTTTGCATCCGTCGTCGACGTCTGTCGTCGTCCGTTAACTTTTTTCAAAAATCTTCTCTGAAACCACTGATGGGATTAAGCTCAAACTTGGTCACAAGCATCCTTAGGGTGTTGGCTTTAAAAATTGTGTCAATTATAACTGAGCTCATAACAACATGGCAGCTGTTGCTAAAAATAGAACATAGGGTAAAACTATCTTTAGAGCATTATAACTCAAAAACTATAATAGATAGGAGAAATCTGAAGTCACCTTCCTGTTCAGAATTAAAAGCCCTACAAAAGTCTCCATTGGGTCGAAGCTGTATGACAGCTCCTTGTTGTATAAGCTATTGCTCCTTGATAACAAGGTGATTCCAGGTGAGCAATACATGCCCCTTGGGGCCTCTTGTTTGGTGATTATTTTTATTAGGTGTAACTATTGATTTCTAACCAAATTTTAATACCTATATTTCCAATATTTGTAAAAAATCTGCTAGGAAATTGAACATTCTGAAATAATTTAATACTGCATGTAACAACCTTTCTGACTGGCTTTAACTTTTTTACGTGGATGAAAAAAAATCCTTTAGATATGATATCATCAAACAATTTTTCTTCAATTTCTGCAGAAATACACTGTTTTGAATTAAATTATAAGTAATGACAGAAATATTTTTTCATCATACACAGAAAAAACATCAATGCCCATAATGCAGACTTAAAAATAAACCGATACACAGGATAAAATCCAAGAACATGTGCAGAGTTCTATTTATTGTGATGATTTTAGTTCTTATGCATGCCTTTATTATTTTTTTTGTGTGTGTATTGTGTATATACTACATTTTGCTATCCAGTTGGTTTAAGAGCTCTACAAAGATTGTGTTTATATGTTTGTTAACTGTTACCTCAGCATAGCTTTCTTAAGATGATCAGTAGCATCTTTTCCACCAATCTTTATGACATGCTTTTTCTAAAAACAAATGTTTTATTAATAAAACTAATAAATAAAACTTGAACCTTTAAAGCAAAATAAATACACAGATGCAACCTATCACATTCTAAAAATGAACACACACATTTTGGGT
Organism: Limnoperna fortunei; assembly: GCA_944474755.1. NCBI lineage: Eukaryota > Metazoa > Mollusca > Bivalvia > Mytilida > Modiolidae > Limnoperna > Limnoperna fortunei. The sequence goes on from OX104115.1 coordinate 82,376,614, forward strand.
CAAATTGGCCATAAGAAGATTAAACTCGTTATCTCCCATTCCTACACTAAATATGGTGGATTTTGGAGTTATAATTTCAGGAAAAAAACCTTTGTCAGTACGTTTCTTTGCAAATTTTAGTGAAAACTAGACTTAAAAGGAAACATATGTTACTAACACATAGGAGGCAAACATAACCATGGAGTATTGTAAATAGGGAATTTTTGGTTGAATTAATTAAAAAGACCTTTGTATGATCTTCAGACTGCTTGTAATTTTAGCAATTAATAAGGTTTGGATCAAGATATAATATAGGGATGGTTAATTTCTGAAACATCGCAGAGGCACTGTTTTCTTAAAAATATATAAAAAGATATTCAAAATGTATGAAAAAATGGTATTTAGACTTATATATGTACTTACACACTTGACAAACTCATCATCATTTCCGAGTTTATCATCCATTTTCTTCAGTTCATCAATAGTATCAGCTACTTCAGTGGTGTAGCCATCCATCTGTTTTTGTTGTTGTTTTTTCAAAATATCTCGTATTTCTGTCAAAATGTATAATAATCTCCTCTGGAATTCTTAAAAAAAAAACCAAACACAATAATGTTAGTTAAATTTGAATCCTACATTTAGAACATCTTGTCCTCCTTCCCAAGGAAGGAGTTGGTTCCCTATCTAAGTCACTATTGCTGGCAACATGATCCATTTCAATGATTTCTTCTTCATTATGACTACATGTAGGTTCAATATCGCCATGCTGTTGTTCTAATTGATGAACATGTTCAAAAATATGCACGTCTTGTTCATCTTCACTTGATTCTATCAAAGAATTTACCTCAGAATGATACCGACACCACTGTCTATGGTAGGCCATCATGCAAATCAAGCTGTTAAAATAAAACATGCAAATCTATGACTATGAACATGCAATTAACATTTTTATCAAGACATGTAAACATATGAAAATGGTCGTTAAAAAAGTGAAGCATTCATTATCCCATGTACATGTACCTTGTGGCTTCCTATGATACACCAACTTCGGCCTCATTTTTTTACATTTTACTTACTATAACGATTTCTGGTAAATAATCAGACTTGGTAAACTACCTATCAAATTTTAAAAATGGTTGCCCAAGTGAAACAAAATCAACACAAGACTTCCAGTGTGTTAACTAAATGCAAGTCAGATTCTTTAACTCGCACTTTATCAAAACTTTATGATTAGTAGATTTTTAATAATGTATAATAAAAGATGTATAGATAATATATTAATAATGAGGCTGAAGTTCACGTGACATTCAGTAAAGTGCATGTGTTAGAATGGACAAATTGAGTGGGAAATTTTTTTAAAATTAGAAACCAAATATTCACCTGCCCCAAAAACAATCACTCATTTATAGTTAACTTGTCACGGTTAATTCTAAATTGTTTGTTATAATTATATATGTATAAACTTAAATTCAGATCTGAGAGCTTTGTGATTTCCATTTTATATCGTACAGATGTCTTTTCGTAGTCACTAAGTGTCTAATGCAAAGTAATACTGAGAACCGAAATGTTTAGAATTCACTGGACGTACATGTATTCATGTACATGCATTTGGTAGGCTTTAAACCCGAATTGTGGGGGGGGGGGGTAAAATTAAAATAACCCAGTGATTTTTTTCTTATATTTTATTTCTTTGTTAGAATGGATGCAAATTTAATGCATTTTCAAAATGGTTTCGCCAATAATAATCTTGAGATCATTTAATTACCCCTTTCGGCTGAACAACAACCCACATGGTACCTAACATACCCCCATTTTCATGCATTCCTGTTAACAATCTGACTTTTAAAACATAATACTCCCTAAATATGCTTTTCAGAGATAAAAAAAAATTAATGGTTAAGTGTGCACAAATACATGTATTCAGCGTCGTAAAGCATGTTTTTCCGACAAGTTTACGAAATAAAGCTTAAATTGCTCATGTGCCGGCTTTTAACTAGCCTAAATCAAGCATTACATTTAAATACGAATAACTTTGACGACTGATAACTTACCTTGAATAGTTTACTACAAAAACACTCTAAATATTTGTTGTACTATATACTGTTACACCGCAATAACACACGTGGCCTAGCTTTTTCAAATAATTGACCGGACGTTAGGAATGCGCATGCTCAGATTTATGGCGGTGTCCGAAAAAAAAATTAAAGTTCTACAAAATTAATTAAATTATTTGAAAAATTATATATACGCAATATGCAGGTGCAGGTCATACGTCCCATAAAAAATTTGTTGAAAAAAAACCTTCATTTTTTGCATAAAATTTACCTTTTTACCATTACATTTAGTGGAGAATTTTGCATTTTAAGGGAATTTTCATTAGATATTAGATCCGCTTCTGATGTGAATATACTGCTATTTATATCAAGGTCTTAGGGAATATGAAAGGCCAAAGAGACTACACCCCACCAGAAAGAAAAATCCACGATAGCAATAATTATGGGTCTCAAATAAGTGAAACGCAAGAAATTACCCTCATCACAGGGGCAGATCGATCTAGGGTCTGATGATAATGGAACAAAAGTAACTTGTTCAGAAAGCGTAATTTAATGAATAAAATGCCTTTCCTTGGATCCACGCATGCATTATTTACATATACATATTTGAACGACTTTATCCCCACACATATAGCTATTAAGAAACAGTACACAAAATGGACAAACTCGATCAACTGAAAAAAGTTGAATCATCGACGTTGATTAAACCTAGAAAATAGGTTGACACTTCTACGTTGAAATTATCCACTAAGAAACAACGTAGAAAAATAGGTTGACACTTCTACGTTGAAATTATCCACTAAGAAACAACGTAGAAAATAGGTTGAAGAATCAACGTCGCAAACAACAACGTAGATTCAACGTGGTAAGTACGTCGATTTATCAACGTTGAAATCATCAACGTGGGAACAACATGGAAATCACGTTGATCAACGGTGTCAAGAAAAATCAACAGAATTTCCACGTTGATTCCACGTGGAGTGCCTGCTGGGCTCTGGTTTATAAGTGTAAAATCATTACTTTTTTCCCAGTTTCAAGAAAAACATCAATAAATTTTCCCAATTGAAAAGGAGGAGGCTGTTTTTAAAAAAGGCAACAAAATCGCTGACAGCTGCATCCTCATAATTTGACCTTGACCTTGCATTTCCATTTGAGTGACTTTGAAAGTTTTTAATGGCATAATTCTGATAGTGCTGGTACTTAAGGTTTAACTCATGTTGAAAATATTCAGTTGGGTTGCCATTAGCTTTCTACTAAATACAAGTAAATAGAAAATGCTCCATTCAATTCTATGTTCTTATTCATGTGATAATGTATGCATTATATAGATTAAAAATATTTCTAGTATCAAATTTTTCTCCATCATGGAACACAATGGGGGACATGGGAAATGATCTGTGTCCATCCCTGTACCAATTAATAACACTATGTGAATGCTACATTTTGGAAACCCCTGGATAGATTTGTATTAAATTTAGTAGGATTATTGGACACCTAATGATTGAATTTAACATCCATTTTAATTCAACAAATTTTATTGGGGTTTCGACATCTACACATAGCATTCTTGATTCCTTAATGACACATAAATTCCACTGGACAAAGCCTTATATATAATACATGGTAAAATAATAGGTCCTCGTGAAGTAGGGCTTTAATTTTGGTTTTTATGCCTACATTTAATTGTAGGGGAGGGGTACATAAAGTGTTTGGATCGTTGGTCTGTCTTCTACAAAACTTTCATGTTGTTTCTATGTATTGCTTGTACTTATTGAAATAAATTAAATTTAAAAAATAATATTTAATTTTTAATATAACACCAATGTTGTAGGCAATAGCAACTGTAAGGAGAAGTCAAAATGTAAGTTTTGTGGTATATTACAATATGTTTGCCTTGTTGGCTGCATTTTGCCTAGTTAATTTGCAGAGTTTGTAAAACATCTCATCTCTCTACTTTTTATGGGTTGGATATACATATATAAAAGGCTTAAATAAAATATATCTTTGTACATGTATTTTACTTGTAATTCAAAAGACATTTCTGTATCAATAATTAAATGTCCTAGTAATATTCAGAATTTAAGATCTGAAATCTACAACCACGAATAATTTCATTTGATATGTAACAGCCAATTTTATTGTCTTGACATACCCAATTTTTGCATCCATAAAAATGTTTGATCAATAAATCTTGCAAAAATATTTCCAGTTTTTATTTTGTCTAAAAAATTGCAACAAAATAAAATCCACATATAGTGTTGAGGCCTAAAACAAACTGTTCTATTTTATATGGTTAAAAATGTTACAAAATAGAAATCATTCTTAAATTTAATATTACAAACTAATGAGATATTCTAGGTTTATTTCTGTATGCTTTGACAAACTGTCTTGTTTTGTAATGTTTATGTCCATATGCATGATTTAATTTTATGTCAGACTGTATTAACCTTTATGTTATACATTTTCAGATGCATGAATTGGCTTGTTCAGTTTGTTATGAAAAATGTTAATTGTGCTGTGTTTTCAAGAAATGGTAAGCAGGCTATACAGTGTATCTGTATTTTGTATATTAATAAATATCTTCGATTATTATGTCACACACAAAAATGTAGTGGAGAAATAACTACTTTCATGCCTGTTGAAAAAAAATTTTTACACATTGGTTTTATATCTGAAAGGAAAGATTATGCTTGAACGTTGCTTTGATTGAGGCATCTTCATTTGAGATTTTTGCTCAACGTTTGACAAATTTCTCCAAAAACATCATGATGATGTATACATGTATTGTCTTTTTAAGCAACAAATCCTAAAAGTTTTGATCTTTACTGGTATCTGTAACACAGTACATTGTCTTGCCATAATTCGAGTTTGGCTAAAATAGTCCTTACCCACAATTATTTATATTTGAAAAGTGTTTTAATCTGGTTCTGATATCCAATGTGTTAATGGCTGAAAACTTTTGTGGGACCAATTCCCTATTTTCGGAATACAAGAATTACCTCCCATTTTCAAGAGTTGTCTTTCGTAACAGCAGGTATCTAGTATTGAACTGATAGGGAAAAATCATGTTTTTATTTTTTTTTAAATAATGTCTGTTGCAATACAACTAAAAAAAAACTGCAGATGCTTGCTATATGTGAATAATAAAATATTGTAGACAAATTAATTTTTACCCACAGTAGGTACATGTACTATAAAGTACCTGCTCTAAAGAACAGATAACTTTGCAAATGGGAGATAAATCTTGTTAATCGCAAGTAGGGAATGGCAAGTTTTTCAGTTTGTCCATCTGGCTAGCCTCAGTCTTACCATTGCATTTAAACTGATTTATCAGATTACGAAATTTTGCACTTATTTACAAATACAAGGACATATTGCAATAAAAATTTGTTATTATGCCCCCCGCGACGACATGTCGGGGGGCATTAAGTTTTACTCATGTCCGTCCGTACGTACGTCCGAACAAATTTCTGTCAAGCTTTTCTCAGAAACCGTACATGAGAACAATTTTAAATTTGGCAGAGTGGTTCAGTATCACAAGTTGTACGTCCTAAGCGAATTTCAGACCTGTCGGACAACTACTTCCTGTTTGGGACTTCATTTATACGTAAATACGTCCGTCTGTATGTACAAATTTCCGTCAAGCTTTTCTCAGAAACCGTACATGAGAACAATTTGAAATTTGGCAGGGTTGTTCAGTATCACAAGTTGTATGTCCTAAGCGACTTTCAGACCTGTCTGACAACTACTTCCTGTTTGCGACTGGGCCGATATGAAAATGTTCTAACATGAGTAAGAAAATTTTCATCAAGCTTTTCTCAGAAACCATACATCAGAACAATTTGAAATTTGGCAGGGTGGTTCAGTATCACAAGTTGTACGTCCTAAGCGACTTTCAGACCTGTAGGACAACTACTTCCTGTTTGCAACTGGGCCAATATGAAAATGTGTTAACATGAGTATGAAAATTTCCGTCAAGCTTTTCTCAGTAACCGTACATGAGAACACTTTGAAATTCGGCAGGGTGGTTCAGTATCACAAGTTGTATGTCCTAAGCGACCTTCAGACCTGTCGGACAACTACTTCCTGTTTGCAACTGGGCCAATATGAAAATGTGTTAACATGAGTATGAAAATTTCCGTCAAGCTTTTCTCAGAAACTGTACATTAGAACAATTTGAAATTTGGCAGGGTGGTTCAGTATCACAAGTTGTACGTCCTTAGCGACTTTCAGACCTGTCGGAAAACTACTTCCTGTTTGCGATTGGGTCGATATGAAAATGTGTTAACATGAGTATGAAAATTTCCGTCCAGCTTTTCTCAGAAACCGTACATGAGAACAATTTGAAATTTGGCATTGTGGTTCAGTATCACAAGTTGTACGTCCTAAGCGACTTTCAGACCTGTCGGGCAACTACTTCCTGTTGGGACTGGGCCGATATGAAAATGTGTTACCACGAGTATGAAAATTTCCGTCAAGCTTTTCTCAGAAACCGTACACAAGAACAATTTGAAATTTGGCAGGCTGGTTCAGTATCACAAGTTGTACGTCCTAAGCAACTTTCAGACCTGTCGGACAACTAGTTCCTGTTTTCAACTGGGCCGATATGAAAATGTGTTAACACCAGTATGAAAATTTCCGTCAAGCTTTTCACAGAAACCGTACATTACAACAATTTGAAATTTGGCAGGGTGGTTCAGTATCACAAGTTGTACGTCCTAAGCGACTTTCAGACCTGTTGGACAACTACTTCCTGTTTGGTACTTACTTTAGCGGGGGCATCCATGTCCCATGGACACATTCTTCAATTTTTGAAAATGAATTGCAAAATACAGACTATCTGTATCATCATTTTGAAACATATATTTTACCCATACCAATCATGTAGCCTTTTCAACATAGATCAGTGAAATAATGTCCTTATTTTTTTCGAGCTGCAATAAAAGTCCAGGAAGGTGAGACGTAGGGTTTGCTAATGGCATTGTGGTCAGCACCAATGAGAACATTTAAGTCCAATTATAGTGATAATGTGATTGTGGCAATGCTGAGGCAACACACATCATTTGATAACATCTTTTTATGGCAACAGTTTTTTTGTTTGTAGAAAGACCTATAATAAATATATGTTCATTGTAGACACCATTGGTTGCAACTCCAAATCAGACAGAAAATGATTGTGATCTCCCAACTCTCAACCCACAGCGGCGTAGAAGAAACACTGCTGTTGTAGCAAATAACTTTATTCAAGCTGTTGTAAGTTTTTTTCATACAAGTTGAAGGACGTAAAAGTAAAACCATTACAAAAACATTGCTTAATTTGATTATCTTAATCTAAGATTAAATCATCTAAGTATATGAAACATATATAAATGTTTCTCCATGTAAATCAGGTTGTCCACCTTAAACATCTTAGTTACAGCTTGCAGGATAGTATTGATACTGTACTCTATTATTAGCAGAGTTACGAAGATCCTGATGAAGATGATTTTACTAGTCCTGTAAACAGTAATGAGATGGTTAGTATAGCTTAAAAAGTAAAATGAATTAGTGCTGATTGTGTTGAATGTCTCCCAAAAGAACCCCAATTGCCACTATATTCTTGATTATGTTGAAAACCCCCAAATAGACATGATATGCTAAGTTGACTTAGGAGGGGTGGGAAGCGTGGTGAAACGGCTGCCATCACAAAATGGTGTTGTTCGCTTGACAAAAATGCTCAGTATAGTTAGATGTATTAGTATACCAAATTTCATTGAAATTGCTCTGGGTTTTCAAGATATTAAGTAATTTTAAGGGGGCGGGGCATGCCTCCACCTCCCGACACTCCCATGGTACCAAATGACTTGTCTTATCATAAGAAGTCAGAAAATATATGCTTATAGGGTGGGGATCCCAATGGTTTTCAAGATGTTAAATAATTTGTCATTTGAGGGGGTGGGGCATGACCCCCTCCAACCCTCCCATGGTACCGAATGATTCATCTTATCATAAGGAGTAATAATATATATGGTTATAGAGTAGGAATGTTAACTACTTTTGAAATATTAAAAAGTATCAATTTTCGAGGTATTTGGAGGGGTGTGGCACAACCCATGGGGAGGGAGGGGGCTACACTTGAAAAATGGTTAGGACCCACATCTCATAGGGGTCTATCATAGTGCAAAATGTGAACATAATCTGTGAAGTATAAAGTGATACTTCTTCTAAATATGAATTACAGTATGTAAGGGAGTACACTGATTGATTTGATCTTATACCTGAATTAGGCCAAAAGAAATATATGTTTACTGTATCCTGTTGAAAAAAATTTAGTCAATAGGTTGGGATTTTTTTTTTTTTACTGTTAAAGGTCCCAAGAATAAATGTCTGTTGTCCTGCAAGCTAAAACAACATAAAATCAACTAACTTCTTCTGATTCATAACCTTGTTTTTACTCCAAAATTATAATTCAAATCATTGAAAGTATAGTAAAAACAATGTTTGTGCCACCATTTTGCTTTTCATGCATGCTAAAACTAAATCCTGATTGTCAATTTTGATTGATTGATTGATTAATGGTGTTTAGCACCCGAGCAGCATTATTTCAGCTATATTCAGGCGATGATCATGAAATGGATGATAAAATGAACATGAAATGATGAATGAAAATGGGATGGGACACAAGGAAAAATAGGGGTAATGGGTTTTAGATTGCCACTGGCAAATGGGAGGATGGATAGGGTCGGGCAATTCAGCCTCCTGTAGCAGGATCGAAATCCCTACTCATAGCGAATACTACAGCAGCGTTCTTTAACGTGCGAGGAACGTGGCATTTTTCTCAACACGGTGCACTAATATGGTTTGCGGTCAGGTTTTCCGTATTATGGCCTGACAACCCCAGCTTGCCAGGGGTACCCCATTCAACCACCTGGGGCACACATCCCAGTCGGTCTTTAGGCAAACCGACCTGACACGCCGGTCAGGGTACTGGGCGCTATTTAGTCGCCTTTTACGACAAGCTAGCGCGACTGCTGTCTATTCTTTTGGCCACCCCGATCCCGCACGGGGTTGTCAATTTTGTGCATCACTTTTTTCTTGTGAATATAATGCCTTGTAGTTTCATTTAAATTTTTTGAATTTGTTCACATTATTTGCAGACTTTGTATCCAGTGTTGTTGTCTACACATTCAAAAATCGTTTCAAACTCCAAATGAATTTAGTTTCGTGGAAATATGCCCTGTGTTGCCTACTTATTTATATGTAAACTAACAAAGTTAAAATCAAATATTTAAAAAGTTTTTGCATTGTTTCAACCAATACATTCATTAGAGTACTTTAATTAATGACAGAATGATCAGTTCATAGTATATCAGAAATTAGCGTAAAAAGAACTTATTATATTTTGAAGTTAATACATTATTTTGACATATTATAGGTTGCAGTAAGAAGAGAAGTTGTATTTGAAGACTCAGAGGTGGGATCACCTACAGTCCAAATAAGAAGGCCTATAGAGGTTGAAGGAACTGAAACAAGATCAGTATTGGATTTGCCAACTGAGTAAGTAATTTATTGCATTTATTTACTTATGTGTATAACATTGTATATTAAGGATCAAGAATTAAAAATGTCTAAAACAAGGCAATTACACATCAGAGAAATTGTGTATAAACAAACAAAAATAATAAAGTCATGACCTCACCTTGTGTTGTTAGGTGATGTTCTATGTCTGGAACATTTGAAGCAGGTTTTTGAGAGCCTCTCATTTTATTGTTGCAGGGATGTCGTTAGTTTGGATGATACCAGAGAAAGTGGGGTGACTGAAATTATTGATTTCATTCCAGCTGTACATAATGAACCTACTGTTGTAGAAAGAAGGTATGGAAAAGTATATGTTTTAGAACTGTTGTAGAACAAAACTTAGGGTTCCAAGTTTGTTGTGGTTAAGCATACCACCGCTTAAATCTCAAATTAAGGATGTGAGTGCGCTTTAGTTTTCACTTTGTCCTTCCATCCACAACATTTTTGAGAACGCTGAAACTCCAAAACTTAAAGGTGTTCTCCAATTGGAAATTTAACACAGTGATTTGGTTTGCATATTAAAATTGCATGTAAATCCGTCTTCCAAGTGAGCTATTGTCGTCAGTTGGGGTCCGTCGTGTCTGTCATTGTCAACTTTTTTCAAACATCTTCTCCATCATAATAAATAGTCCTTAGGGCATTGAACAAAAAGTTTTCATAGGATTTTTGATCCTTCATTAAACATGTCCGTCATGGTTAAAAATACAACATAATGGGTATGTCCACTTTTAGAGCATCATAACTCAAAAACTATAATAATAGCGTACGCAAATTTCTGTTCATATTGCTTTTTTTCAATTTTGTTATAACTATGCATTTTTCAGCATTTCCTTTTCATTTCAGTCTTATGCCCTTGGTATCAGCTATTTCAAATGCGATAAAAGATCACAGGAAAGATTTCATCAGTACTGATGAAGAAAATCCACTTCTTATGGAAGTAAGACGACAGACACTGCTAAAAGATGCTTTGAGTTTAATCAGACTCTCGCAAGATGATCTCAGTAATCCATTGAGAATTTCATTTCTTGGGGAAGTAGGAGTGGATTTGGGTGGCCTGCGGGGAGAGTTCTGGAGTTTGTTTTCTACAAATTGTCACATTCCATTTACATGAAAGGTATCAACTTTTACCAGGTCTAGGACCCTTTCTCTATGTCTGTTGCACTAAAGGTGTACATAATTCGGGTAATTTGAATCTCGTACCTTAAGACCTTTCTATTAAAATGCAGGTACCAAGGTAGGACTGCAATTCACAACCCTTACACCAATGTTATTGCACAGATATCAATATTATGAGTATAGCAATAAAATACCAATACAACAAGAAATCAACTGAACATAGCATTTTTCAAAAAATCTTATCTGAAAGGATTGAACAGAATTAAATGAAATTTCTGTATGGAAAAATGTCACTTTTGTTGCTTTTTCCTTTGTGCCTAAGCCCATATATCACCAAATTTCACAAAACTTTGTAAGTGTGAAATTTCTCTCAAGTGTAATTTTCAAGGATTTTGAACGAGGAACGAGGAATTAAATAATGATTCACTAAAAAAAAAATTCCCAGAAGTTTTTATGCCAAATGTGTTCCTTCAATTACCAAAATTAAAGGATTTAGTCAGTTTTCAAATACCTGGTTGTGTGATTCAGTAATTTGGGCTAGGCCGACCATTGGTAGGGTTACTATAGTAATCACTTGTCTATTATATCATTTTTATACCCCGCCACACGAAGTGGCGAGGTATTATGTTATACCCTCAGTTTAGTTTGGTGTCTGTCCGCCCGTCTGTCCGTCCGTCCGTCCCCCGAAGGTTTCCAGATGATAACTTGAAAACTCCTCAAGGGATTTGAAAAATATTTTGCACAGCTGTTCAGTACAATAAAATACAGGTCAAGTTCAATTTTCAGGATGGTCCCAAAAATATTATTGAAGTTTTGCCACTTTATAAATTTTCAAATACCCCCGAAGGTTTCCAGATGATAACTTGAAAATGCCTCAAGGGATTTGGATAATATTTTGCACAGCTGTTCAGTACAATAAAATACAGGTCAAGTTCAATTTTCAGGATGATCGGAAAAATATTATTGAAGTTTTGCCACTTTATAAATTTTCTAAATTTGACAATAATGAAATTGTCTGGTCTAAGAAAGATAACTCATTTCTTCCTGTCTCTATATACTAGTGGATGTATAGTATATACAGTATAGTATACTAGTATATACAAATATATTTAACTATTGATGAATATCGTGGCGGGGTATCATTTAATGTCCCATTAGATGCCCTATTTTTGTCACATTTTTTTCTGAGCAACTGCAATCCACAGGCCTTGGATATTTGGTATGCAACTTTCAAATTTTAAAATATTTTTTTTCTATGATACTTGGTTTTATAAATAAAAAAAAGCTTGTTGCATGTATGTTCTGGGTTTCTTAAAATTTCTATTAAAATGAAGTTTTTCTGAGAAGTTGAAAAATAAGTACAATAAGTCACCATACAGTAAGGCTTGCATGTGGATGTCATTGCTTATGTTTCTCTCAGGATTTTAAAATTTGTGCTAGATGTGTTACAGCTGAGCAACTCTTTTGAAAAAAAAGTTATGGAGCAGAGGTATTGGAAATGTTCATGTTTCAAGAAGGACAAATTAGTAATTTTCCAAAAATTTATCTGGTCATGCTTGGAGATATTGTTATATAATGTCAAATTACAAATATTTTTTAACACAATTAAAATGAACAATAGTGGCTGTACTGTAGTCTTACCTTGATAATTTCAATCCGGGTTTGTTTATGTACGTATGGCTAAAAAGTATTTCATTTCAATAATACCATTTTAGGTCTAGAAACTCATTTTCTATTGAGTGTTTTGAGAAGAGAGGAAAATATAAAAAATGCTAGAGCTCTTTTTTCTGGAAAAATAAAACCAGTCACTGCTGTTGCTGTGCGAAATCTTCTTGAATTCAAATATTCTGAAGGAAATGCACAGATAGGAGAACTTAACACAGCACAAGGTTTCAAAGCCTTTTTACAGGCTTCAAAAGGTATGTTTCTGATATGTACAATTATGGTACAGTTGTACTCGAACTACGGATGTGTAAGAGCTTTCTACATACAAAATTAAGACATACATCCTGACCAGAAATCACTCAACAACAACGATGTCAGTTTTCATATCTGTATTTATTTATTACATTATAACAAAAATATTACTACCACAATAAGTTTGTTTCGTTATTTCTAAACATTAATTAACAGCATTAATTGCTTTATTACACGTCTATTCAACTCTGATGCAGGTAAAGCCGCTTTTCATCAGACAACTTGTCTTTGTTAATTCCTTTATTGCCAATTTCCGTTTAATAACTCTAAATATAACACATGTCACTGGATAATACACATGTATTTACGACCATAGAAGCCGACAAAGGATCATAAATGATGCAATCGCCTAATACCGATAAGTTTAATACGCGCATGCATCGTTTAACACCATAAAACCTAGGCGCCAAAAATAGCGCCAGACACAATATTTTGTCGCCAAATGAAAAAAAATCGCAATTGGCGACATTGGCGAAGCCAAGCGCAACCTCTGTTTATGCTCATGGTATTGTATGTTTCAGAATTACCAATTAGATTAACATTCAAGTTGTGTTTAATGTTACGAAAATACAGAACACAGTCTTTGAAGTAATTGTCTTTCACTTGCCTGAATTTTTTATGTAGTATTTGTGTAATAAAACATTTGTCTAAATTTAACTTGCCCAAAAGGACTTAATGTCCAGGGATCAGCACGCCAGTGTTTATTTCCATGACTGAACCCATATTAATGACATGTTTTAATGAGTTATCATCGTTACACTGTTTACTTTTTTTATACCCCTGGCAAATAAAAGTTTGGGGGTATATAGGATCAGTTTTCTGCGACTCTAAATTTAAAGATGAATTGTAATGAAAATTTAGATCATGATATGAGCATGTGCATATTAGCATAACAGTTTTATACACCTACTAATATTATTTGCAATCATGCTCAATTACAGAAAAAGGATAGCAATTATTAAAACTTAAAGTAAAAAAGTGTATTGAATAGTGGTACTTTTTTTGTTTATTATAACATTATTTTTTAGGTGAAGAGGCATGTGTGAATGACATTATAGTGAAGCCAGAAAACATTTTAATGTGGTTGACGGGATCAACGCACATACCAGCAGCTGGTTTCCACAAAAAAAAACGATGTTATTTTTGGAAATGCTATAAATATTAATACTTGTGCCCTTTGTTTAACTCTTAAAGTGAATGAAATGTCAATTGAAAATGCTGTGAAGCATTATACTGAATGTCTGATCAATAGTCAAACATTTACTATGGAGTAGGTCAGTCTACATCCTTACAAGTCAGGGTTTCTGTGTCCACATTGTGTCCACGAAACCCTGACAAACTTAGCTAGGAAATTCCCGGGTTAGAAGATTTTCGTATGACATCAATCCTTCAAAATATCGACTAATGAAATTGCTTGAAAGAAGTGTTTGGCAGTAGTCATTCTTACTCATTCTTGAGTGGGAAGAAAGCATAACCCAGCTATTAAATAACTTGGTAAAAACAAACTATTACAAAATACACTGATTTTCACATGGTCTGTGCAACACATCCCTTTGGTTTATTTACAATGGACATCGGGATATCCCCTAACCAAGTCGTGAATGAAAGTGAGCTTTTGATTGGCTACTTTAAGGTATGATGTAGCCAATCAAAATAGTTACTTCTAGCCTGGGAATTTCCCAGCTAAGTTTGTCAGGGTTTCGTGGACACATGTGGACACAGAAACCCTGACTTGTGAGGACGTTCAGTCTATTGTCAAGGGTTTTTGATAAATAATGATTTATTGGATTGATGTCAAGACCTTCCACGTAGTGGCAGTTATTCTCCTATCACCCCTTCTGCAGAAAGAAATTAAAAAAACTAGACAAAGTCGATCTAGCGATCGCTGATACCCCCGCTTTTGTGAAAATTTCTAACGTTTTTCGTGGATTGTGACCTTGAAATTGGATGGATTTCCTCCAAAATCAATAGGCTTCTTACCAACAAAATATATAAGAATATTTTAAAGTTTCATTAAAATCGGATAACAACTTTTTGAGTTATTTTCCGGAAACAACTTTTTGTAAAAATTTCTAACATTTTTCGTGGACTGTTACCTTGAAATTTGACAGATTTCCCCCAAAATCGATAGACTTCTTACCAACCTGATATATAACAATATCCGAAAGTTTCATGCAAATCACATGCAAACTTTTTGAGTTATCATCCGGACAACTTTTTTGTAAAAATTTCTAACGTTTTTTGTAGACTGCGACCTTGAAATTTGATGGATTTCCCCCAAAATCAAAAGATTTTTTACCAACCTGATATATAATAATATCCCGAAGTTTCATTCAAATCGGATGCAAACTTTTTGAGTTATTGTCCGGAAACAACTTTTATGTTAAAATTTCTAACGTTTTTTGTGGACTGCGACCTTGAAATTTGAAGGATTTCCCCCAAAATCAAAAGGCGTTTTACCAACCTGATATATAATAATATCCCAAAGTTTCATTCAAATTGGATGCAAACTTTTTGAGTTATTGTCCGGAAACAACTTTTATGTTAAAATTTCTAACGTTTTTCGTGGACTGTGACCTTGAAATTTGACGAATTTCCCACAAAATCGATAGGCTTCTTACCAACCTGATATATGACAATATCCCAAAGTTTCAATCAAATAGGATGTAAACTTTTTGAGTTATTGTCCGGAAACAACTTTTTTGTTTAAATTTCTAACGTTTTTCGTGGACTGTGACCTTGAAATTTGACGGATTTTCCACAAAATCGATAGGCTTCTTACCAACCTGATATATAACAATATCCCAAAGTTTCATTCAAATAGGATGTAAACTTTTTGAATTATCATCCGGAAACCAAATGTGGACGGACGAACGGACAGACGTGAGGACCACTATATACCCCCGACTCTGTCGAGCGGGGGTATAAAAAATAATACTTCGGGGGACTTGGAATTCTTATTTAAAATAATATTAGAAAGGATGTTATAAGTCTAAACCATGAAACCTCAGAATATCAAATGGATGAAATAGTGAAAACAATTTTTATATGACTGCAAAGTTAAGCAAGCAACAACTTTTCTCTATCTGCAATAGTTTTTATTCTATCAGGTAAAACACAATTTTTTATTTTAAAGGGCATATCCCATAAAAGGAATCATCTGACAACTTCTGTCTTTGGAGACATTTGCAGAGCTTCTTGGGTTTATCATTTATAAAGCAAGCAACATCTTTTTAGCCCTCCTGTCTCTCTGTCAGTCACACTTTGGTTTTCTGGAGTATTTATCCAAACCGATAGAGATAATGAATTGAAATTTGGTATATGGATTTATATAAATGAGATACAGATCAAGATCAAATTTCATAATTATCAGACGATTTTTGTGAGAATTATGGCCCTTGGACTTAAACAGAAATTAAGTTTTCCTGACTTTTCTCCTAAATGGTTAAAGATACTATCATGAAATTTAGTATAATGGTTCACTTTGAGAAAACATTTTATTACACTAAAGACCCCCCCATGGGGTATGTTAGTACAATTTTTTTAACAACAGTGTGAACATATTTACACCTAACAAAATAATGCACCTTAGAAACTAGTGGTGAAATACATAATTTATATTATTATGATATGATAATTGGCAGGAAGTAAAAAATGATAACTTTTTTAATCATAAAGCTTTTAATAATAATTTTGCAAAATTTGGCAAATATGTATTCATGAGTTGATGAAACTTTAGGACATTTGATTGTCATAGACAAGTTTACAGGTAGATATTTTTTTCTAACATTGTTGAAAAAGTACACTTTAACAAATAGTGAAACTCATCACCAAGTTCATCAACATTTTAAAGATTACAAAAGTGCTCAGATCTATCAATATGATAGAATCTCCCAATTTCAATGAGAAAATTATGACTAGAACAACGAAATGGACATAGATACATTCTTAAATCACATGGTTATATTGACCAATAGTGCTCGAGACAGAAATTAGATTTATATAACCTATAGTTAAGATATTTAGCAGAATTCATGACCTCAATTTGCCAGTTTTGTATAAAGTATAAACTTTTCACTCCTAAGAAATTTCTTTACATTTTTGCTAATACAATAAGATATCAAAATTCTTTGATCATCCCACAACAAGTTGTAATTACATTCATACAAAGTATTTTTTAATTTCTAATAATCATTTAGAATGATAAGTATTTCTCTTGCTAAAGAGTTACATATCAAGTTCAAATTTCATGATTGTCTACTAGTTTTTGTAGCAGGTATGGCCCTTGGAGTAAGTCAAATAATGAGATACAGATTGGTTTTAAATTTCTGGATTATACTATAACTTTTGTAAGAGTTATAGCTCGTGGCCTTAATAATTTTTACACAAATTAAGTTTTCCAGCCTTTTTTTCCTATTAAAATAGATTTAAAATAATGAGATGAAATTTGGTATGACAGTTGACATTTATGAGTTACCAATTAAAATAAACTGAAAAGAAATTTTTAGTTCTGTGATTAGTTTTGCCTGTAAAATTGTTTTGACCCAATATGGTTGTTCTTCAAACACTTTTAAAAATTCTTTGGCAAAAGTTGTAACCTTTGCTCATTTGCCATTGTTTATGGATGCTTTAAATCAATGTTGATATGTTTTATTAACATGATTAAAAAATAATGTTTATGTTAGTTTTATTTATTCTGTAATCTTTATCTTCATTATCATATTTATGCATATTTTTTTATTCTGATTATGTATAGTGGTGTTTCTGCATTTATTTATTATATCGTGTCAATAATCAAACGATAGTGTCCACTAATCATACTATGGACAATGCACAGATACAGTGAACTGTGAACAGTTATAATTTTTGGTGAAAGCTTATAAATACATGAAAAATTCATAATCCAGCAAAATAAGAACACAATGGATGAACTTCAAAATACACAATGATTTGATTGGTCTTTTTTTCCATGGAAGTTTAACAGTTATTTGCATTTTATTTAAATTTGGGGTTTACTAGTGTTTTAACTTTTACACATAGTTATAATTGATGAATGTAGTTTAAGTATTATATTACAGATAAACCTTGCCAACAGACATGAAGTAGTGGCAATAATTGGCATTGTTTCTAGACATCAAGGGTTGCTACATATTCAATGAAGGACAAAACATCTTTGAAAAGCTGAACACCATGGATAACAGTTTTATATTGGGATAGTGTGTCTATACAATCTTTTAAATTATCTTCATCATTCAATGGGCACTGTGTTTGATTTTGAACGTGTTCATGAATTTCCAAACTCTCTTGTTCACTTTCCTCATCACTTTCATCAACACCATAATCGTTTGTTACAGTTTCTTCATGGCCTGCATCTCCAGCTGTCAACATGAACTCGGAAATGGCTAGATTGTCTGCATGCATATTTCTAAGAACTCCTTGAATGAAAATCTGGTGAGGTGTTCTGTGGTTTTCAGTAGAAAGACCATGGTTGTTGTACTGATATTTGAAGATTTCTAAAGATTTGTTAAGACGAGGCTTAAACACAAAATGAAATGCCCATAAATGTACAACATTTGTAACATCTAGAATGTCAGAATCCTCCATGAAAGTAAACAAGTCGTAGTATTCATTGCTTACAGCATCCCAAACATCAACCCAGAGACGCTCTATTCTTTGATTGTGGGAACTTTTCCCCCTGATGGCACTTTCTCTATTTTGTCCTCTGTAGCCTTCCATAAAAGTACATACATCAGCATTTTCAACCCCACAATCAACTCTGATGCGAGAGGGAATACCATGTTTTTGAGTAGCCTCAATGAATGCATCATACACAGTTGTTGATTTGTTGTCAGTGTTGCACTAAAGGAATGTTATTAACCGGCTAAATCCATCAATGCCACCATGAATAAAGAAACCCCATCTGAAAAAAATCGAGGTTTATAATAATTTACAATGACCCTGACATTAAATTCCATCCATCAACAGTTTTAAAAGTGTATATATTTTGTATACAACACAGCAGACTGCTGATGCATAAAATAGTCCCAATCATTTACAATTTAAATTATACAAAATAATTACTGTTAAAATAACTGATTATTATATATAATTATTTTGACAGAATTTATGAATGTGTAAATCGCTGGGTGACTCGCTAACAAACATTACATAAAGTTCTTTACATTAAATTTAAGTTGCGAGTCGCCAGGTTTATTTATGGAAAAATTTCTTTTAAAAGATCTTCATTTCTAGAGGTACATTAAGCAATCTCACTAAGAAATACCACCTGCATGCCAAACTTCAGTGAAGTCAGCCAGTTTGACCTTTCCTGTTTTGATCGAAATCTTTATATGCATGAAACATCTTTTTTATCTTTTACAAATTCAGTGAAAACTAAAGGGCTCCACCAACTCCATGCTAGACCCTTAATATATTTGGATGACATTTGTTACAAATATTTTGACAACTTTATTTATTTTGTTGTTAACGTACCTTACAAGTTTATGATTTCCATCAATATGCCAAAGTGAATTTGGCCCTGCTACTTTGTAGGTTCGACGTTGTATATTGTCAACCCGATGACAAGAGTCACGAACTCTCTCTCTCTCTCTCTTGATACATATACATCATATACATCATCCATCTCCAGTCGTAGTCTGATAGAATTTGGCCCTATTCTTCTGTTTGTTCCAATAATTTCTTTTATTTTTAGGTCTAATGCATCATCTGTAATGACAGTTTGTCTCCCCTCTCTCAACTTGATACCATATTCACTAAAACAAATTAATATACAAGTAAATAACTTTATACACTTAATCGTTGAAATTGTTTTAAATCAGACTTATTTTTCTTTATTGTTGCATAGTGATGAATATTTGCATATGATACTAGTAGATAAAGCTTCAAGCCGATCAGTTTGGCAGTTTTAGTGGAGAAGACTTTTGAAAAAGTTTATGGACAACACAATAGTGATGGCAAAAGCTCACATGGTCTCTGGCTGGAAAATTGAAAACAATATATATTGTATAATTAGACTTGCCGAAGTCGTCTACGAATAGTGGATTCTGATGTCTGCAACGTTTCGGCCATTAAAGGGGCAGTAAACTTGGAAGATATCAAAAATTCTAACTGATCCTTTGTGATTAAAAATTTTGGAGCTCCAAGTTGTCCCTCTTTTTTTCGCTGGACTCTAAAACTAGCATCTTCTGTAAAATGAAGCAAAACTACTGCTTACAGGATAGGCACCCCAATCTGTTCCAGATAATACACTTAAGTATAAACTTGACAAGAAAATATCTTTCTATTATCATGATTAGTTATAATAGATGAGAGGATTCAACAAGAGTTATATACTAACATACAGTCTACATCTCCAATAAAGTCTTAATTCACCCCTCTCCCACCAACCCCCAGTTTTCATAGTGCTATAACTATGGCCAAACGAGCTTGACATGATCTAAGCGAAGAAATTTTTCTTTTACTGAAATCCTACAAATGGGGTGTAGATAGTCGCAACAAATACACTATTTATAGAACTATTTTGTTTAAATTATCATATTACCTGAAGAATTGTTTTGAAATTTTCTCTCTACATCGCTGCTCATGTCATTTATAATAGGTAGATCGTCCCTCTCTTTCACCACAGATATTAAAGTTCCCTGAACGGCGTCAATTTCTCCCTTCAGTCTATCTAACCTAAAATAAATAATACCCAAACGCATTATTTTTCTGTATAGATCAGACTGAGTTGCGTGGATCCTTTGCTGCAATTTACCTATCTTGGATCCTGATAAGCAAATAAAAAAAACAGAATTGCATTCCATTCAAGACATGCGTGATCTGCCTGTTTAAATATTCGTTAACAAAAGGTAGAAGAGGAAAATCACCGAAATTCGAATATGGACGGAATTCTAGTGTGTGACCATACATAAATTTATAAATTCTGCAAAAGTATAGTCCGGCGGCGAATAAATTACACAATCAGCTCTCGATTATAAAAACTTTAGTATTCCGTCACCCTTAAGGATTTTGCGTCAAATTTATGTTATTTGAAATCGTTAACAAATTTTCATGTAATCTACCACTAATAAGATAAATCCAAAATACATCCAGTTATTTTAAAAAAACCAATAGAGTCGTCTCTATTTAACCAAAGTCTAAACAACGCAATGTGTCATGAACTCCGCTCAATCCTACTTAGTTTCTAGAATCCAGCATCCACACCGATCAACCAACTTGTATCATTTTGGTGAAAAGTAGTATGACACGATGACAAAAGATCTAAAAAAGTTCGAAACAATGAAGGGCACAAGTACGTTTTTCCATTTTTTTAGGCTTTAAATTTTATGTAGGGAATAAAATATATTAAAAGACGATTAAGCCTAGATTTGAGAATCGATGTATTCAGTTCTTTAATCTCTTATTTATATCTTTTTGTCCATCTAATCTTATAAAATAAGCGGAAAAATATCAAACATTAAAGTGATAAAATGACCTTTTATAACATTTTTTTTACATATACCTTTTGTATATAGATTATTCATTTAGCCGTAGCTTTAACATACTCCATTAACAATATTAATTTGATTTTCATTGCAGTCATAGAAAGTTGGATACGATTTAAACCAGCTAAATGATACGATTACAAGAAATAAGAAATATGATTTTGTTTAATACTTTTATATACTGCTAATCGATTGCATAAGGATGCACTTTATTCATTTGTAACATAATAACATAGTGCGTGTAAATAACATATTTAAAATATTGATTTTCCGGTTTTATATAAAGCATGAAAAGTAAGATATGCAAATTAATTTTGATCATTGTGCCGTAAATATGCAAAATACAAATTGCGATACACAAAAACAGTCACAGAAAAGCTTTCAAACTATGCTCAGCGTTTGTATACTTTTGAATGTATGGCATTATATTTTCGGGGAGGGGCTTCCGTCCTCTTAGTTCGGAACATGACAGATAAATGCTCACCTTGTTAATATATTAGATGCTACATCAGAATTAACGGTATCTGAAGTGAGAAGACGCACACAATAGTCCATATTGTTCTGAACTCTTGACAGAAATCGCTCTTTATCTGTGGAATTGCCAGCTGCCATCTCTGTTGTTGCGAATATGGCTGTTGTAAAATACCCCGTGATTGGCTAATGATAATTTGAAAAAAGATATCCCTTACGTTCTCTATTTCAAATCGTCTCTAAACTAATGTATTTATATAAAGTTTGAGAAAATAGTCATATATGCATATATATCGTTATTTTAAAATGTATCGTTATACTTTTAATAAGTATCATTATACTTCTAAGAAGTATCATTATACTTTTAAAAAGTATCATTATACTTTTAAAAAGTATCTTTATACTTTTGAGAAGTATCATTATACTTCTAAGAAGTATCGTTATACTTCTAAGAAGTATCATTATACTTTTGAAAAGTATCTTTATACTTTTAAGAAGTATCATTATACTTTTAAAAAGTATCATTATACTTTAACAAGTTTAACAATACAAGTAGGAAGTAAACTGATACATTTTTGAAACACTCAGACATAACTAAATATAATGATATTTCACGTAAATATAATGATACTTTAATGAAGTATAATTATATAAGCATAAAGTATCGTTATACTTCCAGAAAGTATAATGATAGAAATTAGAAGTATAATTATAGAAAAAGTATAATTATAGAAGTATCCTTATTGTGACATGAACGGCCACTCATAGTACACCCTATGTTATAACCTGATTGGAGGCATCTTTACCACGGAGGAATTGGCCAATTCAAAAGGCCAGGGGCTAATCAAGACCAAACCAGGTGATAGACGTCCTGTTTTAGATAAAGAAAAATGTGCTGCAGTGAAAGGTAACTTTAATACATCTTACAAATTAATTACTGACATGAGAAACAAAAGAAAACAAATTTGATACTTTGAAGTTAATATGCATACAAGCATGGTAAATACAGTATGACCTGCACTTGCAAACTAGATAACATGATAGAAAATTATATCTGACATACCAAAATTAAGTACAAATCAGATTTTTTTTCCTGTCCATTGTTATGCAGAATAGGAGGAAATATATGTGCTAATTATTCTACTATTAAATCTGTTTTGTAGTTAAATTATAAAAAAAAAACCTTATAACAACTCCCTTGTTTGGTAATAAATGTTCAGGCATAATTTTTGAATATGTTTTATACCCCCGCTGGACAGAGTCGGGAGTATATAGTGGTCCTCATGTCTGTCTTTCCGTCCGTCCGTTCGTCCGTCCACATTTGGTTTCCGGATGATAATTCAAATAGTTTACATCCGTTTTGAATGAAACTTTGGATATTGTTATATATCAGGTTGGTAAGAAGCCTATCGATTTTGGGGGAAATCTGTCAAATTTCAAGGTCACAGTCAACGAAAAACGTTAGAAATTTTTACAAAAGCGGGGGTATCATTAATCGCTATATTGACTTTGTCTAGTTATGATTTTTATTTATCGATGATGAGATGCAGAATAAGTATTACACGACAAAACATACATAAACAAATTGCAATTTTAAATAATCCACAATGGAAGATAGCAAGCAGTATCATCTATGTATTTTTTTACTGAAATATGTAAAGTCGTCATTTTAAAGAAAACTTATTTTGTTTTATCTTCTCTTCTATGGCTTTCCCCCCAATATCCCTTTTAAAATTTTTCACATTTTTTGAATTTACAACAACATCATATATTTTTATTCATTTCACAGCATACAGTTAGATGGTGCAAGAAGCAAGAAAAGCCACAGTCTACTGAAGCTAACTTAATTATGCCTTCACGCCTTCACTGAAAAGGTTTCTTAGTGCAGAAAAAAAGTTTTAAAAAATGTCAAATCATTAAGTGTTCTGACAGACAGATTTTGATTTACATAAAACATTTTGAATGAACTTTACCTCTGTAAAATTATAGTGTCATTGAAGTTATATATATTTTTTGTAAAAATATAATTCCAATTTCATGGAAGTTGCACTGATGTAGGTCATGTAATATTTGTTTAGATACAAATTTTCAACCTGGTCAATTTTCATGCATTCAAACTGAATGACCATTTTGGGACTGTCATAGATTGATTTAAACTTAAAAATATTGTATATTCAAGTGCACTACTTTTTACAAACTTATATGGTTTGTGTCACTACAGCAAAATATTGTACAGTTGTTACTTCAGTATTCTAGACCAGGTTAACAGTAAGCCAATACTTCTTAAGTAGTTTTGTTTTAAGATTACTCATATTTGGGTTTTCTTTTCGAAATAATAATATTTCTAATTTACCCGTTATTTGTTTGTAATAAATTTACACACAGACTACATTAAATAATTACAGTATTAATAGAATTGATAAAACGTAAATTTCCAAATGTCATTGCAAGATATGTGTAATTTGGGACCATCATTTAAAACACCCACTTGTAAGATAGGGGGCTTTATTGCAATTCCCTTGTCTGTCTGTCTGTCTGTCTGTCTGTCTGTCTGTCTGTCTGTCTGTCTGTCTGTATGTCTGTCCGCCCATCTGGTACAATATCTTGGCTTCTATTTTGTAACAAATTTCTCAGCTTTTGTTGGGAATCAGATATCAATTTTGGTACACAGCTTTAGCATGAGGAGTTGTATTGTGCCTCCTCTTTCAGGTCATCTACTTTCTGTTTTTTCTAGTGGGGGTATGCTTACCAAGTAGCTTAGTAGTATGAATTCTAGTTTTGTTTACATATAATATTCAAACTCAGGGAATATATTATTGTGACTGTATAAACTTGTACATAAACTTTTATTTTTGCAATTTTTAAGAAATGAAAATATTTAAAAAAAATTGTTTTGTCTTCTTAAGTTATTTAAGTTTTATTGGTGTGTTTCGAATATTGCTCTTTTATCAACTGCATAAATCTTACGCCTGGTCCTCAGTGACGTAAATATGACCTGGCGTACATTTTCTGACGCCTGGTTTCACCTTCCTGCTCTTTTTAATGGCTGACGCCAGGCTATCGTTTCACAAAAGGTCGGTAAACGTACGATTTACGACTAGTCGGAAGATAATCTTCCGACAAAGTTTACGACTGTTTCACAAAGCTTTCGGATATATCAGTTCCGACTACCGACTACCGACTTAATTTTATAAGTACTCTTTTTTGTTAGAGTTATAAAAGTTGTTTTTTCGCACCTAGACTGGTTCTCGGCCTTAGTGTGATTACGCATGCTCCATCCACAAAGGACCGGTAGTCTCGATCACCCAGACGCATATATAATAGCGTCTGGGATCACCTTATTTTTAATTTAGCTACCAATAGTTTTAGGCAAACAATAATTCTATTTTTAGAGCCCTATTTTTAAACCAGGAAAACCATGCAAACATATCTATACTTATAATATGACGTCACAGTAAGATTCACTCTTGATTATGCATAACAATAATATTTGTTTAATTAATTGATAAAGTAATATTTTATAAAAATATTCAAATGTAAACTTTGGTAAAATTTGTTGTAAACTTCTTGATATGAACGGAAGTAATTATTTAGACAATAAAAATATCATCCAATCACAAATTACGCCCAGTTTTGGGCGTAATGATAACGAGTTTAATATAGAGCTGAATCCAGACGCACAAGGTAATTAAGCGTCTGGATGATCGAGACTAAGGACCGGTAGCGCCCACCATTTTATCTCTAATATGGCGGCAACATTTCGTCTGCACAAAAGGTATTTTTACAGATTATAGACGTAATATTTAATGTAAAGCTTCAAGTTACTGCAAGATGCCAAATTATTTCTTTTAATAGTTTTCTATGTTATTCAAACGACATAAAGCTTTCCTTCAGCAAAAACAATGTTTGTTATGGCAAAACAGTCTGCAATTATAGTCGTATGTCTCAAATTCGGTGATTTCGAAGTTCGTGGAAGAGATCGAGTCAATAATACTAATTAAACTAGATTGTAAAAACTGTTTTTCATTGTGCATTGTGAAGGTAAGAATTACAGGAATATTATATTGTGTAGCCAAATCTGTGTAGGCTGTGTTTACATTAATATCACTAGTGGATATCATAATAACTTTAAAAGAAAATTTTGGCCTTGTTTGATTTTGCCCAGGTAAACGTCAGACGAATAACAACACCCTGTGCAGCTCTGAATGCTGAACTGTCTGGATCAGTTACCAGGTATTCTACCTCAATGTTGTCTTGCTTTAAGTCTAATAGGCATTCCCTGGCCCAGGTGTACTCATCTCTAATGCTTTTTACCATAGGAATGTTAGCACTGCATTCTTCTGAGCACTCTGCATGTAGTCGGCCTGAGTCAAGGTCCACTGTAAGACTGGAATGTTTTGAACAGAGCTTGTTTTTATCATTTATGGTTAATATGTTATGTTCTGTTGTTATATTTTCAGCTGCGGTGTAGATGGCTTGGGTTGCAGGCTGAAAAGGAGTGCGTCCAACACCAGAATACAGCGGATTGATGTACATGCCGTCCATCTGTACACTTATCGTGTTAGGATTGTCCTTTCCTCTGAGGCAATTTATTTCAATAATCTCATTTCTTCTCTTCATGTCAATTTTATTTATATTTACAATGTTACTCGACACTTCATTTGATCTTCTTTGTAGACTGGAGGCTGCTGGTGCCTGCATGTTACCACTGAGGATGATTTTGCGCATACTTGCAGAAGCTATAGGAGTCTGACTCAGGCCGACATGTACATTGTATCTAATTTTGAAGGTTTTCTTCCTGGCTTTCCAGTTTCTATTTCTTCATACAGGCTGTACATCTTTGATTTGTATCTGCATACTGTGCACCGTAGTGTTAGACGGGATGAAAAACCTCTTTTCTCCACCTTGTCCAAATTGCATATCAATTAACCATCACAGTGTGGATCTTTTATTTTATGTTCCTTAAAAGCACTGTTCCACATTTCTTCCATCTTATAAATACACACCGTGCGATATGCATTGAAGTCAGGCCTGAAAAATATTTAAAAAATTAAAAATTTATAGCTATGTCAATGATATTTCCTAACATGTACAAGTTGTAAATTAGAGTTACCTGCCCCTTGATTGGTTATAAAAATGTATAAAGGCACTAGTCACAATATTGTTTAACAAACTGTAGCCATTTTTCATTTTTCATTCAAACAATATGTTGAATTAATTGTATTAATCAACAATAGGTGGAATTGATTCAAGGTTTAGTGATTTTGAAAATATAAAATGTAAAAAAAATGGCAAATTTCTAAATTTTTATTTATTTTTCATATTTTATTACCTCTAAATAATTAAATTGTGCAACTGTTTAGAAATTTTCTGATTTTAAAGTCAAAAAATTAAATTTTCTCTTACCTTTTGTCTTTCACAGTGCGTTTCTTGCTTTTTGTAGGAACAGAAACCACATCTGACTTGGGTCGCAGTAATTTGGCCGCACGAGCAGATCTCCTGGCCTTTTCCTCGGGATCAGTGTATGGATCATTCACTACCAAATTGTACATTCTCCTGGTAAGTCTTGTATATTTTGGTATGCCAGAGTCAGTTTTAACTGGTGAAACTTTAGTCCTTGTTTTATTATGAGGTACATTTCCTGCTTTAAATGCAAAGTTGTTTCCCTTTTTGAATCCAGACATAGTGTAACTGTACTATTTTTTTTGTAATGGTGCAGTTGTTGTAAAGTTTTTATATAGTCTTGTGAAGTTTTATATCATGGTATCTCTTTGAAATACTAGATGAATGTACTGTTAATTTTGTAATTAAAATAAAATGAGGGTAAACACATCTCCCCCCAGAGAATTTGACAAAGTCTTCATATAGGCCACATGATAAACTTCTGATTATTTTACAGCCACTATGGAGATAACCATTATTAATTGCTATCATCTTTATTAATCTTATCTTTGGTAATAAAAGTATGCATGATAACTAGCCATTGTGCATCCTCAGTACACTTTATTTTAAGAAATATTTGAGAAAATCGCCAGAATTTCGTTAATTTTTACAACTTTTCGAAAAGTTTGGGTAGAATCCACCCTGAATTAACTCTGATTTTAACTTGTATATGCATAAAGTGAACTGTTAATTTTATAAACAAAAACACTAAACAAATTGTTTTTTAAAGTAATTTAATTATATTTTTTCATTGTTAATTGCGATGTTTCTCAATCTTTTGATGAAATTTCTCTTTGGCCGCAGAATAAGGTTGGTTCCTTTGGATGTTAATTCCTCTTAGGTAACTGAACCAAATTCTTCCAAACTTGGCACTTATAGCTGTTGTAAGCTTAGTCGTTAAATGGTATAGTTTGATCCTGTTTTGAATCATTTTATTTCTGTCTGTAGGTTACAATTGCGCAACTATTTGTTTACATTTGACCGGGAACTTTTTTACCCCAACATAGTACTGTTTGGCTTCTGATTGGATGGTGCAGTGTTGGAATTATTTTTTATTTGAAAGCCTATCCATTTGTGTTTAAAAATGACAAATTGTTCAATCCATATTGTACAAAGTGTAGGAGAAATATTTTTTTATTTAAATTAGGTGCATAAAAAATTTCTATTTTGTTCTTTCAGTGCAGAATTAGAAAGCTTCCATAACAACTGCATTTTAGGTCAACATTTGCCGCATGACCATATACTTTTTGTTAGTAGAAATAAAGTGCTTATATCTCTAGTGTCAGGAAATGCTACCCATTTTTTTCTAATGTGCTCACTCTTAAAGATATGAATTTTCGAACACCATGGGTACCTATTGGGAAATGCATTGAAAATAATTGCGCTTTTGTAACCTATACTGTTAATGTACTTTTACTTTCACTTTGAAAATACATGTATATTTCATGCCCCTATCAAACACCTGAGTGATTTTGAATATTCTTCAATCAAAATGGATGCCTTCTGGGATGACCTTGAAAAAAAGTTCTTTAAAAAAGCTGTTGTAATGGGAAATAAGAAGGGATGTGTAGAATAGGTTGGCGCAAAAAAGGGAAAAAATGATTATGGCGTACAGGTTGTGAAATGGCCATGGGGTGTTGAAAAAAGAGAGGCTGCTCATAGACTGGCATAAATGATTAGACATAGATTGACCAGAAAGATATGCCACAAAACGATGAAAACAATAATAAGGTTGAATGCAGCCATATTTGTCACCAACCTTTGTGTGTCAATCCTGACCACATAACTATTGAACCACATGCCATTAACCAAGATCCACATCATTGCAAAAACCAGGGCCACTGTTCAAAAAGTCACAAGCCATATTGTTTAATGTGTAATTTATTAAAGAAAAAATCATTTTCGAACAGATATTTTTCT
Organism: Limnoperna fortunei; assembly: GCA_944474755.1. Taxonomy (NCBI): domain Eukaryota; kingdom Metazoa; phylum Mollusca; class Bivalvia; order Mytilida; family Modiolidae; genus Limnoperna; species Limnoperna fortunei. Next base: position 82,405,634 of record OX104115.1, read on the forward strand.
TCTTCGGTCACTTCTGCTGTATGGATGGTCACTATGTTTCATCGGTGAAGATTTTAATCCATCATCACACTTGAGTAGCAAATTCTTTTCGTATTGTATGATTTCACTGAGTTTCGCATACAGTTTGTAAAGTTTTGCCCTCTTTTCACTTCTAAATTTCTTGTATTCCACTGATTTCTTATGCTGTTTTTGTAAAATGTCTACTCTTTGTATACTTTTCAGAGCCTTATATGCAGAACTTCCAAATGGAATTTCACAGTGAAGAGCACTGCAAAGTTCTAGTATTGATTCACCAGGACCAAAATTTACACTGTGAACTGCTGAATGAGCACGGCCGGAAAGATTTCTTTTGTAAGTTACATTTGAAGGTAAGGAACGCCTTAGACTTCTGTTAAATCCCTCCACAAAATTTGTGTTCATATTCAGTCTCGTCTTCTCCAGCATCTTTGGACCAAGTCGCTGGTTGACAGCCTTCCTTAATACATCTATATTAGGCTGTGAGTACACAATTTTAAAAGAAACTGGCAGTAATGCTCTACCTCTAAGCCACATTTTCTTGACTCCATTACATAGAAATGAATGTTGTTTGCACAAGGTGTGCTTTCCTGTATAACAATGTACTATTGCGTCTGTGGTGTGAGAAATTTTAAACTTTAACTTTTGAAAGTCTCCCCTGTATTCTCTATATGCTTGAGCCCACTCGGCATTACACCTCTCAGTCAGGTCCACTGAAAAATTGTTCAGTAACTTCTGTCTTTGCTGTTGGGTTCCTGCCGGCATAATCTTTAATAAGCTTTTATCTTTTTTTGTACTTATGCGGATGTTCTCTGACACATGTCGTGTGTCAAGAAAATGTTCTGGGTTAGTTTCAATGATTCCTTTAGAGTGCAGGTCCTGTGCAGCTCTGAATGCTGAACTGTCTGGATCAGTTACCAGGTATTCTACCTCAATGTTGTCTTGCTTTAAGTCTAATAGGCATTCCCTGGCCCAGGTGTACTCATCTCCTATGCTTTTTACCATAGGAATATTAGCACTGCATTCTTCTGAGCACTCTGCATGTAGTCGGCCTGAGTCAAGGTCCACTGTAAGACTGGAATGTATTGAACAGAGCTTGTTTTTATCATTTATGGTTAATATGTTATGTTCTGTTGTTATATTTTCAGCTGCGGTGTAGATGGCTTGGGTTGCAGGCTGAAAAGGAGTGCGTCCAACACCAGAATACAGCGGATTGTTGTACATGCCGTCCATCTGTACACTTATCGTGTTAGGATTGTCCTAAATTGTTTATTTATTTTTCATATTTTATTACCTCTAAATAATTAAATTGTGCAACTGTTTAGAAATTTTCTGATTTTAAAGTCAAAAAATTAAATTTTCTCTTACCTTTTGTCTTTCACAGTGCGTTTCTTGCTTTTTGCAGGAACAAAACCCACATCTGACTTGGGTCGCAGTAATTTGGCCGCACGAGCAGAACTCCTGGCTTTTTCCTCGGGATCAGTGTATGGATCATTCACTACCAAATTGTACAATCTCCTGGTAAGTCTTGTATATTTTGGTATGCCAAAGTCAGTTTTAACTGGTGAAACTTTAGTCCTTGTTTTATTATGAGGTACATTTCCTGCTTTAAATGCAAAGTTGTTTCCCTTTTTGAATCCAGACATAGTGTAACTGTACTATTTTTTTTAGCTCACCTGGACCGAAGGTCCATGTGAGCTATTGCTATCACTTGGCGTCCGTCGTCCGTCGTCCGTCGTCCGTCGTCCGTCGTCTGTCGTCCGTCGTTAACTTTTTCAAAAATCTTCTCCTCTGAAACCAATGGGCCAATTTTTTTCAAACTTGGCCACAATCATCCTTAGGGTTCCTAGTTTCAAGTTTGTACCCAGGGTGTTGATCAACAGACAAATATGGCCGCTGTTACTAAAAATAGAACATGGGGGTCAACACAGGTTTTTGGTCATTATCTAAAAAACTATAATAGCTATAGAGAAAACCGTTACTTCAAATTGATCAGCACATTAAGGTCTACAATAGTTGCTATTAGTGCGAAGTTGTGTATTGGCTTCTTGTAGGAGTTATTGCCCTTTTTTGACGATTTTTGACAAAATTTTTGGTATTTACAATATAACCTGAAAAATATACGAGGTAGAGTGAAACTGTAAATGGCACAAATGATCAGCAATAAAATCCCTACAATTTACTTCATTGGTCTGAAATTGTCAGATGACTCTTTATATGAGTTATTGCCCTTAAATGGTAATTTTTTATGAAATTTTCCGTTTTTGTCCTGTAACTTTAAAACTATAACAGCTAGAGTAAAACTGTAAATAGCAAAAATGATCAACAATACAAGCCCTACACTTCACTGTATTAGTCTGAAATTGTCAGATGACTCCTTATAGGAGTTATTGCCCTTAAATGGCAATTTTTTATGAAATTTTCCGTTTTTGTCCTGTAACTTGAAAACTATAGCAGCTAGATTGAAACTGTAAATTGCACAAATGATCAGCAATAAAGACCCTACAATTCACTTGATTGGTTTGAAATTGTCAGATGACTCCTTATATGAGTTATTGCCCTTAAATTGTAATTTTTTATGAAATTTTCCGTTTTTGTCCTGTAACTTTAAAACTATAACAGCTAGAGTAAAACTGTAAAGAGCAAAAATTATCAACAATACAAGCCCTACAATTCACTGTATTAGTCTGAAATTGTCAGATGACTCCTTATAGGAGTTATTGCCCTTAAATGGCAATTTTTTATGAAATTTTCCGTTTTTGTCCTGTAACTTGAAAACTATAGCAGCTAGATTGAAACTGTAAATTGCACAAATGATCAGCAATAAAGACCCTACAATTCACTTCATTGATCTGAAATTGTCAGATGACTCCTTATAGGAGTTATTGCCCTTAAATGCTAATTTTTTATGAAATTTTCCGTTTTTGTCCTGTAACTTTAAAACTATAACAGCTAGAGTAAAACTGTAAATAGCAAAAATTATCAACAATACAAGCCCTACAATTCACTGTATTAGTCTGAAATTGTCAGATGACTCCTTATAGGAGTTATTGCCCTTAAATGGCAATTTTTTATGAAATTTTCCGTTTTTGTCCTGTAACTTGAAAACTATAGCAGCTAGATTGAAACTGTAAATTGCACAAATGATCAGCAATAAAGACCCTACATTTCACTTGATTGGTCTGAAATTGTCAGAAGACTCCTTATATGAGTTATTGCCCTTAAATTGCAATTTTTATGAAATTTTCCGTTTTTGTCCTGTAACTTAAAAACCATAGCAGCTAGAGTGAAATAATAAATTGCAAAAATGATCAGCAAAAAAGCCCTACAATTCATTTAATTGGTCTGAAATTGTCAGATGACTCCTTATAGGGGTTATTGCCCTTAAATGACAATTTTGTTAAGAAATTTTCCATTTTTGTCCTGTAACTTGAAAACTACTGTAGCTAGATTAAAACTGTAAATTGCACAAATGATCAGCAATAGAAGCCCTACAAATGATTGCTTAGTCCAAAAATTGCAAGATGACTCTTTATAGGAGTTATTGCCCTTTCATTATGAATTATGAGTGATTTTGAATATTCTTCAATCAAAATGGATGCCTTCTGGGATGACCTTGAAAAAAAGCTCTTTAAAAAAGCTGTTGTAATGGGAAATAAGAAGGGATGTGTAGAATAGGTTGGCGCAAAAAAGGGAAAAAATGGTTATGGCATACAGGTTGTGAAATGGCCATGGGGTGTTGAAAAAAGAAAGGCTGCTCATAGACTGGCATACATGATTAGGCATAGATTGACCAGAAATGATATGCCACAAAACGATGAAAACAATAATAAGGTTGAATGCAGCCATATTTGTCACCAAACTTTGTGTGTCAATCCTGACCACATAACTATTGAACCACATGCCATTAACCAAGATCGACATCATTGCAAAAACCAGGGCCACTATTCAAAAAGTCACAAGCCATATTGTTTAATGTGTAATTTATTTAATAAAAATTCATTTTCGAACAGATATTTTTCTTCTTCGGTCACTTCTGCTGTATGGATGGTCACTATGTTTCATCGGTGAAGATTTTAATCCATCATCACACTTGAGTAGCATATTCTTTCGTATTGTATGATTTCACTGAATTTTGCATACAGTTTGTAAAGATTTGCCCTCTTTTCACTTCTAAATTTCCTGTATTCCACTGATTTTTTATGCTGTTTTTTGTAAAATGTCTACTCTTTGTATACTTTTCAGAGCCTTATATGCAGAACTTCCAAATGGAATTTCACAGTGAAGAGCACTGCAAAGTTCTAGTATTGATTCACCAGGACCAAAGTTTACACTGTGAACTGCTGAATGAGCACGGCCGGAAAAACTTCTTTTGTAAGTTACATTTGAAGGTAAGGAACGCCTTAGACTTCTGTTAAATCCCTCCACAAAATTTGTGTTCATATTCAGTCTCGTCTTCTCCAGCATCTTTGGACCAAGTCGCTGGTTGACAGCCTTCCTTAATACATCTATATTAGGCTCTTTGTACACAATTTTAAAAGAAACTGGCAGTAATGCTCTACCTCTAAGCCACATTTTCTTGACTCCATTACATAGAAATGAATGTTGTTTGCACAAGGTGTGCTTTCCTGTATAACAATGTACTATTGCATCTGTGGTGTGAGAAATTTTAAACTTTAACTTTTGAAAGTCTCCCCTGTATTCTCTATATGCTTGAGCCAACTCGGCATTACACCTCTCAGTCAGGTCCACTGAAAAATTGTTCAGTAACTTCTGTCTTTGCTGTTGGGTTCCTGCCGGCATAATCTTTAATAAGCTTTTATCTTTTTTTGTACTTTTGCGGATGTTCTCTGACACATGTCGTGTGTCAAGAAAATGTTCTGGGTTAGTTTCAATGATTCCTTCAGAGTGCAGGTCCTGTGCAGCTCTGAGTGCTGAACTGTCTGGATCAGTTACCAGGTATTCTACCTCAATGTTGTCTTGCTTTAAGTCTAATAGGCATTCCCTACCCCAGGTGTACTCATCTCCTATGCTTTTTACCATAGGAATGTTAGCACTGCATTCTTCTGAGCACTCTGCATGTAGTCGGCCTGAGTCAAGGTCCACTGTAAGACTGGAATGTTTTGAACAGAGCTTGTTTTTATCATTTATGGTTAATATGTTATGTTCTGTTGTTATATTTTCAGCTGCGGTGTAGATGGCTTGGGTTGCAGGCTGAAAAGGAGTGCGTCCAACACCAGAATACAGCGGATTGTTGTACATGCCGTCCATCTGTACACTTATCGTGTTAGGATTGTCCTTTCCTCTGAGGCGATTTATTTCAATAATCTCATTTCTTCTCCTTTTCATGTCAATTTTATTTATATTTACAATGTTACTCAACACTTCATTTGATCTTCTTTGTAGACTGGAGGCTGCTGGTGCCTGCATGTTACCACTGAGGATGATTTTGCGCATACTTGCAGAAGCTATAGGAGTCTGACTCAGGCCGACATGTACACTTGTATCTAATTTTGAAGGTTTTCTTCCTGGCTTTCCAGTTTCTATGTCTTCATACAGGCTGTACATCTTTGATTTGTATCTGCATACTGTGCACCGTAGTGTTTGACGGGATGAAAAACCTCTTTTCTCCTCCTTGTCCAAATTGCATATCAATTTACCATCAAAGTGTGGATCTTTTATTTTATGTTCCTTAAAAGCACTGTTCCACATTTCTTCCATCTAATAAATACACACCGTGCGATATGCATTGAAGTCAGGCCTGAAAAATATATAAAAAATTTAAAATGTATAGCTATGTCAATGATATTTCCTAACATGTACAAGTTGTAAATTAGAGTTACCTGCCCCTTGATTGGTTATAAAAATGTATAAAGGCACTAGTCACAATATTGTTTAACGAACTGTAGCCATTTTTTCATTTTTCATTCAAACAATATGTTGAATTAATTGTATTTATCAACAATAGGTGGAAATGATTCAAGTTTTAGTGATTTTGAAAATATAAAATGTAAAAAAATTGGCAAATTTCTAAATTTTTTATCTATTTTTCATATTTTATTACCTCTAAATAATTAAATTGTGCAACTGTTTAGAAATTTTCTGATTTTAAAGTCAAAAAATTAAATTTTCTCTTACCTTTTGTCTTTCACAGTGCGTTTCTTGCTTTTTGTAGGAGCAGAAACCACATCTGACTTAGGTAGCAGTAATTTGGCCGCACGAGCAGATCTCCTGACCTTTTCCTCGGGATCAGTGTATGGATCATTCACTACCAAATTGTACATTCTCCTGGTAAGTCTTGTATATTTTGGTATGCCAGAGTCAGTTTTAACTGGTGAAACTTTAGTCCTTGTTTTATTAAGAGGTACATTTCCTGCTTTAAATGCAAAGTTGTTTCCCATTTTGAATCCAGACATAGTGTAACTGTACTATTTTTTTTGTAATGGTGCAGTTGTTGTAAAGTTTCTATATAGTCTTGTGAAGTTTTATATCATGGTATCTCTTTGAAATACTAGATGAATGTACTGTTAATTGTGTAATTAAAATAAAATGAGGGTAAACACATTTCCCCCCAGAGAATTTGACAAAGTCTTCATATAGGCCACATGATAAACTTCTGATTATTTGACAGCCACTATGGAGACATCCATTATTAATTGCTCTCATCTTTATTAATCTTATCTTTGGTAATAAAAGTATGCATGATAACTAGCCATTGTGCATCCTCAGTACACTTTATTTTAAGAAATATTTGAGAAAATCCCCAGAATTTTGTTAATTTTTACAACTTTTGGAAAAGTTTGGGTAGAATCCACCCTGAATTAACTCTGATTTTAACTTGTATATGCATAAAGTGAACTGTTAATTTTATAAACAAAAACACTAAACAAATTGTTTTTTAAAGTAATTTAATTATATTTTTTTCATTTTTAATTGCGATGTTTCTCAATCTTTTGATGAAATTTCTCTTTGGCCGCAGAATAAGGTTGGTTCCTTTGGATGTTAATTCCTCTTAGGTAACTGAACCAAATTCTTCCAAACTTGGCACTTATAGCTGTTGTAAGCTTAGTTGTTAAATGGTATAGTTTGATCCTGTTTTGAATCATTTTATTTCTGTCTATACTGTTAATGTACTTTTACTTTCACTTTGAAAATACATGTATATTTCATACCCCTATCAAACACCTGAGTGATTTTGAATATTCTTCAATCAAAATGGATGCCTTCTGGGATGACCTTGAAAAAAAGTTTTTTTAAAAAGCTGTTGTAATGGGAAATAAGAAGGGATGTGTAGAATAGGTTGGCGCAAAAAAGGGAAAAAATGGTTATGGCATACAGGTTGTGAAATGGCCATGGGGTGTTGAAAAAGAGAGGCTGCTCTTTGTCTGGCATACATGATTAGGCATAGATTGACCAGAAATGATATGCCACAAAACGATGACAACAATAATAAGGTTGAATGCAGCCATATTTGTCACCAAACTTTGTGTGTCAATCCTGACCACATAACTATTGAACCACATGCCATTAACCAAGACATATTGTTTAATGTGTAATTTATTAAATAAAAATTCATTTTCGAACAGATATTTTTCTTCTTCGGTCACTTCTGCTGTATGGATGGTCACTATGTTTCATATGTGAAGATTAATCCATCATCACACTTGAGTAGCATATTCTATCGTATTGTATGATTTCACTGAGTTTCGCATACAGTTTGTAAAAAAAAACGTTAAGATCATTGCACAATACAAGCCCCTGCGGACCATAGTGGGTAACGTGTTTGTAGACTGCAATGCTTTATTTATGCTTCATGTTTAAATATAACTACCCATACCACTAAACCCTTGAGGCCCCATATTATCTTTATGCAAAATGGTAAAGTTTACGAAATCCACCCATTTATATCAAATATATAAATTTGAAGACAAATTCTTTTTTAAAATTCAAGGCTATTACAAAATGTCCAAAATTTAATTGCCTGGCGTATAGTCTAATTATATGAAGAAGACTTTAAACACTCTCACCGGAAAACCAAAAAAAAATATTGAACGTCAATGTTTCTGGTAAGTTATCATGCAACAAATTAAATAATACATAAGTGAAACTAGAATATGAGTGCTAAATTGTGTGCAGTGACGGTAATGATGTTTCCTATTAACAAATCTGCATCCGTTTGATTATCAAGTACTTCCATGACTAATCTTTTTACGGGAAAAACATACTACAGTCATGAGTTTGACTTCATTTGTGCTACAATTATATAGGGGTAGCGGTATTCTAAACAACTAGAGAAATTACAGGTATGCATTTATTTATTCATAGACATGTTAATGTTTTGACCTAAGCCTAAGTTCATCTGACAGTTTGGCGAGATGACTAAATTTAAGGTCGGGTATATTGACAATATGCAAGGGTTATAGACTGCAATTATAGATTAGGGAAAGAAACCGAAGCGTCCTTGAAGGATCCTAACATCGTTGTAATCATGTTTACTTAGAGTCAACGTCGAATTCACTTTCGAGAAGTAAACTCTAGTCAACTGCATGTGTCCCAACCTAAGACTGAAAAAGCTATTTCAACCAATAGTCAAATTGTTGGGGATGATCACCGTTTCAGACTCATATGTAAAAATCGGGACACAGAGCTAAAACGTGGCTCAATGTAAATGAAAAAAAGCCATAAGTAACTGAATGTCGTGCAGCACCTATCAACTTAATTAATACGAAAACAACCGGTAAAAATTTTTTTTAGAAATTGTGAAGGAAATAAGTAAAGTTTTCTTATTGAATGAATATGTCGGTTTTTTATTTATTATCTCGATTACAAACTTTTGTATATAATTAGAAGTAATATTTTGGTTTGAGGACTATAAATTGATTGGTCCACTACTCTGTAAATTTATATCCAATTTTCAGTTGTTCCGTTTGCTATATATATTTGTTCCTTGTCATATAGATCATAAATGATCATTGAAAGTGAGAAAATTTAATGATAGTTTCTATTACAATTCATTATTTGCGACTTGCCAATCCATGCTCCCTAATAAAACATATAATTCTGAAATTTCGTATTTCAATTGAGCCTAAAAATTTGTGCTTTTAAATAAATTCAATTCAAATGCTCCAATATACCTTTTTTCGTCTTCTACCTACTATAAATTGTGTTCGGCCTCGGGTACAAATCTGATCAAACTAAAATCCAACAACTCAAAAATTGAGATATATATCATATTATAATTTACATAAAAATTATCATTTAATTATTAGCACCAGATTTACATATTGCGAAAAAAAACAAAAGTAACGAACAACAACAGCCGGAAGGATTAATAGACAAACATATACAATACAAAACAAGATCCGAATGTTTGAACGCAATGTTGCGATTGATTTAGAACTTAAACCATTAGAAGCGAAAATGTATAGATGAGGTTTCTAAGCTGTTCATGTCTCTCCTAAAATGTCTTTAATTGTCAAGCGTTTGAAAGTGTCCTACATATCACATTGTGCCTGGAATTAGTTATTATTGGTATAACTAGTAAACTATTTAGACCTGTAGTCCAAATTGACGTTATGTATTAATTCGATATTTTTCCTTTAAAACTTCAGTGTAGGTCTAATTCTGATGACTCATGGAGACAAGCGTATATCATATAGTTCTTGAATTTTCAAGTTTAGATTTTCCGAATGGCTTTGACATGAAACAAATATATTTTACAGACTGCAGTCATTTTATTTCCTTGAAGGATACTTATCATCAACCAAGAAATAATCTTTAAAAAGTTCTCTGCCCACAGATTCACATAATATATGTACTTTATTACTATTAAAAACCGCATTTTTTCATTTTCAGATTAATCTGCTTTTGTGCTATAAATAATGGTTCTATGTTTTCAACACTTTTTTCTTTGTATGGAAATTAAAAAATATAAGCGGTACTAAGCTTTTTTAATCTTAGTCAACTCTTATCGCACTTATTAACAAACAATGGCCTTTATTTTACATGTATTAAAAACCTTATTTTTTATTATTCAGATTAATCTGCTTTTGTGCTATAAATAATGGTTCTATGTTTTCAACACATATTTCTTTGTATGAAAATTAAAAAATATAAGCGGTACTAAACTTTTTTAATCTTAGTCAGCTCTTATCGCAATAATTAACAAACAATGGCCTTTATATTATATGTATTAAAAACCTTATTTTTTCCTTCTTCAGATTAATCTGCTTTTGTGCTATAAATAATGGTTCTATGTTTTCAACACATATATCTTTGTATGAAAATTAAAAATATAAGTATTACTAAACTTTTTTAATCTTAGTCAGCTCTTATCGCACTTATTAACAAACAATGGCCTTTACTTTATATTGCATGTATAAGCCAAACTCTCACAAAATTGAACAAAAACATATTGTAATTTTAATTAGTCAACTGTTTTCTATTATTTCATTATTCATTATAATGCGGAAACTTTTCACAGTTCGATAGATGATTTGCACATAGAATAATAACGGCCAAAGTTTGTGTGTTTTATCTCAAACGTTTATATTAGCAGGTTTGTGTTCAGTCATTTTGTTCTGTCCAGTTTATGCAATGGTTATACACTGCAATGATTGAGTTTTAGAGGTTTACCTCCAAATAAAATCTAAGTTTGATTTTTTTAACCCCAACATTGAAAGTAAAATGTGAGAAAGAAATGGGTCGTCGATTAAAATCAATCTGGCTGTTTTAAATACACACCAAATTGAAAAAGACTATTATGTTTTAAATACTACTTGCAGACTTAATACTTAGTTTATCTTACAGTTTGGCGAGACGAGTAATTTCATGCCGGATTGGATCTTCATATAATAATTTTGTGATCGACCAGTTTGATAATTTGTAAAACTACAATATATGTTTATGTTCATTAATGAAGTATAACAATATTATACATCACCCCCCTTTTTTTAAAATAAAATTCAAACAAAGAATTTATCTGCACTTGTATGGAAAATATGACGGCAAAAGTTACTGTAATATGTAAGGTTAGGCAACTTCCGGTTACCAAGCAGTTACATGTGTAGAAGCTTTAGTAGCAGTGATTTTATATTTTGTATTTTGCAAGCGTTCACACACATCTGAACTTTATTGGGATTAAAGATAAAAATAAAGCACTACACAATTTACCACCATTCAACACAAATATATTTCATTTGTATCTCAAATGAAAAGCTGTTCGTCAAAACCACATCCCAAACTACTCATAACAAAACGACGCCATAGCTATAATTTGGTTTTTATGTATCTCAAAAATACATGTCCGTTTAAATCTTACATATGATTGGTAATTTATCATATTAACATGAAAATAAATTTGAACATATATAAAATCGAATTTCTAGAAGATTCTTTATCTTTTCTACAGAATTTTGCTTTTAATTTTGTGTCCTTCAATTTTGTTTTTATTTTTATAATGCAAATGTTTCCTGTTTGTAATTATCAACGAGTACTCCGGCTTCCTCTCCAAATAGACGTCACTAGTAGATCGATAACATCTTACACAACTTTAACTATTGCTCAGGTCATATCTCGTTGTAAATCAAAGAAAGGAAAAATGTAAGCAGTTGTCATTTTTGCATTACCTTGCTAATATGAAAGCTGTTCCTAATATCGTTTATATATCTTTGTAGCACGAAATAAATTTGCAAGCATAGTAGGTCAACTAGTTGATACATACAGAAGACAATGACGACAGGTAAACTTGATAGTTGTTTTAGAATGTCTTTTTATTATACAAGTGACCATTTGATTTAACAACATTCAAATTTAAACGCATAGTAATCTGATTTGTGACCAAATTAAACAACGCAATGGGGCATTACCTTACACCTTTGCAAATTATGTGACATACATGTGTAATGATACATGTCTCAATTAACGTATTGAAGTTAGATAGTGTATAAGCAAACACCGTCCTCTTTATCCCGTTTTAAATAAGTATGCCAACATTCTTAAAGTAAATAATATTAAGTAATTGGCATGTATTAGAACAAATAATATTTATTTGACGTTTGAAATTTGCCTCAAAACGCAAAATAAATAATAACACTCGTCAATCTTTTGTAGAGAGAGAAATTGTTGCCAAAGCATTCGTACAACTTAGAGGTGGCGATTTTATTGAATACCATACTGAAATTGAAATGCCAACTCAGGAAATTCATAAAATTTTGACTGCGGCTGCAAAAACAGAAGTTGAATTGGCAAAGAACGCAGGATCGTGGATTATGACACATGATCTAAAAGCAATGGAAAAAAATATAGCAGCAATAATAGGTCAGGATGTGGTTAGTATAATAAAAAATGCCTTAAATCCTGGATACTCTATAATGTTTGAAAGTTGGGATTATAGCCACACTTTACATAACCGCATTAATGTTAATCATCTGGCTACAGACATTTTATTAGAAATAATAATGATTATGCTGAGTGTAGCTGGCATAAAAGCAAATTTGAAAGTAGAAGCAATCCACAGGGCTATGAGTTTATTGGAGAGCACAGTCGAATCTAATGCAGTGCAACAGGCAATCGGTGCATTTGCATCTCATTGGGAAAATAACAGTTCTTTCGCCCGAGCAAAGATGTTAATTAAATTGCTGAAACAGACACACGATCATGGCATATTTTGGACAATTTTTTATGTGTTATTTCCGAAATTAAAATTAATGATTACATAAAAGCCATATCACGAGTTGCATCGATGCTTGTTGCTGCATTTGCAACCGATGGATATGCATTGATAGCGCGCATCATCTTAGCCATTGAGTATGCAAACGGTTCTTTGAATCGCAACGTTAAGAATCTTTCCGTATTTATGAACATATTCATTCCGCAACATGAAAAAGAATGGATTGAAAGATTCGGACTCGATTCCGCTGTGTTGCTAAGTTGTTAACTTTGCACAATTTAGTGATGTAGTAAAAGCATCACTTTCTTCTTTTTGTGCATGATAAAATTTTTGTTTTGAATATAAATGTAGTTGGTTGTTTAAGTGATTAAATGACATTTTACCAATTTTGTTTTTTTATTTCGTAGTAAATCATTTCTTACACTGTTTTACAATGTAATTTATAATTAAATAATACTTTGCTGGCTATCCCATCAATTCTAAGAATAACTATTTGCAGTATTATTAATTATACATGGTTCTTTTGTTAGAAATTAATCATTTAAAAAGCGGCGATATTTGTTATCACATCATGTTATTGTTATAAGCTCGAAAGGTAGAATTTGTTTATGTTTATATTGACGTTCCTGCCGTTTGTCTATTTATTCAAAATGAAAACATAACCGAATGCTGATTACTGTTGGAAAAAAATTGTAGCAATTAAGGATCTACAACAAGAGAATAAGTAAGACCAAATGCAGTAGACAGTTTTTATTTGTCACACAAAAACAGCAACACACAGTCACAGACACGGTAACTGTTGTAACGAGGCATTCAATGGTGTTGTTCTTTCGTCTGATTGTTAAAGTTAATTGTTGATGTTAATAAATATGTTAATTTAAGTTGGTTTCTAATATAGATTTCTTCCTTTTTTTCTACCGATATTACATGAGACAAATAATATAATTTTGAAAAATGGAAAATCTCGGAAAATGGAACAACCAAAAATAAACCTTTATCTTTGTAGACGCGCAATATAAATTGTCTATAGTTTCATATCAGAATCGAAATAACTCATGGTTGCCAAGATGTTATGCGTTATTTAATTATAGGCTTTATATTCATTAATTTCCACGAGTTTTTATTTGTCACACAAAAACAGCAACACACAGTCACAGACACGGTAACTGTTGTCACGAGGCATTCAATGGTGTTGTTCTTTCGTCTGATTGTTAAAGTTTATTGTTGATGTTAATAAATATGTTAATTTAAGTTGGTTTCTAATATAGATTTCTTCCTTTTTTTCTACCGATATTACATGAGACAAATAATATAATTTTGAAAAATGGAAAATCTCGGAAAATGGAACAACCAAAAATAAACCTTTATCTTTGTAGACGCGCAATATAAATTGTCTATAGTTTCATATCAGAATCGAAATAACTCATGGTTGCCAAGATGTTATGGGTTATTTAATTATAGGCTTTATATTCATTAATTTCCACGAGCGTTATTTCTTAGATACTTTAACTCTTGGAACACTTTATTTTATTTTCATTGTATCCACGCACATTGTTTCATGAAAACGTACATTTCCGTAGAAATATCAGTAAGCTTTTCAATCTAATAATTTTAGAAATTTAAGCGAAAATGCTTAGTGGTGATAAAACAATCGTAAATAATTATTCAAATATAACATTCATCGGCGGAACGATCCGGAAAAAAGACGCGACTAAAAACAAATGATGAGGTCGGTGCTTCAGCCTGGTACATTGTTTTCTTAATTTGTCCACTGTAGTCAGCACCCACTACTAGCTTTGATAGAATCTAATTATTATATATGGGTTAACAATTGCAGGTTTATCCTGGGATTATGTTTTAAATGAAATTCCCCAATTTATTTTTTTAGTTTAAACATATTTTATTTGCTCAAATTTGCAAAAAGGATAAGACACAAGTTAGACAAACTTATGAAGTCTTCTCCAAATATACAATATGTTGCAAAAGAACATTTATGGAGCATGCATAAAATTTAATACAATATATATTATATGTGTAAGATAAGATCTTTACAATACATGAGATAAGTGGAATGAACCAGAAAAAAAAATTAGCAAAGATAAACGAATAAATAGAGAATAAGGGGGGTGGTGATGAATTGTGTGCTTCAAGAGCCCTGTGTACAAGTTATTTATCAACATGGAATCTTTCTGACCCTTTGATATACTCAAATACATGTTTAAAAACTTGTTTGTTCTGCTCAGTGGACAATAACGGGTTACCACATGTTAAAAGTTCAAGATTTATTGGACAATAATTGGGCAGCCAGGAAAGGTTCTCAAATAATCTGTCTCTAATGATGGTATATTTAGAACATGCAAAGAAATAATGATATGAATCTTCACGGTTAGATCCACAACGACAGGATGCATCAGAAATAATATTAACTCTGTAAAGATCAACGTTTAAAAATGAAGCTAAGTATCTTAGCTGGGTTAGGACAATATTAAATTTACGCTGTCCATATTCATAATGCTTCGGAACTTTTATACATGGGTTCATGTTTTTAAGTTCGGATTTGAATTTCAATATAGAATCGACATTACGGATCGACATATCCAAACTGTTCCACTGTCGAATAGTTGATGGTATGAATGATTCGTTAGTTAAGGACAGTCTACAATAAGGGGTCATAATGTTATTACCGTTACGCAAGGGATACACTGAAGTGCTTTGTATAGTTGGTGGTATTAGATTACACAGATATGCTGGTGCAGAGCTATGATGTATATTATAAAACATTTGTAGCTTTCTACGTTTTCTACGATCGGCTAAAGGCTCCCACCCAGTTTCAGTATAAATATTAGTTGTATTAGTAAAACTTGGTAGGCCTGTGACAATTCGAGCAGCCTCTAGCTGCAGTAGCTCGAGCTTATTACAGTAACCCACACCAACGTTGTCCCAAACTTCACAGGCATACTCGAAAAGGGGTCGTATAAAGACTAAATAGAGTTTCTCTAGATTTTTTCGATTAAGTTTGTATTTCAGCTTCCTTAGTACATTTAGGTGCCTTGAAACACTACATATAATATTTTCAATATGTATGTTCCACTTAGCATCGCTGCTAAAAGTGACTCCTAGATGTTTATGAGAAGTAGTAACTGGAATATCTATATTATTTAATGAAAACCTCATTTCTGGCTGTGATATATTTGAAAATAACATAATTTCTGTTTTTTCCGGATTAAACGACATTAACCATTTTCTTGACCAATCGTTCAGCTCTCTAAGATCGTGATCAATCACAGATTGTATCTGTGAAACGTCCCGACTAGAGTAGCTGAACGACGTGTCGTCAGCAAAAAGTCTGCAGAGAGAGACTAGATTTTCGGCTATATCATTAATATAAATAATAAATAACAATGATGATTTATTCTTTCTATGGCCAGCAACTGAAATTTTACTGTGATTATATTTGTAGCACCTACTTCCAGGGAATTTTATATGTAAAATACATTTATGGAATTTATTTCTAGTATATTATCCAAAACGTAAAAGGAGCCGGCAGTGCGACTTGCATCCCCTACTTCAAAACTTTGTAATGACCGGTAATAATATTGCATTACCTACACCCATCAATACATTACTAGCGAACAATCTCTAAGACCTACAGAAAATTACGACAGAGCTAATTATGCAACAAATTACAAAGTCATGCCCAACAGAAAACTCACGATGAAAAAGCGGATCAAAATATAAAGCTAACAAAAAAGCGGTACAAACCTCTTTGAGTGCTAAGGAACAAATGAGTGATATCAGGTGTTCCGGAAGATAAATCACATATACGTTTGACAGTCTAGTTTATAGTTTCCCAAATTTATTTTTACAAGCCGTTCTAAGTTACACCCCGAAATAAGAATATTGTAAGCTCGCTATTGTAGATTAAATGCTGATTACTGAATGAAGCATGGTTCGGTGAAGGACTTTAACAAAGTTACTTGTCATGCACTTACAGCAAGTCAGTTATATGCAATGACAAGTATTGTGACAATTATATAATACAGTATATTTAGTGTTATATATGAAAGTAATATCAATGTCGAACACAGTGGAAACTGTCAAAAAAGACAATCCACAAATCCAAGACACCTATACCAAAAACCAACATTACAGTTACTACAGCAATCGGCCTGACTTGGTATAGGCATTTCAAAAGAAATGGTAGGTTAACCAAGGTTTTAAGGCATGACAAGCCTCCCGCTTCTATTACTGTAGTATATAAGCTGGTTAGTGTGTGATGACGGAAATATTTCCCAACCAATACTTATTTATAAAGTTGCCATTGACTTGAGATGCAAGGTAAACAGTAACGATAAAGAGGTCCGAAAACGTGCCTTGTCCTGAAACGGCCCCAAATTTGGATTGAAAGTTATAACGCTTTGGTATTTAGTAATAAATACCATTAAATGGCTTAACTCTTGCAACCCTATAAGAGTTCTTAATGCATTTTTTCCTCTGGGACCATACTGAGAGGTTTCCGAGAGCTCGACCCTTGGAGCAGACCAGGGCGTCCCCAGGTAGCGGATAAGGGATTTGGGGTTGTCAGGTCATAATATGGAAAGCCTGTCCCTGATCATAGTGTTTGGAGAGTGCTACACTCGTTTCACGATAAAAAACACTTTTGTATAAGAGTAGGCTCATTGCAGCTGCTACAAACGGCTATATTATCCGCCCCTACCCAATATTCCATACGTTTGCAGTGGAAGTCAAAATTGTTACCCATGTTCCATCTACTTTTTTCCCTGATTTATTGTTTTTAACTTGTTCTTATCCTTAATATATAGCTGAAATACTGCTACAAGGAAGTAAAGAAAACATCCAATTAATCAATCACGTTTTTGTTCATTGCCATTTTACCCGATGAACTGTTTCGAAATCTTGTATTTTTGATATCAAGTTAAATAGAAGTGCAAGTCCTGTAATAACACTTTTAATACAAAATACCGTTTAATAATTCTTATCTTACATTCGTTAAAGTTTATAGTAGTTTTTGATTGGACAAAGACCTTAAACCAGTTCCTCCCAGATCTGTTCATACTTTGGCGCCCAACTGAAAAACCCACATGGAGGATTTGTCGGTTTGTTGTGAATCATCGTGATTATGATGATTCTTCGTAAGTAGGGAAAGTGTAACAGGAGACCTATCTGTAATGTGGCAGATAGTAGATATATAGCCAGTCAAAATCGACTAAACTAAGGGAGTACTTCATTAGCTCACTTGGTTAGAGGGCTGGCTAGCAATAATGACATTCCAGGTTTAAACCCCGGAGGTGACATGATGTTATTTCATGCTTTACCGTTACATTTGGTGAAAACAATGAATTACCGAAAATAAGCGTTTAATCCTTATAATTCTTCCACAATAGTTTTTATATATTTACATTATTTTCGCAGATGAAAAATTAAGTGTACATGTGTATGCGTAGGAATATACACAACGAACTGAAGACGAAGACATGGTCGGTTTGAGGGGAATAACTGACATTGAGAACAGATGCATTTCACGATTTGCCGAGCAAATAATTACAAAGTAAAAAAAAGAAGACTGAACAAAAACAATATTGTTAAAATTTTACTGTTATTAATTAATTTGTAGAATAATATTATTAACTGATTTTAAAAAAATTTGAAATTCATGTTGTATACAAAGTTGACATGCCATGTTAATATATAGGACATACATGTATGTATTTGGCGTTGTTATTAACTTGGGATCTTTTGTTTATGTCATTGTGTTTACATTAATCCGGTCCTAGTAAATAACTAATGTGATCATAAAAATTCAAGATAATCGAATTGTTTTCAACAAATAATGGTACACTATGCAACCAGCAACAAAGTGAATATTTTTAACTGAGCACCACTGATAAGTCATGTTTAGACCAAACGCGTAGTGAAAAATAACCTTGGAATTTTTGATGATATTTCAACCACTATGTAGATGCCCCTGCTGGCAACATGTTAGTACCCGAGGTTAAACCAGCCAATTACATGTAATTGCACTTCGGTGCCCACTTAAAAGATAAACCTATATCACAATGCCACCTTTCTAATTTTCTCATCCCTATTTAATCTTCTCTTTTTCCTTGTAAATTTTCGTTTCGTCCTGAATATAACTGCTCGCTGAAAATTGCAAATCAATCAATCAAATCAACATTATTTGTCTCTCATATTGCATTATATTAAATGCAAAAGAGAAATGATAAATGAAAAACACACTATCTATTTTTGTAAAAAATGGCATAAAAAACAACCCATCCTGTTAATATGCCTATTTCGCACGGTGGGTGAGGTAACTTGGTACATTTAGAGTAATACGGATGTGCGGCACGAAAGGCCTTTTCAGCTCTCCAACATATTTGAAAAGGTAATTTTTCATTGAAAAATATTTCATAAGTTGTAACCACTGGTCGATGCCTCTGCTGGTGGACTGTCAGTCCCCGAGGGTATCACCAGCCCAGTAGTCACACTTCGGTGCTGACAGGAAAATCATTGATTCTAACAGTGATTAATTCTGAATTTACGGACTAGAAATTTCAGAAAATATTTTAATTCTAAGGCTTTTTCTATTTCAAGGTGTAGATAGCCTTAGCCGGATTTGATATAACGTTTTGGAATTTTGGTGATATAAGCTCTACTAAATCTTAATCATTTTGGTTTTTTTTACATATTGTTTGCGTTTGAGCGCCACTGATGAGTCTTGATTAGACGAAACGCGCGTCTGGCGAAGAAAATTATTTTGTTAACCTTGGTATCTTTGACGACATTTTATTGTAAACTACTCAAATATATCAATGTCTCATTTCTCATCTAAAAACCCGTGTAAACCACAGTTATTTTACAAACAAAGTGTTCCTTTAACATCAGTTGATCATTTTTATAGTGAATGGACTATTTTGGCAATTGGAATGTGCAATAATTAACAATTAGTCCATGACACTGAGGGTCATATGGCACTATATGGACCGGTTGGTGGCCCCCAAAATGTATATGACCCGAAGTGTCATGAACTTTTTTTTACATTATACTTGTACTTTTTGTAAGCTTCTATGCTCACTTATTTGCTTCATATGCACAACATGTACTGTCATGACTGATCATTTTAGGTTATTTTTGTTCCGAAAACTCCTTTTGCATATCAGTTACTTGTCGTAAATAATCTTCACTAAGATTACTAATCACATATTTGGTTATTTGTGTTTTTCGAACGGATGTGTAAATCCGATGTATATTTCATCCACAGGCGGTCCATATACATTATATGGACTGGTCCATATAATCCGGCTGGTCTATATACGACTGTTTTAACTAGTTGGGTAAAATACATGTGAAATTGTCCATACAATACGGGTATAGTACACGGGCCCAATACGGAAAAACAGGGCCAATACAGGAAAAACGGGGCCAGCACAAAAAAACAGGCCCAATACAGAAAACACAGGCTCAATACAGAAAAAACAGGGCCAATACGTAAAACAGGCTCAATACAAAAAAACAGGGCCAATACAGGAATGGCACTTCCGGTAATTTATATATAAATATCATTTAAAAAACAAACATTCATTTACATTACGTAAATTACAGCAGAATTATCAAGGATAAAATAACATTTTCATACTGACGGTTGTTCATATTAATCTTTTATTATGTCTGAAACCGAATTGGATCAATAAAGCTACATTGGTCAATTATAAAATGGTACTAAAATTTACTCAACTGGTTAATAAAAGTGTCATTAAATGGGTGTTTTTATATTCGACATGTATTGTGTCTTCGGGGGGCCTGGAATAATACAGCTCTCCTCGACCCAATTCAGCTTCCCTTGGACATAATACAGGTCAAATATGAAAACACCCATTTAATAACACTATAATATGAACCGTTTTTGCTTACAAAGAAATCATTGAAAAATAAATCTTCAAAGTTAAATATTCCAATATATGATTAGGTCTGATTTCATAATTCAATATATGATTAGGTCTTGTTTCATAACTTCCGAAAATATATGAAAAGGGTGAGTTTTCCGATCTCTTTCTACAGACCTGTACCTAAAAGTATCCCTTGTTACCACTCCCTCACCCCGTGCTATTTTCAGAAATGGTAGCCAAATGATCAGTTGTCGAAATGATTAAGTGAGCGATAGAAAGATAAAAGGGGCTTGAACTGCTAAAAAGGTTCGGTTAAAACAATAAATGTCCATTCCTTTATTTTTCAGAAACCCTCTTTTACGACGCGTGTGATTAATGTATTCACTTGGCACAATTGTGTGCGCCACTATGTGAAACAATTTAATCCGAAAACAATACTATATGAATAGCTAAAACTTGCATGGATGATCTGTCCTATTTAGTGCTTTAGACGAACGACGTTATTTTTTAATCAAATTATTAATGAAATATTAATTAATAAATGTTTCTTTGTTCACTGCTGTGTACACAGTTCTATAAACTATAAATATATTTAAATATTTAATGTCCTTCAATACTGGTTTCAAACCTTTAGATCCCCAATTGAACGCATCAAGGATATCTTTCTGCAGGAACAAAATGCTAGTATTCATTCGTCTGAAATACTTTTTATTTTTCAAATCATTTTGCTTATCACCGGAACGTGCATATAATGTTGATCATTTAGAAAATTTCATAAACAGATGTTTTAAGTAAACTTAGGCTTAGTGCAATAGAAAGAGGCAGACATTGCACTATTACCAAAGAAGATAGACTTTGTAAAATGTGCAATGATGCCACAATTGAAGACGAAAAACCTTTACTTCGGCAATTTCCAAAATACTCAAATGTAAGAAAAGTATTTCTCAACATATTGTCCTATTTCAAGAATATAAATTGTGATAACCTTCGTGAAGAGAATTTCTTTAAATCAATAATCAATACAACAAACCAAAATGTGTTTAATTTACAGTCTTCATTTCTTCAAAAACTAGTTGAAAAAAGAAATGAATAAACACAATAGTTCTACCATGTAGTTTCCAAAATACAACGTATTCTAGTATAATTACTATTTTACTCTATACATTTCTATACTTGTAATTGTGTAAACATAATTTGTATGTTTAATAATTATTGTACTACAGGTCTTAACCAATTATGGTAATTGTGTTGAACCAATAAATATTATCATTATTATAAATATTATTATTATTTATAACTTACACAGCTGCGGCAGTGGTCGAAAGATTACATTAAATTCTATCACGTTATTTAGCATGTTCTTTTATCAATTAAAATTTATAAAATTATAAACAATATATTGATATGATATAGAATATTCATGTGTATAACATTATAAAATAAATAAAACGTCAAGGATTTAATCTATCTACTTCACATATGCTTATTGTTTCAAACAACTTATTAAAACAATATATCTAATTATTTTCAGTTTTACTTCATTGTTTTTGTATAAAATAACTTCATGTAGTAAAATATTGAACACAATGTTACTGGGTACTGTTTCTAAAATTGTCGAACGTATATACATATCTTATAGTGTTAAGTATTGTCGTCTCAAGCACTATTATTCTTTTATCCCCCCTATCGACTCTCATGTTGTTTCTCTAAAGCGCGATTGTTA
Source organism: Limnoperna fortunei (assembly GCA_944474755.1). Classification (NCBI taxonomy): domain Eukaryota; kingdom Metazoa; phylum Mollusca; class Bivalvia; order Mytilida; family Modiolidae; genus Limnoperna; species Limnoperna fortunei. Next base: position 82,427,949 of record OX104115.1, read on the forward strand.
CACGTACATGTACATGGTTGTTTGTAATGGTTAAATGATGTGAAATATTTCAAATTTCTGAAGAGTTATACCATATGACATGGTTTGGGTCTGTTTACGCCTTATACACCGCAAAGACAGAGCCAAACCAGGTTATTGAAATATTTCAAATATTGATTTACTATCAATCTTAACAATTTTAATGGTAAAACGTCGATTGACGTCATGGAACTATTTGAATTAAGAATGGGTCATAGGTCACGCAAGTTATATTGTATAAAATGTGTTGCTCGATTTGAATTAAGCTTACAAAACAAATTAAATTATTTCACTATATATTTACATAATGAAATTAACATTTAATTTAATAAACAAATATTTGAGCCTGCACTTTGTTTAAATTCCAAAATTTTGAGATTAGAACGTTTATATACCACGCCATGTTGTGTTTATTTACAGTAATTCATGCTTGCGTGTAATTATTGATTAAATTTCAAGATATTGTTTTTCTAATTTTAAAGACTTAAGTTGAGTATGAACAAACCGTATTAGTATGTACATGTATCATATTTATGTGAAAATTTTATATGACTTTATGTTATTTTACATATTTATGTAATGTATGTTTTGTCATTGTGTTTATTATAAAGGAAAAATAGCAAAGAAAACCGACCGAACAACAAGAGCCAAAAGTCGAGGGACAGTGTCATAAATCCGGATATAGACAAACGCAACACAATAACCAAAAAAAAAAAGAAAGAGAGTAACCCGAACCCAATAAAAACAGCTTTCCTAATATAAGGGTAAAACAATAGTTCAATTCATGTAGATTTTGTACCTAGTTTGTTCATTTTTATATTGTTCATATCTCTTTTAGTTGTTTAATTTGACTAACACTATAAATATTGCATTACTTAAGAATATGCAAATATGACCCATGATAAAAAGATGTGTCCAGCTTTTTGGAGACTTGCGATCACAGATCAGTGACCCATCTTTATGAGAAACTCTGGACCTGCCAATGTTCGTTTTATAAAAAAAAAATATTTGCTGCATATTAACTCAGGTGAGCTTTAAACCGTAAACCTCTCATTACCTATAAATGTGTGGATTCGAATAATGCATTGTGAACGTACTTCTGTATTGTTAATGTTTTCTGCTATAATAATCTTAATTCATTGTCGTATTTTGTACAAGGGGATTAATATTAACATTTTTACCCTTACATACTTCTTAATTAAGGTCATATTCCAACGCCCCTTATCTATAGTCTAGTTTGAACTCACAACGCAGTGTTGATACCCTATTTATTGACAGTAGATAGCTTAACTACCTATATCACTCAATCCTTGATACCCCATTTATTATATGAAAAAGTGACAACTTCGCAAAATACGCCCGTTAATTGTCAATATACAGATTTGAAGAAAATGTCTATCTTGATGTTCAATGCTATTTTAAAATGCCACATGTACTTGTTTGCCTGGGGTGTTCATCAATAATATGAAGAAAACCTGATAATTGTTACTGGACATCCAAAACCTTAATATTTAACATAAGTTTTTCTGAAGTATTTCTGGTAAGTCCATGCCACAATTTTAATAATGCATTAGTAATACTAGAATATGAGTGCTTAATTTTGTGCAGTTACGGAAATGATGTTTTCCTTTAACAAATCTGCATCTGTTTGGTTATCAAGTACCTCAATGACTAACCTTCTACGGGTCAAAACAGTAAAAAAGCGTTCTACAGTTATTAGTTTGCCTGCATTTGTGCTACCATCATATAGGGTTTTTATCAACAACGAAAAATAAAGGTAGGGTTTTATTTATGTAAACGCAACATTATTTGATGGTGACAATACATTCGAGTGTTTTCAGGTGGCGGATTCTCTTTTGTTTCTCTTTTGTGGATAGGTTCAGGTCATACTTTGAAGCATGAACACGGACCATAGCCGCTGACATTTTTTGATATTGCCACGACTTCTGTTGATCCATTTCCTTGCGCGTAATAAAATGTTAACTTTACTTCGTGTACAACCAGAACCACAAGTCTTAATTGTTCATCGACGCTTAAATCTGATAATGTCAGTACTACAGTTTTACCTCAGAAAAAGCAACCTTTCCAATTTAAAATGGACACAAAAAGCATTTCCCACTGTGTTGCCACATATATGTTAAAGCGGCATTTTGGAACAAATCTATGATGTTATCTGGATGTAAGAAGTAAACTGTCACCTTACGTTTTTACTAGTGTTACTGTTTCGAACATTGTTTCCGAATGGCCAACAACATGTATACCCACATAGTCCGAAAATCCTCGGCCGTCCAACGCTTTTTAGGCATTGATTGATTGGCGTAGGACGTTAGAGAGCTCGCCATATGTAAAACAGCGAACTTTGCCACACCAGTCTGGGTCTGAACATTTCACGGTCTCCTGATGCTCTATGAACGTTAGTGCAGTTAAACTATATATAAACCTCGGCTTCCGTTATGAAAATTGTAATCTTAACTTACATCAATGTTTTCAATACACACCAAATTGAACGGGACTTTTATTTTTTAAGTGCTACTTGCGCACTTAATACTAAGTTCATCTTACCGTTTGGTGAGACGACTAAATTCACGCAGGATTGGATCTTCATATAATACTTTTTCGGTAGTTCCAGTTTGAGGGGTTGTAAAGCTACAATTAATGTTTATTTACATTGATGATGTATGATAATATGACACACCATCCTTTTAGAAATAAAACTCAAACGAGGAAGGTGTCTGCACTAATATGGCAAATATGATGGCAAAAATTATCTAATATTGCAGGCCAGTCATATTCCGGTCACGTAGAAGATGTATGTTGGATTTTATTTGATGGTCTTTAACGCCACTTTCAGCAATTTTTCTGCTATATCATGGCGTCCAGTTTTAATTGAGGAGGAAGCCGGAGTACCCGAAGAAAACCCCCAACCTGCGGTAGGAAAACTGGCAATCCTTGTCAATTAAGATTGGAGTCGAGTACACCCTGCCTGCAGTGAGAATCGAACCCGCAATCTACGCGTTGACAGACCACGTGATCAATAGTAGACGAACTACCTTGACCACTCGTCCACCGAGGCCCCCAGATGTATGTACAGAATCCATATGTGTATTTTATTTTTCTCAAGCGCGCGAACAAATCTGAACTTAATTGGCATTGTGGAAGAATATGAAGCACAACACAATTTACCACAATCAAACACAAAAATGAAATGTGTTTCTTTAATAACATCTGGTTTCAGCAACCCCAACTTTACCCCTTCATTTCAAAATGACGTCATAGCTGTAGTTTGGTTTGATGTATCTCAGAAGTACATTCCTGTTCAAATCTTACTTGAGATGAGTAATTTATCTCTTTTTTGATAATGTTCCCTGTTCGTAATTACCAACGAGTACTCCGACTTCTTCATATCAACGACACTAATAGACCTAAAACATTTTTAAAATTACAAAACCTTAAGTGTTGCTTATGTCATATCTCATTGTTAATCAAGTAAAAGGACACATTCAGTAGTTTTATTCATACATTACCTTGCTAATATTGTGGTTGTTCGTAACATCTTGAATATATTTTTGCAGCAGAAAAATTCTTTTGCAAGCATAGTAGGTCGACCACTTGATACATACAGAAGACAATGACGACAGGTAAACTTGATAGTTGTTTTAGAATGTCTTTTTATTTAAGTAATGACGCTTGCGTACACCTGGGCTTTTGATTAAAAAATATTCAAATTTTAGCGCATATTATTGTGATTTTTAAACAATATAGATTTGAGTCAACGTATTTTCCGTTAGATAATAAAAGCAAACACAGTCATATTTAATCTACGTTGTAAATATATACACACAACATTAAAGTTACTGATATATAGTAAATTATGTGTATTGGATTAAGTAAATTCAATGCAAATAATATTTATTTGACGAATGAGATTTGCATCCAAAATAACAAGCATCGATCATATTTTAGAGAAAGAAATTGTTGCCAAAGCAATCAAAGAGATTAGAGGTGTGAATTTTATAAAATACCACGATGAATTTGTTAGTAAGGCTAAGGAAATTGTAAAGATATTGACAGAGGCTGCAGCAACAGAAGTTCTATTGGCAAAGAGAGCAACATCAATGATTATGGAAAAAGATGTAACATCAATGGAGAAAGAAATTCTAGAAATAACAGGTCTGGATGGAGTTAATATGCTAAAAGAAGCCTTCTTAGCTGAAACCTATACAATCAATCTTACACACCATGATGATGGCCTACATGCTGATTTATCTAAAAATGGTGAAAAGTATACCGAAACTATTGTAGTGAGAGACCAGTCTTCTGGAATGGTGGTTATTATTTATCAGTCGATAAGCATTTTAGTAGAATTCTGTTTTTGTTGAGTGCAAATGGTATACGAGCAAATTTGAATGAAATCGCAGCAATGCGCAGTGTTGAGAGGGTTTTGCAGTCGACAGTCCGATCTAGTGCAATGCAACAGGCAATCGATGTATTTGCAAATGCTTGGAATCAAGCAGGTGCCAATACATTGACGCGGGCAATGGCCTTATACGACTTGCTACGTAACACCTACGTATGTGGTGCACTTTGGACAATTTTTATGTCTGTTATTTCGGAAATGAACATAGTTGATCACATCCGTGCCATAGTCCGAGTTGCATTGATGCTTGTTGCTGCCTTCGCAACAGGAGGATATGCATTGATAGCACGAATAATTGTCGCCATTGAGAGCAGCGTACCCTCTTTGTTTCGGAAAGTTTTAAACCTTGGAACACTTAGTGACAGAGAAAAGAAGATAATTAATGCCTTGCTTAGATCATTATGCCTCCCTGAAATATAGTCTGCTGTGGAAAGTTTTTAACTTTGGACAACTTAGTGATAGAATTTAAGCTTTCTTTCTTCTTTTTGTGCACAATACAACGTTCGTCTTGAATAAGCTTGTTATTGTTTTCTGAATTGGATTAAATTCCACATTTTACCCATTTTGTTTGTTAATTTTGTAGTTAGTCATTTCGTACACCGTTTTACAAATGTTATTTAAAATTTAAATAATACTTTCATGCCTCTCCTATTAGTTTTAAGGAAAATAAATTGCAATTATCGTGTGAAAGGATCTTATAATTATAAAGTGGTTTTTTTTAAAAAGCGATCCGATATTTTTTATCACATTATGTTATTATAACCTGTAATGAGCACGAATTGTAACATTTATTTGTTTACCTTATGTAAAAGTTCGTGCCGTTTGTCTATTTAATAGGTACGCATGGAACAATTTAACATGCTTTATTTTCATGGTATCAAAGTACATTGTTTGATGAAAAATTTCCGTAGCAACAAGTCTTTTGTTCAAGCTTTCAACTTTAGTAATGGAACCAAAATGCGAAGTGGTACCAAAACAATCGTAAATCACTATGAAAACAATATTCATCCACAACAGAAAAAAGGCACAACTAAAACAGAGGATGAAGTTGTTGCTTCAGCCTGGTACTTGAAATTCTTCATTTTTCAACTGCAGTCAGTATCAACTTCTAGTTTTTCAAATGCTAGTGATTATATTTGTTAGCAAGTACAGGTTTCTCCTTGGATTATGGTGTTTAAATGATATATTCCTAGAAATTTTGTCTGTAGCCAGACACTGAAATGTGCATGAGATTATATTGCACCCACTGACTTTAAATTTTATATGTAGGACATATGTATTGGAATGCATCCCAGCATAGTATCCAAACCTTAAATAGAGCCTGTAGTGATACTTGAAGCACATTGACTGTGTAATAACCGATAATTATATTGCATCAACTACACCCATTAATACATTACTAGCAAACAATCTTTAAGACCTACAAAAAAATACGATAGAGCTGATTATGCAGCAAATTTCAAAGTCATACCTAACAGAAAACTCAAATAAAAAATCAGTTAAAAATATAAAACTAACAAAAAAGCGGCAGAAACCTCTCTGAGAGCTAAGGACAAAATGAGTGATATCAGGTGTTTCGGCAAAAGATATCGCATATACGTTTTACATAGTCTAGTTTATAGTTTTCCCAAATCTATTCCTACCAGCTGTTCTAAGTGACAGGTTGTAATAAGAATATTGGTAGCTTAGCGTCTTCAAATTTCAATTAGATTTAACTGATAACTGAATTTAGCTTTGTTCTGGGAAATACATAACGAATTAAACCATGAACAAAGAAAACAAAAAGATCAAAAACATAAAACTACCAAAAACTCAGCACGAACCACACTAAGTGCTATGGAAAACAGGAGCGATATCATGATACTTGCTAGCTCGCTAGGGTAGATTTAATGCTAATATTGTTGAGACACTGTAGTTCAAATTACTCTGCACTCTGTCTAGCGATTTGGACTTCTCGGTCGAATCCGCTATGCATAAATATAGCTTCATTACCCGACTTGAATCTAGAGATAAATATAGTACATGTGTACAAGCATAGATATTAGTATCCAAAAATGTATTAAATTGACAATAATCTAACTCTCATCATTTTTGTAAACCGTACACATGTATAATTCAAATATTTTTAAACAAAAACGCTAAATTTTCCCACCCGAAAAATATAAATTTCACCGTAGATAAAATATATGACGATAAAGTAACAGGAAGTCAGGGATTGTGACAATAATATATCGAGCGTTATAAATACAGTGTTTTAACCAAATATTTATATCTGACGTTTTCGCTGAGTAGTATTTCCTATTCCTTGATTTGACTTTTACCTAGACAAGACAATGAGTAACTCGACGGGTGTCTATTTAGAGGCAGGCACTGCTTACTCGTCCGTAGCACTTGAGTGCACCCATGGTTTTTATTGGATTCGGGTTACTCTCTTTCTTTGTTTTATGTTTTTGATTTTTGTGTTTGTCTATATCCGGATGTGTAACTGTCCCTTGGTTTTTTGCTCTTGTTGTTCGGTCGGTTTTCTGTGCTACTTTCTTATAAGTATAAGTATTAATAAAGTTGAAATTGACCTCAGGTACACGGTAAACAGTAACGATACAGTGGTCCAAGACCTGCCGTGCCGAGAAAGGGCCCAAGCTCTTGATTCAAAGTTGTACAGCTGTAGCAATATTATAAGAGTTCGTAAGGCCAGGAGGAAATACACTTTTTCTCCTATGAATACTTTCTAAATCTTGTATTTATGACATAAAAGTTAAATAAAAGGAAAGGTCCCGTTATAACACAGTTAACACGTCTAGAGTTTATACGATGATTATATATATTTTAGTAACTAGGTTTTCGGACTGATATTTTTCTGTATGTTGAGAAAACTACAATACTACCATTTCAGACAATTCGAAAACCTGCATCATAGCTTCCCAGTTAGTGATTGATTGATTGATAAATGGTGTTTAACGCCCGAGCAGCAATATTCCAGCTATTTTCAGGCGATCCCAGTTAGTGACATAAATGACTACAGTGAAGTACAGTAAAATCGACGACCACGTCTACCCATTAATACACATCGATATACACCGTTTACAGCCAATCAAAACTATTAATACACATACTACAGTGACCTAGATAACATCAATCAGTACCAACCATTAACTGCATAAGAAATAACTCATGGCGACACATATTTTCTGGGGGACTGGTGGCCGAGTTGTTACGGTATTTCGTCTACTATTGATCACGTGGTCTGTCAACACGGAGATAGCAGGTTCGAGGCTCAATGCGGGTGTCGTATTAATATCGAGCTACCTATGAAAATTAGCTACGGTAGTAAAATGTGGTAAAGGCTAAATCTCACCGGTTACAGTGAGTAATGAATATTCATTAGTTACGAACAATAATAAATAAAGACCGGAGAGGATCTGATAAAATTCCGACATTTTCTACTGGTGATGTACTCACCAATTGATGAGTACATCATGGTATCTGGAACCATATCACCATGGTTACATAAGACTGGTACATATATTTTGCAGAAACTTTCTTTTGATACCGGAACTTAGAAACCAGAATAAAAGCGCCAACTATGGCTGCATTGCCATATGTAAAATGTTATCAGAAGGTCCAAAAAAGTATTGATGTACATGAAAATAATACTACAACAACATATATAAAACAAAGATCAGATAACAAATATTTATTTAGTGGTAAAGCATTTCCTAGAGGCAAAAATTCATCAATTCATCAAACATATCTTACATTACACTGACCTATACTGTCCCTGTATATTTTCCTACAGCTGGAACAGCTTCAGATGAAAGTTTCTTCATAATATCGATGTAGAGCTGTAAGCATATGACCAATCTTAGGGGATCGCTCTTCGGCAATCCTAATTTGTTATTAAAAATTGCACATTTTTTGTCGAAACAATTCTAATATTCAGTTCATTCTTTCCTTTAGAACATGTTTACCCCGTTTAAAAAACGCTACATCCGTTCACCGTAATAGTTCACCATACATTACCTTACTTGAAAACTTAAAGGGTAAATCCAGTGCTCGTGGAACGTCTGTACACTTACTGATTATAGGAAATATGAGAATTTGCAATGAATAAAGACACTTTTGATAATTCTAGATGTCAGAGGTCGATATATTTCAAAATAGTATAATAAGTAGAGGTACCTATACGTTAAATTACAATAGTGGCTGGGTACATTTGTTTTTTGTTTGAATATTGTTCAACGCCAATTTAAACAATTTTTTCAGCATTATCATTGCGTCCAGTTGTTATTGGGGAGAAAACCCCATACCTTCCGAAGGAAAACTGGCAATACTTATCAAATTAAGATTCGAGTAGAGCGCACACTGCCCTCAATGTTGAAATACCACGTAATCAATAGTAGATGAACTACATTGACCACTCGGCAACCGAGGGTCCTGGACAAATTTGGGGTAGTGGGGCATGCCTCTCTACTCCCCTGACCGAGTCGGCTCCTGCTATATTAACTCGTGTTAACCAATTGCTTACTATCAAATATCTCAATTTCCACAGTATCAACTGTTAACACGACCTTAATTGTGGAGATATTTATTTGTTGTTTTTTAACTAAAGACAAAACTGTACTTCATAGACATGACAAAACACATATTTTATTAATAAATCCACAGTAATTCATTTCATCAGATCAAACTTTTAATGGAAAAAGGTCTTTTGGAGTAAAAGTTGGCCTGACGGAACATCAATTGATTATGATGGCATCCCATTTTTCATAGTAGGACATGAAATATTTGAATGTCACAATGGTGCACAGCATAAGAAAAAAGTTGATCAAAATAAGCCACAGGAGTCCAGTTGTCAGGTATTTTACCAGTAATTATTTACATGTATTGTACATAAGTTCTGCAAAGGCCGCTCTAATATGATTTGTAGCTCTAGGCTTAGCGCGCATCATTTTTTAAAAAATAAATTTTGGATGTTTAACAAAAAAACATACAGTTTTTTTCCTGATGACGATTGTGCACCCACTAATTGAAATGTTTTTGAGACAAAAATATATATATATAAATAAAAGAAAACAAAATTAAGGTTTTCAATGCATGCCTTTTATATTTTCCGCTAATTACTTTTAATGTCTCATTTGCTTTTATTTACAGTACTGTAACTGTTTGTATAGAGAAATGTTTCAGCATTCAACAAATGGTAAGACGTTTCTATTAATGCGAAAATGGGATATGGTCACTGCATTTTTGTAAATTCAGTAATTTCAAATATAAACGAAATTTGCTGACGACCTTTTAATTAAGAAATATTATTCCTATCCTTGGTATTGGATTATATCGTATTTAAATCGTTCCTTTTACAAAATATTGGACTGTTTTTAAATTAACGGCCGAACGGAATCACATTTTTCTTTATATTATTAGATCAAAGACCACGTTTACGGCACAAAGAGAAGAAGACATTTGCAGGACACGAAGAAAATGGGATGTCCTGCTGCTATTAAAGTAACAGTAATCATCAAACTACCACAATATAGGGTAAAGTTACATATACTACTTAAAAATGTTAGTCCGTCCTAATAGTCACAATATTAAGAATTGGAATACCATTCATAAAGATGCTTACAAGTAATACTTAGAGTTCTAATTGTATGTTAATATTATATCTGAAATTTTGGGGACAAATTAATTTACCTGCAATAAATGTTCTGGTTAGTAAAGAAAACTAGTATATGTATTGTTAACATTGCGTCAGTCAGTTCAACAGTCAACAATACTCTGTGTATAGGGAGCCTCGGTGTCCGAGAGATAAAGGTAGTTGTCTACTATTGATCACATGGTCTGTCACACTGAGACACTGAGATTGCGGGGTCGAGTCTCACTGGGGGCAGTGCGCGCTCGACTCCAAGCTTAACTCACAAGGATTGCCAGTTTTCCTACCAAAAGTCTGGGGTTTTCTCCGGGTACTCCGGCTTCCTCCCTCAATGAAAATTGGACGCTATGATATAGCTGAAAAATTTCTGAAAATTGGCGTTAAACAGCATTACAACAAACAAACAATCTATGTATAGGTTGATGGACTGGTGTCAGAGTTTGCCAAACGGCAGATTACTCAAAGAATAAAAGCAGATGTTGCAATTGGTTCAGTGGAAAAAGAAGCAAGATTTTACATCAATTTGACGGGAGAGGTATTTTTTTAAATGTAAATTTAATTTTCAAACATCATGTGACTAACTTGTCAATAGGATGGGGCAAAAAATGTTATGTACATCTTTAAAACTTCAACTTACATCTCACCGGTTACAATGAGGTGTGATTATTAGCCGTTTATATGTTCATCGTTAACACTTCAATTATCATCTCACGGGTTACAACGAGGTGTGGTTATTAGCCGTTTATATTTTCATCATAAACATTTCAACTTACATCTCACCGGTTACAATGAGGTGTGATTATAAGGCTATTTTATATACATCTTTAACACCTGAACTAACATCTCACCTGTTACAATGAGGTGTGAATATTATGCTATTATATGTTCATCTTTAACACCTCAACTTACATCTCACCGGTTACAATGAGGTGTGATTATTAGCCATTTATATGTTCATCTTTAACACTTCAATTTACATCTCACGGGTTACAACGAGGTGTGGTTATTAGCCGCTTATATTTTTTATCATAAACACTTCAACTTACATCTCAACGCTTACAATGAGGTGTGATTATTAGCCGTTTATATGTTCATCTTTATCACTTCAACTTACATCTCACCGGTGACAATGAGGTGTGATAATCAGTCGATTATATGTTCATCTTTAACACCTCAACTTACATCTCACCGGTTACAATGAGGTGTGATAATCAGTCGATTATATGTACATCTTTAACACCTCAACTTACATCTCACCGGTTTCAATGAGGTGTGGTAATCAGTCGATTATATGTTCATCTTTAACACCTCAACTTACATCTCACCGCTTACAATGAGGTGTGATTATAAGCCGTTTATATGTTCATCGTTAACACCTCAACTTACATCTCACCACTTACCATGAGGTGTGATTATTAGCCGTTTATATGTTCATCTTTAGACCTCAACTTACATCTCACCGGTTACAATGAGGTGTGATAATCAGTCGATTATATGTTCATCTTTAACACCTCAACTTACATCTCACCGGTTACAATGAGGTGTGATAATCAGTCGATTATATGTTCATCTTTAACACTTACATCTCACCGGTTACAATGAGTTGTGATTATTAGCCGTTTATATGTTCATCGTTAACACCTCAACTTACATCTCACCGGTTACAATGAGGTGTGACTATCAGTCGATTATATGTTCATCTTTAGCACTTCAACTTACATCTCACCCGTTACAATGAGGTGTGATTATTAGCCGTTTATATGTTCATCGTTAACACCTCAAATTACATCTCACAGGTTACAATGAGGTGTGATTATAAGCCGTTTATATGTTCATCTTTAACACTTCAACTTACATCTCACCGGTGACAATGAGGTGCCATATACAGCCAATTATACAGTCATTATAACACCTAAACTTGCATCTCACTGGTTACAATGAGGTGTGATTATCAGTCGATTATATGTTCATCTTTATCACTTCAACTTACATCTCACCGGTTACAATGAGGAGTGATAATTAGTCGATTATATGTTCATCTTTACCACCTCAACTTACATCTCACCGGTTACATTGAGGTGTGATTATCAGTCGATTATATGTTCATCTTTAGCACCTCAACTTACATCTCACCGGTTACAATGAGGTGTGATTATCAGTCGATTATATGTTCATCTTTAGACCTCAACTTACATCTCACCGGTTACAATGAGGTGTTATTATCAGTCGATTATATGTTCATCTTTAATACCTTAACTTGCATCTAACCGGTGACAATGAGGTGTGATTATCAGTCGATTATATGTTCATCTTTAGACCTCAACTTACATCTCACCGGTTACAATGAGGTGTGATTATTAGCCGTTTATATGTACATCTTTAACACCTCAACTTACATCTCACCGGTTACAATGAGAAGTGATAATCAGTTGATTATATGTTCATCTTTAGACCTCAACTTACATCTCACCGGTTACAATGAGGTGTGATTATCAGTCGATTATATGTTCATCTTTAGACCTCAACTTACATCTCACCGGTTACAATGAGGTGTTATTATCAGTCGATTATATGTTCATCTTTAATACCTCAACTTGCATCTAACCGGTGACAATGAGGTGTGATTATCAGTCGATTATATGTTCATCTTTAGACCTCAACTTACATATCACCGGTTACAATGAGGTGTTATTATCAGTCGATTATATGTTCATCTTTAATACGTCAACTTGCATCTAACCGGTGACAATGAGGTGTGATATTCAACCTATTAAAAGTTGAAATTAATTATTGCAGTTTGCTGGATATTGCCAACTACTTGCAAACAAGATTAGAAAGAAAATTACGGAACTAGCCATGCTCGGTATAAGAAAAGTGTCCGATGTTAAAGTATTCCTGGATAACTATGTATCTAAGGAAATGTTTCCTGGAATAGCAGTTTCCAGAAAGAATAGGCGTTACTTCCCCATTACTTAGGATATAAGAATTACATCTATAATACGTTGCAGAAATCAAGGTTTGTAACACTTAAAAAAACCAAAATAACAAAATATGTTATAGAAATAAATGGGTCCTTACGTACAATATTTTCACATATTTAGACCAAACTATATCAAGATTGTCTTCTACTAGTTATGTCTTTGGTGACAATTAAAAGACTGTTCTAAAATGTTGCACAACAACTGATACAGTCAGAAATATAAGTTTGCAAAACATTATGAGAGAAAGAGTATTGTAAGCAACGTTTTTTTATATATCCAGACAGATAGTTGTACAAAGTGTTGAAGTCTTTTAGTATGGAAGGAGAAATATTTTGAAAATTTTGTAAAAATAATAACAACATTTTAAATCACATTAAATAACCTTGAAAATACGGATATATTATTATCATCGTTTCAGGTTTTCACTTGGGGATCAGCAAAATCTTCAGTGCATGGTTAATGCATGAAAAACAGAAAGGCCAACAGATTATTTTTATGTTAGAACTGCGTAAGTAACTTCTGCGTCCTGGTAGTTTCAGACATGATATCTCCGTCGTTTTCTATTCCCTTTGTTTAAGTAAAATACACTGTGTCAAACAAACACGAAATATAAACCTAAAATTTAGTATTTTTATTGTGATTTATGTGTGTAACAAGGTGCCCTGAAACTATTGTTACCAACATCCCACAACTGTAGAGGTCACAATAAACTTATCTTTTTTAAGTGTAGAATATGGTAATTTAGTTTTAAAAGATTTATGTAGCTCAGTATTTCCAAATACTTAACTGAAATCGTACACAAACAATACAGCAGAAAATAGAAATTTGAGTTTTGTGTCCATTCAATACAATATTACCGCAAAATCATAATACTGTTTAACATCTTGGTACTAAGAACCCAGTTTCTATAAAAATGTCGCAATAATGAAACCTTTATAACAGTCCGCAGTATACGTGTAAACACCTTTATATTTCAGGGAACAGGTTGAGTGTGAGTAAGAACAGGAATCAGACGAAATTTTCCATCCTTCTGGATTCCTATTTGCTCATCAAACTTCATGGCAAAAGCGTTTGCTCATGTTGTACGGGAAAGAACTATGCTTGCTGGATGCCACATACAACACCAGCAAGTATGATCTGCCTCTTTTTTTCCTTTGCGTACAGACCAATGTTGGCTATTCCATTTGTGGTACATTTATTGCTTCAAATGAATCTAAAAATTGCATTGCTGAAGCTCTTACCATCTTTGAAATTTGGAATATAGAATGGATGCCATCAAATTTTCTGACTGATTTTGATGAAAGAGAAATCGCTGCAATTGAGGAAGTTTTTCCAGGTAACATAGATTCTATATGTATTCAGAATGGAAAACAAATCAATTCCTTTCTGAATATTTAGTATTTTAATCTTTGTTTCAATTAGAGCTTTTACGTTACAGACGGATCATTGTGAATTTGTATAGTACAGTGTACATAAATACTGATGGATAGATGGAAGGAGGGACGTATGTGATAATCAAGTTACGTCATTTTGTCCGAAACCATTAAATCTGTTAATGGGAAATGTGAATTTTAATACAAAAAACGGAATTCCAAAATGTGTATAGCTAACTGTAGTTTTCATAATAGCTAATAATTATATGATTGTTATGATTTTTTTCCAGGATGTTCCACGTACCTTTGTACCTTCCATAGAGAACAGGCATGGGATAGATGGTTAAAGGAACTCAAGAATGGGTTGACAAACAACAAAGATGAAGTTTTAAAAATGTATGTTTGCAACATGTAAATCTTTTTCTTTACACGAACATATAAGATGATTAACTTTATTTTTCAGTTGATCAGAAATGTATAGCCAGTTTTTGTAACTAAATTAGTGCATTGTCTAAATAACAGGGGGAGAGATTTTTATATCTTGAAACTTTGTTTGCTCAAATGGAATAATCACTCAGTGTAATTATGTACATATTTTATTTTTTGTTCTGGTTCTGTGTGTCCCTCAGAAATATTCTTTTTGCCTTTGACAGAATGAATTGTACTGTTCTCCATGCTTATTATTTAATTATTTTACTACGTACCACCTTTTCATTTTGTTCTTGTTTTGCCCATTTTCTGGCTTTTAAAGTTGTAATTGCAGTTGATTGATCTTACAATTATCTGATGTTTTTATTTTAGGTTACGAAAGATAGCAAATTCTTCTACTCAGGATGACTATGACAATCATCTTGATGAGCTGAAAACCAGCAATGTATATCAAAGTAATCCAAAATTGAAGTCTTGGCTGGAAAGAAAATGGTTTCCTGAATACCAAGTTAGTTCTGTAATTGTGTTATTACAAGTATTTTACATGTGATAGAAGATGAGACAGTACACAATTGTCTGTAAAGCATAGAGTTTAACATGTTACTCGTGAATAATGCATATAACGTAACATCTTGAGCTAGGCAGTAAATATTGAATGCGTTCGTGATAGGACTGTGTGTAAAAGCTATATTGCATTTAGTTGATATTTAGCTAACAAACGGCTCCAAGGAACATATTTTTGAATGAGATCACTGCCCTTTTCAGGAAAAGTACATGGAATAATTATTTATATTAGATTTCAATACAAATTTTCGGTGCAGTATTATAATATAATTTAGTTATCGCCCACCATTTATGTAGTCAAGAATTTTGTTTTCAGAGATGGGTATTTGCATTCAGAAAACATCTTGTAAATGTGAGACTTAATACCACCAATGGATTGGAACGTAAACATCGAGATTTCAAAGCAAATTACCTGAAACATTGTCACTATATATTGGAACTGATCATACCACCTGCATTGGGAGTCAAACAATAGTAATGATTATCTTTAGACAATATAATAAGTTTTCAGAAAGTGTAGGTAGAATGTTTTATATTGAAAGGTTAAATAAGAAGCAGGCAATTTTATTTTAGAAATAAGAAAAACGGGTGCATTTAAGGATCCAGTTGCACAAGTGCAAGAGTACGATAATATGGGTAAGTTAATTGTGATTGGTAGTAATGATTTTAATGCTGAGTATATATTAGAAGATTTTTAAATTGGACATTCGATAAACAATACGAATCATTCACATATAAATGTTAGTAAAATGCACAAACGTGGTCCCTATGCATTGCAACAAAAGTACTTTGCAAACAGACCAAACGTTCCAGACTGAATAACAGCGTTTATTTTTTCGTCCAGTACATTATTAGCGTCTTATCATTTATAAGGAAACCTATATCATATTATTGTTGTATATAATATGTTTTGTTATACAATGAAATAAAACCAATTTATTATATAGATAGAGATGAAATATCGAATTTTCCGAGTGACAGAAATCACGGTAAATCACATGTGAAAATTATCGTTTATTTTCACTCTCGGGTTTTTTCCCGCCAAAACGTCACAATGGTTTTGTACTATACAAATATTCATCCGCCGTTCATAAAATTTAGAATTAGGCATTAAAATTTTACGAAAACAATTTTGATCTATATAATAAATAGGATAATCAATTGGGCATCGTGAATATCCAAAATATGATCACTCGTGCCGCATAAACCATCAGATTAAACTCGTGCTCGGAACAAGTTCCGCGCACTCGTTTAATCAGATGCGTTATGCGGCACTCGTGATCATATTTTGGATATTCACTCCGCCCAATTAATTATCCTATAAGTATGTTTACAATTCCGATAGATTTTGCCTAAGTAGAATACAATTCACGGTAGGTATCTTGTTATAAAACATGTTTATTGTTTAAAGGTAGTATACCTGCGTAATTATTTTTTTCAGGTAGTGAATGCATATATATCTTTAAAATGTAGAAATTGCAAGGTATGTTAAAGAATTTCTAAGGTTAAACTCATTTTTACAACTTTAAACGACGTTACAAATTCAACAGTTCCATAAAACCCCATTACATCAGTTTCTTTACTGCCCGAGTAATAGTTAACATTTTTTGTGTTACTGGTGAACTAAGACTGTAATTTAGTTTTTGTTCTCCCTAAAAAATCATCTAACCTGCATATATTGTGGAATAAATGTTCTATTATTTATGGTTCATGTACTTGGTTTTCATCTGTATGAATTGGATTCAATGTTACATATTTATGTGTCATAGTGCTAATTAGAATATCAATATCTTTGTCATTGCAAGGGAAACGTGTGCGGTTCATACCGTGTGAAATTATGTCATCTATTTTCAGTGATGTGATTAATTTAGAGGATCCCTTCCCAGTTCACAGTTTTCTCAGTGATGGAAGTCTTAACTGTTGTGATGTGTGATTTAGTTCAGATTTACAAAAGATAAGACATGTTTAGGTCATTGGTGGAAGACATCTTATAGAGATCTCTGAACCATATAATACCAAAAATAAAGGCAATAAAACTACAATTGTGAACACTAGTTACATATTACTGAGTATATTAACATTAACAACAAATTCACAAACACATGGTCATTATTAAACCTCAACAAACACTCAAAACAAATGCATGACTTAAACAATATGACAAGGCTTGTCATTTTTCATTCATAAGGTCAGGGTTTTTAAAATGATACGTCCGCTTCTTCCTCCAATGACATGAAATTTTGAAAGTGGCGTAAAACATAATCGAAACAAACAAACAAATAGAGGAACAAATTCATTGTAGTGATTGAAAAATCACTCTTAGATAAGATAGTAGACTAGAGAATTACGCTGAAATACTTAATATGCTTCATACTGATGCAGCTGGAATAGTTATACAAATTAA
This sequence comes from Limnoperna fortunei, assembly GCA_944474755.1. Classification (NCBI taxonomy): domain Eukaryota; kingdom Metazoa; phylum Mollusca; class Bivalvia; order Mytilida; family Modiolidae; genus Limnoperna; species Limnoperna fortunei. Next base: position 82,445,785 of record OX104115.1, read on the forward strand.
GAGTTAAATTTGTCTAATTTAATGTGGACTTTCTTCTTTTGAGATAAAGATTTATATTCGACTTCAAAATGTTCGCGTTGTCTTTAGTCTCAAGACAGAATGTAGGTGTATTTGTTTTAATTTGCTGCAAAGACAACGCATATAAAGATCTGAAAATAAAAGTTTATATAAGAGTTTTTTCCTTCAGGTTAACATTGATGAGTATGATATCCTTATTGGTGGACTTAATGAAAATGGAGTTCATTGGACCTTAATGGTATAAATAAAAACAATCTTTTATAATTAAAAATAGTTATTTTTGTTACGCACGTCTATATGGTTTCTTAGTTCCCTTCCATTTTATATGATCACAAGAATACGTAATATAGCATTTTCGCATACAATTAAAACAGTATTGTCGTCTCAAAAGACCTGTGCGGCTTAACATATTGACAAACCTGTATTGCGGAAATATATGGTTGTTAATGTAATACAAACTTTTATAGTAACAATAAATTCACAATGGTTTCAACTTAATGACTAATACAAAGCTACAAATGAACGAACAATATAGCAAAACCGACGTATTCCACCCAGACACCAACATTAGCAAACAATACGCAGCTGTAAATATCCGTAAATATGAATATAAACTACATTTTACAATGATATCTCTATGATAGTGCTGTAATATTGCTAAAAGTTACATAAAACCCGATTCAAACAAACACAACATAATTATTTTTTTCATTTGCTGTTCGTTTTAGGTTATTTTTCCAGAAACACGTCAGTTGTTGTACCTGAATTCATTAGGCGAACCGATAAGAAAACGACAAAAATATTTGCAGTGTTGGATGTACGTATGTTTTGAAAACTAATAGAAGTATACATTATGTTTCCAACGAACACGAGTCGGAAGATGTAGAAAATATTACTAAATCCTTTTGTATTAGTTTTTATAAAATTATGTATAAGGTAAAGCTAATTTTAATATGAAATAAATGCCATTAAAAATTATATGGAATTCTCATTCTAAAGATCAGATATCAAAAATACTAACAACAATATGCCTGTGTTTTGCTATAATTGAAAATATTTATTAAATTTTTCAATTTCTGACAGTTTGTTTCTTGCTGAAAGATACAAGCGAGGAATTGGTAATAGTCTTGTTGACAACTGGAGCGTGCAAATTAAAAGACACGGGAAACAGTATGACTCCAATTCTTGTGGTGTCTTCATCTTAAAGGTATTTAGTATATTAAAAAATAAATACATTTGAAAATTAAACGGGGCATTTTATATGTAATGTCCTTCTGTATTCTCGTGAATTCTTGTGGTATGCAGAAAGATAGTAGTCAAATCGTGGATACCTTGTTGATAAAAAAAATCTCGTTTGAATTTTGAAGACAACATACATCAAGTATGTTTTTAGAATTATGAACTCCATAACAATAGGAAATTGTAACTGGGTAGAAATTCGTCTATACAGAGACTGCCCAAAAATTTCTGCGTGAACTATCAAAGCCAAATATCATTTATGTGTAGAAATTTCCTTCCAAAAAGATCCATGTGACTTCAGTAGCAAATCAGATTCCAGTTACATCAAGTGCCTAATCTTATGCTAGTGACCTCAGGTGAGGAATCAGTAATATTTAGTGACAATATAAATAGTTCTGTTAGTCCAAAGGCATTATGTTGTCAGTGTTGGACGAAAATAACTCTGGTCAAGTATATATTAGCATGACCAAATCTGAGGTCTTAACCTAGCATATTAACAAAACAAAAGCACATGTTTATAATAATATTTTCAAAATTAAAGGAATCAAACAAATTAATTATAGAACATTGTTATTTCACAAAATCATATTGAAATAAATCAACCAATTAAAAAATTCTTGAAGAAATATCTCAAAATTTCTGCATACTAGTAATTTAAATTTTGGTAAAGGAATATGAGTATTCCTATTTATTAGAATTGCTTTGTTGTTTTTTTTAGTTTGCAGAGTTAATTTTAAATGATGAAGAGGATTTATTTTTTGACTCTTCAGCAAGAGGGATCAGAGCCATGAGACATGTTTTTGGGAAATGCATTACTGAATGCAGTAGTAAGTTCATAAAGACTAAATGTACTATATATTTTATTTATATGTATCTCCAATAGGCTATAAATACCAGAAAACTAAAGTAGTTATGTCTACCTCTTGACTCAAGAGATATTGAATGTTATTTCATTTTTGTTTAGCCTGATAAATGTTATAAATTTGTTTACTATATAATTACTAGAAAATGTTATTTTACTGTATAATTTAAGATAATAGTTCTTATTAATTAATAAACAGTTATTTTGATCGGTATGTACATAAGTTCTATGTTTATAATATAGTTCATATTTATACATATTCAGATTTTAAAATTACACCTGCAAATATTTTTGAGTTGAATCCATCTCACGTGAAAACGCTCAAAATACAAAGTAAGTTGAATTGCTGCATTAATGCTTCATTAGTTGTTAGAAGGCATTTTGAAATAGCAAACATGCATGTTGAAGTGCTTCATATAAAATTTAATAAACGTTTTGAACATGCGATTTTAGGTAATATGGAGGAAATTCCAACAACACAAGAACTTAAAGAACATGAAGTTGAAAAAAATACGGATAAAACTTTACATTCACATGATGAATTAGATAAAACTTTAGATTCAGATGATGAATTAGATCAAACTTTAGATTCAGACGATGAATTAGATAAAACTTTAGATTCAGATAATGAATTAGATGGAGATCCAAGGACATTTTTGTTGACTGTACAAATATGTAATAGAAATGTTAGTATTTTTAATCGGGTATACTTGTAATAATATGCAATACAAATACTGATTTTATTAACATAGTACACATATTTAATGATGATGCCTAATGTTCTAGATCATATAGAATAAATATTAGTTACCCTGCGATGTTCAACTGCATTTTATTATATTGCATATAGTGAAAGAAATTGATACTGTAATACTTTAATCAAGATATGTTAGAGCACGGATATCAATCAGAGCTATGTGTACAAGGGAAGATTAATGAGACAAATGCAATGCTATATACAACCTGTACACAACAGCGCTAAATATCATGATTTTACACGTTTCTGTTTTTTATTTAAATAATATTACATTTGTATTCCATGTAAAAATATTACATTATTTATAAATGTAAAATTATTCTCTTTAGTATGAATGTATGAAAGAAAGTATGTATCCCATAATGGAATGCCAAGAGGTTACCTGGTAAGCATGCTAATACAATGTCTGCTCATTTATATGCACACGCGAATGATTGCTATTAAAAATTGATTTCCCATGTAAACAAGCTACCGCGTGACATAAATGAATTAGATTCATCTCCCTTATACCGTAGGGTGAAAATAGATAGGCGTGAGCTATTAAAATACTTATTTCAATAAACAAACTGTTATTTTTATAAGGTTATTTCCTATCCACAATGCCATGACGGCATAAAGTGGATTCTGTTACTAAATAATGTACTAAACGTTTCTTCTAAAGTCCGTAGATTTGCTCTGAAAACATTTATGAACGAAATGATTATTGGAATTGTGTCTTCGCGTATGTTTTTTGTCTCCCAATTATCGCATAATTACAAAATACAAATTAAACAACTAATTCATTTTTATCAAATAAATATAATAACCCAAATTTTAAATGCTACCTACACCTAAATTTTTACGTAAATGTAGTTTTTAATGGAATAAAACATTTTTCATTTTATACACCTTTCAATGACAGAAACCCCACCCCCACCCCCTTGCGTCCGTATTATGGTATACAAATGTCCATCCGTCGTTTTGCTAATAAGATTCACAGATTTATTTTACAAACTGCACTTTTTTGTTTATTGTAGTAGTGTCATAGTCTGTATACTGGTTGGTAATCTCTGATTTATTGGACTTAGCACTTAAGACGACAAACGATAAAGTCACCACTTCCGGCCAGGGTTATTCTTCATTTCGTTTCAAACTGGTGGAAATTATTAAAATTTGAGAGTTAAATGAATTTAGAAACATAAAGGTAGGTTTTTCATGAAGATATTTCAATTCGGAACAGAAATAATTACAAACACGTGTAGATAGGGGTAAAGAAATATTTTTTTTTAAATTTTTGAAAGTTGGCGGGTATAGACTCTGTTTCTTTCCTTCTCCCAAACTATAAAAAAACCGACCCAGTATCAATCGAAAGCGCAAGTAAATCAATTTTTACGACCCTCTGTGCCTATTACTGACCATATCAAAAGTCAGCGTGTTTAATTGGAGGTTGTTTTGCATGACAAAGAAAAACTGCATACCGCGTATAGTCGAGCCTATGCGCCTTTATAGATCCAAAAATTATATTTAGAAATCAGCAATTATTTCCTCAAAACTTCAGCGTTTTGAAATGCAGCGAGTTTCTTTCATTTTGATATGGCGATTTTCCATAGTTAATTTTGACATATATTAGAACGGGTGTAACTTAGATGCAGTAGATGTTTTGTATATTCGAAACACTTCAGGCTTTGACGCTAGCTGTTGACGAGGAAAAAAGCTCGCGGTTTGTCCGAATATCATTGTACATCAAGAAAACAGACGAACGTTTGTAAACAATATTAAATACCGTTAAAAAACAAAAATGCCTGACTTACAATATAATATTCAATTGGCAAAAGTAAAGGACTAGATGTGACATGTAAACAACAGATTCATAGCATTAAATACGGACGGATTATCGTGGGTAGTTTTTTTCTACTGGATTACTGTATGAGAATAAATTCAAGCAAAAATGCATTAATGGGGGTGTGACTTTTAGTATAATGGGGTTTCATACCCTATTTTCATCAACAAATTAACTCACTAAGGTAATGGAAGCGAGAGGTTTGGCATGCCATAAAACCTGGTTTAACCCACCATTTCTCTTGAAATGCCTGTACCAAGTCATGACCATTTCTGTAGCACCTTGCTGTTTTTGGTTGTTGGTTCCAAGTTTGCCGGTTTCTTGGACTTTCATTTGCAATATCCGGAGCCGAGGTAATATCCGCTCCGTTCCATACTCCGTAATACTAAGCTAAGGATATTACCTCTGCCACACAAGCTTAAGCTTTCCTAATAAACTCCACCCACAATACTACAAGTGAACGTATTTTGGTGAGGTTTTTTGCGTGACAAATGAAAACTGCTTACCGCGTATGACCCAGATTATGTTCCTTTTGTAGACCAAGAAACTGAGGTATTTTTTTAAATCAAAAATTATTTCCTAGAGACATTCAGCGTTTTGAAATGTGGTGGCTTTTTCATTTTAATAGGGCGATTTTCCATATTAAAATTTGACATAAATTAGAACAGAATTGTACGCTAAGAACAATCGATTGTTGTATATTCAAAATTCTTCGGGTAATATCGTTTGCAGGTAAGGCGGGAAACGTCTCGTAATTCGTCCGAATACCATGAAACCTTACGGGAAAAGACGAACTTTTGAATACAATGTAAGATCTCTTAAGAAACAAAAAAAAATTCCGGTACCAAAAGTCAAGGATGATTTGTGACCTGTAAACAATAGAGGCATGGTATAAACCGTGGACAGTGTATCGTAATAAAAAGGGAAAAATATTGAATAATAAAGATGCAAACAATAAATCACTCTGAAGGGATTTGACATGGAGTATATTCGCCCTAAATTATAACAATCCAAGAAAATTCGGTCTTGCACGCTGTACACTTATTTTTAACTATAGTTAAGCGAAATTTAAATTTGAATAGGACATGATATTGGTTGCAAAAATTTAATGATTTCTTTTATTATTCAATTTGTATGTCTAATTGGTAAAATTGTTTCATGCATATGGTATATTTTTACGTTTAAATGCTATAATGTTTTAATATGAAAAGTAATAAGGTAATAACCTTTATCCGTGCATTCAATAAGAATGGCAGACTATATATTTAACATGTGGAATTGGTCGATCAGTTTGTTTTGTTTAATCATATTTTATAGAGGTTAATAAATCAATTAATATGGGCATACCTCAATTCCTTATGTGGCAGAGGTGAATGCTGACTTAGGAAGATATGTGGCCCCTGTTTCGGAAATTGTTTAATTTGTGGATTGTCTTTTTTAAAGTTTCTTTTGTTCGGTATTTTGTTATTACCTTCTTTTATTTCTGATTAACTACAAAGTACATAGTCACAGAAAAAATAGATATATGGCATAAGATTTCAAAACTAATGTGAACACTACACACAAACCAATCGGAGGAGAGACCCTCTATTTTTATGTTCATGAACATATACATTTTTGCAAGAACAATAAAATTTCTAAATACAGTTACCTTAGATATATGGTATACAATATTAATCCCATGATACACGGTAGGCAAAAATAAAGCAATGACATGACCTCGTATATATTTGTTTATTTGAATGGTGTTTAACGCTTGCACTTTCATCAATTTAACATCTATATATATTTCAAGGCATCCAGCTTTTTTATAAGGGAAGGAAGCCGTATTACCCGGAGAAAACCCCGACCTTTGGTAGGAATCCTGGAAGTCCTGGTTAATTAAGATAGGAGTCGAGTACTCTTTGTCCGCAGTGAGACTTGAACCCGCAATTTCAGTTTTGACATTCAAACATCTATAGTATAGGCTCCTCGAAAGCATAGTGTGCGTGACCAAGGCAAGCTATATGGTATAATATGGGTTGCTACATTTGAATTGGCCAATCAGATTTCAGCTTACAAAGCAAATTAAATTACTTACATTTAATGGTAAACACCTAGAATCTGTTACTCAATATAAATATCTTGGTATAACCTTAACTGATAACGGCAAATTAAAATATGCACCTGAAATACTTTCCCAAAAAAACAATGAAAGCTTTCTTTGGCTTAAAAGCTAATATCCCATCTTCAGAAAACGTATCTGTACAGAGTTGGATTAAATTATATTAATCTATGATTTCTCCATGAAATCTGGATAGCTGACCAAAAATTAAACCTAGATAATTTAAACAATTTTCCATTTGAAAAAAAAACCGGAATATGATCATGAACAATATACTAGGAGTTCATAGCAAAGCCTCCAACCTTGCAATTCAAACAGAGCTATAGGACAATTTCCATTTTATGTTTTAAGGTTTAGAAACATGTTTAAATAATATTAAAGACTTAAGGTGATAGAATCATTTAATGAGTATATTTACGCCTTAATAAGATCATTTTTTAGGAAGATAAAATACTAAAAATTGAAAATTCTCCATCTTGGGTGAAATCTGTAGAAGATTTAAAAACATCATTTAATCTGAATACGCTAGAACTTTCTCATTTACAATTCGAGAAAGATATAAAACTTCCTATTCAGATAGACTTATGAATCATTTAAATCACATAAAAATAGGGACTCGGGAAAACTGAGATTCTATTACAATATTATCCAAAATTTTAAACTTCAGCAGTATCTTAAGTTTAATGTTAATAAATATCTAAGATCATATTTGACAAAACTTAGACTAAGTGGACACTGCTGAGCTATTGAAGGAGGTAGATATGACAAAGTCGACGATGAACCTCATTTTTAATTGATTGTGCCTTATATAACAAAATTAGAGATAAGTTTTTAAATTTATTTAATAAATATATAAATGAGACTCTTATGGAGACTATCAATCGTCTCTTTAACCCAAATACAAAACAAGAACTAAAGAATATTTGTTTATATATTTAAAAGAATCTTTTACACTAAGAGATTTACATCTTCCGAAAACATATATGTGTATAATTATTTAAAAATAATTCTCATCATATTGTATAGCAAAATGTCACTTACTGTACATTGTCATACTATACAGAAACATTATTTATTTTCACAATTGATTATTTCATTATAATTATTTATTACATACCCGTATACTTTTATGTCGATAAATGTACTATGTGTTATGTATTGGATTGCGCAATATTGTAAATTTGACTATGCTTTATCCAATAAAATAATTTGAATTTGATATTAACACTTAGGGTTCGCTGCGGATCTAAAAAATATCCGAAGGAAAATTTCCATCCTACATCCAATATAATGATCGCATCTATGATATATATGCCATATTTTAACAAGAAAAGATATGGGTTAAACCCATATCCAGAGATGTTTGATTTGTATGTAATAGGTGTATCCAATTTGGTTTAATAGTTTTTTTTCAATTTATTTTATTTAAAATTTCATCGTATTCTGTAAAGGGTTGCAAATGTAGACGATTGTGAAAGGCAAGAAATAATCATCTTGATTATAATATCGCAACTTGAGAAGAGTACTTTAATGAAAAAAAAAAACAAAATTTGAAAAGACAAATATAATACCAATAAAAATACATTGACCATAATCAAGTGGTTCTTTGAGGGAAAAATGCAAATGTAAGATCGGCAGTTATCGCGTCCTCAAAAAATCAAAGAAAACATACCGATAAGTTACAATTTCTATTGATTTATACTGTAATTAAAATTGTTTCAAAAGATTTGCAATTAAATGTATTTCAAACGTTAAACTAGCATTCATGTGCATAAACATTGCTAAGAACTTTATAAAATTTTAAGAATTTAAAATTAAAAAAATTTTTTAAAACCAATTAGAAGAAGAGTCTTATTTTGCAAAACAATTTATGAGATTATTAACTTCTGTGATGTTGATGACCTTTATTAGAACGTAACTGATTTTTTCTTTTGTATTATTATATATATAAATTGCTTCGTTAAAATAGCTTAACATCAAAATTTTTAAATCGTTACAGCTTTTTTTATTACTGAGAAATTTCTTTTCCCTACTAATTTCTACGACATTTTTCACTGATTCAGACATCAGTTTTTAAAGTACATTCCTGTTTGAAATTCTAATTTTCGTATAAAAATCATAATCTTAATTTGCATTTTAGCGGCTTTTTATGCGAGTCTAATTGGTCTTTCATTTTTACCTTTCTTCAAAGTTCAGTGTGAGGTAATAAATAATCAATTAGCAAATAAACTAGGCATATCTAATATACAATTACATCACAGAAATATCTCTGCCCCCCCCCCCCTCTCTTAAAAAAACCACCCCTACCACACACGAATCGTTCACGAGAGTTTGGGATTGCAATAAACAAAACCCAGGGAAATTAAATTTAATGTTCAAGATTGACTAATTTTCTACCTAAAGGTTCCATTTTCTACCTTATAAACTATGAAATAATCCAGAAAAAAAGATAAGACTTTCTGAATGAGTGTTCACAAGCGCGTTAAACAAAATCTAAAAATGCACTTTTATTATTAAATTATCTAAGTAACTAATAAAAGAAACAGAAAAAATACATTTTATCACGTTAAAATACGAATGCATAAACAAATTACGAAGCTTACAATATAAATCTAGAAATAATCCAAGATATACAATTGAAGCGATGAAATACATTACGTAATATTACATAACAAAATAAAATGCCTTTCGTATCAAACTGAATATCTAATTAATAAAAGAAACGCAAGCATATACATTTTATTATGTCAAGAATAGAATGCATTAATAAAAATACTAGGCTTACCCTATAGATAGTAAAATAATCCAAAAATAAAAATTGAACCGATCTATTTATCCTCCCGAGATAGATACTGGTAACTTTAGCGCGCATTTATATGACATTTTGTACATCTTTACTTGTTCTTATTAGATCGGGACAACAAAATGTATTTTAAAGCTTGCAGGATTTGACAAATACGAAAAACTGTAAATGAAATATTTTCTTTAATATTAAATTAGCCATTTTATCACATACTACATGAACTATATTGTAGAGTATGGTTTTTCACCTAACTACTCAATCGTACCCGAAAACAATTATTTAGAAGAAAGGGGCTGGGGGAAGATACTAAAACGATTAAAAGTTATCTATTGTTAACTTAAGATTTGGGAAAACTATAAATTAATTAGAACCTATACAATGTTTTTTTTTCAGAAAAGGCTGATAAATTATGTGCAGAAATTAATACAAATATTTGTAAATGTTTGTTTTCAATGATAATAATCTCCGTCTTTTCTTCGAATTGCTTTTAACTAGCACCTAAAACAACTTTGTAAGAGAAACAACGTAATTTACGCTTACATAACTATTATAAGTCAGGGTGAGTTTTTCGTTCGCCGACTGTCAATACATCAGCCTAAATAGCTTGTCGGTTAAATTTATTCACAGGAATTTTACTACATATAAAAAGGAGCGAAAAATGAAATATGAACAAAAACAAGAAAAAACATGTCGGAAAAAAGCACTCACTTTGTTTGCGACAATTGTTTCTCTTTTTTCTATGCCATGTCCCCCCTCCCTTTTTTCAAATTTTTGGGGGCTTAATTCATGTTGTTCACTTTTAGTGATTCTACTCTGTATCACTTTGATGTAATAAGTAAGTCAATACTCGAATGTATAGTTTTCAAATGGACTGCTCGGTTTAACATATGAAAATTTTAAGGTACTTTATTCTAATTTCTTAACGTGGCCAATTCCATCTACCAGAAGTTTAAGATTTCACTGAACTCTAGGTACCTCTCTGACGACACATATACATATAGTTCTAGCTAATTATTCAACAGTGATGAAATATGAAGGTGGTCATAGACAATATCTAAAAGAGGGTCAAGATTTTATCTGAATGTTTTCTGCATTAATTACTTTTAGGCCGTTGCACACAGAAACTAATAATGTCAATGTTATTTGTTTACTGCTATAAACATGTAGATAAATTCTTACACATCTAGTAAAGCTACCTCTAGAGGATACTTTGCCTTCATTAATAGATTTAGTTAAGTTACATTTGGTTTAGTGTTCAATACCGGTATATAATCATACTAATAAATGTCCCAGTTAATCTGTCAACCTGCCCTCTTAATTTGAGCAACAATTGATCTAACATTAAAATTGTCACATTAAAGTAATCATCATTTTATTCATATATACTTAGGAACAACTGTTAAGTAGACAATGTACGTGCAGTTTGATTACGAACACACTTTATTGGCAGAAGGGCTTTGATATAAATATGTTCACCTGCAAAGAAGATGTGTATTCTTGCTATATTTTACGACATACATTTTTAGAACTAGATCAAGTTTATTAATGTGAATATTATTATTATTGTTATTATTCTTATAAAGGTTTAATTTTTCCAATATGACGCTTGCTTTCCAAATTCTATCCTCACAAGTCAGAGTTTCTGTGTCAACACCTGTCCATGAAACCCTGACAAACTTAGCTGGGAAATTCCCGGGTTAGAAGATTTCATATGACGTAAATCCTTAAAATGTCTACCAATGAAATTGCTTGAAAGAAGTGTTTGACAGTTGTCATTCTTACTCATTCGTGAGTTGGAAGAACGTAACGCAACTAATAAATAACGCGGTAATAACAAACTATTAACACTACTGTACAAAATACACTGGTTTTCAAATGGTCTATGCAACACATCCGTTTGGTTTATTTACAATCGACATCGGGATATCCCCTAAACAAGTCGTGAATGAAAGCGGGCTTTTGATTGGCTACATCAAGGTACGATGTAGGCAATCAAAATAGTGACTTCTAGCCAGGGAATTGTCAGGGTTTCGTGGACACATGTGGACACAGATGACTTGTGAGGATGTCCAAATTCCTTCTCACTTTTGTTATTTTTGCTCTTTATGTGTCTTATTTTTCCAAAAAGGCAGTGGAAAAAGTAAGAAATATTACATTTTTAAAGTTTCAAGATAAATTGTTATCGAAAAAGATTCTTCAGAGTTGGCCAGTGAGATCGAAGCAGTATTCCAAATTTCCAAAATATTGATACCCAAATATATTGTATTTTTATATCAAACATAGCGAAAATGTCAAACACCAAACGCACTGTACATTTTCTTATACCTAGCCCAGATCAAACTTGTAGCAAATAAATTTATCCAATACAGATCGTAGCCGTCCAATAGTCTGAGCATGTAAGTTAATTTTCAAAGACTATTTATTTGCGTCTTGGATGTGGCCTCGGTGGACGAGTGCGTGGTTAAGGTAGTTCGTCTACTATTGATCACCGGGTCTGTTAACACCCTCTTTACAACTAAAATACCTAAACAACTGAACATTGTTAATATTACAAACATTGCTACATTTTAGTCACAACGGAGTCAAGGTTATGACCCAAGCCGGTCTATGAGCAAAAAAAATGTGTAATTCAATCCCTCATCGCTCCAGTTTTGCTGATACATCGCGTCGAAAATAAGTCCAGAAGCCATGAGAGAACGAATTCTAATTAGATTGGACAAAATCATAAGAAAATCGAGTGATTTCCTTTGTTTAACAATACCAGTGTTTAGTTCGGCTTCCTTAACATCTATAAAGCATAGTTTACGTAGGAAAACCGTACATACGTACGTTCCGAATATACTGAGATAATACATTTTAGTAGGGTGTCTTCCAGATTGTCCCACTTTTGATAATTATAGGTAACGTAAGATAGAAAAAGTGATTAACAATGATGGACGACATGGGAATTAGAAATGTTGGACAATAAGGAAATGCTAAAATGATTTTTTAAGACTGTCACAGCAATGGTTTAATATAGATAGTTTTTTTTCTCGTCTCGTCTCGTATGAGACGGGATGGATGGGAATCAAACCAATCTAGTTAAAATTACATCTTCACTTCGCTCCCCCTTTTGCTATTGTCACGACTCAAGTGAAAATACGATTTTAGTTGGATTGGAATCAAACTGTTTTAAAAGGAAAGTGGCATTGATTTGTGTATGTTTATCATAAAACTTAAACGGAGAAACACGGAAATTGCCGGAAATTTCCGAAGCGTAACATTTTCGCGAACAGGTCTACATCAACTATTTTTGTGAATATGATGGATCTAGGAACTAACAATGCATTCTTGGATACTGACTCTGATTTGTATTGTATGGACACATGATTACTGTCATGACTGTTACAAGACAGATTTTAATTCTTTTCCTTCTTACTGACAATGTTTACATCAACTATCTTACCACGTATTATGCATCTAGAGATGTTTAGTATAGTACATGCTTCAGTTGCTGTATCTGACATATATTTTGCGGTTGCCTGATTTGGCCATCTAAACATTGTGTACTTGTGATGAAGTGATGTAAATAATAACAATACATATTGCCAATTAACATTAAAAAACAGTACATATTTTGTCCACAAAGAAAAATAAAGCTTAGAGACGGCTAGCTTTTTAGGAAACCTAATACATGTTGCATTATATGCCTGACAACTTCATTTCCCCTTCCGGAGATCCGCTGTAGCTCTGGCACTGGGAACCATCACAGTATGGCCCCAGGGAGAACACAGTTTTACCAATATCGGATAAATAATAATAAAAAACATATTTTATGGGCCATTTCAAAGCTCAAGTTTTGCCACTTAGGATAAAAATTCAAAATTAAAGGTATTATGGTCTTTTTTCTTTTTAAGATCATTTTAAGGGCAACATTTAACTGGTTAAGATCGATTTGGATGATAAAAATAATAATCTGGATTGCAAAAGTCCGAGTTAAAACACATGTTTAGATACGTAAATTTTCATGTATTCGAGTTGATATATAACAATCATATGGCAAGATATGGGTAGGGGGTTACTATGACATTGTTGATATTTTGTAACCGCCCTTCAGTATATTTACGGGGGGGGCCTCGGTGGCCGAGTGGTCAAGGTAGTTCGTCTACTATTGATCATGTGATATGCCAACACTGATATTGCGGGTTCGATTCTCACTGCAGGCAGGGTGTACTCGACTCCAATCTTAACTGACAAGTATTGCCAGTTTTCCTACCGCAGGTCGGTTTTCTCCCCAATAAAAACTGGACGCCATGATATAGGTAAAAAAATGGCGTTAAAAATCATCAAACAAACAAACATCAATATATTTACGCGCTTGATTTATACAATAGCAAAGACTTGCTATCTTTTATGTTTGTTAGTTTTTTGTTGTTGTAATGTTGTTTAACGCCACTTGCAGGAATTGTAAAGCTATATCATAGCGTCCAGTTTTTTCTAGGGAGGAAGCCGGAGTTCCCGGTAAAACAACTGACAATAAAAAGGCAAATCCTTGTCAATTATAAGGTTCGACCACACCATGTCATAATACTTTAGGCCAGAACGCGAACCTAAGTGTTGATGTTTGTTTGTTTGTTTGAATGGTGTTTAACGCCATTCTCAGCTCAGCTATTTCATGGCGTCCAGTTTTTATTCGGGATGAAGCCGAAGTAGAGACAAGCCCCGACCTGCGGTAGTAAAGTGATTAAAGGCACAAATAGAATACCATCAATAATCCCTAGTTTTAGAGTTACAGCGCTATCCCTTTGTGGCCATTAGTATTTAATTAACACACACATCTGTAACGAAATATAAGAGTTGGTTACGCCAAAAGGGCAATACATTCTTTATCTATCTTTTCACACAATGTAAAAGTTTTATGAAGGTTTTGAAAAAAGAAGAAAAAGGTTTTGTAATAACACATTTAACACAAGGTTGCGTAATTTATACGATGGTGACTAAACAAAAAATATTTTATATTTTATTATATTTTACTGCACTATTCAGCATTACGTTAAATTCAGTTTATATCTAAATTTATGATGGTAACGTATTTATTGTAATAAAAACTCAATTTTTAGAATTAAAATTTGGTTTTGTAAAATAAATACTTACCATCATAAATTAAAGGTCCCTCCCACCTCCCCTTCATCCCCCTCTGGGAACTGTCTGCTCGGTTCACAGAAAAATGATGGAGATTATGGTTGCACATGCGCCAGGTGGGAATGGGGGTTGTCTCAAAGGGTATTTGTTTGTGTTTCCGGTTCACAAGCTGCGAATAGGGAAAATATCTAAATTTATGATGGTAAGTATTTATTTTACAAAACCAAATTTTAATTCTAAAAATTGAGTTTTTACGACATCTGATCAAACGAGCGGACGATGTTACTTTTGGACTAGCGTTTAGGAGATTTTTTGAAAGTATATAATCATTTTAATTATGGTAAACAAAAAGAGAATGATGTACAATTAAAATGATAACTTTCAAACATCATCGCAAAAGTAAATAGCTTTCAAATTGTTGAATATTTAGCATTAGGTGTTTTTTAATTTTGGAAAGTTTTGTTATGTCGGTTAAAGTTAATAATTCATTTCTGAATGTATGAAATACGTCTATTTCTCCTTCTCTTTGATTTGAGAGATAGTGTGCTTTGTAGATTGAGAACCCTATGATGGTTAATAGCTAATTAATCCCATAATAACATTCATCTGAAATCTTGTATCCAAAAACAAGGTTTTTTAAAGTGCAGATGTGTTCATCTATGTTGAAATATATCAAAATTTCTTTAATTTGGGTCCTAAACTTGTGAACAAAATTACATGTCATAAAGAAATGTTGATAATCATCTACTTGTTTACATAGTATACATTGATTATTAGGTTTTATTTTCAATTGCCACAAGAGGTAGTTACATGGTAGTATAAAGTATAGTAGTTTCCATCTAAATATTTTATAATTATGCAATTCTACAGTATCTACAGTTGGATAATTTTTCTGAAAAAATCTTATTCCATAATGAGAGGCCTAATGGTTTATCTTTGTTACTATGGGTGCCATGTATTTTATCTTTGTTACACATATCGTTAGTTAGGTAACATGTATAGAATATTTTTAGATTTTGTTTTCTGTTTTTTTTACATTTGTTTTAAAAGATGATTCTTCTGACAGTATGTTTTTCCAATGTTTTGGAATTGCTGTACAAATGTTATGAAATTCGCTTATCCAGTTTTGTTTATTTTTTAGTTTATTAAGAATTATTCTTTCTGAAATTTGTCCTTTTTCATCAGTGATATCATTTACATATAGAATATCACTTTTAATCCAGTTATTAAAGAACAAGCATTTATTATTTACTTGAATGTTTTGATTTCCCCAGATTAGTTCTTTTCTTATAGTAAGAAAGTCAGTTGGATTTTTTTATTGACCTCCTTTCACAGAAACCCGTTTTTATTAGGTTTTGATAAAACAGAGGTAGTAGTATTAAATGAATGTTTTTCTAACATCTTTATAGATTTTATGTTCATTTTGAATATTAATACATTTTGGCCAAATTTGTTAAAATAAAAGTTGGGTATTATAGACCTCTTTAACTTTGCTTTCCTGTAGTTTTAGTATCCATTTATTTTTTATTGCTTCTATATATTTATCAATGTCTATCATATTTAATCCCCCATCTAGTATGTCACTACATAATACTGATCGTTTTATTCTATCTTTTTTACCATTCCAAATAAATGTGTAAATAATATTTTTGAATTTTTGCAATATATCATTTGGAATTACCATGTTTGAGACAATGTAGATAAGGTTTGGTATGATAAGAGATTTGATTACTGTTAAATTCCTAATCAAAGTAAGTTTCCTTTTATTCAAATTGTTTAAAATTTGTTCACATTTTTCTAATTGCTTTTCAGTATTGAGATGTTGACATAAATTTGTGACTAATATCCCAATGCTTTTTGGGGTTTATTGTCCAGTTTATATTTTCAAATTTGTCTTTTGTATGTTTAAGGGAACCTAATCCAAATGCTACCGTTTTATTTCGATTGACTATAAGACCTGAAAAACTTCTTAAAATTTCAATAATGTTCATAGCAAGAGTTACATCTTTTAAAGAGTTCAGAAATAAAGTTGTGTCGTCAGCTAATTGACATATTTTTAAAGTGTGAGTCTTTCCATCTAGTTTAATTTCAATACCTTTTAAATTTGTGTTTTCTCTTAATTTCATTGCCATGATCTCTACTGCTTAAACGAATATCATAGAAGAGGCTGGACACCCTTGTCGAATTCCACGTAGGATCGTAAACTGTTTTGAAATCTACCCATTATTTAGTATGCACCCTTTTATGTTAGTATATACAATTTTTATATAATTTACAAAGTGTTTTTAAAGCCAAATTTTTTAATACTTTCTATCATGAAATCCCATTCTAAGGAATCGAACGCTTTTGTAAAATCCAAAAACAAAATTGCACCATCAACATTAAATTTCTCTGAGTGATCAATCACATCTTGAAATTGTCTTATTTTAAATCCAATATATCGATTTTTAACATATATCCTTTTTGGTCAGTATGTATAATTTGGGGAAGTATAGGTTTTAATCTCTGTGCCAGTACATAGGTTAACAATTTAAGATCATAATTTAGTAAGATAATTGGTCTATAATTGTCTAAAGATAATGGGTCCCCTTTTTTTGTATATGAGTGAGATTGCTCCTATTTTTGTGAATTAGTTAATTCCCCTTTTTCCAGGCAAAAGTTAAAGACTGGTACGTTAAGATTTTTTATGTCTTTCCAAAAATTTCGATGAAATTCTACGTTTAACCTATCAATTCCAGGTGCTCTGTTAAGTTTCATTTGGAAAATTGATTCAGTACATTCCTTTTCAGTAATTCCTTTTTCACATAAAAGACTGTCTTCTTCAGGGATTGTTTTAATATTTTCAAATTGATCTATATATTCTTTTATTTGGGTCAGGTTAGGTTTTTTTGTTGAATACAGATTTGAATAATAGTTAACTTCTAAGTCTAATATTTCTTCTTGGTTAAATGTTACGTTTTTGTTTTTGTCATAAAGTTGAGTAATGTTTTTTTTTACTTTGTCTTGTTTTTTCTAATCCGAGAAAAAAGGAGTTGTTTTTTTCTCCTTCTTCAAACCATTTTACTCTTGATCTTATTTGACTCCCTTTAGCCTTTTCATTATATAGTATTTCTAATTGTTTTTTCTATTTTTACCTTTTCTAATTCAAGACTATTTTTATTTTTATTATTGTTTACTTGTATTTTTATATCAATTGTAATGAGTTTAGATTCCAGTTGATTAATTTCATTTTTTTTATTTTTGATTTTGACTTTGAGTTTATTGTGTTATCTCTGAAGTTTGAAGTTATCCCATAGGGTATCAAGATTTTCATATTTATTTTGTTTGATACGAGTTGTATATTTTTCGATGAGTTTACAAATCATATTTTTATAATCTTCATGTTGAAGTATGCTGGTATTAAGTTTCCAATACCCTCTCCCTTTTATGTTTCTATTTTTATTTAATTTCAGTGACACACTGTTGTGGTCGGTATATTAAATTACAATTGGTCTAATGTCACATGATAAGCAATTTTTACATATTTCAGTGCTGACAAGAAAATGGTATATTCTACTTGCTTCTGTTTTTATTTTTTCTAAGCCAGGTATATTGGGTTTTTGTTTGATTGTTTTCACGCCAAATGCCTATTAATTTTAGTGATTTTATCATTGTTTTAGACCATGCACTGGTTTATCAAACTTTTTAATTCTATTTACAACTTGTGCTTTAGTGTCATTACAAGTAAGACAATCATTGAAGTCACCCCCAATTAGAATTTGACCTAAACTGTAGATATTTACAAAGTTTGTGACATTTTTAAAAAAGTAGTTTCTTTTTTTGTATTGTTGGGAGCATATATATTGCAAATGCAATATATGTTGTCATCTATTTCAATGTTTACTAACATGATTCTTCCCTCCGAGTCGTGCATCTTCGCTAGCCAAGGGTTACGATCCGATACTGTTATCTTCACGAAGATAAGAGTATCGGATCGTAACCCTTTGCTAGCGAAGATGAGAGTCGTGGTGATAATCAATGATTGAGTGATTAAGATTAGGTCTTATCCAAATTGCTCTCTAGCATTGCTTACTCCGTTACTTAATAATATTGTGCCTTCAAATTGAGATTTCATTTCATTTTCGATTTGTTCTGTGAAATGGGTTTCTTGTATCAATAATATATCACATTTTTGTTGTTTTGTCCATTCTGTTAATCTATTTCTTTTTGCAGTTTGCTGTAACCCATTTGAGTTAACAGTACACATATGAAAATGTCTCCTAAATATCGTTGTAAGAAAGGTATGTTTATAGTTGTTTAAATTATATTTTAAAACGGTTTATGTTTGTAACGTGAATATATTTAAACACATAACTTATCATGGAGGTGTTTAAGTTAATTATTACTTTATTATATTTATCTTTTAATTTTTTGTTTTTATTTCTTACGTCATGTTTTACATACTTCAAACATCTCAGACATACTGATATTAATAGTAAAATACATGCATATTTAAACAAATAGTAGTGTTTGACAAAAATGTATAAACATATATATAAATAGTACATGTGTTGATAACATATTCATGTGTTTGCATGTCTGTGAACTCAGTTTTTATTTTGATATAAATAATCATGAAAAACATTACAAAATATACATGTATTTTGATGTAATTTGTGTGTTTATAGTTACATGTACGGGACTTTACAATTTTTTTCCAGAGATGTTTTTGATGAAAACATAGCTATTGAACTGAAGGAGTGTTGATATTGTCTTTGTTGACAAGGTAAGTTTGTACTTTTATCTTGCATTATCATAATATGCCAACAATTTAGTCTTTTTGAATGGACTTTGTTGTCCATTATGACTATTTTTTATACAATATAAACATGTTTGCAAATTACAGTTTGTAAGTATATGTGAACAGTTCATGTGATATATGTCTACCGTTAACAACCCATATTTGTTATTAGTTAGAACATCTTTACAAAGCCTCATTGAGTATATGTACATTGAGTGTGGTGACCAACAGGCCATAGTTGGGGTCATCGTAGTGACTTCATATGCATGTTTAGCTGTGACTGCTCTGTTGTTGAGAAAACCCACTAAACATGCATATGTATGCATAAATAAGTGAATTAATATGTACACAAAATGGTGACATGCATATACATATATTAGTGAATAATACATGTAGTAATAATAAACTATAGTACATTTGTACAAAAAATAATGTTCTAGTCAGGATACAGCATGATGTGTTTGTAAAAGGTGTATTCATGTGCTGCAAATATTGGTGAATTAATAGAGTATAATATTTTTTGTCCCAGTGGTGATGTGTTTCTCCATATGGGAAGCTGTAAAAATTTTTAAAAAAATATTTTTTTTATTTTGTAGTTTTAGAATTGTGTGGATCCATGAGAATGCCAAAGGATTATTGATGTTTTGATAAGTGTCAGTTGACTTTGCCAAGGAGCTGAGTTTATGAAAATATCTGGATAGTACTTTTTCCAACATAAGTAATTCGGTTTTGGAATAGAGTGAAAATAACAGATTACATAACTGTATAAAATACAGTGGAAAATGTGTAGCAATTAGTACCATGACAATTTATGATATTGAAAGAGAACTAAATTGTTTTGTTTAATTTTTTTTTTTTAATTTTGAGACGAAAGTACATTATTTTTTCTTGTCAGTTTTTGTACGCTTCACAGATTCTCCCACGGCTTCTTGTAATAATTCCGTTGGAGTGAATGGAGATATCAGTACGTTAGTCTAGGACTTCTGTCGCACTGGGGTTTCAACACTTCGATTTTTGTTTGCAAGAAATTCTTTAACATTTGATTGTTTTACATTTTGATTCTTTTTGGGTTTCTTTTTATGATTCTTTTTAGCCGGCTGCAGTATAGATTGTGATTGTTCAAAATCTTGAGTAAGACTGTCGTCCCGGTCCTACTTAAATACGCCTGCATACGCCTGTCGTAATAGAAGTACGCCTGCAGTAAAAAAGTGTACGCCTGCCACTATTTGTTACTCACCATAATTAACAATTGTTAAATTACCGCTAATCCAATTAATCCAATTAAAATGACAGGTTATGATTTGTGTTCACAAGTGAGACGATTTCAACTTCAAAGGAACTTGATTATACAAGTGCTTTCTTTGTTATTTAACTTATTATAAAATGATTGAAATGTTTGTAGTATAATATTGCTTGCTTCTTCTTCCTCTTTATGGTTTCCAGTATTCCATCTAAGAGATGATTAATTACTGGTGCATACGTGGCCTATTTACAACAAAAAATGATAACTGAAAATTTGTTAATTAAAGATAAGGAAGTGCAATGAACAAGCGTAGGTGATTAAAACTATGTACACGAGATGAAT
The DNA here is from genome assembly GCA_944474755.1 of Limnoperna fortunei. Lineage (NCBI taxonomy): Eukaryota > Metazoa > Mollusca > Bivalvia > Mytilida > Modiolidae > Limnoperna > Limnoperna fortunei. The sequence goes on from OX104115.1 coordinate 82,466,873, forward strand.
ATAACTTAGTGGAGGGTGGAGAGGACAGCTGGCGTTAGCTGTTCTCTGAAGATATCGACAGAAGAGGATTGTATGATTGTAACTGGTAGGAGGTTCCAATGAGTTATTGTATGAGGGAAGAAGGAATATCTGTACGAGTCTTTGGATGTGTGTATATGTCTAAAATGCAGTGAGTGGTTCGTCTAGATCGTGAGTCTGATGGAATGAGAATTGTGCTAGTTGGTATTGCAACAAGTTGATGTGTGATTTTATACATCATAATTAATCGTGTTCGTAGCCTACGTTCAAGTAATTGTGGCCAGTTTAATGAATTTATCATTGAAGATACACTGCTGGTATTGTGGTATCGATTACAAGCATACCTTGCTGCCCTCCTTTGCACCATTTCTATCTTCGAGATAGATTCTGTAGTGTGCGGGTCCCATACTGAGCAGGAGTACTCAAGTTTGGGACGGACTAGAGCTTTGTATGCTTGACTTTTATGTTTTGATTATTTGTTTTGAGGTTTCTTTTGAGAAATCCTAAAGTTTTATTTGCCTTGGAAAGATGTCAGAGATGTGTTGGTCCCATTTGAGATTGGATTGAATAGTGATACCAAGGTACTTTGCGAAGTAACAGATTCTAGAGTGTTATTATGGAGGACATAGTTATGGCGGAGTGGTTGGCGCTTAATTGATACAGACAGAACAGTACATTTATCCGGGTGAAAGGCCATCAACCAATCAGATTCTCATTTGGCAGCTGCATCAAGATCAGCTTATAGTTTTAAACAGTCACTCTGTGTTTTAACTGGCATGTAAATTATACTGTCATCAGCAAATACGCGTAATTTGCTGTTTGAAAGGTAGTCTGGGAGGTCATTAATATAAACAAGAAATAAGACAGGTCCTAGGACTGTACCTTGTGAAACGTCAGATGTAACTGGGACAGTGTTTGATGTTTTTCCTTCCAGGACAACTGTTTGTGTGCGGTTTTCAAGAAAAGCTGAGATCCAGTTTAAAGTGTTTTCAGTGATACCAAAGAAGTTTAATTTGTAAAGTAGATGGCGGTGTGGGACTTTGTCAAAGGCGTTGGCAATGTCCATAATGATGAGATCAGTTTGTGTGTTTGAGTTATTTGAAGAGTGTAGTTCTTGAACAAACGATAAAAGTTGTGTTTCGCATGAGCGAGAGCGTCGAAAGCCATGTTGAAGGTCGTATAGGATGTTGTGTGATTCTAGATGGTTCATAATGTGAGATGTTACAATATGCTCCATTAACTTGCAGCAGATGCAAGTTAAGGACATATCCTACTATTCAATGTCTATATGACATTTTCTTGATATTTCATCTAATCTTTCCTCATGACAACATCTTGAAATAGAGCTAAAAAAATTTGGTGGTCACCGACCTTATTTCGAAGTTATGACGTAATCTTTATTACTGTTTTCAATGTGCCGTTTATAAGTTATTTCACGTATAATTATTACCATGGTTGTCTGTTGGCATCAACACAGTTTGTTTTAAAGCTCAATTGCACATTGAAAAAAGCTATGTAATGATCTATTTTAAAAACCGTAATTTTATATGTCTAATTGTGGAAATAATACGTTCCCGCCATTTTTGTTGGGTACTCGGAATACACAAAATAGCAGATCGCAAATAATTGACATATAATAATAAAACCATATTTGAACAGAAAATAGAGGCTAACATACCCTTCAAATTAAATAAATAAAAAAGTACGGTCACCGAATCCGGGGAAAAAATATTTGTAAAAAATGCGTAAAGTCAAAAAATGGCGGGGAAAAAAGGGCGCGGTTTTTTCCTTCATACAGACAATTATCTTTTCTAACGCAGAATAGAGTAATTAATCTTTAGTTTATGTTAGCTGTTGCAAAGTGATTGATAATTGTTTATATTAAATTGCGTATGTGGATCTTAGATTTGCCTGAATACGGGATAATGTAAACAAATCGACGAGCGGGTCTAGGACAAATTTTTATTTGCAAAAATACAAGTTCTCAGCAGGAAAATTATACGTTGTTTACTGTATGTCAGAATGTTTTTTGTACCTCTTTTTGTGTCTACCTTTTTATTGTGTAAGCCCCTTACTTCTGTGAGTGATTTTTGCCCTTCAAAAAACATATTTTGTTGTATAAATGCTTGCAAAATTTTGGCTATATATAGCGCATCTGCAGATGAGTATTCAGCAGGGTAACGTACATTATGCCCGAAACTTTTTGTAATGTTGTTTTATTGGCAATTTGCTTCTAATATTAGAGGAATTTTAATGTCCGATGATAATGAAAATCGAACATGCTGAAGCTTCATACACAACATTTTACGCTGACGAACAATCGACACATCTGCAACTTCTGTAACAATTAATGCTGCTATTAGTTTTGAGAAAACTTATAAATCAGAGGTCTGGCTTTATAAGCATGGCGATTTTAACCAACTTAATACTGAAATATCTAGATTCGACTGGGAAAATTTTCTTAGCGGAGAAAGGGACATCAATAAAATGACTGAAAACTTTACTAACAAATTCCTGTCCCTAGCAAGAAAATGTATTCCTACAAAAGTTGTAACAATTAGACCAAATGATAAACCTTGGTTTAATACTAAAATAAGAAAAGAAATAAGAATAAGAGATAGGCTGCATAAATTAATGAAGAAAAAGCATACTACAACGGCTATTGAAAAGTTCAAAACGCAAAGAAATAAAGTTAATAACATGATAAAATATGCACGTGAACAGTTCTTTCTAAATGCAAATAATCTTCTTGATGAGAATAAAAAGAACAACCCGAAAACCTACTGGAAACTAGTTAAATTTCTTAGTAATGGATATAAATCAAGTACGATCCCCCCTCTCATTGAAAATGTAAGTGGTAATCTAGTCATGTCCGACAAAGAAAAAAGTAATGTCTTAAATAATTTCTTTTCGTCCATATCTGATATTCAAAATGCCGAAAAGACTGTCCCTGATTTCGAAACTCGTACTGATAAGAAAATTGATATTGACTTTATTACATCTGATGAAATAAAAGACGTATTACAGAGTCTGCCTCTTGGTAAAGCCGTCGGTGAAGACCGTATAAGCCATCATTTACTGAAATTTACGGCCGCGAGTATATGTATACCGTTACAAATAATATTTAATCTCTCACTTTTTCACGCTGAATTCCCTACAAAATGGAAATTGGCCATAGTTATTCCGCTTTTCAAGAAAGGGGAAAAATCCGATCCAACTAATTATCGACAAATAAGTTTATTAAGCTTTCTTGGAAAAGTTTTTGAGAGAGTGATTTACAAATACATATACAACTTTCTACTAGAAAATTCCCTTTTATACAAATACCAATCAGGATTCATGCAAAAACACTCTACTGTTCATCAGCTCATAGAAATATACCATAATATTTGTATAGCATTGGAAAATAGAAAAGTTGTCTGTTCAATTTTTTGTGATATTTCTAAAGCGTTTGATCGTGTTTGGCATAAAGGACTAACCAAAAAAATTAAAGCATATGGAATTTCGGGAAAACTACTAATATGGCTTGAAAATTACCTCAGTAATAGAGAACAGAAAGTATGTATTGGTAATTCTTACTCAGATGTTGGCATTATCAAAAGAGGGGGGGTACCTCAGGGATCAGTATTAGGTCCCCTATTGTTTTTAATATATATAAATGATATTGCTGATACAACTGACAGTTTGGCAAGATTATTTGCCGATGACACATCTTTATTATGTTCCTCTAATAACATTCCTGATACTGAAACTATTCTTAACTCTGACCTTTGTAAAATACAACTTTGGTCTGAAAAATGGCTTGTTAGCTTTAATCACAGTAAAACAGAGTGCGTAGTATTTACAACTCAAGGAATAACCAACAATCTAAATGTTATTTTCAACAATGAAAACGTAAAAATTGTTGAAAATCACAAACATCTTGGTGTCACGTTTTCTTCAAACTGTAAATGGACTATTCATATACAGAACATAATTAATAGCGCATCAGCTAGATTATGTGTGCTAAGAAAATTTAAATTTAGTCTAAGTAGATCAAACCTTGAAAAAAATTATTTTACTTATATTCTCCCCATCTTAGAATATTCTTGTGAGCTTTGGGATGGCTGTTCTGTTCAAGATAAAAATAAACTTGAACAAGTTCATAACGAAGCTGCAAGAATAATAACTGGTCTTCCAAAATTTGCGAGTATTGAATCGTTATATTTTGAAACGGGATGGGAATCGCTTCAATCTAGGAGAGAAAGAAGGAAATTGAATTTGTTTCACCAAATTAAATATAATAACTGTCCTTCATATTTGAGTGATTGTTTATCCCCCTTTTATAGGGAAAACGTCAGGATTTTAAGAACGCAGAATCAATTTCAAGTATACCTAGACAGAGATTACAGCTATATACTAACTCTTTTTTTCCTTCAACTATCCAACGGTGGAATCACCTAAACGAATCTTTAAGAAACACAGAATCAAACCAAATATTCAAAAGACTTTTATTAAAAGAATAAGATCTTGTGAAACCTCCAAATTTTTATCTGGCTGGTAATAGATTACTAAATATATTACATACTAAACTTAGACATAGATCAAGCAACCTCAGTGCAGACCTCTTTCGGGTAAACTTAATTGATTATTCAAGTTGTAACTGCGGTCATATATTTGAGGATTCGATTCATTTTTTTATTGAATGTCCTTTGTACATTGGTCCCCGCACTGAGTTATTTAGAAAACTAAATTTTGTTGATATTATAGACATTGAAATCTTACGTTTTGGTAACGAGACTTTGAACTATGATAACAATTTAAAGCTTTTTCTAGCAGTGCAGCAATTTATCAAACAAACACAACGATTTACTTAATTGATCATAATTTTAACTTTATTGTAGATTCCTTTCTGCTCCTCTCTCTTTCCGCTTTATTTGTATCATCTCTCCTTATATGGTTCAATATGTATGTTAAACATGACCCCATCCCCCCTTTTACTGTTTTTTTTTAATTTTATTGTAATTGTATTTTTGCTATTATATTTGTTCTGAATATTGCATGATATTTATCTTACATGTTAAATGTATTTATGTATGTACTTAATTATGTGCTGACGTATGCATGTATATGTAGCACTCATTGTGTTATATGGAGAGGATAAGATAAGTTGTGATAACTTGTATCCGATCCAGTGTTATAACTTTATGGCAATAAATATGTTTAAATTTAAATCGACACATCCATCATTTAGCTTCTTTTGTAACCAGTTAGGCTCTATGATTCTTCTTTCACCTGGAACCCATATAGAGCTGTTTTCACTAGAAATAGGCTCCGACACATTCCTGTTCCGTTGGGAGGATGCAGCTTTTTCAAACTCTTCAAGCCGCCGTTTCTTTTTCTTTCTAATAATGCTGGCCTTTACGGCGATCCATCATGGCTACCGTTCCGCAAATGGAAATTTCGCGGATTTAGTGAACGACGATGACGTCATAAACGAATAACGAAACAAACAAAAATGCGCAGAAACAATAGTAGGATATGTCTTTAATGAGATCGGTCTATAATTATCTGGTTTGTATTTATCACCCTTTTTGAACGCTAGTGTAACGCTTTGTAATTTAATTTATTATAAAATGATTGTAATGTTTGTCATGTAATACTACTTGCTTCTTGAATGTTATAAATGACTTGCTATAACCACTTTATTTATGATATTTCTTTATATATTTTATTAGTTTACATTGACTCAGTTAAATCTACAATAAAGTTATTCTAACTCTTATTGTTGTCTTATTTATGGTTCAATTGATACCTTTAAATAAAAAAGCAGAACCACGTCCTCGCTGTTAGGTCTGAAAACATATTCATGGAAACAATCTATTAACTTTTTATAACATAATATGGCTGTTAGTTTGTCGTCTTATTCTACTTTAAGGTCTAGCTATCGTATAAATGTTGATTTTTAACCAAACCTATTTTCCGAATAGACCACGCCTGCGCAAGTTATAACCCGCCATGTTGTCAACAATTCACCGTTACAATGAATGGCCTGTTATTCCTTGAAACCTTCATTGAAAACTACAAAAAAATACATATAATTTATTCTAAAACTATTTTTACATCATAATACACCATAAAAAATTAATATAATGCATACATATGATGGCAGGCGTATACTTTTTTACTGCAGGCGTACTTCTATTACGGCAGGTGTATGCAGGCGTATTTAAGTACTACCCCTGTCGTCCACCTCCTGGATTGTTCCTTGGTTTTTATCAAGTCCATCGTCACCGTTACATGATTTATCATCTATTTTATCATCACTTGAATTGTCAGATTTATCGGTATTATCTGAAAAGATCTAAACATTTTGTGTGCATGTATTTTGCTTGTGACCTTTCTGCCCACACTGCTTGCATACCTAGTCGTTCGGACAGCTACTTGTATTGTGACCTTTTTGACGGCATTTAGTGCAGGTTGCTTTGCGATTATTGTCTCTGGGTTGGCCAGGATATATTATTGTTGCGGTGTGACTTTTTACCACAGGTTACCACAGGGAATACAAAACGACTCGCCCCACTCTCGAGTCGCCCCATCACGAGTCTCCCCATATTAATAACGAGCCCCCCACATTTAAAAACGAGTCGCCCCACTCAATAACGACTCACCCCACATATGTAAAATATAAAATTCATAATAGAAATTTATATATTTAATACTTTATAATATAAATAAATGCACTGGTAGTATAAATGTTTTAATTTGGGTATATTGTACGCTCGGTGTTTTAATTAATCGAAATTGTACTCTTAATGTAAAACTATAAAATGCTGCCTGTAAACTGTGTAGAATACTGTTAATCTTACATATTATTGAAAACAGTTTTCTAAAAGTTAAAAGATACAAGGTAGTCTTATTGTTAAAAAATTTCTAACGTGCTTGCTTATTCAAACTACCGGGACCGTTAACAAGAGACCATAAAAACAACCATTGTAGTTGATATGTAAAGGGGACAGACAAACTCTTTAGGAAAAAACCTTGCTGCATACTAGCAGTAAAAATTCTGTTCATTTTGGATGCAAAATATCTTTTTACTGGATTTTTATGTACATAATTTTAGTCTTTTTTCATTAAATCAATGAATTGACACTTATTAAATGATTTTCCGGTACGAATTAAAGAATAATTTGTACTAGTACTCGTTTTTATTTTTTCCTTTCTTTCTCATCCTTTCTCCTTTCTCCCTCCCCGTTGCTCCTTTCTCCCTCCCCTTCTCTCCCTGTCTCCCACTACACTGTCCGCCCTCTCATACAAGAATTCTACAAAACTACGTTTTAGTTATTGTTAAAAACTTTATAATGGTAACATTTTCGTAATAAATATTAGGTATTACACCGTTTTGAAAGTGAAGGTACATGCTACGATAATCTTGTTCAAAAACCAGTATCTGTACAGCATATGCCAATCTCAGACAATTTGACATTAAAGACAATTAATTACTTCATTATAATATTAACTACGTCGGTTAACTTTTCATCCTTTAAAACTGCACTAAAAGTAATTCTGCTAAATTGGAAAAAATTCAAGAGAGAGCCTTACGATTCATATATGATGACTACAAGAGTACATATGATGAATTATTAGATGGAGCGAAAGTACCATCAATTAAGATCAGAAGGATGCGTACGATGGCTATTGAATGTTTTAAGATTTTATATAAATTATCGCCTCCTTGTTTACATGACCTTGTTGTTTTTAAAAACTCAAATTATAATTTTAGATATTCCAATATTGTAGACATACCTAGAGTACGAACAACTACCTATGGTAAGAATTCTTTTAAATATGCTGCTGCTGTTTTATGGAATGGCCTACCTCATGATTTTAGAAAAACCTCAAATTTTAACCAGTTTAAGAACATTGTCAAATCTTGGAAAGGGAACAACTGTAAATGTTCTATATGCGCTGATACCATCTAGGTCATTACCAAATTAGTTTCTTGTTTATTTTGCATGTATGCTTTTATGCTGCTGTTATGTACTATATGTACTGATACCATCTAGGTCATTACCAAATTTGGTTTTTTTTTCTTTATGTTCGCATGTATGCTTTTATGATGCTACTGCTAGCTTATTTTTACTATCTACTATATTTTAGTGCTAGTTATTTTATTTTCATTATAATCTCAATCTCATCATGTTTTTCTAACCAGCTCTTTGTATTTATGTCTATTGTATGTCTCTATACTTACTTGTATTGTGCATGCTCTTTGATACTGCATTATTTGATATTGTTATTGTTGACGTAACTCAAGTTGTTTTCCTTTTCGTTTTTTCCTTTTCGATATTCGAAAATGAAAATGGTGTGTTTTTTTCTTTTAGTCATTAGCTTTCTTTTTTGCTATTTTTGAATGGGAAAATGAACCATTTTCCTTTTCGTTATTCAGTTTCCTTTTCGCTTTTCGAATAGGAAAATGAACCATTTTCCTTTTCGACATTCATTTTCCTTTTCGTTATTCAGTTTCCTATTCGTTATCCGAATAGGAAAATGAACCGTTTTCCTTTTCGACATTCATTTCCCTTTTCGTTATTCAGTTTCCTTTTCGCTTTTCGAATATGAAAATGAACCATTTTCCTTTTCGTTATTCAGATTCCTATTCGTTATCCGTATAGGAAAATGAACCAATTTCCTTTTCGACATTCATTTTCCTTTTCGTTATTCAGATTCCTATTCGTTATCCGTATAGGAAAATGAACCAATTTCCTTTTCGACATTCATTTTCCTTTTCGTTATTCAGTTTCCTTTTCGCTTTTCGAATAGGAAAATGAACCATTTTCCTTTTCGACATTCATTTTCCTTTTCGTTATTCAGTTTCCTATTCGTTATTCGAATAGGAAAATGAACCAATTTCCTTTTCGACATTCATTTTCCTTTTCGGTATTCAGTTTCCTTTTTGCTTTTCGACATTCATTTTACTTTTCGGTATTCAGTTTCCTATTCGTTATCCGAATAGGAAACTGAATTTCCTTTTCGACATTCATTTTCCTTTTCGTTATTCAGTTTCCTTTTCGCTTTTCGAATAGGAAAATGAACCATTTTCCTTTTCGACATTCATTTTCCTTTTAGTTATTCAGTTCCCTATTCGTTATCCGAATATGAAAATGAACCATTTTCCTTTTCGACATTCATTTTCCTTTTCGTTATTCAGTTTCCTTTTCGCTTCTTGAATAGGAAAATGAACCATTTTCCTTTTCGACATTCATTTTCCTTTTCGTTATTCAGATTCCTATTCGTTATCCAAATAGGAAAATGAACCATTTTCCTTTTCGACATTCATTTTCCTTTTCGTTATTCAGTTTCCTTTCCGCTTTTCGAATAGGATCATGAACCATTTTCTTTTTCGACATTCATTTTCCTTTTCGGTATTCAGTTTCCTATTCGTTATCCGAATAGGAAAATGAACCATTTTCCTTTTCGACATTCATTTTCCTTTTCGTTATTCAGTTTCCTTTTCACTTTTCGAACAAGAAAATGAACGTTCCCTATTCGTTCTCCGAATAGGAAAATGAACCATTTTCCTTTTTGACATTCATTTTCCTTTTCGTTATTCAGTTCCCTATTCGTTATCCGAATAGGAAAATGAACCATTTTCCTTTTCGACATTCATTTTCCTTTTCGTTATTCAGTTTCCTATTCGTTATTCGAATAGGAAAATGAACCATTTACCTTTTCGACTTTCATTTTCCTTTTCGTTATTCAGTTTCCTTTTCGCATTTCGAATAGGAAAATGAACCATTTTCCTTTTCGACATTCATTTTCCTTTTCGTTATTCAGTTTCCTTTTCGCTTTTCGAAAAGGAAAATGAACCATTTTCCATTTCGACATTCATTTTCCTTTTCGTTATTCAGTTCCCTATTCGTTATCCGAATAGGAAAATGAACCATTTTCCTTTTCGACATTCATTTTCCTTTTCGACATTCAGTTTCCTTTTCGCTTTTCGAATAGGAAAATGAACCATTTTCCTTTTCGACATTCATTTTCCTTTTCGTTATTCAGTTTCCTATTCGTTATTCGAATAGGAAAATGAACCATTTTCCTTTTCGACATTCATTTTCCTTTGTGGTATTCAGTTTCCTTTTTGCTTTTCGAATAGTAAAATGAACCATTTTCCTTTTCGACATTCATTTTCCTTTTCGGTATTAAGTTTCCTATTCGTTATCCGAATAGGAAAATGAACCATTTTCCTTTTCGACATTCATTTTCCTTTTCGTTATTCAGTTTCCTTTTCACTTTTCGAATAGGAAAATGAACCATTTGCCTTTTCGAAATTCATTTTCCTTTTCGTTATTCAGTTTCCTTTTCGCTTTTGGAATAGGAAAATTAACCATTTGCCTTTTCGACATTCATTTTCCTTTTTGTTATTCAGTTTCCTATTCGTTATCCGAATAGGAAAATGAACCATTTTCCTTTTCGACATTAATTTTCCTTTTCGTTATTCAGTTTTCTATTCGTTATCCGAATAGGAAAATGAACCATTTTCCTTTTCGACATTCAGTTTCCTTTTCGTTATTCAGTTTCCTTTTCGCTTATCGAATAGGAAAATGAACCATTTTCCTTTTCGACATTCATTTTCCTTGTCGTTATTCAGTTTCCTATTCGTTATCCGAATAGGAAAATGAACCATTTTTCTTTTTCGACATTCATTTTCCTTTTCGTTATTCAGTTTCCTTTTCGCTTTTCGAATAGGAAAATGAACCATTTTCCTTTTCGACATTCATTTTCCTTTTCGTTATTCAATTTCCTATTCGTTATCCGAATATGAAAATGAACCATTTTCCTTTTCGACATTCATTTTCCTATTCGTTATTCAGTTTCCTATTCGTTATCCGAATAGGAAAATGGACCATTTTCCTTTTCGACATTTATTTTCCTTTTCGTTATTCAGTTTCCTATTCGTTATCCGAATAGAAAAATGAACCATTTGAAAATGAACTGATATCCTTGAGTTGGGGAGAGCGAGCTGATGTCTTTGAGTTGGGGAGATCGAGCTGATGTCTTTGAGTTGGGGAGAGCGAGCTGATGTTAATCGAGCTGAGCTGGTGTTTGGTCTAAAGTTTATAATTCTTTTTTAAATTAAAGTAAAAAGTTTTAGATGTAACGCATTTGTCTGCCAAAGAATTCCAATCATTTAAGTTTTTGAAAATATATGTGTTACAATGTATATGATTCAATGCTTTTGAGTTTAACTTTCTTCATTTTTGTGAGTTTATGTACAAATCAAATGGGTCAGTGGGTACAAGTAGCACTACCAGGTCGTTCAAGATTTTATACAAAAGTACGAGAGGTATTTCTTGACGACGTTTAGCTAGTGGTTTCCAACCTAACCTAAGCTATTCATCATTTCGGTTACACTATTTTCATGTTTATAGTCATTTGTAATCAATCTATCTGCGCGAAGCTGCACACTTTCTAGTAGATGAAGATCGCTATTTCGATTTTTCATTAAGACATTCACCATTGTCATTTTCTTCTGTAAAAATATCATTTCATAAAAGTTTTCTTATCTAAAATTAATTTCCTTATTCATCGTTTTGATTCTAATATATTGGAAATTTACCTTCAGACCTTCATGCGACCTTCATCATATTAATTTCCATATTCAACAATGCTATATTGTATGCACAAGTCGTATTTTATGACCTTTTTCATTTTAAAATATTCTGAATTGTTTTCTTTACTTGTTTATATTGGGATATAGCTTCGACTTGAATATATCGAAGGTCAGCATCATAATATTCATTAGTTTGACCTTTACTATTTTAATTTATATTGAATATATGCTAATATTTAATGTCAAATTACAAATGTCGTTTAAGGTCAAATTTCAAACAAATTTAATGCAGGTAGTGTTACTTTTAATCTCATTAAGGGGAAAGCCTATTAATCGTATAACGATAGAACTTATATTTACAGAATAGTTTATGATGCTGATGGCAATATCACTAAATTTGGACTGCTAAAGGGTCGTGATATGGACCAAGAAACTGATATGGCACGAGCCAATGGCCAGGGTCATATCAGTTTCTTGTCCATATCATGACCCAAGGGCTGTCCAAATCTTGTGATATTTCCATTAGCAACATCAACTTTTCTGTTTACTGCATTGAAGAATCGTTAATCCATTGATAAATCTAATTTTTTTCCTTTTTCTTTTTTTTTTTGGGGGGGGGGGGTGGATAAAAGGTCTGTTTTTCTTCATATAGTATTTTTTGTGTTGTGTGTTGAATTTTTACTAACCATTTTATTGAAAATATAAAAAAGGAAGGGAAAGAACTATAAAATTTATACCATAGTTATAGCGGTGATTTTCTGATATGGACCGTCCATATAAGAAAGTTGATTGATTGGGAGTTTTTTACGTCCTACACCGACAACTTAATGTCGGACGGATATCAGAAAATCGGACCGCTAGCTTTTATATCTTGTATAGCTGATCGGTTGTTAACCAATCAAATGTACTAATTAAGTCGCCGAAAACGAAGTTTTGGCGACTTATTGTTTTGCACATATTCCGGTTTCACTTTTTCTAGACCGTGAAATTGCCCGACACATTTCTCAGAGATGCCTTAATAGAATCCAATGAAACTTGGCACAGTTGTAGATCGACATATGGAGGGATGCAGTCAACAGTCAATTTTTAAAAATGGCCACCACTTGACGACACCTACTCAAAAATGGAGAAAAAAACTTCCAGTGGTCCGATTTCAACGAAATTTGGTATGGAGGTATATTTTTGTATTTCGAGTGAAACGCTACCTTTGAAATTTTTTTCCGACATATTGTTTCAGAATGGCGGCGGAAAATGTGTATAATTTTCAACTTTATCCAATCTCGATGAAATTTAACGTGCTCCGATTGCAAAAAAATTTGGTATGGAGGTAGATTTAAGTTCCCCAAATGGAACTCCGCGTTCGGAATTTTTTTTCGACCGTAGGTTTCAAAATGGCAGCCAAAAACGTGTCAAATTTGATGTGTAGGTACATTTTAAAGTCCTGAGTGGAATGCAATACTATCCATGGGGATTTGGGGCGACTTCTGTGTTGGCATCCCAACACCTTATTTCTAATTTATTTACTGATATGCAAGAATTATATGTATTTTCTGTTATTAAAAGAAGTTTCCTTACATGTTGTTTTTATCAATTTATGGTGAACATTTATACTAACATATTTATTTTTTAGCAATTATTACACCCATATACATCCACGCTATTAAAAAATCGGGAAGTAACAAAATTTCTTAAAAAAAAATAATAATCAGACTAATGATTTAGGAATCTGTTAAAGACTAGGATATTATGTCCACAATTTTCATGAGTGCTTTAAACAGTAACAGGTTATGGGAAAAAACTTATTTTTAAGATTACCTATAAAATCTACTTAAAATATAATTTCTTTGAAACATTTACTCCAAATTAACATATAAGAAATACATGACATTCATCTTTTATTTCTTTAAAAGTTTCTCTCCCTTTGATACTTTAAATATCTGACAAAAGGGATTGCCATTGTAAAATATACTGTTCCGTCCTTTGATGTCAGTTTTTCACGATCTGTGAGAACTAATACTATATTGGAAGCTTTTTGTGCAATTAAAACACAGTATTTGTATTGTGACAGTATCCATTCCACGTCGCACATCGGATATTTGATGATAATAGAAACAGGATGGGTATCTGGTAAGTTCCTTTTTGAAAGTATATATTTTCAAGTAAATTCTAAATCTTTTTGTCAAATATTCAAAGCTCATGTGATATAGTTTGCTATATTGTGATATATGTTGCATAATTTTCCCATTTATCTTGATAAACCCTAAGTTAAAAGTTTATTACTGTCAAAACTATTCCCAGTAGTAGAAAAGTCCATTCGATTTTAATTTAGTTTCTTTCTGGTATTGTATTACGATATCTCGCTCATTTAGTGAATTAAAACACCAAGATTTTTTTGGTGTGTTTTCTATTGGAAAAGTCGGTATCTTGCTATATCAATTTCACGCCAATCACAGTGGAAGGTCCCAGGGGGTAAAAAGTCGGATACATGTCTGTAGTTCGACAGGGTAGCAGGTCGTTCCGTCCCCAGGTCGATCCGGCCCCAGTCAATTCGGCCACAGACGATTTGTTCCTAGTCGATTCGTCCTCTATTTTTTGGTCGATCCGTCCCCAGTAAAAATTATAAGTATATTACTATATTTAATTTTATTTTAACTGTTTTTAAGTGGAAAAGTGAAAAGTGTTGATTAAAATTAGTTTAATAATTCAATAAACAAAATTTGGTATGGTTTTTAATTATATTTAATTTTGATGTAATTGATTTTAATTGGAAATTGTTAAAGTGTTGATTAAAATAAGTTTAATAGTTAAATAAACAAAATATAGTATTTTTAATTAATTAAATGATGATAACAGTTTTGATCAGTGCACATAGGGGTAATTACCATTTGATTATCTTTGAATTGTTTGCTAAACAACTGTAGACTATACCTACTTTTGGTTTTACGATTACATGTCCACATAATGAAAAAGTCTTTATAATTTTCTTCAGAAGACTTTAAAATAAAGCATGCATACAAGGCAATCAAAATAGCGAATTCCTTTGTACTACCATACTTACCATACTTAAAAATACTACTTATGAATGTTTTTTATATATTTTACCTTCTTTATTTATTTTCCCTACCTTTGGTTTTACTGGGGCGGATCGACCTGGGGACGGAACGACCAGGTGACGAATCGACCTGGGACGTATCGACTTGGGGACGGATCGACTAGGGGACGGATTGGTTTGGGGACGGATCGTCTAGAAATCGTTCGACAGCCCAATAGTCCGACAGCCAATGGTCCGACAACCCGATAGGCCGACAACCCATTAGTCCGACAGCCCAACAGTCCGACAACCCACAAGAGTCTAACGAATCATCTCATATTAGGTCGGACCGAAATCGATAATTAACAAAATATATATATAATCTCTATGCTCCGCCTACATACCGGAATACATGTATATATAGTGTTTGGGTCTGTTTCATATTTAATTTACGTTCAGGTTTAGCAGGTTTGTAAGTTGGTCTTGTACGCCCTAAAAAACGTAAATAAATAATAAATAAAGAAGGAATACGTTTATTGGACACGAATGCCCCCCCCCCCTTTTTGGCACCAAACATGAAGGCACTGTAACAATAATAACCCGGTCTTAGTACTGGTGTTCGAAGCGAATAATAACCATATGAAGCACTAATTACAAATGTATATACATGTATGTTACAGGGATTGTGTGTAATTAGGGATTATGTGTAATCTTTTAAGTATTTTCATGAAATTTCAAGACAAATGAAAACAAATAAAAAAAACACAATAAATTATATATTTTTGTTTGCAACTATGTTTTTAACAACAGAAAAGTATAGAAAAAGATGCATTTTGAAACCAGTTTGATGGTCAGGGAAAAGGTGAAAAAATGATGTAAAAACCAGGGATTTCATGTACTCCCTGGTAAAAATTAGGGCTTACATGTAATCCCCAAGCAATTTAGCGATTACACGTAATCCCTGAATATTTAGGGATTACGCATAAGCCCTAATTATACACATTCCCTGCAATATATACATGTAATATAACCAAATCATAGCTATTATTCCTAACATTAAGAAATTCCTTCCAAACAAGCAACTTAGTTAGGTTTGCATTTATAAAACGTTTATTGTTCTTTGTATTGTGTCTAAAGGTTATAATAATTGCATATGTACGCATTGTCGGACTATTGGGTTGTCGGACCAATGGGCTGTCGGACTATAGGGCTGTCGGACTATTAGTTGTCGGACTACCGGGATGTCACCAAAAAGTCTGGTTTGTCGAACTTTCTCTACTTCTGTCTCTTGTTTGGAGATTTCAAATGTCCCCTCCCTCTTCCTAAGTAAAACAAACCAATGTAATTGTTCTTTCTCTCGATCATCATTTAAGTATCCATCTACCCTTGTACATAACTTGAAAAATTAAAAAGCTGTATATATTACCGGATACTACTGTAGAGACCTACTGACCAATCTCATAATCAGATTCAACAATAAAGTGTTCCTTCTCGTAGGTATAAGTTGACCATAATCATGTTAATATGACGTGAATATAAATAAATATAATTTCACAACTATATTAATCGAATGCGGGGATAGGGGTGTGTTTATTGTGAAAAACACCAAAAGAATTATGGTGTAACACGTATGTCAATATTGCATCAAATTAATGTTCAATTTAAACAATATGACAATGTAAAATAAACATTCAGCAGAGAACAAACCAAGAGATAATGTATAATCAAACTGTATCGAATATATAAGAACTATTCTGATTGGTAGACGATTATGTTACACGCAATCTGATTGGTTATAACTATATTGAATTTCGAATTTCGAATCTCGAATATCGAATTTCAAAATTTCGAATCTCGAATATCGAATTTCGAATTTCGAATTTCGATTCTCGTATCTCGAATGAGCCTTCTGGGCTTTCGTAGTTTATGTTCCCGTTTTTGTTTTAACCTGAGCTCCCTTTTCGGCCGATAGTGTGGGACTTGTTTTCCCGGACACACGAAATGTTTTTTTTAACAAGCTGTCCTCACGGTTAGACACCCGTACGTTTTCTGTGCAAGTAGATGTACTTTTTTCGAGATATTTTGTCATGTTAGTTTCCATAGAGGAACATGCATCTTCATCATTTAATCTACGTCGTTTGCGCGACACCGTCTCGGAATTTGCGTCGGGTGTCGTCTGAGAAATATTTGAAAAACAGAAATACTCTTGTCGAAGAGTTTTTTTTTGTGTTAATTGTTTAATGCCTTTATCAACTGAACCCTCATTTCATCGTTTGAGGGCATTATACATGTATGAAATTCGTATGGAACCAAATAAGCACAGTCTTCATGTTTTTAGTCCGAGAATCCTCTGCCGTCCAACGATTTTTTAGACTTTGATGTTCCCACGTCCCGATAAAAGTCTAAAAAAGCGTTAAAAGGATTCTCGGACTTCATGTTTTTGTGCAAGTAATCACAAACAGATAGCTTCCAATCGTTTAATTTTCGGCGATTATTAAGGTCTTTTCCACTTCCTTTGGAAGACCTTATTGTTTTTGTTCGGATTATTTTTCTTTTTTCTTTTTTCCCCGCCAACTTTCAAACCAAACAGCTTTCAGAGTACGCGACATATCATTTTGGTCTTTCGCGACAAGTTTTTGGAATTCACTTAGTAATACCGAAATATTTTTCTTTATTGTTGACATAATTTGCAAAAAATTTCTGACTAGCGGAGGCGAGCTGTATCAGTTGAATCTCAAAAGTCAAAGTTCAGAAGTGACCTCGACCTTAGGCCTCGAATATTGTTATCATTACAACTCAGAAAACTATAAAAGATAGAAGAAGACAATAAATGGCAGAAATACTCCTCTCATCAAGACCCTCATTTGATACATTTGTCCGAAACTGTGCCATGAACCGTTTTCGAGTTCGAGCCCTTGACTCATTTCGGTTAATCAGTTTTTTTCATACAACTTGAAACCAGTTAGAGATAATATAGTAAACATATAGGTTTAACATGATCACCGAGTCAATGCCTTCAATTTGAGGCCATTTTCAAAGGTTAACGGTCAAGGTCATACCATAGCAACAAGGTAACCATTAGAAAAAGTCCTTAGCAACCATATATTTTTTAAAATCAGGATGATGTACTTTACTAAAATATGTCATTTTATAACCGGAAGTGGCATCTTGTCTTTAGCAACAGCCACAACAGTTTTTAACAACCATGTATTGTTTTACTGAGGACCACGGAAATAATCTATTCCACCTAAAAAAATGGCCCAGAAACCTATGTAGTCAAGTTTAAAACAACATCTGACGAAAAATTACAGGAATTCTTACAGGAATCTGGGAAAGACCTTTCTAATTGTTCTTGAACAATTAGCCCTATCTTTTGTACAACTATTTGCTGCACAAAAATCACTACCACTATCCTTGTGCTTCCCTAAACTAGTCATTTTAAAAACGAAAATATATAAATATAATATATACTTTTACCTGTGTTGGTTATTGATAATCAGTTTATCACCAGCAATTTATTCGTGAATACTATTGGCTGACGCACCAAGAGACTCATTAATGGCAGCGCACATGCACAGAGAGATAAGCGACTGATAAACCTGTCTATAAGTAGGAAAAACCAAAGAGTCATACTTGAAGGCACAAAATCAGAACAAGTACCAGTTTTATCAGGAGTACCTCAAGGCACTGTTTTAAGTCCTCTGTTATTTCTGACATACATAAATGACATGCCAGAAACTGCAAAATCATCGGAAACCAAACTATTCGCTGACGACAGCCTTCTTTTCCGCACCATCAACAATCATTCGGACAGCAATCTACTCCAGCTAGACCTAACAGCTCTTAATGAATGGGAAGAAAGATGGCAAATGAGTTTTAATGCGAAGAAATGTATGGTCATCAGAATAACACCAAAGAACAAACCACCAATATCTACAAACTATACATTACACGGACACACTCTAGAAGTACATGATGCCAGCAAATATCTAGGAGTCACCATATCAAACAACTTAACATGGGATAGACACATTGACAATACAATCGCAAAAGGAAATAAAACCCTAGGATTCATAAGGAGGAATCTTAAAGATTGCACCAAGAATGTAAAGGCAACAGCATACACATCCATAGTAAGACCAACTATGGAATATGCAAGCATTGTATGGGATCCCACAAGTCGCAAACAAATAGAGATCATTGAGAGAGTGCAGAAAAGAGCAGCACGATTCGTGAGCAACAACTACACAGACCGAAAACCTGGCAATGTCACGAACATGATCCAAAAGCTAGAATGGGAAAGCCTCGAAGAGAGAAGGAGAAAGAACAGACTGTGTATGCTTTATAAGATCAAGAAAGGCCTTGTAGACATAGATCAGCTCCATTTCTTAAGACCAAGTGACAGGAGAACCAGAGGGACAGACCGATTATACCAAGAACGGACCAGGACAGACACCTATGAAAATTCCTTTGGAAGGTAGGGCATACAAAAGACTCATTTGGTCCAAGATTGTCAAATGACTCCTTTGGAGCTATTTCCCTTGAATGAAAAGTTTTCAAAGTTAAGGTTTTCTCCTTTTAAAGTAAAAAAACTATAGTAGCAAAAGTAAAACTTAAACAAATAGTAAGACAATTTATGTTACAGCAGCAAAAAATGCTTTTTTTTTTTACATTTTTTCAGTTTAAATTCCCTTTTCAGCCGATCAGAACTTTCAAGAGAATTTTTATGTTGACGAGATTTGAATTGAGTTTGTTTTGAGAAATATAGGCTGTATGATTGAAAATAGCTTTCAGTGACCTGATTACAGAAATTTACCGGTCACAATTTATGAACCTCATATTTTTTGACAAATGGCCATCATACGACAGTTAAATTTAGTTGATAATGTGTCACGAGGATTGCTTTGTTTGTAAAGCAGTATGCATTATATGCTTTATGTCCCAAATTTATATCACTTTTGAGTCAAAATTTAGGGACCTTTTCTGTTGCAATAGATTGTTAAGAGGGAGAAGTGTAAAGAGGGAAATGAGCAGAGTGGAGGGAGAAAGGAGAAGTACGGACGGAGAAAGGATCTGAGGGGAGGGAGAAAAGTACCCGCTGCCCACCCCTCGTATATTTTCAAGTCAACATTTCATGTCAACAGACATTTACTTCCGATTATGAAAAGTATCTTCTGGTTGAGAGTTCCTAGAAAACATAGGTTTTCGGGTTAAGGACAACCATTGATATATAAAAAAACCACAAGTTTTAGCTCACCTGGACAAAAGGTCCAGGTGAGCTTTTGCCATCACTTGGCGTCCGTCATCTGATGTCCGTCGTCGTAGTAAACTTTAACAAAAGTCGGATAACGAATAGGAAACTGAATAACGAAAAGAAAAATAAATGTCGAAAAGGAAAATGGTTCATTTTCCTATTCAGATAGCGAACAGGAAACTGAATAACAAAAAGGAAAATGAATGTCGAAAAGGAAAATGGTTCATTTTCCTATTCGAAAAGCGAATAGGAAACTGAATAACGAAAAGGAAAATGAATGTCGAAAAGGAAAATGGTTCATTTTCCTCTTAAGATAGCGAACAGGAAACTGAATAACGAAAAGGAAAATGAATGTCGAAAAGGAAAATGGTTCATTTTCCTATTCGAAAAGCGAAAAGGAAACTGAATAACGAAAAGGAAAATGAATGTCGAAAAGGAAAATGGTTCATTTTCCTATTCAGATAGCGAACAGGAAACTGAATAACGAAAAGGAAAATGAATGTCGAAAAGGAAAATGGTTCATTTTCCTATTCGAAAAGCGAAAAGGAAACTGAATAACGAAAAGGAAAATGAATGTCGAAAAGGAAAATGGTTCATTTTCCTATTCAGATAGCGAACAGGAAACTGAATAACGAAAAGGAAAATGAATGTCGAAAAGGCAAATGGTTCATTTTCCTATTCGAAAAGCGAAAAGGAAACTGAATAACGAAAAGGAAAATGAATGTCAAAAAGGAAAATGAATGTCGAAAAGGAAAATGGTTCATTTTCCTATTCGGATAACGAATAGGAAACTGAATAACGAAAAGGAAAATGAATGTCGAAAAGGAAAATGGTTCATTTTCCTATTCGAAAAGCGAAAAGGAAACTGAATAACGAAAAGGAAAATGAATGTCGAAAAGGAAAAAGGTTCATTTTCCTATTCGGATAACGAATAGGAAACTGAATAACGAAAAGGAAAATGGTTCATTTTCCTATTCAGATAGCGAACAGGAAACTGAATAAAGAAAAGGAAAATGAATGTCGAAAAGGAAAATGGTTCATTTTCCTATTCGAAAAGCGAAAAGTAAAATGAATGTCGAAAAGGAGAATGGTTCATTTTCCTATTCGAAAAGCGAATAGGAAACTGAATAACGAAAAGGAAAATGAATGTCGAAAAGGAAAATGGTTCATTTTCCTATTCGGATAACGAATAGGAAACTGAATAACGAAAAGGAAAATGAATGTCGAAAAGGAAAATGGTTCATTTTCCTATTCAGATAGCGAACAGGAAACTGAATAACGAAAAGGAAAATGAATGTCGAAAAGGAAAATGGTTCATTTTCCTATTCGAAAAGCGAAAAGGAAACTGAATAACAAAAAGGAAAATGAATGTCGAAAAGGAAAATGGTTCATTTTCCTATTCAAAAAGCGAAAAGGAAACTGAATAACGAAAAGAAAAATGAATGTCAAAAAGGAAAATGAATGTCGAAAAGGAAAATGGTTCATTTTCCTGTTCGGATAACGAATAGGAAACTGAATAACGAAAAGGAAAAAGAATGTCGAAAAGGAAAATGGTTCATTTTCCTATTCGAAAAGCGAAAAGGAAACTGAATAACAAAAAGGAAAATGAATGTCAAAAAGGAAAATGGTTCATTTTCCTATTCAGATAGCGAACAGGAAACTGAATAACGAAAAGGAAAATGAATGTCGAAAAGGAAAATGGTTCATTTTCCTATTCGAAAAGCGAAAAGGAAACTGAATAACGAAAAGGACAATGAATGTCGAAAAGGAAAATGGTTCATTTTCCTATTCGGATAACGAATAGGAAACTGAATAACGAAGTGGAAAATGAATGTCGAAAAGGAAAATGGTTCATTTTCCTATTCAGATAGCGAACAGGAAACTGAATAACGAAAAGGAAAATGAATGTCGAAAAGGAAAATTGTTCATTTTCCTATTCAGATAACGAACAGGAAACTGAATAACGAAAAGGAAAATGAATGTTGAAAAGGGAAATGAACTTTTACTATTCGAAAAGCGGAAAGGAAACTGAATAACGAAAAGGAAAATGAATGTCGAAAAGGAAAATGGTTCATTTTCCTATTCGAAAAGCGAAAAGTAAAATGAATGTCGAAAAGGAAAATGAATGTCGAAAAGGAAAATGGTTCATTTTCATATTCGAAAAGCGAATAGGAAACTGAATAACGAAAAGGAAAATGAATGTCGAAAAGGAAAATGGTTCATTTTCCTATTCGGATAACGAATAGGAAACTGAATAACGAAACGGAAAATGAATGTCGAAAAGGAAAATGGTTCATTTTCCTATTAAGATAGCGAACAGGAAACTGAATAACGAAAAGGAAAATGAATGTCGAAAAGGCAAATGGTTCATTTTCCTATTCGAAAAGCGAAAAGGAAACTGAATAACGAAAAGGAAAATGAATGTCGGAAAGGAAAATGAATGTCGAAAAGGAAAATGGTTCATTTTCCTATTCGGATAACGAATAGGAAACTGAATAACGAAAAGGAAAATGAATGTCGAAAAGGAAAATGGTTCATTTTTCTCTTCAGATAGCGAACAGGAAACTGAATAACGAAAAGGAAAATGAATGTCGAAAAGGAAAATGGTTCATTTTCCTATTCGAAAAGAGAAAAGGAAACTGAATAACGAAAAGGAAAATGAATGTCAAAAAGGAAAATGGTTCATTTTCCTATTCGAAAAGCGAAAAGGAAACTGAATTACGAAAAGGAAAATGAATGTCGAAAAGGAAAATGGTTCATTTTCCCATTCAAATAGCAAAAAGGAAAGCTAATGACTTAAAGAAAAAACACACCATTTTCATTTTCTAATATCGAAAAGGAAAAAAAGAAAAGGAAAACAACTTGAGTTACGTTATTTATGTCGGTCAAAAGCACATTAGTGCTTATGTTCTCTTGCTGTATAATATATGCCGACTCTAAATAAAGTTATTTATTTATTTATTTATTTATTTATTTATTTATTTATTTATTTATTTATTTATTTATTTATTTATTTATTTATTTATTTATTTACCACACGCACCATCTATATACCACAAAATACAACTTTTGTATTTTGGTGTTTTTATGTCATTTATGAAGAAATAATGTCTTTCATGCGTTTTGTAACTTCATTTATCAGTTATTCATTTTCATAAGTATCAGAATCAATATTTAATCCGTTTCGTGTATTGAGACACTTATGATCAGGAAAAGACAACCACAGGAACTTACAAAACTACATTATATTGGTGTTTTATTATTTCTATTGTTAATTTAATTGTTATTTTATAAAGAATTAATTTTTTAATGTAATTTTATTACTTGTAATTATGCGGGAACCTGAGTAGTGTAAATTTCCTGCTAATAAATATATGCAAATGTGAGACCAATCCAATTTACTCAACGGTTATCTTGCTTGGGTTATCTCTAAGGTTTTAGAAATGCATTGACCGTAGAAATGTTCAAAACTTTTACATCTAAATAATCAGCAACCGAAAATTAAATAACAATAAATCATAGAAAAAACATTAAGTAACACCAATTACATATTTAATTCCGTATCTAAAACAATATTGAAGTTTAAGAAATGCAGCTTGGCCAACTTATAAAGAATTTACAAAACTCAAAAGAATTTAAGTAGAACAAGAATAGCTTGATAAATAGACGATAAATAAAATAAAGCCAAAGGCAAGGTTTTGTCTAAAGATGCAACATGGAATATTGCAAGCAAACAAATTCCCGACCTAATTAAACAAATTGCAGACATCGAAAAACAACGTGAAATTGAAAGGGTACAAGCAAAATAGCGAGACACTATGATCAGCATTACAACTTTTTTAATGGCATTTATTCATTATTATTTGTGTAATAATACGTAAAAACCAATCATGATCATCCCAATATTCGCTTAATATTGGCCAAACATAATTTAAATTGTTATTTGTATAAATGCATTTATCACAGGAATTAAAGTAATTTGCGAAACAATATAAGACTCTTTTAGAAAACTGTTGATGGCCCTTAAAAGGAGGAACTTAAAGTTTAAAAAAAAACTTCACTGTGTCTGTTGAGGTACTTGTTCTTCCCAAGCTGCCTGGTAAACTTTGTACTTAACAGCCAGCTTATATGTTTCCTCGGCTAGTCTTTGTAGATTTAACATTAGTCTTGATCTTTTCCCTGGATTTCTGGTGCGATCGATCTTTTTGTTTGTCCTTGTAAACTGGTGTTCAAGTGAGATTTATTTTCTTCTTATTCGTCGAATCTTGAAAGCATAATCGGTGACCGCGTTTTCCATGGTAATAAAAGAATCGTAATCGAAACAACAGATTACTAGTATTTCAATATCCTATTTAAACAACTATTTAATTATAACATATGTATTATAAAATAGTTTATCATATAAAGTGAGTTTGGTTTGAGTTTCACTGATGAGGCTTTATTACACGAAAAGCGCGTCTGGCGTAGTAAATTTTATAACCTTGGTATCTTTGATGACATTTTATTGTAGATGTAATAAAAATTTTGAACTATTTCATGAAGAATTTCGCCAAAAAAACCATCCAATTTTGCCTGCATGCGACTTTATTGCACCCATATGAAACTGCAGGTGGCAGTTAAACAATAAGAGATATGATATTTATATGAAATAATACTTTAAATACAATTTTAGCTTCATCTTCTGGTACGGCTTAAAAAAGATTTCATTGGCTGTGGTAGAATGTAACTAAAATTCAGAGGCTCCTATTGGTTAGCGTTATAATCGAATTGAAATGATTACCTCCTTTCTCCCTGTGATATATAACTGAAATGTTTTTATTAATTCGGTCTTGCTTGTTACATTTATTGTACGAGATAAATTCGTTTTTTTTACTCACTTCGAAACGCCAAAGCGCAAAATTAACTATTCGAAAAGGTCAGCCTTCTGGCCTTGCGGAGATTGTCGTATGAACTGCGTATCGGAAAGCGTAGAATGCAGCATATGTTGTCAGTGGTTCCACTACAATTGTCAGCATCTAGATGCGGAGGACGTGAAAGCTTTAAATGGACCAGTACCCTTCACTTGTTTTGATTGTTCAAGACAAGAGGTTAACTGTCCCACCTACAGTTTTCCTGCAGCGCTGTTGAGACTGACTACAGTAGTAAGTTCATTTGTATATTCATTGGAAAATGCATTAATTTTTTACATCGTAGGTGTCTTTTCATTATTTATGGAATAATGAGTATATGCAACTGAGTCAAAATTTCGTTAAACACTGAAAAGTTAAAGGTATGAATTTTTAATTCCTTAAGAATTGAATAATTAAGTAATATTCAGTCTCATTACATTTTAAAGCAATATCTACGTGAATCAAGTTGGTTACTTATTCAACGTTCAACATTCAACATTCAAATCAATACCAAAGACCTAATGTCTCAGTTCAAACATTTAGCACTCAGTCCCTCGTTCAACATTCGCAGTTCCTAGTTCAACATTCGATTTTTCAGTTCCTAGTTCAACATTCGCAGTTCCTAGTTCAACATTCGTTGTTTCTGGTTCAATATTCGAAATTTTTAGTTCCTCGTTCAACATTCGCAGTTCCTAGTTCAACATTCGATTTTTCAGTTCCTAGTTCAACATTCGCAGTTCCTAGTTCAACATTCGTTGTTTCTGGTTCAATATTCGAAATTTTTAGTTCCTCGTTCAACATTCGCAGTTCCTAGTTCAACATTCGATTTTTCAGTTCCTAGTTCAACATTCGCAGTTCCTAGTTCAACATTCGTTGTTTCTGGTTCAATATTCGAAATTATTAGTTCCTCGTTCAACATTCGCAGTTCCTAGTTCAACATTCGATTTTTCAGTTCCTAGTTCAACATTCGCAGTTCCTAGTTCAACATTCGTTGTTTCTGGTTCAATATTCGAAATTTTTAGTTCCTCGTTCAACATTCGCAGTTCCTAGTTCAACATTCGATTTTTCAGTTCCTAGTTCAACATTCGCAGTTCCTAGTTCAACATTCGTTGTTTCTGGTTCAATATTCGAAATTTTTAGTTCCTCGTTCAACATTCGCAGTTCCTAGTTCAACATTCGATTTTTCAGTTCCTAGTTCAACATTCGCAGTTCCTAGTTCAACATTCGTTGTTTCTGGTTCAATATTCGAATTTTTTAGTTCCTCGTTCAACATTCGATTTTTCAGTTCCTAGTTCAACATTCGCAGTTCCTAGTTCAACATTCGTTGTTTCTGGTACAATATTCGAAATTTTTAGTTCCTCGTTCAACATTCGCAGTTCCTAGTTCAACATTCGATTTTTCAGTTCCTAGTTCAACATTCGCAGTTCCTAGTTCAACATTCGTTGTTTCTGGTTCAATATTCGAAATTTTTAGTTCCTCGTTCAACATTCGCAGTTCCTAGTTCAACATTCGATTTTTCAGTTCCTAGTTCAACATTCGCAGTTCCTAGTTCAACATTCGTTGTTTCTGGTTCAATATTCGAAATATTTAGTTCCTCGTTCAACATTCGCAGTTCCTAGTTCAACATTCGATTTTTCAGTTCCCAGTTCAACATTCGCAGTTCCTAGTTCAACATTCGTTGTTTCTGGTTCAATATTCGAAATTATTAGTTCCTCGTTCAACATTCGCAGTTCCTAGTTCAACATTCGATTTTTCAGTTCCTAGTTCAACATTCGCAGTTCCTAGTTCAACATTCGTTGTTTCTGGTTCAATATTCGAAATTTTTAGTTCCTCGTTCAACATTCGCAGTTCCTAGTTCAACATTCGATTTTTCAGTTCCTAGTTCAACATTCGCAGTTCCTAGTTCAACATTCGTTGTTTCTGGTTCAATATTCGAAATTTTTAGTTCCTCGTTCAACATTTGCAGTTCCTAGTTCAACATTCGATTTTTCAGTTCCTAGTTCAACATTCGCAGTTCCTAGTTCAACATTCGTTGTTTCTGGTTCAATATTCGAAATTTTTAGTTCCTCGTTCAACATTCGATTTTTCAGTTCCTAGTTCAACATTCGCAGTTCCTAGTTCAACATTCGTTGTTTCTGGTTCAATATTCGAAATTTTTAGTTCCTCGTTCAACATTCGCAGTTCCTAGTTCAACATTCGATTTTTCAGTTCCTAGTTCAACATTCGCAGTTCCTAGTTCAACATTCGTTGTTTCTGGTTCAATATTCGAAATTTTTAGTTCCTCGTTCAACATTCGCAGTTCCTAGTTCAACATTCGATTTTTCAGTTCCTAGTTCAACATTCGCAGTTCCTAGTTCAACATTCGTTGTTTCTGGTTCAATATTCGAAATTTTTAGTTCCTCGTTCAACATTCGCAGTTCCTAGTTCAACATTCGATTTTTCAGTTCCTAGTTCAACATTCGTTGTTTCTGGTTCAATATTCGAAATTTTTAGTTCCTCGTTCAACATTCGCAGTTCCTAGTTCAACATTCGATGTTTAAGTTCCTAGTTCAACATTCGCAGTTCCTAGTTCAACATTCGCAGTTCCTAGTTCAACATTCGTTGTTTCTGGTTCAATATTCGAAATTATTAGTTCCTCGTTCAACATTCGCAGTTCCTAGTTCAACATTCGATTTTTCAGTTCCTAGTTCAACATTCGCAGTTCCTAGTTCAACATTCGTTGTTTCTGGTTCAATATTCGAAATTTTTAGTTTCTCGTTCAACATTCGCAGTTCCTAGTTCAACATTCGATTTTTCAGTTCCTACTTCAACATTCGCAGTTCCTAGTTCAACATTCGTTGTTTCTGGTTCAATATTCGAAATTTTTAGTTCCTCGTTCAACATTCGCAGTTCCTAGTTCAACATTCGATTTTTCAGTTCCTAGTTCAACATTCGCAGTTCCTAGTTCAACATTCGTTGTTTCTGGTTCAATATTCGAAATTATTAGTTCCTCGTTCAACATTCGCAGTTCCTAGTTCAACATTCGATTTTTCAGTTCCTAGTTCAACATTCGATTTTTCAGTTCCTAGTTCAACATTCGCAGTTCCTAGTTCAACATTCGTTGTTTCTGGTTCAATATTCGAAATTTTTAGTTCCTCGTTCAACATTCGCAGTTCCTAGTTCAACATTCGATTTTTCAGTTCCTAGTTCAACATTCGCAGTTCCTAGTTCAACATTCGTTGTTTCTGGTTCAATATTCGAAATTTTTAGTTCCTCGTTCAACATTTGCAGTTCCTAGTTCAACATTCGATTTTTCAGTTCCTAGTTCAACATTCGCAGTTCCTAGTTCAACATTCGTTGTTTCTGGTTCAATATTCGAATTTTTTAGTTCCTCGTTCAACATTCGATTTTTCAGTTCCTAGTTCAACATTCGCAGTTCCTAGTACAACATTCGTTGTTTCTGGTTCAATATTCGAAATTTTTAGTTCCTCGTTCAACATTCGCAGTTCCTAGTTCAACATTCGATTTTTCAGTTCCTAGTTCAACATTCGCAGTTCCTAGTTCAACATTCGTTGTTTCTGGTTCAATATTCGAAATTTTTAGTTCCTCGTTCAACATTCGCAGTTCCTAGTTCAACATTCGATTTTTCAGTTCCTAGTTCAACATTCGCAGTTCCTCGTTCAACATTCGTTGTTTCTGGTTCAATATTCGAAATTTTTAGTTCCTCGTTCAACATTCGCAGTTCCTAGTTCAACATTCGATTTTTCAGTTCCTAGTTCAACATTCGCAGTTCCTAGTTCAACATTCGTTGTTTCTGGTTCAATATTCGAAATTATTAGTTCCTCGTTCAACATTCGCAGTTCCTAGTTCAACATTCGATTTTTCAGTTCCTAGTTCAACATTCGCAGTTCCTAGTTCAACATTCGTTGTTTCTGGTTCAATATTCGAAATTTTTAGTTCCTCGTTCAACATTCGCAGTTCCTAGTTCAACATTCGATTTTTCAGTTCCTAGTTCAACATTCGCAGTTCCTAGTTCAACATTCGTTGTTTCTGGTTCAATATTTGAAATTTTTAGTTCCTCGTTCAACATTTGCAGTTCCTAGTTCAACATTCGATTTTTCAGTTCCTAGTTCAACATTCGCAGTTCCTAGTTCAACATTCGTTGTTTCTGGTTCAATATTCGAAATTTTTAGTTCCTCGTTCAACATTCGATTTTTCAGTTCCTAGTTCAACATTCGCAGTTCCTAGTTCAACATTCGTTGTTTCTGGTTCAATATTCGAAATTTTTAGTTCCTCGTTCAACATTCGCAGTTCCTAGTTCAACATTCGATTTTTCAGTTCCTAGTTCAACATTCGCAGTTCCTAGTTCAACATTCGTTGTTTCTGGTTCAATATTCGAAATTTTTAGTTCCTCGTTCAACATTCGCAGTTCCTAGTTCAACATTCGATTTTTCAGTTCCTAGTTCAACATTCACAGTTCCTAGTTCAACATTCGTTGTTTCTGGTTCAATATTCGAAATTTTTAGTTCCTCGTTCAACATTCGATTTTTCAGTTCCTAGTTCAACATTCGCAGTTCCTAGTTCAACATTCGTTGTTTCTGGTTCAATATTCGAAATTTTTAGTTCCTCGTTCAACATTCGCAGTTCCTAGTTCAACATTCGATTTTTCAGTTCCTAGTTCAACATTCGCAGTTCCTAGTTCAACATTCGTTGTTTCTGGTTCAATATTCGAAATTTTTAGTTCCTCGTTCAACATTCGCAGTTCCTAGTTCAACCTTCGATTTTTCAGTTCCTAGTTCAACATTCGCAGTTCCTAGTTCAACATTCGTTGTTTCTGGTTCAATATTCGAAATTTTTAGTTCCTCGTTCAACATTCGCAGTTCCTAGTTCAACATTCGATTTTTCAGTTCCTAGTTCAACATTCGCAGTTCCTAGTTCAATATTCGTTGTTTCTGGTTCAATATTCGAAATTTTTAGTTCCTCGTTCAACATTCGCAGTTCCTAGTTCAACATTCGATTTTTCAGTTCCTAGTTCAACATTCGTTGTTTCTGGTTCAATATTCGAAATTTTTAGTTCCTCGTTCAACATTCGCAGTTCCTAGTTCAACATTCGATGTTTCAGTTCCTAGTTCAACATTCGATGTTTCAGTTCCTAGTTCAACATTCGCAGTTCCTAGTTCAACATTCGTTGTTTCTGGTTCAATATTCGAAATTATTAGTTCCTCGTTCAACATTCGCAGTTCCTAGTTCAACATTCGATTTTTCAGTTCCTAGTTCAACATTCGCAGTTCCTAGTTCAACATTCGTTGTTTCTGGTTCAATATTCGAAATTTTTAGTTCCTCGTTCAACATTCGCAGTTCCTAGTTCAACATTCGATTTTTCAGTTCTTAGTTCAACATTCGCAGTTCCTAGTTCAACATTCGTTGTTTCTGGTTCAATATTCGAAATTTTTAGTTCCTCGTTCAACATTCGCAGTTCCTAGTTCAACATTCGATTTTTCAGTTCCTAGTTCAACATTCGTTGTTTCTGGTTCAATATTCGAAATTTTTAGTTCCTCGTTCAACATTCGCAGTTCCTAGTTCAACATTCGATTTTTCAGTTCCTAGTTCAACATTCGCAGTTCCTAGTTCAACATTCTGTTTCTGGTTCAATATTCGAAATTTTTAGTTCCTCGTTCAACATTCGCAGTTCCTAGTTCAACATTCGATTTTTCAGTTCCTAGTTCAACATTCGTTGTTTCTGGTTCAATATTCGAAATTTTTAGTTCCTCGTTCAACATTCGCAGTTCCTAGTTCAACATTCGATGTTTCAGTTCCTAGTTCAACATTCGCAGTTCCTAGTTCAACATTCGCAGTTCCTAGTTCAACATTCGTTGTTTCTGGTTCAATATTCGAAATTTTTAGTTCCTCGTTCAACATTCGCAGTTCCTAGTTCAACATTCGATTGTTCAGTTCCTAGTTCAACATTCGTTGTTTCTGGTTCAATATTCGAAATTTTTAGTTCCTCGTTCAACATTCGCAGTTCCTAGTTCAACATTCGATCTTTCAGTTCCTAGTTCAACATTCGCAGTTCCTAGTTCAACATTCGTTGTTTCTGGTTCAATATTCGAAATTTTTAGTTCCTCGTTCAACATTCGCAGTTCCTAGTTCAACATTCGATTTTTCAGTTCCTAGTTCAACATTCGCAGTTCCTAGTTCAACATTCGTTGTTTCTGGTTCAATATTCGAAATTTTTAGTTCCTCGTTCAACATTCGCAGTTCCTAGTTCAACATTCGATTTTTCAGTTCCTAGTTCAACATTCGCAGTTCCTAGTTCAACATTCGTTGTTTCTGGTTCAATATTCGAAATTTTTAGTTCCTCGTTCAACATTCGCAGTAACTAGTTCAACATTCGATTTTTCAGTTCCTAGTTCAACATTCGTTGTTTCTGGTTCAATATTCGAAATTTTTAGTTCCTCGTTCAACATTCGCAGTTCCTAGTTCAACATTCGATGTTTCAGTTCCTAGTTCAACATTCGCAGTTCCTAGTTCAACATTCGTTGTTTCTGGTTCAATATTTTGAAATTTTTAGTTCCTCGTTCAACATTTGCAGTTCCTAGTTCAACATTCGATTTTTCAGTTCCTAGTTCAACATTCGCAGTTCCTAGTTCAACATTCGTTGTTTCTGGTTCAATATTCGAAATTTTTAGTTCCTCGTTCAACATTCGCAGTTCCTAGTTCAACATTCGATTTTTCAGTTCCTAGTTCAACATTCGCAGTTCCTAGTTCAACATTCGTTGTTTCTGGTTCAATATTCGAAATTTTTAGTTCCTCGTTCAACATTCGCAGTTCCTAGTTCAACATTCGATTTTTCAGTTCCTAGTTCAACATTCGTTGTTTCTGGTTCAATATTCGAAATTTTTAGTTCCTAGTTCAACATTCGCAGTTCCTAGTTCAACATTCGATGTTTCAGTTCCTAGTTCAACATTCGCAGTTCCTAGTTCAACATTCGCAGTTCCTAGTTCAACATTCGTTGTTTCTGGTTCAATATTCGAAATTTTTAGTTTCTCGTTCAACATTCGCAGTTCCTAGTTCAACATTCGATTTTTCAGTTCCTAGTTCAACATTCGTTGTTTCTGGTTCAATATTCGAAATTTTTAGTTCCTCGTTCAACATTCGCAGTTCCTAGTTCAACATTCGATTTTTCAGTTCCTAGTTCAACATTCGCAGTTCCTAGTTCAACATTCGTTGTTTCTGGTTCAATATTCGAAATTTTTAGTTCCTCGTTCAACATTCGCAGTTCCTAGTTCAACATTCGATTTTTCAGTTCCTAGTTCAACATTCGCAGTTCCTAGTTCAACATTCGTTGTTTCTGGTTCAATATTCGAAATTTTTATTTCCTCGTTCAACATTCGCAGTTCCTAGTTCAACATTCGATTTTTCAGTTCCTAGTTCAACATTCGCAGTTCCTAGTTCAACATTCGTTGTTTCTGGTTCAATATTCGAAATTTTTAGTTCCTCGTTCAACATTCGCAGTTCCTAGTTCAACATTCGATTTTTCAGTTCCTAGTTCAACATTCGTTGTTTCTGGTTCAATATTCGAAATTTTTAGTTCCTCGTTCAACATTCGCAGTTCCTAGTTCAACATTCGATGTTTCAGTTCCTAGTTCAACATTCGCAGTTCCTAGTTCAACATTCGTTGTTTCTGGTTCAATATTTTGAAATTTTTAGTTCCTCGTTCAACATTTGCAGTTCCTAGTTCAACATTCGATTTTTCAGTTCCTAGTTCAACATTCGCAGTTCCTAGTTCAACATTCGTTGTTTCTGGTTCAATATTCGAAATTTTTAGTTCCTCGTTCAACATTCGATTTTTCAGTTCCTAGTTCAATATTCGCAGTTCCTAGTTCAACATTCGTTGTTTCTGGTTCAATATTCGAAATTTTTAGTTCCTCGTTCAACATTCGCAGTTCCTAGTTCAACATTCGATTTTTCAGTTCCTAGTTCAACATTCGCAGTTCCTAGTTCAACATTCGTTGTTTCTGGTTCAATATTCGAAATTTTTAGTTCCTCGTTCAACATTCGCAGTTCCTAGTTCAACATTCGATTTTTCAGTTCCTAGTTCAACATTCGCAGTTCCTAGTTCAACATTCGTTGTTTCTGGTTCAATATTCGAAATTTTTAGTTCCTCGTTCAACATTCGCAGTTCCTAGTTCAACATTCGATGTTTCAGTTCCTAGTTCAACATTCGCAGTTCCTAGTTCAACATTCGTTGTTTCTGGTTCAATATTCGAAATTATTAGTTCCTCGTTCAACATTCGCAGTTCCTAGTTCAACATTCGATTTTTCAGTTCCTAGTTCAACATTCGCAGTTCCTAGTTCAACATTCGTTGTTTCTGGTTCAATATTCGAAATTTTTAGTTCCTCGTTCAACATTCGCAGTTCCTAGTTCAACATTCGATTTTTAAGTTCCTAGTTCAACATTCGCAGTTCCTAGTTCAACATTCGTTGTTTCTGGTTCAATATTCGAAATTTTTAGTTCCTCGTTCAACATTCGCAGTTCCTAGTTCAACATTCGATTTTTCAGTTCCTAGTTCAACATTCGTTGTTTCTGGTTCAATATTCGAAATTTTTAGTTCCTCGTTCAACATTCGCAGTTCCTAGTTCAACATTCGATTTTTCAGTTCCTAGTTCAACATTCGCAGTTCCTAGTTCAACATTCGTTGTTTCTGGTTCAATATTCGAAATTTTTAGTTCCTCGTTCAACATTCGCAGTTCCTAGTTCAACATTCGATTTTTCAGTTCCTAGTTCAACATTCGTTGTTTCTGGTTCAATATTCGAAATTTTTAGTTCCTCGTTCAACATTCGCAGTTCCTAGTTCAACATTCGATGTTTCAGTTCCTAGTTCAACATTCGCAGTTCCTAGTTCAACATTCGCAGTTCCTAGTTCAACATTCGTTGTTTCTGGTTCAATATTCGAAATTTTTAGTTCCTCGTTCAACATTCGCAGTTCCTAGTTCAACATTCGATTTTTCAGTTCCTGGTTCAATATTCGAAATTTTTAGTTCCTCGTTCAACATTCGCAGTTCCTAGTTCAACATTCGATGTTTCAGTTCCTAGTTCAACATTCGCAGTTCCTAGTTCAACATTCGTTGTTTCTGGTTCAATATTCGAAATTATTAGTTCCTCGTTCAACATTCGCAGTTCCTAGTTCAGCATTCGATTTTTCAGTTCCTAGTTCAACATTCGCAGTTCCTAGTTCAACATTCGTTGTTTCTGGTTCAATATTCGAAATTTTTAGTTCCTCGTTCAACATTCGCAGTTCCTAGTTCAACATTCGATTTTTCAGTTCCTAGTTCAACATTCGCAGTTCCTAGTTCAACATTCGTTGTTTCTGGTTCAATATTCGAAATTTTTAGTTCCTCGTTCAACATTCGCAGTTCCTAGTTCAACATTCGATTTTTCAGTTCCTAGTTCAACATTCGTTGTTTCTGGTTCAATATTCGAAATTTTTAGTTCCTCGTTCAACATTCGCAGTTCCTAGTTCAACATTCGATTTTTCAGTTCCTAGTTCAACATTCGCAGTTCCTAGTTCAACATTCGTTGTTTCTGGTTCAATATTCGAAATTTTTAGTTCCTCGTTCAACATTTGCAGTTCCTATAGTTCAACATTCGATTTTTCAGTTCCTAGTTCAACATTCGATTTTTCAGTTCCTAGTTCAACATTCGCAGTTCCTAGTTCAACATTCGTTGTTTCTGGTTCAATATTCGAAATTTTTAGTTCCTCGTTCAACATTCGATTTTTCAGTTCCTAGTTCAACATTCGCAGTTCCTAGTTCAACATTCGTTGTTTCTGGTTCAATATTCGAAATTTTTAGTTCCTCGTTCAACATTCGCAGTTCCTAGTTCAACATTCGATTTTTCAGTTCCTAGTTCAACATTCGCAGTTCCTAGTTCAACATTCGTTGTTTCTGGTTCAATATTCGAAATTTTTAGTTCCTCGTTACATTTTTGAAGTGGTATTTTTGTTAAATAACTATGCATAGGTACGAAGAATGTGAAAGAAAGAAAATAGTGCAAACTTTGCAATGTCAATAAGGTTGAACTTATAAACATGTTGAATTGATGTCTTTTGCGATGAAAGTTGACATCGGCATAAGTATTGAATTGTGTTTTGATTAATGTTTTTGTTGGTTTTTATGTTTGTTACTCATATGAAAGTTTCGATCCATAACACAGAGCCCAGTTTTATAGTTGTGGAATCGGAAGTATTAGCCTGTGATTTATGTTACACCACCATGTTATGTGTAAACCGTAAACACGTATGGGAATAATATGCATTTTGATGAACAAATAAATTCTATCAAAAAGTGATAACAAATAAACGTTGCTTTTAAGCTCGGATTGTTATTTGAAAATTCGTTTTAAGTTCACTCTCAACATACAATAAGATGACTTTAAATACAATATCTCTTTATTGTAAGTTATTCTGTTCTTTTGATGTCAGTTTCCCATTGTACGATCTTGGAGAGTTCACTTTCATTTGGTTTCTGTTAATGTGCTTTTGGGTAAGACAGTATTTCTTGAGAGTGTCAGTATTTGATTGATTTCCCTGTTTGGATAACATATAGTTGATTCTTAGTGTTGAAGAAGCATTTCTTGGTAACATTTCAAAGATGTTCAAATTGTTTGTTATGATGTTGTAGTTTTCTATGCACACGTATAAAAAAACAGTATACTATTATAAGTATATAATTATCCACTTTTTTGTAATGTTTTTCTTCATCAGAAGTTTATTGCCAAACGGGTTGGAGTAGTCAACCTGTTTTGCAATAAGAACGCATGGGGCAATAACCCGTTTTTTATAAATAAAATTTTCAAAAGATGTAAAAATCGTTCTTTTTGAGGTTGTAGATTTTTTATGCAAAAGTACAAATATAACGATATACTATTATAAGTATATATCCTCTGTTGCGTGATATTTTTCAACATCAGAAGTTTATTGCCAAACGGGTTGTTGCAGTCAACCCGTTTTGCAATAAAAACGCATTTTGCAATAACCCGTTTTACAATAAAAATATTTCTAAACGAAACATTAAATTAATGAAACTACAGATCGTTCCTTATTAGTTTATATAAATATATATTATTAATTGATATTTTTCTGATAAATTTGATTAGTGTAAAGCCTGTCACATGACATGCTGTATTTGGTAAGGTTCTTTGAAAACGGCTGATAGAAAAGTGATGTTGCACGGTTATATTTAGAAAACATGATATTGCACGGCTATTTTTAAATAATTGGAATTCCCCTTTAAACAGCCAATCAGAATGACTTCCGTCTGTTTCCGGTTTGAAAGTTAGGAAAGTATGTACATTGTGAAAAATTGCAAATATTTCAATATGTTGCATGTATTTTTGTATTTATAAATCTTTTAAATTGAAAGTTTTCATAATTTCAGATGATATTGAAATGAAATGTGATATTTTCGTACATGTGACAAAACCCATCAAAACAGTAAACTAATCAAAAGAACATTGAACTAAATTCCTTTAAAATACTAGTATATACAGATGTGCATAAAAATATCAATTAATAATATAACAATTGTAGCCTTTAACTACGGTCGATATGAAAAATATCGACACGAGATAACATATCGACCTCCAACTTCGTTGTCGGTCGATATGTTCTCATGTCGATATTTTTTCATATCGACCTAATTTAAAGGCTATAATTGTATAATATCAGCACCTATACCATTGAATTTCTGATATATACATGGCGACATCAAAAGTTTATTGCACAACGGGTTTGAGTGGTCTATAAATCTTTATTTTTAATTTCAATTAACCAGAATCAATCGTTCAGAGATTAAACATACAGTTAATACAATAATATATACAATATACAAAGATTCAATCAGAACTGGAGGTATAGAGTGAAAACAAACAATATACAATGTCAATATTTGATCAGAAAAGAAAAAAGCATAAAAAGACTACCCTTGAGAATCTATCGTTTTCTAATTAAATATCAAATTTAATAAAATTGCATAGTTTTAAACAAATTATCAAATTAGTGCTTTCTTGAGAAGTTTTAATTCTAAATAATGTAATTTAATATAAATAATGTCAACCAGCGGTCGTGGTAGGTTGATTAAGGTATGAATAGTGCTATTGCCATATTTAATGAGGGTATTTGTCCAATGATTCAATTGATTGACAAATAAAGTCACTCACTTTTATCATATATGCTAGTGTAAATTATATAGTTTTGTAACATTTAGTAATGTAAACAATTAGCCCCGGGTGGCGGATAGAGAGACCCTGTAGTTGGGGGTAGTCTAGTCATAATACGAAAAGCCTGGTCGCCGACCGTGGTAGGTGTTTGTAGAGTGCCACGTTCCTTGAACGATAAAACAACTTTTATAGATTTGAAAAGGAGCTTGCTCATTGTAGCCGCTATAAAAGGCTACATTCTCCGTCCCTACCCATACTCTTTTTTCTTGCAGTGGACATTTTCCTTCTCTTTTTCACATTGATTTATTTTTTAACTTGTTCTCGTCCTGGATATAGGTAAAATATTACTCGCTGGACATAAAGCAAACATTCAACCAATTGATATAATTGTGTTAACCCTCAAAATAGTAACATTAGTTTTTTATCTGAGACTGCAGGTGCAGAGCCAAACATTGTCGCTCTGTGACCGTAACATCGCACGACCTCGCTGCAAGAGATGGAAATTGCGTCCTATTTTTTTCTTTATAAGCAGCGCAGCTTCCAACGTATTTTAGCCTACTCCTAAACCCTATTACGAAAGCTTCCGAAATTATACTTAGGATTGGCAACCTTTTATTGTTAATTAACTTTATTGTATTGACTCTTCGCTGCTAATATATTTTGTTAAACGAACTGAGTTATTCATTATGGTCAGTATAGTATATTAGTAAAACAGTTCGTGTGCCTATATTTTATAAAGAAAACCAATCTGTATGTAATGCGTCGGACTTTGAAGGGGTGCCAATTTAAATCTATGTACATATCAGTGACTGAAGTAATATTGTGGTATCTAATACATGTAAAGCGGGCTGCTCTTTGTCGATCTGGTTGATTTGTTGTTTTTGATATGGATCGCAAATTGTTAAACAACATTCTAATTTTGGTCGGACAAGAGCTTTGTATGCATTGAATTTGAATTTTTCAGATGAGATTTTGAGATGTCCTCGGATAAAACCTAAAGATTGATTTGCTTTTGCTGTCATGTTATCAATATGCTTGTCCCATTTTAGATTTGATTGAAGTGTTATGCCTAAATATTTTGTGGATTCAACTTTTGAGAGAGAATGGCCATGAAGTTTGTAAGTAAAAATATGTGGGTTTCGTTTTTGTGTAATACTCAGAATGTTACATTTATCAGGGTGGAAGTGCATCAACCAGTCTTTTTCCCACTTGCCAGCCGCTTCAAGATCTTCATGTAGTTTTTGGCAGTCTTCAGGTGTTCTGATTTCTTTATAGATTATGTTGTCTAACAAACAATCAAACAGCAAACAATCTCAATTTACTGTGTGTTATGTTTTCTGCAAGATCATTTATTTAGAATGAAATAATATTGGCCTAAGTACTGTGCCTTGAGAGACACCAGATGTTACAGGTATGTTGTCAGATGTTATTCCCTTCGCAAAGTCCATGATTATCTGTTTATATGTTGTTGTTTGAGGCTTTTGATAGATCTTGGATAAAGAATGTTAATTGTGTTTCACATGAGCGAGATGATCTCAAATCATGTTGGAATTCATATAAAATGTGATTGTGTTCAATATGATTCATGATTTGGCTAGTGACTACATGTTCTAAGAGTTTACAACATATGCATGTAAAGGAAATGGGCCTGTAGTTAATAGGGTCATGTTTGTCACCCTTTTTAAATGCTGGACAAATACTTGCGTTTGGTATTTTGCCTGTGTCAAGGGACTTTTGAAACAGTAATGTTAATATAGGAGCAATGTATTGACTACATTGTTTTAAAATACGTTCATGAATTAGGACTGGTCCTGCTGCTTGTGGATATTTATATTTTTCAGGAGTTTTGTGTTTCCTGCTTCTGTAATGTGTATATCTCTTATTTGTGGATATATTTTGTTACCTTTGTTCGGAACAGTGTCTTCAGTTAAACGTGTAAAAGCATTCTGAAACTGAAAATTAAGTGCATTTGCTTTTGCGTTTGGATCTGATGTTACGATACCATCTTTTCTTAGTTCCGGAATATTAGAACTTTCTGATTTTGGGGTTTTAATGTGGGAGAAAAGATTTTTTGAAATCATTTTTGCAGTTATAGAAGCATGGTCATCAATTGGTATGCCCCATGTCATATTTTCAATGTACTTCCAATAAGACTCGTCTGTTTCTGAATATCATGCTTTAATTTGTTTCTGGATTATGGTATTTTTTGCCCTTTTGATTTAAACTCTCGGTATTTTAATTGAAGATTTTTATTTTGCTTCAGCATTTTTTGTGGAGTATTGGTATTTATACTTTGATTAAGTAAGTTTTTGAATGTTTCCCATAATTAATTAATGTTTGTTGTTTCCTTTATTGTAGACAATTTTTATGTAAATTGTGTAGGTCTTCGTCAATTTTATTCCAATTTGCTTGGTTGTACTTGTAAATTTTGCGTGTTGTTGATTGACATCGTTTTAGTAACTATACGCATTCTAAACATTCTATATCATGGTCAGCTTCACCAAGTGGTGGTATAGTTTCTATTTGATGTATTGTGGCTGGATAGTTTGTGATAACCATGTCCAACATTCTATCATTTCTTGTTGGTTCTTTCACTATTTGTTTTAGGCCGTGATCATGTATTATGTCTAATAATTGTTGGTGTTGTTTTAGATTTGGCTTTCCAGGGATAACACTATCTGTTTCCAAGTTTATATGGCCTATATTAAAATCTCCGCCTACAAGGATTACAGACTTTGAGTTTGTGTTTATTCTACTTAATGACTGATTTAAGGGTTCGAGTGAGATGTCATCGTCAGGGTGTGGACGATAATATGTACATATGTAACATTTTCGACCATTTGAGATAGTAAGTCCAGCTCACACTATCTCACAGTCAGTTTGAAGTTCTTTAACTTCACTTGACAAATACTTGTTTGATACTGCTATCAAGACACCTCTATAGCATAGACCCTTATTGTTAGGTGTTTTATCTTTTCTGTATATTATATACAGATCTTTTGAGATCATTTCATGTTTTGGGGTCGAGCCACGTCTCTGTACCTATTATTACATCTGGTTGTACAGAGTTATGAGTACATATAATTCTGGCTTTTTGTGCTTGATTGATTGAAAGTTGATATTTATTACATTTAGTGGTTTTAGAATCTTTTCTTGTTTTCCTACATGTATGTTTGATTTATTAATATCTAGATTATTTTTATTTGGTATAGGTAATGAACTAGCATTTGGTTTACCAGCGGTATTTATTTGACTGGATTCACTAAGGACTGAAAATGTATTTACTGTTGTTGACATTTCTGTTTGGTTAAAGAATGAACTGTTTATGTGTGGTAGACCATATTTGATACAACTCAAGGACAAATTGCTATTTTAAATTATGCTGTACATATATGATGTCATGCCACCTTGGCAGTCCACATGATACCAAGTTTTACATGAATCACATTCTAGAGCCTTATGTTTCTAATTGACACTTTTTCCGCATTGACCGCATGGCCAGCGTGGTGTTCTTGGGCCTGGATTTAGTTCAATTTGACCACTTAACAGTATTTTAAAGAGTAAATGGTGATTTTTTATGCTTGCTTGTAATGGTCTTTTGCAACAATAAATGTTTGATGAAATGTATAACCAGTAGTTAACTGACAAGTAGTCGGAAATCTGGTAATATGAGGGGGCTAGTAGGAATGTGATTTGTCCTGTAGGACTTGAGATTTGTTGGTGTTGTTCACTTAATTCCCCAGTATTGGCAGTAATGTTAGATTATGTGCCTTGTTGATTTTGACATACACTAAGAACTAAGGTCAGGTTAAGTACTGTACTGAATGTTCATTACGAACATTCTTTGGTTCTTTTTCTTTGTATGTTAGTCTAGAAGTGTGCACGAAAATAGACAGCACAGCAAGAA
This sequence comes from Limnoperna fortunei, assembly GCA_944474755.1. NCBI lineage: Eukaryota > Metazoa > Mollusca > Bivalvia > Mytilida > Modiolidae > Limnoperna > Limnoperna fortunei. The sequence goes on from OX104115.1 coordinate 82,507,764, forward strand.
AGGCCCCCAATGTTAGACCTATGATGATGATTAGACTGGACAAGTGTTGCTACCCACAAGGATAATGGTTAATGAGCAATTTTAGCAAATGAAAACAAAATTATGAAGGAGTTTAGTAAATTTGTATATTTCCATACAAAATGTAGATAATTATAAATTTGACTTGATCGATTATTTTCAATTGTAGTTTTTAGGTTATTTCACAATTTATATGTACTTAAGCTTTGCATTTGTATGCAGTTTCTAATCTTCACATAATATAATTTATAAATATTTTTGTTTTGATAGTTATTGATAAAATGATTTGATAATAATAATGCATTTTAAAATTGTGTAGTGTTACGTAATGCAAGACGTTCCCATCATTCAGCCCAATGATGAAGAAGTATTTTTACCTTGTGACAATTCTTCCAGAAAGCCTTGATCGATAATTTGCAGTATTATTTCTAGATTATTTCACAATTAATAGGGGAGTAGATGTAACCTTTACGAAGAAAATTAGTAAATCTTGAATATTCAAGTTTTTAATTTATCTAGGTTTTTGTCTATTGACAATTTCGACATCCCAAACTCTCGCGCAAGAGATGAGACAAGAGCGAGGCGTGTGTTTGGGGTGGGGGGTAAAAGAGATCTGCGATGTAATTGTATATTATATGTGCCTTGTTTACTTGCTGACACTGAACTTTGATGGACGGTAACAATGAAAGACCAATAAAAGACCCACATAATAAGCCGCGAAAATTCTAAGTTAGAGTATGATTTTTCTACGAAAATTTAGATTATGATTTTTATACAAAAATAAAAAGCGTGTTGCATCTTTGGTAATACATATGTAAATGACTGGATTCTTACTACTGAATGGTTGTTAAAGTATGCAAATTAGCACGTTTATGATAAAATAAGGTCAAATTATCCATATGGATTAATTATCAACGTAGCATTTTCCACGTGCATCTTCACAGATAAAAACTAAATTTCTTCTATAAAGTCGTATCCCGTTAGTTTTGCCTTGTATGAAGCTTTACGAACGTAAAGAAGATGAATATTATGTTTGAATTTTGTATAAATAGACAGAAATTAGAACTTTTATTTGCTATCTTACGAGCAATAGGACTGAATTCTGCCGTTAATCCGACAAATCACAAAACTATCTTCGGATTATAACGGCAGTAAAATTCGGCCTATACGAGCATATGTTAAATGGAGACAATGTTTTGATATACTACTTTACTCTCCTATCAAATTCGATCCAATATTTCCGTATTTATTGTAATCCTTCAGATTTTAATACTTAAACCTTCTGGAAATAGAGAAAACACTTCAAATAGACTGTAAACAAACGTAATGACTTCAACTTTCCAAATGCTAACTTCCTGTTTAGCGATTGAAATATTCCAGCAGTCCGGTATGGTGTGACGGCGGTCGAGTGCAGACAGACGGATGCAGTGATGCTGGCTTTAGTCCTTAAAATCACATAAACACTAATTGTATTAATCTACAGTTTATTAAATAAATATACATCTCAATTATCTACAGTCAATTTTACAAAATAGTTAGAGAAATTCCTTTCACAAAATCAGGACCAAACATAACATTCAGGATATTCTAAATCCCATCGGCCAAACGCACATGAGGTAACCTGACCTCAATTATCTCCTAAATTCTCCTAACTTTCTCCTAAAATTCTCCTTACTTCCTCCTAAAATTCTCCTAACACTTGCATCACCATAATAGTAAACAAACCATAAACTTGCATCTTATACAGAACTGATAAAAGATATCATTTAACTACTTTCACTACTCCCGGGCTAAGTTAACGACTTTAACACATGGACAGTACATAGATTACACTATAAAGACTAAAACATAGTTGCTTATTAATTGGATTCCATTCAGTTGAAAAAGTTTTGAAACATTCTTCGCAATCTAGTCTTCTTTTGGAGCTCATAGTGGTACCCAACACAATGCTTTCAATAGTGCCAAACTCACGTCAAGAATTTTGACAGTATCTTAAAATGTCAGCATAGTGGATCAATACATATAGAAATGGTCAAGGGTAAATCTAAAATACATATTTTATTTCTGCAAAACTGCTATCTTCAAAGTTTTGGTCAGCAACAATCCAGGAAAAACTATAAATTTTTCAGAGTGTCAACAGTTAGTTTTCTGCATGAATTAGTATAAAGACAATAATACATAGCAAATCGTAATGTTATATCTCTTGTGACATCAGGAAGGTCATAAACATAAGTGTCATGTGATAAAACAATTTAAATGCAATAATCTATTTTGAATCTTTTAAACATTAGCAGTTCTTTTGTCGGTATGAGGCACCTCTTCCCTTGTAATTACTTTCAAACTTTTCTAATAAATCACCAGGTATTTGATCTGGGTTGATCCATGATTCTTCCAATCTATCATCCTTATATTTTACAAAATACTTTGGTTCCAAACGACCTTTTTCATATCTTGTATAAAGTTTGTCCAACACCTCATCAGTTTCAATATTATCATTAACAGTGTTATGATGTGTCTCTTCATCATTATGTACATTGAATTCCTCTTCTTCACTTGAAAACATATTACGTGCCTCTGGTGGGTCATCGGGGTCAACAAAATACTTCATTCTATTTGCATGAACTACCTGTTGTTGTTTTTTATTGTCACAACTTTCGATCTTGTAGTTTACTGGAGATGTTTGGCAAATAATCCTAGGCGGACCGCTCCAGGGATGTAAAAGTTTGTGAGATAATCCTGGCTTAGATGCTGGTGAAAATATCCACACTTTATCTCCTATATTAAAATCAGGTACACTTGACTATCTATAAGCGTTTCTCTTTTGCTTCTGCTGTGACAACTCAATGTTACTTTTGACTAATGTAAAGGCCTCTTGTAAACGGTTAAGCATCTCTGATTTGTAATTGTCAACATCAGTATATTTAATGGTTGGGGCAGACAAGGCTACATCTATTGGCAATCTAGCATCACGAACATAGGTTAGGTAAAACGGGGTCTCCAGAGTACTTTTTGTACACTTGTCCTGTATGCGAAAAGAAAATAAGTTATATACATATCCCAGTCCTTGTGGTTTTCACAAACAAACATCGATATCATATGAGCGAGAACTTCATTGAATCATTCAACTAATTCATCGCACTGTGGATGATAAGCCGATGCGAACAATTGCTTGGTGTTCAACAGTGCACAAATCTCTTTCAATAAATTAGACATACATGTCTGTCCTCGATCAGTAACACTCGTGGAGCAGAATGTCTGCAAACAACTTCTTCGACGAATAATTTTGAAACATTAACCGCGTCAGCTGTCCTAATAGGAAAGGCTTCGGTCCATTTTGTCAAATAATCCGTAAACACAGCAACATGGCGATTTCCAATAAGACTCGGTGGGAAGGGACCAGGAATATCCACAGCAACACGATCGAATGGTCTTGCTTTGGGTAAAGGTAAATGTGGTGCGGGTTTTCTACCCTTAGAAGTTTTCCTTGTTGTACATTTAATACAGGACTTACACCAATAATCAATATCTCATGTTCATTCCAACCCAGTAAAATCTTTCCTGAACTTTGTAATACGTTTTATGAAATCCTAAATGTCCTGCTGTAGTATCATTATGGCACCAGTGTAATACTTCATCAATGAGTGAGCATGGAACAACTAATTGCTTCCTCACTTGCTTACGTTGTCTAGGTCCTGGCGTCCAGAAATGATATAGAACATCATCAAAAATCTCATAATCTGGAGAACATGCAACAATCTTCCTGCAATCCATTACATGTTCAGGTAAAGTTCCATCCTTTAATTACCGTATAATGGGACGCAAGTTTAGATCTTTCTCCTGCATATCTCTGATGTTGTCCAACTGCAATCCCTCAGGTGAATCTTCAGTATCCCCAGCAATGACATCCTGCCTTGACAATCCATTATCATTCTTATGTGTTTTACCGGCCCTATACTCAATTTGAATATCATATTCCTGAAGCAATAAGGCCCAACGTGCTAATCGGCCACTTGGATTCGTGATAGACATTAACCATCTCAAAGGGTTATGATCAGTAATAACAACAAACTTATGACCATAAAGGTGTTGTCTAAAAACCTGAACACCATATATTATTGCCAAAGTTTCCTTTTTTATATAACAGCATAATTCATTTCGTGTTTCTTTTATTGCCGGTTGGCACATCCTATTGGTTGTCCACTTTGTCTGAGTCCTCTTTCTGTGCCAAAACAACGCCAAGTCTGAGGTCGAAACTATCGCAGTACAGAATAAATGGCTTCTCAAAATTTGGATAGCGTTACACAGGAGAAGTTGTCAGTGCATCTTTCATAGCTTTGAAGGCCATGTCGCACTGTGTTGACCATTCAAATTTGGCATCCTTACGCAACAGTCGTGATAACGAAGTACTCACTTTGGCAAAGTTATTGATAAATTTTCTATAATATGATGCAAATCCAAAATATGACTGCAAAGACTTCACGTTTTGTGGTGAAGGAAAGTTTTGAACAGCTTCAACTTTCTTTGGATCTGCTTTGATTCCCTCTCCTTAAACTATGTGTCCTAGAAATGAATTCATCCTTAATAAAGGAAAACTTTTTTGTTTTAGTTTTAAGTTTGCACTACGAAAACGACTAAACACTTCTCGTAATCTGACCAAATGATCAAGTGCCATTTTCCACTGAATACCGGCGAGTAACATGTTCATAAGTCTTTGAAATGTACTGGGTGCATTGCACAATCCAAACGGCATTTTATTGAATTCATATAACCCTTCTCTTGAAATAAATGTTGTTTGTTCCTTGTCCTTTTCTGATACAGGTACTTGAAAGTATCCCTGAGCAATATCCATTACAGAGAAATACTTGGTATCTCTGAAATCATATCATCAATTCTTTAAAACGGATACACATCCTTCTTAGTTATAGCATTGACACGCCTGTAGTCTATAGAACAACGAGTAGATCCATCTTTCTTTTTTACAAGTACAATAGGAGAGGCCCAAGGACTATGCAAAAGTCAAATGATGTTTCTGAACATCTTCTTAACATGCTCCTGAATTTCCGTCTTCTGTGAAAAGGTTTCCCTATATGGACGCTGGTTATTGGGAGCGTGTCCGTTTGTGTCAATGGTATGTTCCACCAAAGTTGTAGCTCCAAGGTCGTTGTCATCTTTTGAAAATATATCAGAGAATTCAGACATAAGAGAACGAAACTTCTGTTGCTCTGCTTCTGACATCAAATTCCATCTAATCGCAATATCTTCGTAATTCTGATCTTGCTTCTTCGTGCTCCCAAAATTTTCTGGTTCTTCAGATATATCAATCACTGCACACTCAGAAGTTTCCTCAAAAGTTCTATTTTTTTGTATTTTCATACAGTTTCACACTATCTAAGTTAAGTACTCGCATAAAAGCTCCATTGGAAGAAATTCTAGTGACTGCTCTAGCAGGATAAATTCCATATTTCTCAATCATTTGCTCCTTTTGATCGAGAATACCAAATTTTTCTTCATTAACACAAGGTACTTTGACGGCACATAGTACTTCTGATCTCGGAAGTATTTCAACAGTTTTTATTAAGTTGTCTGAATATACATAGGCTCCTTGTCAATAATTTTGTATCCGAATAAATTTCACACATTCACCATTCCAGTAAGCAGACTGTGTTTGAAAATTAATCACTAAACCAATGATAGCATCATATTTTAAATCATCCACCACATACATAATTTGCTTCGAAATATCAGAATTAACACAAATTTCACATTCGAGCACACCTTTTATCCCAATAGGCTGTCCAGTTGCTGATACCACTTACTTTTACGAGTACTTAATATTTGTAATTTCCTTTGAGGGCACAAACTTGGAATTAATTGATGAAACAACAGCACCAGTATCTAGTAGTGAAGTAGCATCATTGTAAAATAGCTTCCCAAGAATTTGAATTACATTATTTTGATAAGGTACAAACAAGTTAAGTGCTAGAGTTTCATCACTTTGGAAATTAAAACAGGACTAAAATTGCAATTAAAATCTGAATGTCTATCTGCAGGAAATGCTTTTCTAGGTAAAACGGATGCCTACCCCTGCTCAAAGGAAGCCTGTACTAGTTTAAACGCTGATACGCACTCTAGACCAACCCTTATTATCAATCTCCCTTTTATGACAATATCGTTGTACATGTCCTACCTTCTTACAGTAAAAACAGGTTGGTCTTCTCACGTTCCCTTGTTGTAAATTCCCATATCGTCTTCCAGTACGATTATAGTTATGTTCCTGAGGTTTGCTTTCTAGACTGTCCAGTTTCTTCTCCAAATTCTCAAGCTTGCTGGCTGAACTCTCAACACTCTTGTGCAAAATATTATTAATCACTGGCCACAGCATTAACACTGACTGGATTGGTCTCCGCCCGAATAAGATTTTCATTACACTCTTCTCTCTTTGCAATTTTAAAGGCCTGCTCAAAACTCTGTGGATCATTCATCATAACAAACCTTTTAATATTAGGTAGAAGCCCTTGTAAAAATTGCTCCATTACAAGTCGATTATGCCCATCTATCGAAACTCAACCATAAGCGCGCCTAGCTAATTTCAGAATAGCATTTCCATAGTCCTCTACACTTTCAGACGATAGCTGTTTTCTTCCAAATAGCTCAGAATAATACATTCTTTCTAATTCTTTAGGACAAAATCTCTCTTTAAGACTATGCACTGTTTTGTCATATTCTTCTTGAATGCTTGAATCTAGATCTTCAAAGAAATGCGCTGCTCTGCCTCGTAAAAATGCTGGTAACATGACTGCCTTCTTATCCTTACTCCACCGATTAACCTTGCTAATTCTTTCGAATGTTTTTATCCAACTTTCGAGGTCCTCGCCAACTTCACTAAAGAATTTAGATGGCGTAATATGCGATCTCTGTTCTGGAAAAAAGCGAGTCTCCTGCACTACAGAAACGCTTGCTGCTGAAACATTTTCATCTAGAGATAAACTCCCATTCCTATGCCTATTTCCACGTGGCATGATTACAGAAAAATTCACTTACTCTGTATAAAAAATACAAACAAATCCAAATATTTTGAAATTTCACACACAAAATGCGTATTTTTGAATCGGTTTCCACTTCTGACACAAAAAATAAATGTGATGGCAGTCGAGTACAAATGACTATAAACAGACAGATGGATGCAGTGATCCTGGCTTTAGTCCTCAAAATCACATAAGCACTAATTGTATCAATCTACAGTTTATTAAATATATATACATCTCAATTATCTACATTCAATTTAACAACATAGTAAGAGGAATTCCTTTCACAAAATCAGGACCAAACATAACATTCAATTGTAACCGTTGAATATAATTCAACATAGTGAAATAACAAATAATCCACCACAAAACACGCATAGATCCAATATTACAGAACACAGACATATACAAAGTCACATGTTAATCCATTAACCATTAAGTAAATCTAAAAACATCTCATGGCTCATATCATAATAACACCAAAGAACCTACTCTAACACTGCCACAACTGCCTCTTCTGACCAAACAATTTTATTATTGTTTTATTATTTGCAAAAAAAAATTACTTCGACGTCTTATGTGCAATGCTAGGGTTGGCACTGTCTAAGGATTTGACGTCACTGTTTTTGTATGGATTATTTTTTATTGTACCATATTATAATAGAGAAAACGGACTGACTACTATGTACTTATATACCGTAGCCTTATCACCTGACCTCAATTATCTCCTAAATTTCTCCTAAAATTCTCCTAACTTCCTCCTAAAATTCTCCCAACTTCCTCCTAAAATTCGCATATCTTTCTCCTTATTTTCTCCTAACACTTACATCACCATAATAGTCAACAAACCATAAACATGCATATACAGAACTGATAAAAGATATCATATCACTACTTTCACTACTCCCAGGCTAAATTAATGACTTTAACCCATGGACAATAAACTTTTTACGTCGGTATGTATCAGTAAGCCAATGATATCTGTTTGTGCTGATATATATTTATATTCACAATAGTTCATTGATAAACAAAAATATTATTGGGAGCATTATATAATTTCATTAGTTAAATTTCCCTCCCAAAAACGCTTATTGCAATACGTGTTTCTATTGCAAAACGGGTTGACTTCTAAAGCCCGTTAATTCGGTGGAAAATGTGCTGATATAGATAAACCAATAAGAAGCGATCTTTAGTTTCATTAATTAAATGTTCGTTTAAAGATATTTTTATTGCAAAACGGGTTAATGCAAAATGTGTTTTTATTGCAAAACGGGTTGACTACTCAAACCCATTTTCCAATAAACTGTTGATGTCGCCATGTATCAGTAACTCGATGGCATATGTTTGTGTTTATATAAGTTTATATTTAACAATAGTTCATAGGTAGATAAACCAAAACATTATTCGATCATTTATATGTAACGAACTGAATATAAAGTACAGGTCCGAATTGGGAAACGTATATCGGTTCGGAACTGGAAAAGGGAAACGCTACCGACCGATCATAGATCGATTCCTTCACAACAAGGACTTAGAAACTGGTCTTCCTAATACATACCGCCTTAAAAGAATACCATTCTCTGTTAACAGAAATAGAACAGGCGAGGTGAAGTTTATATCGGGTGATGAAAAAATGAAACGAAATCAGGGGTGTCGCGTAAGACTAGTCAGATATGATTTATATGTCGACGGACTCGTGAACCACGAGGAAAATGACACTTAGTCGACCCCCTCTAAAACCAGCTGAAACAGATAGCACACACACAAACACCAGACAATCTGTCCTATGGCAAACGCCGACGAACATCAATGCCAAAAAGCATATAGGACGCCGGTGGAGATTCTACCAATAGTTGTGACAAATGTATAGGAGATGTTTGTTAATGTACCCATGGCTTAAATATGTTTAATTTTTTGTCATTGAATAGTTGTGGTAAATCGAAAAAATGCAGTGCCCAGAATTTTTATAATTTGTTAGTAGATATAGTTTTATTTGCCTGACTGGGACGAGAACTGATGATTTTGATACTATATTGATATCCCAAGCTATATTTTCAAAATACTAAGTAGACAAAAATATAAACGAGTAAAATCAGGATGCATAGCTTTCGGTTTTAAATCAAATTTATTTAGTTTTATCAAATAATTACAGATATATACTCCTAAATGGAGATTTAAATAGCAGAACAGAGAAAGCTCCGGATTTGATAGAAATTGTTAACGACGGTCATAATCCTGTACAGAATCATTGTTATACACTACCTGATTTAGATATGAATCTTAATAGATAAATAACTATGGTAACAACCTTTTAGAAATGTATAAAAAATAAGAATTTGTTTATTTTTAAATGATAGAGTCAGTGGTGACAAAATGGGCATGTTTACTTGTAAGCAATCAAGTTTTGTTGACTATTTAATTTGTACACATGACATGTTATCTTTTATTCATACTTATTGAGCTCTGTGTAAAGGTACCATAGAAACCTGCTGACAACCCCCCCCCCAACCCCCACCCCCATCTAAAGGTGAACAAATTTATTTCAATGGTATGACAAAAACTAATTGGATGCGGATAAAGTAGAATCCTTCATAGAAAATATTGACATTCATAAGGTTGGGCATTTGATATGTGTGTTAGATGTAACACCGACAATTTATCTCAAGATAAAGTTGACACGCTGATTGAGGAAACTAACAATCTCGTTACTTCGGCAGAACATGTTTTTGGGACTTATGAGCGAAGTATTAAAAATGGTTAACAATCTTCGAAAAATAACAAATCGTGGTTCAATTCTGAATGTCGTATCAAATGAATATCTTTTAGATTAGCGATGTCTCGATATTGAATAAATCCGAAGAAAATAGAAATCTTCATAGACAAATGCAGAAGTAATATACACCTCGCCATAAGTTAAGTAGCAACCTATTATTTTCCAGGGATTTATTTAAGATTTTAAATATTTAAATATTTTTTTAAAGAAACGACAATTTATTGAACATTAATGACAAATGAAACATACAAACAACATGTTTACAGTCGCTTTACTTATTGTTTGATGAAAAAATGTTCAAAGCAAAGATATAAAAAAACAGTGCAAATATAACTTTCATTAGTCAGCAAATAAGTTTGATTGCATACTTCAATTTCATGAACTTAAAGTAAACACATCATCACAGGTCTAAAGTTCAGGGAACGAAAAGTCATTTTGTAAAATGCTCATTAAGTCGCGTAACCACCATTCTCCTACTCTTGCTGTTGACTAAAGGACGAAGTGTAGCATGTGGTAAGTTCTGCCACTCATTTTGAATGGCAACATGTAGTTCTTGGACATTTTGACATGCAGGTGCACTTTTATTGATTTTACGGCCAATGATATCCCACAAATGTTCAATTGGATTCATATCGGGTGACATGGATGACCACGGATGATGTTCAATAGCTTCCCTTTCAATAACATCACGTACAACTGCAGCTCGGTGAGTTCTTATGCTGTCATCCATTAAGATGGGTCTGTTAACAAGTGCATAATAGCGTTAATGACGTCATTTCGATATTTCTGCCCTGTCATTGTCCCATCAACCACATACAGATTCAGTTTACAGTTGTATGAAAAGACTCCTTACACTGTAACACCACCACCGCCAAACGCTGTAGTGCCTAGGATGTTATTCTGGTTGTAAGCAGTGCCTCGTTGTCTCCAAACGCGCATGCGCCCATCAATATGACGAGGAAGGAATCTGCTTCTGTCGGACCAGTGTACTCGTCGTCAGCTTCGGATATTCCAATGGTGGTGATATCGTGCCCACTCTAAACGTGCTAGGCGATGTCTCTGTGTCAACAGTGGACGTTTCAAGGGACGACGATCTCTCAACCTTTCATTGTTTAGGCGCCTGTTAACTGTTCCAAAGTCGACTCTGGTTGCAATATTCCAATCCTCATGAAGATATTTTGCAGTGGAAAACAGTTGGCGTTTGGCTACGAGTGATCTATCCTCCCTTTTAGATGTTTTTGGTGTTCGACCTGACCTAGAACGTCCCTGGATAGTTCCGTCATCTCGATGACGTTTCAGTAGGCGGGTTAGAATACTAAAAAAAATGTGTTGTGCTATCTGACGGAAGCTCTGTCCATTTCTCGGTTTCACTTAATTTCCGTCTTGGCATTGTAAAAATGTAAAGATGAAGTCGAAAAAGGCCAGGAGATTAACGCTAAATCGTTAAGGACAACAAAGCTTTAAGGCACGCTCGTCTACCGTATGACAAACTGGTTTTGGTATTTAAAGATTTACCTGAGGTGTTAATTAAAGTAACTGTCCCGTGCTCGAATGATGGCTTTAGTACATAAATAACACAAAGTTAATATTCATTCAGATTTTTGAAATCATAAAAAATTGTAAGTGTTGCTTAATTTATGGCAAAGTATATAAAAGCGTGAAACTATCAAGGCGTTGCTATTACCTCGACCTAATATGAAAAAAGAAATTACGATCGTTACGAAAAAAGCAGGAAAGAATACTGGAATATTGCAAATACGAGAAAAGGCAGGCGACAGCCAGGCGCGACTATTGAAAATTTGTTTGATTGCTTTAAAGATTTAAACAGTGGCGACGATATCGATAACAATGTCGCAGATACACGTGATACCATTAATATAAATATTAATTGTGAGATTTCTGAATCAAAAAATTTTAAAGGAATAAAAAAACATATTTTAAAAATACCAAAGCATGTCATGACGAATACATCACATATGTTATTACCAATATATTTAAATCTATTTAATATAATATTTGATTCTTGTAAAGTTCCTATTATTTGGCTTGTAGGAAACATTCTTTTGTTTTAAATGAATAAAGGCAGTATCTCATATCCGAAAAATTAAAGGGTACTATATCATAGATAGCATTATGACGTTACATGAACTTCTAAAACATAAGAAAGAGAAACTTCTCTGCGGTTTTATCGATTTCGCAAAAGCCTTTGACACGGTATGGCGACCAGGATTATGGACTTAAAACTCAAATCAGTGGGAAAATTTATGGAGTAATTGTTAATATGTATAGAAATATAAAATCTCGAATATTATAATGGCGAAACATACTCGGATTATTTTCCATTATCTCCCCTGTTGTTCTCCTTATACATAAATGATCTGGAAGATTTTATGTCATTAAATAATATAACTGGTATCCAAAGTATCACTATTGACATAAATATCAAGCTCAATTTATAGATAAAATAATTTCTGATTCTCTATGCCGATGATATAGTTATTATGTCAGAATCACAAGACGATCTGCAAAACCAACTTAACCTGCTACATGAATATTGTGAAAGATGGAAACTCAAGGCCAAAGTCGATAAAAGTAAAATTGTCGTGTTCTCGGGGATCCAAATCCGACAAATTTGCGTTTTCCATATAATAATACGGAACTTAAAATCTTAAACAAATTCTTATATCTTGGGGTATTATTCTAGAAAACTGGAAAGTTTGCTAAAGCTAAGAAATATAATGTAGATAAAGCAAAAATAGCTATGTTCGATATGTTTCGCAAAAATAGAACACATAATGTTTCCACAGAATGTCAATTAGATCGCTTTGACAAAGTCATTCAGCAGATCCTAATGGGTGTGAAGTCTGGGGGATAGGTAATAACACAGTCATTGAACGATTACACTTAAAGTTTAGTAAAATACTGATGCAGACAAAACGACTACACCTGATCATATGGAGAATGGGGAACTAGGAAAATCTCCTTTAGATTTCAATGTAAAAAGTTATGAATCATAAAGAATTCAAACTTCCACGTATTTTCCATGATCTGGACCTTAAACATATTAATAACCAGATAGATTGGCTGAGTCAATCAAATATGACCAACCATATATTTGGGATTTTCAACGATTTTATAGTATTTCGTGGCTTCATGCTTCTTTCAAGAAAAGCTTAATTGATCAATTTTGTCAAAACTTGAAGTCAATCATTCGAGACTCATCAAAGTCAATTAATTATACGTTATTTAAAGATAAAAAAAATTGAAAGCTTCTTTCACATTTTGTAGATGATAAAAAGGCAATAACCTTATGTCGCTTCAGAACAGGCAGTCCCAATCTATCTATAAAATCTGGAAGGTGGTGATATACACAGCGTAAGGATAGAAAATGGACTTTATGAATGGAAATGAAACTGGTGATGAATTTTATTACCTTTTAATCTGTAATTCATTAACAAAAGAGCACCAACAATTTCTCTATGTGAAGTCAGGAAATACTCCAAATACTATTCAGTTTAACTATTTGATGTATAGTAAACATACTCCTTTAAACAAACTATATAAAGTTATTAGAATTGTATTGAAAAAGATAGATTCTCCAGGGTAGTCTTTTTATGATTTTTATACACTGAACAAATATTGACATCGAATATTGTTTGCTTTCTCTCTGTACCGCTATTTGTACCTTATTGTATATTGTATATATTATTGTATTAACTGTATGTTTAATCTCTGTACGATTGATCCTGGTTCATTGAGAATAAACATATATAGACTACTCAAACCCGTTTTGCAATACACTTTTGGTGTCGTCGTATATATCAGAAATTTGATGGTATAGGTGCTGATATATATTTATATTCACAATAGTTCTTAGATAAGGCAATAAGGAACGATCTGTAGTTTCATTAATTTAATGTTTCGTTTAGAAATATTTTAATTGCAAAACGGGTTATTGCAAAATGCGTTCTTATTGCAAAAACGGGTTGACTACTCAAACCGGTTTGGCAATAAACTTCTGATGTTGAAAAATATGATGAGACAGAGGATAGATACTTATAATAGTACATCGTTATATTTGTACTTGTGAATTAATAATCCACAACACTATAAAGAACGATTTGCACATGTTTGACAATTGTATTGCAAAACAGGATATTGCAAAATGCGTTCTTATTCCAAAACGGGTTGATTACTCCAACCCGCTTGGCAATAAGCTTCTGATGTTGAAAAAAGATGATGAAACATAATATATAGTTATAATAGTATATCGGTACATTTGTACTTGTGAATAGATAATCCACAACACTATAAAGAACGATTTGCACATGTTTGACAATTGTATTGCAAAACAGGATATTGCAAAATGCGTTCTTATTCCAAAACGGGTTGATTACTCCAACCCGCTTGGCAATAAGCTTCTGATGTTGAGAAAAGATGATGAAACATAATATATAGTTATAATAGTATATCGGTACATTTGTACTTGTGAATAGATGATCCAGAAATTATCCATAACCTCATAAAGAACGATTTAATCATGTTTGACAATTTTGTTGCAAAACGGGTTATTGCAAAATGCGTTCTTATTGCAAAACGAGTTGACATCTCCAACCCGTTTGGCAATAAACTTCCGCTGTTGAAAAATATGATGAAACAGAGGATATATACTTATAATAGTATATCGTTATATTTGTTCTTGTGGATAGATAGTTTAATTAGTTTAAACATATTTTATTTGAAACAATTTCAAAAGGGAATTGGACACAAGTACAAAGTATGTATGAAGTTCTCTCCCGTTAACAATACAATACAATAATACCAATGAACATGCACATGTAAATACAAGTATGATGATAAGGAGCAAAAGGAAATAAAATAGTTTAGATAAAATCGTGGATCATGCTAGGAATGAGTGTGTGTGTGTTTGTGTATGTGTGATTTTAACTATATGGGGAATCGTTTCGAGTGCAGGATGAATTCGAATACATGATCAAGTACTTTCAAGTTATCTATTTCGGAAAGATACTTGTCACCTGTTAGAAATAATGACAAGTTTCGTGGTATTTGAGGGGACAAGAACATTAGATTTTCAAATAATGTTCGCCTAATTATCGCATATTGAGGACATTCGAAAAAGAAATGAAATATAGTTTCTTGCTGATCCCCACATCTGCATGAGGGATCTTGTATAATGCCTACTCTGCTGAGGTCATAATTAAGGAAGGTGGCGCCACATCTCATTTGTGTTAAGATAATGTTTAACTTTTTCGGCCCATAAGAGTGAAATTGAAAGGAACTGTGCTTTAAATTCTGCTTTTGTAAAGCCTTTTTGAATTTTGAAATAGTAGGTATGTTTCTGATAGCGGGATCTAACTTGTTCCATAATCTAATAGTTGACGGAACAAATGATTCTGTAGTTAACGATAGTCTGCAAAAAGTAATAACAAGATCACCTCTATTTCTTAATGGATAAGATACTAATACTTGGGTGAGTCCGTCTACAGAGAAATGAGGGAGCAAGATTGTTCACCATGGTATACATCATTTGTAATTTTCTACGATCGCGGATAGATAATCCACTAATTATCCACAACATCATTAGAACGATTTTTACATGTTTGAAAATTTTATTGCCAAACGGGTTATTGCAAAATGCGTTCTTATTGCAAAATGAGTTGACTACTCCAATCCGTTTGGCAATAAACTTCTGATGTTAAAACTATGTTGAAACAGAGGATATATACTTATAATAGTATATCGTTATATTTGTACTTTTGGATAGATAATCCACAACATTATAAAGTACGATTTGTACATGTTTGACAATTTTATTGCAAAACGGGTTGTTACATATGTTCAAGAATGTACGTACAAAGAAATGCTTCTCTTCAACACTAAGAATCAATTATATGTTGTCCAAAGAGGGAAATTGATCAAATACTGACACTCTCAAGAAATACTGTCTAACCCAAAAGCACATTATCAGCAACCAAATAAAAGTGAAATGTCCCAGATCGTACCGTGTGAAACTGACATCAAATGAACAGAATAACTAACAACAAGGAGATATTGTATTTAATAATCATCTTATTGTTTGTTAAAGAGTGGACTTAAACAAATTTTCACATAGCAATCCCAGCTGAAAAGCAACGTTTATTTGTTTTTACTTTTTGATAGAATTTATTTGGTCATCAAAATGCATATTATTCCCGTACGTGTTGACGATTTACACATTACATGGTAGTGTAACATAAATCACAGGCTAATACTTCGGATTCCACAACAGTAAGACTGGGCTCTGTGTTATGGATCGAAAATTTCATTTAAGCAGGAAACATACAAACCAACAAAAACATTAATCAAAACGCAATTCAATACTTATGCATATGTATGTAAACTTTCATTGCAAAAGACTTAATAATTCCACATGTTCATAAGTTCAACATTATTGACATTGCAAAGTTTGCACTTATTTTGTTCTTACACATTTTCCGTACCCATCCATCTATACTTAAAAAAAATACCACTTCAAAAAATTAACAATTAACTAAGAACAGAGAATGTTGAAAGAGGAACTAAAAATTTCGAATATTGAACCAGAAACAACGAATGTTGAACTAGGAACTGAAAAATCGAATGTTGAACTAGGAACTGCGAATGTTGAACTAGGAACTGAAAAATCGAATGTTGAACTAGGAACTGCGAATGTTGAACGAGGAACTAATAATTTCGAATATTGAACCAGAAACAACGAATGTTGAACTAGGAACTGCGAATGTTGAACTAGGAACTGAAAAATCGAATGTTGAACTAGGAACTGCGAATGTTGAACGAGGAACTAAAAATTTCGAATATTGAACCAGAAACAACGAATGTTGAACTAGGAACTGCGAATGTTGAACTAGGAACTGAAAAATCGAATGTTGAACTAGGAACTGCGAATGTTGAACGAGGAACTAAAAATTTCGAATATTGAACCAGAAACAACGAATGTTGAACTAGGAACTGCGAATGTTGAACTAGGAACTGCGAATGTTGAACTAGGAACTGAAAAATCGAATGTTGAACTAGGAACTGCGAATGTTGAACGAGGAACTAAAAATTTCGAATATTGAACCAGAAACAACGAATGTTGAACCAGAAACAACGAATGTTGAACTAGGAACTGAAAAATCGAATGTTGAACTAGGAACTGCGAATGTTGAACGAGGAACTAAAAATTTCGAATATTGAACCAGAAACAACGAATATTGAACTAGGAACTGCGAATGTTGAACTAGGAACTGAAAAATCGAATGTTGAACTAGGAACTGCGAATGTTGAACGAGGAACTAAAAATTTCGAATATTGAACCAGAAACACCGAATGTTGAACTAGGAACTGCGAATGTTGAACTAGGAACTGAAAAATCGAATGTTGAACTAGGAACTGCGAATGTTGAACGAGGAACTAATAATTTCGAATATTGAACCAGAAACAACGAATGTTGAACTAGGAACTGCGAATGTTGAACTAGGAACTGAAAAATCGAATGTTGAACTAGGAACTGCGAATGTTGAACGAGGAACTAAAAATTTCGAATATTGAACCAGAAACAACGAATGTTGAACTAGGAACTGCGAATGTTGAACTAGGAACTGAAAAATCGAATGTTGAACTAGGAACTGCGAATGTCGAACGAGGAACTAAAAATTTCGAATATTGAACCAGAAACAACGAATGTTGAACTAGGAACTGCGAATGTTGAACTAGGAACTGAAAAATCGAATGTTGAACTAGGAACTGCGAATGTTGAACGAGGAACTAAAAATTCCGAATATTGAACCCGAAACAACGAATGTTGAACTAGGAACTGCGAATGTTGAACTAGGAACTGAAAAATCGAATGTTGAACTAGGAACTGCGAATGTTGAACGAGGAACGAAAAATTTCGAATATTGAACCAGAAACAACGAATGTTGAACTAGGAACTGGGAATGATGAACTAGGAACTGAAAAATTGAATGTTGAACTAGGAACTGCGAATGTTGAACTAGGAACTGAAAAATCGAATGTTGAACTAGGAACTGCGAATGTTGAACGAGGAACTAAAAATTTCGAATATTGAACCAGAAACAACGAATGTTGAACTAGGAGCTGCGAATGTTGAACTAGGAACTGAAAAATCGAATGTTGAACTAGGAACTGCGAATGTTGAACGAGGAACTAAAAATTTCGAATATTGAACCAGAAACAACGAATGTTGAACTAGGAACTGCGAATGTTGAACTAGGAACTGAAAAATCGAATGTTGAACTAGGAACTGCGAATGTTGAACGAGGAACTAAAAATTTCGAATATTGAACCAGAAACAACGAATGTTGAACTAGGAACTGCGAATGTTGAACTAGGAACTGAAAAATCAAATGTTGAACTAGGAACTGCGAATGTTGAACGAGGAACTAATAATTTCGAATATTGAACCAGAAACAACGAATGTTGAACTAGGAACTGCGAATGTTGAACTAGGAACTGAAAAATCGAATGTTGAACTAGGAACTGCGAATGTTGAACGAGGAACTAAAAATTTCGAATATTGAACCAGAAACAACGAATGTTGAACTAGGAACTGCGAATGTTGAACTAGGAACTGAAAAATCGAATGTTGAACTAGGAACTACGAATGTTGAACGAGGAACTAAAAATTTCGAATATTGAACCAGAAACAACGAATGTTGAACTAGGAACTGCGAATGTTGAACTAGGAACTGAAAAATCGAATGTTGAACTAGGAACTTCGAATGTTGAACGAGGAACTAAAAATTTTGAATATTGAACCAGAAACAACGAATGTTGAACTAGGAACTGCGAATGTTGAACTAGGAACTGAAAAATCGAATGTTAAACTAGGAACTGCGAATGTTGAACGAGGAACTAAAAATTTCGAATATTGAACCAGAAACAACGAATGTTGAACTACGAACTGCGAATGTTGAACTAGGAACTGAAAAATCGAATGTTGAACTAGGAACTGCGAATGTTGAACGAGGAACTAAAAATTTCGAATATTGAACCAGAAACAACGAATGTTGAACTAGGAACTGCGAATGTTGAACTAGGAACTGAAAAATCGAATGTTGAACTAGGAACTGCGAATGTTGAACAAGGAACTAAAAATTTCGAATATTGAACCAGAAACAACGAATGTTGAACTAGGAACTGCGAATGATGAACTAGGAACTGAAAAATCGAATGTTGAACTAGGAACTGCGAATGTTGAACGAGGAACGAAAAATTTCGAATATTGAACCAGAAACAACGAATGTTGAACTAGGAACTGCGAATGATGAACTAGGAACTGAAAAATCGAATGTTGAACTAGGAACTGCGAATGTTGAACTAGGAAATGAAAAATCGAATGGTGAACTAGGAACTGCGAATGTTGAACGAGGAACTAAAAATTTCGAATATTGAACCAGAAACAACGAATGTTGAACTAGGAACTGAAAAATCGAATGTTGAACTAGGAACTGCGAATGTTGAACGAGGAACTAAAAATTTCGAATATTGAACCAGAAAAATCGAATGTTGAACTAGGAACTGCGAATGTTGAACTAGGAACTGAAAAATCGAATGTTGAACTAGGAACTGCGAATGTTGAACGAGGAACTAAAAATTTCGAATATTGAACCAGAAACAACGAATGTTGAACTAGGAACTGCTAATGTTGAACTAGGAACTGAAAAATCGAATGTTGAACTAGGAACTGCGAATGTTGAACGAGGAACTAAAAATTTCGAATATTGAACCAGAAACAACGAATGTTGAACTAGGAACTGCGAATGTTGAACTAGGAACTGAAAAAACGAATGTTGAACTAGGAACTGCGAATGTTGAACGAGGAACTAAAAATTTCGAATATTGAACCAGAAACAACGAATGTTGAACTAGGAACTGCGAATGTTGAACTAGGAACTGAAAAATCGAATGTTGAACTAGGAACTGCGAATGTTGAACGAGGAACTAAAAATTTCGAATATTGAACCAGAAACAACGAATGTTGAACTAGGAACTGCGAATGTTGAACTAGGAACTGAAAAATCGAATGTTGAACTAGGAACTGCGAATGTTGAACTAGGAACTGAAAAATCGAATGTTGAACTAGGAACTGCGAATGTTGAACGAGGAACTAAAAATTTCGAATATTGAACCAGAAACAACGAATGTTGAACTAGGAACTGCGAATGTTGAACTAGGAACTGAAAAATCGAATGTTGAACTAGGAACTGCGAATGTTGAACCAGGAACTAAAAATTTCGAATATTGAACCAGAAACAACGAATGTTGAACTAGGAACTGCGAATGATGAACTAGGAACTGAAAAATCGAATGTTGAACTAGGAACTGCGAATGTTGAACGAGGAACGAAAAATTTCGAATATTGAACCAGAAACAACGAATGTTGAACTAGGAACTGCGAATGATGAACTAGGAACTGAAAAATCGAATGTTGAACTAGGAACTGCGAATGTTGAACTAGGAAATGAAAAATCGAATGTTGAACTAGGAACTGCGAATGTTGAACGAGGAACTAAAAATTTCGAATATTGAACCAGAAACAACGAATGTTGAACTAGGAACTGAAAAATCGAATGTTGAACTAGGAACTGCGAATGTTGAACGAGGAACTAAAAATTTCGAATATTGAACCAGAAAAATCGAATGTTGAACTAGGAACTGCGAATGTTGAACTAGGAACTGAAAAATCGAATGTTGAACTAGGAACTGCGAATGTTGAACGAGGAACTAAAAATTTCGAATATTGAACCAGAAACAACGAATGTTGAACTAGGAACTGCTAATGTTGAACTAGGAACTGAAAAATCGAATGTTGAACTAGGAACTGCGAATGTTGAACGAGGAACTAAAAATTTCGAATATTGAACCAGAAACAACGAATGTTGAACTAGGACCTGCGAATGTTGAACTAGGAACTGAAAAAACGAATGTTGAACTAGGAACTGCGAATGTTGAACGAGGAACTAAAAATTTCGAATATTGAACCAGAAACAACGAATGTTGAACTAGGAACTGCGAATGTTGAACTAGGAACTGAAAAATCGAATGTTGAACTAGGAACTGCGAATGTTGAACGAGGAACTAAAAATTTCGAATATTGAACCAGAAACAACGAATGTTGAACTAGGAACTGCGAATGTTGAACTAGGAACTGAAAAATCGAATGTTGAACTAGGAACTGCGAATGTTGAACGAGGAACTAAAAATTTCGAATATTGAACCAGAAACAACGAATGTTGAACTAGGAACTGCGAATGTTGAACTAGGAACTGAAAAATCGAATGTTGAACTAGGAACTGCGAATGTTGAACGAGGAACTAAAAATTTCGAATATTGAACCAGAAACAACGAATGTTGAACTAGGAACTGCGAATGTTGAACTAGGAACTGAAAAATCGAATGTTGAACTAGGAACTGCGAATGTTGAACGAGGAACTAAAAATTTCGAATATTGAACCAGAAACAACGAATGTTGAACTAGGAACTGCGAATGTTGAACTAGGAACTGAAAAATCGAATGTTGAACTAGGAACTGCGAATGTTGAACGAGGAACTAAAAATTTCGAATATTGAACCAGAAACAACGAATGTTGAACTAGGAACTGCGAATGTTGAACTAGGAACTGAAAAATCGAATGTTGAACTAGGAACTGCGAATGTTGAACCAGGAACTAAAAATTTCGAATATTGAACCAGAAACAACGAATGTTGAACTAGGAACTGCGAATGATGAACTAGGAACTGAAAAATCGAATGTTGAACTAGGAACTGCGAATGTTGAACGAGGAACGAAAAATTTCGAATATTGAACCAGAAACAACGAATGTTGAACTAGGAACTGCGAATGATGAACTAGGAACTGAAAAATCGAATGTTGAACTAGGAACTGCGAATGTTGAACTAGGAAATGAAAAATCGAATGTTGAACTAGGAACTGCGAATGTTGAACGAGGAACTAAAAATTTCGAATATTGAACCAGAAACAACGAATGTTGAACTAGGAACTGAAAAATCGAATGTTGAACTAGGAACTGCGAATGTTGAACGAGGAACTAAAAATTTCGAATATTGAACCAGAAAAATCGAATGTTGAACTAGGAACTGCGAATGTTGAACTAGGAACTGAAAAATCGAATGTTGAACTAGGAACTGCGAATGTTGAACGAGGAACTAAAAATTTCGAATATTGAACCAGAAACAACGAATGTTGAACTAGGAACTGCTAATGTTGAACTAGGAACTGAAAAATCGAATGTTGAACTAGGAACTGCGAATGTTGAACGAGGAACTAAAAATTTCGAATATTGAACCAGAAACAACGAATGTTGAACTAGGAACTGCGAATGTTGAACTAGGAACTGAAAAAACGAATGTTGAACTAGGAACTGCGAATGTTGAACGAGGAACTAAAAATTTCGAATATTGAACCAGAAACAACGAATGTTGAACTAGGAACTGCGAATGTTGAACTAGGAACTGAAAAATCGAATGTTGAACTAGGAACTGCGAATGTTGAACGAGGAACTAAAAATTTCGAATATTGAACCAGAAACAACGAATGTTGAACTAGGAACTGCGAATGTTGAACTAGGAACTGAAAAATCGAATGTTGAACTAGGAACTGCGAATGTTGAACGAGGAACTAAAAATTTCGAATATTGAACCAGAAACAACGAAT
Source organism: Limnoperna fortunei (assembly GCA_944474755.1). Lineage (NCBI taxonomy): Eukaryota > Metazoa > Mollusca > Bivalvia > Mytilida > Modiolidae > Limnoperna > Limnoperna fortunei. The sequence continues at coordinate 82,530,319 of OX104115.1, forward strand.
GTTGAACTAGGAACTGCGAATGTTGAACTAGGAACTGAAAAATCGAATGTTGAACTAGGAACTGCGAATGTTGAACGAGGAACTAAAAATTTCGAATATTGAACCAGAAACAACGAATGTTGAACTAGGAACTGCGAATGTTGAACTAGGAACTGAAAAATCGAATGTTGAACTAGGAACTGCGAATGTTGAACGAGGAACTAAAAATTTCGAATATTGAACCAGAAACAACGAATGTTGAACTAGGAACTGCGAATGTTGAACTAGGAACTGAAAAATCGAATGTTGAACTAGGAACTGCGAATGTTGAACGAGGAACTAAAAATTTCGAATATTGAACCAGAAACAACGAATGTTGAACTAGGAACTGCGAATGTTGAACTAGGAACTGAAAAATCGAATGTTGAACTAGGAACTGCGAATGTTGAACGAGGAACTAAAAATTTCGAATATTGAACCAGAAACAACGAATGTTGAACTAGGAACTGCGAATGTTGAACTAGGAACTGAAAAATCGAATGTTGCACTAAGAACTGCGAATGTTGAACGAGGAACTAAAAATTTCGAATATTGAACCAGAAACAACGAATATTGAACTAGGAACTGCGAATGTTGAACTAGGAACTGAAAAATCGAATGTTGAACTAGGAACTGCGAATGTTGAACGAGGAACTAAAAATTTCGAATATTGAACCAGAAACAACGAATGTTGAACTAGGAACTGCGAATGATGAACGAGAAACTAAAAATTTCGAATATTGAACCAGAAACAACGAATGATTAACTAGGAACTGCGAATGTTGAACTAGGAACTGAAAAATCGAATGTTGAACTAGGAACTGCGAATGTTGAACGAGGAACTAAAAATTTCGAATATTGAACCAGAAACAACGAATGTTGAACTAGGAACTGCGAATGTTGAACTAGGAACTGAAAAATCGAATGTTGAACTAGGAACTGCGAATGTTGAACGAGGAACTAAAAATTTCGAATATTGAACCAGAAACAACGAATGTTGAACTAGGAACTGCGAACGTTGAACTAGGAACTGAAAAATCGACTGTTGAACTAGGAACTGCGAATGTTGAACAAGGAACTTAGTGCTTAATGTTAAACCGAGAGAAGAGGTCTTTGGTATTATTTGAATGTTGAATGTTGAACGTTGAACAAGTAACCAACTTGATTCACTAGCAATATCTTCGGTTTACTTTACATTGTTTGTATGTTTGATGGTGTTTAACTACACTTTCAGCAATTGTTCAGCTATATCATGGCGTCCAGTTTTATTGGGGAGGAAGCCGGAGTACCAGGAGAAAAAAACCGACCTGCTGTAGGAAAACTGGCAATCCTTGTCAATTAAGATTGGAGTCGAGTACGCCCTGCCTGCAGTGAGAATCGACCCGCAATCTCGGTGTTGACAGACCACGCGATCAATAGTAGACGAACAACCTTAACCACTCGACCATCAGCAAAATAGTGGTACCTGCATGATATGTAACAATATCCCAGTGTTTCATTGAAATCGGATGCAAGCTTCTTAAAATCAACTGCATGGAAAATAAATTTGGACGGGACGGACGGACATGAGGACCACTATATTCTTTGTGGGGAGGGGCGGGCTAGAGGGGGTACATTAACAGGTTAACATTTTTTTTCAGATAACAGAAATTAACAGAAAACAGTGAGTTCAAAAATACAAAAAAACACATAACAGTAAAAAAAACAGTTAACAGACGTGTAAAAATGTCTAAAACACATTAATAGAAAAGAACTGGCTTAAGTTGGGAATAAATGTTGACGTATACGCAGATGAACCATTCTAAAATCCAGGTAATTTTTTCACATGTTATGAACTATGGATATTCAGCTCTACTCTACACTGATGCCGACAGATAAGTTGCCGGAACCTAACTTCAATCAAAATGAATGGACCGCCAAAACTGACTTTGTCAGCGCCTACCTACTGGAACAGTGTGGCATTAAAAACTCTAAAAGGCCAGTATCCGTTAGTGCATACGGCAATTGTTTATTTTCCGCACTGTCAATGGCATTGTTTGGAAACCAGTTGTATGCTGCCCAAATCAGAGTTTAAACCTGCATTCAGCTGTGCATGAATAAAGCACTATATATGAAGAGACCTAATTCAGCCGATGTTTCCATTTGATCACCAACATACGAGGACGCGTGCATTGACTGTGCTAAGGACACGGCATATTCTTCAGCGTGGACTATGATGGCCGCCGCCGATGTTTTAGGAGTTACCATCAACTCAGTATATCAACCCGCTAATGGAAAACAAGACCTCGCGTATAAGACTCTAAACACAGTTTTTAATCCCTGCAACATTTGGCCAATTGGCACAGAGGACATAATGTGGACAAATACTACTACAAAAACAACCGGAATATGGACGCCGAACCACTTTGTACCACTATTGCCTACATCGTCACCTGCATCTCCACCATCATCACCTGCATCTACACCGTCATCACACGCATCGCTTCCTAGATCGCCAATACATTGTAAGTTAAGAACAAGCTCATCATCTCCCGTACAATCTACAACACCCACTGAACTATCTCCATTATATTCAAAAACTCAATTGCCGACCTTTCCTCAATCACCAACTGCTGACCATCATTCTTCAATATCCTCCACCATTTAACTAGTTAACTAGCCATCACTTTCTTCACCGGATAATCATAATAGTTACAATTATTCCACTACTGCATCTCATGAAAGTTTGATATCACACACACATGAACCGTCCATCGTCGAGCAACCACAGAAATATTCCGAAGGAAAACGACTTATTCCTGGAAAACGGTTGACATCAAAAGCCGCCTATCAAGAAATTTTAAACACCGAAAAAACCTTTGCTTACGTTCCATCTGGACCTAAAAACAACAAATTTTGTGTTATTGATAATACAGATAACGCCAACCGGGAGAAAACAAGTCAAAAATCTTCGTACTTCGATGATTGTGGAGTTTGGGATTCATCCATGGGGAAAACAGCGAAAAGTTACCATTTAATTGACCATCAAATGAAACTAATCGAAAAAAAGAAGATAACGTAATACATTCGTCAGAAGAGACAGGGAGTCGTAATTAACGTGCTGATGAACCCGCAACCATCTGAGACTAGCATAGTTGTAATGCACCGCTATTATACCGCATTTAAAAGAGACCATAAATACAAAAAGAGAGTATCAATTTTTATTTCTAATACAGATTCGAGTCTCGAGAAAACCGTGTATGAATATATGGGACACTTTCCACCGGTGACAACTTAACAATTCGTTAGGACAAACCCAAGACCATTCAAAAGATACGCGCCGACATACCCCAGAAAAGACCACAAAAGATTTATTCTTACCATCTACAGAATTCTTACCCTTTCTTAGCACCAAGAGATACCAAACAAATCAGAAACATTAAACATCGCGAACAGACAAAAGAAAAAATCCGAAGCGCGCAGACACACAACGTAGCCGATGACCTTGTACATGATTTTTCGATGGTAGATACTCATCCGTTCATGCAAGAAGTATCGCGTACAAAATATCAAGTCCCTTCAATTATTTGTTACACGACGGAACAATTTTTGGACCTTAAACATTTTGTGACGTCTAAATGTGGAAAACTTGGAATTGACCGCACTTTCAACCTTGGACATTATTTTGTGACTACTTTTGTCTTCAAAAATCATCGACTTATCAAAAAAGACACCCGGAATCACAACTTATTTTGAGGCCCCATATTCCTGCACCAAGACACATCATACGAAACTTACAGAAAGTTTTTTAGTTATATCTCTTCTAAATTAGAAACATCGGTTGACTCTGTAAATTTACGTGTTTCAGCAATTATGGAATTTGGCAGCGACGACGAGAGAGCTCGTAGTAAAGCTATAGACCATTCTTTTCCAGGAAGCAAGAGACTTAAATTGTGCACTAAACATTTGAAAGACAATCTTAAACACTATTTGACTAACATAGCCGCCGTAAAACCTGATGACCGTGACCGCATTACTGAGATTTTTGGAGAAAATGGACTAGTCAACGCCAAAGACAATTATGAGTCTGAACGACTGTGCATAGAAATTACTGACATAACTGACAATGATAAATTCAACAATTATTTCACCAACAGCTTCAAAGATCGGATTGATAAGTTTGTTGCGCAGCCAAGACGCCATGACAGCGACAAAGGCAAGCTATGGACAATTCAGAATCTATTAATCATGTTTTAAAATTGACAGCAGACTGGAAGCCAAAGACAACACCAGACTTAATTAAAATTATACATGACGTTGTGCGTTTACAGTACAAGGACATGGTAGCGGCAACTACAGGCTGGATCCGAAATATAACGCTTACCTAGTTCCAGAAATGACATGGCGACAGAAATCTGATGTACAAAAACTTTATCTTTTCAAATAATTTTTTTAATGACAGTAAGAAAAGATCACATCCAGATAGGGTTGTGTCCGCTGATGGTAAATTTTCATTGCCTAACAAAGCCCGGTCAACGTAGAAGAGCCGTAAACGAAAGAACCGTACCAAAGAGATAACAGAAACAAAATGCGCCAGACTCAAGCCAGCGAACAATTGCAGCGAACAATTAGCTAGCGAACAATAAGGAGGTATTACTAAAAACCAACGAAAGACATAAGGCTACCATAAGATTTTAAACGCTAGCGAACAATTAGGAATAGGTAGCGAACAAATACATCTTTTATTGTTTTCAATATCATTAAAGCGAATTTTAAACAGGAAATAAGTAAATATTAACACGACCTGTCCAGGAGGTGTATTGAAGTAGTGGATTCAGCAATACCTTGTTTTTATAGAACTTAAATAAGACAATACCCTAAGTTCTAACCGAAATATCAATGTCGTAGAAAAGTAGAGGTCATGTTCGAAAATCTAAAGTTCGGAACGAAAAACCAATTTCGAACCCATGTAGATAGGGTGGGTCTATATATGCCCGATTTTGGTCAATGTTTTGAGATCGTGACGGGGACCGGCTATATAGGCGTTGTAGAGGAGACACAGGGCCATCGTTATCAGAAGAGAAAAGTAGAGGTCATGTTCGAAAATCTAAAGTTCGGAACGAAAAACCAATTTCGAACAAATGTAGATAGGGTGGGTCTATATATGCCCGATTTTGGTCAATGTTTTGAGATCGTGACAGGGACCGGCTATATAGGCGTTGTAGAGGAGACACAGGGCCATCGTTATCAGAAGAGAAAAGTAGAGGTCATGTTCGAAAATATGAAGTTCGGAACGAAAAACCAATTTCGAACTCATGTAGATAGGGTGGGTTTATATATGCCCGATTTTGGTCAATGTTATGAGATCGTGACGGGGACCGGCTATATAGGCGTTGTAGAGGATATACAGGGCCATCGTTATCAGAAGATAAAAGTAGAGGTCATGTTCGAAAATCTAAAGTTCGGAACAAAAAACCAATTTCGAACAAATGTAGATAGGGAGGGTCTATATATGCCCGATTTCGGTCAATGTTTTGAGATCGTGACGGGGACCGACTATATAGGCGTTGTAGAGGAGACACATGGCCATCGTTATCAGAAGAGAAAAGTAGAGGTCATGTTCGAAAATCTAAAGTTCGGAACGAAAAACCAATTTCGAACCCATGTAGATAGGGTGGGTCTATATATGCCCGATTTTGGTCAATGTTTTGAGATCGTGACGGGGACCGGCTATATAGGCGTTGTAGAGAAGACACAGCGCCATCGTTATCAGAAGAGAAAAGTAGAGGTCATGTTCGAAAATCTAAAGTTCGGAACGAAAAACCAATTTCGAACCCATGTAGATAGGGTGGGTCTATATATGCCCGATTTTGGTCAATGTTTTGAGATCGTGACGGGGACCGGCTATATAGGAGTTGTAGAGGAGACACAGGGCCATCGTTATCAGAAGAGAAAAGTAGAGGTCATGTTCGAAAATCTAAAGTTCGGAACGAAAAACCAACTTCGAACCAATGTAGATAGGGTGGGTCTATATATGCCCGATTTTGGTCAATGTTTTGAGATCGTGACGGGGACCGGCTATATAGGTGTTGTAGAGGAGACACAGAGCCATCGTTATCAGAAGAGAAAAGTAGAGGTCATGTTCGAAAATCTAAAGTTCGGAACGAAAAACCAATTTCGAACAAATGTAGATAGGGTGGGTCTATATATGCCCGATTTTGGTCAATGTTTTGAGATCGTGACGGGGACCGGCTATATAGGCGTTGTAGAGGAGACACAGGGCCATCGTTATCAGAAGAGAAAAGTAGAGGTCATGTTCGAAAATCTAAAGTTCGGAACGAAAAACCAATTTCGAACCCATGTAGATAGGGTGGGTCTATATATGCCCGATTTTGGTCAATGTTTTGAGATCGTGACGGGGACCGGCTATATAGGCGTTGTAGAGGAGACACAGGGCCATCGTTATCAGAAGAGAAAAGTGGAGGTCATGTTCGAAAATCTAAAGTTCGGAACGAAAAACCAATTTCGAACCCATGTAGATAGGGTGAGTCTATATATGCCCGATTTTGGTCAATGTTTTGAGATCGTGACGGGGACCGGCTATATAGGCGTTGTAGAGGAGACACAGGGCCATCGTTATCAGAAGAGAAAAGTAGAGGTCATGTTCGAAAATCTAAAGTTCGGAACGAAAAACCAATTTCGAACCCTTGTAGATAGGGTGGGTCTATATATGCCCGATTTTGGTCAATGTTTTGAGATCGTGACGGGGACCGGCTATATAGGCGTTGTAGAGGAGACACAGGGCCATCGTTATCAGAAGAGAAAAGTAGAGGTCATGTTCGAAAATCTAAAGTTCGGAACGAAAAACCAATTTCGAACCCAAGTAGATAGGGTGGGTCTATATATGCCCGATTTTGGTCAATGTTTTGAGATCGTGACGGGGACCGGCTATATAGGCGTTGTAGAGGAGACACAGGGCCATCGTTATCAGAAGAGAAAAGTAGAGGTCATGTTCGAAAATCTAAAGTTCGGAACGAAAAACCAATTTCGAACAAATGTAGATAGGGTGGGTCTATATATGCCCGATTTTGGTCAATGTTTTGAGATCGTGACGGGGACCGGCTATATAGGCGTTGTAGAGGAGACACAGGGCCATCGTTATCAGAAGAGAAAAGTAGAGGTCATGTTCGAAAATCTAAAGTTCGGAACGAAAAACCAATTTCGAACCCATGTAGATAGGGTGGGTCTATATATGCCCGATTTTGGTCAATGTTTTGAGATCGTGACGGGGACCGGCTATATAGGCGTTGTAGAGGAGACACAGGGCCATCGTTATCAGAAGAGAAAAGTAGAGGTCATGTTCGAAAATCTAAAGTTCGGAACGAAAAACCAATTTCGAACCCATGTAGATAGGGTGGGTCTATATATGCTCGATTTTGGTCAATGTTTTGAGATCGTGACGGGGACCGGCTATATAGGAGTTGTAGAGGAGACACAGGGCCATCGTTATCAGAAGAGAAAAGTAGAGGTCATGTTCGAAAATCTAAAGTTCGGAACGAAAAACCAACTTCAAACCCATGTAGATAGGGTGGGTCTATATATGCCCGATATTGGTCAATGTTTTGAGATCGTGACGGGGACCGGCTATATAGGTGTTGTAGAGGAGACACAGGGCCATCGTTATCAGAAGAGAAAAGTAGAGGTCATGTTCGAAAATCTAAAGTTCGGAACGAAAAACCAATTTCGAACAAATGTAGATTGGGTGGGTCTATATATGCCCGATTTTGGTCAATGTTTTGAGATCGTGACGGGGACCGGCTATATAGGCGTTGTAGAGGAGACACAGGGCCATCGTTATCAGAAGAGAAAAGTAGAGGTAATGTTCGAAAATCTAAAGTTCGGATCGAAAAACCAATTTCGAACAAATGTAGATAGGGTGGGTTTATATATGCCCGATTTTGGTCAATGTTTTGAGATCGTGGCGGGGACCGGCTATATAGGCGTTGTAGAGGAGACACAGGGCCATCGTTATCAGAAGAGAAAAGTAGAGGTCATGTTCGAAAATCTAAAGTTCGGAACGAAAAACCAATTTCGAACCCATGTAGATAGGATGGGTCTATATATGCTCGATTTTGGTCAATGTTTTGAGATCGTGACGGGGACCGGCTATATAGGAGTTGTAGAGGAGACACAGGGCCATCGTTATCAGAAGAGAAAAGTAGAGGTCATGTTCGAAAATCTAAAGTTCGGAACGAAAAACCAATTTCGAACCCATGTAGATAGGGTGGGTCTATATATGCCCGATTTTGGTCAATGTTTTGAGATCGTGACGGGGACCGGCTATATAGGAGTTGTAGAGGAGACACAGGGCCATCGTTATCAGAAGAGAAAAGTAGAGGTCATGTTCGAAATCTAAAGTTCGGAACGAAAAACCAATTTCGAACCCATGTAGATAGGGTGGGTCTATATATGCCCGATTTTGGTCAATGTTTTGAGATCGTGACGGGGACCGGCTATATAGGCGTTGTAGAGGAGACATAGGGCCATCGTTATCAGAAGAGAAAAGTAGAGGTCATGCTCGAAAATCTAAAGTTCGGAACGAAAAACCAATTTCGAACCCATGTAGATAGGGTGGGTCTATATATGCCCGATTTTTGTCAATGTTTTGAGATCGTGACGGGGACCGGCTATATAGGCGTTGTAGAGGAGACACAGGGCCATCGTTATCAGAAGAGAAAAGTAGAGGTCATGTTCGAAAATCTAAAGTTCGGAACGAAAAACCTATTTCGAACCCATGTAGATAGGGTGGGTCTATATATGCCCGATTTTGGTCAATGTTTTGAAATCGTGACGGGAACCGGCTATATAGGCGTTGTAGAGGAGACACAGGGCCATCGTTATCAGAAGAGAAAAGTAGAGGTCATGTTCGAAAATCTAAAGTTCGGAACGAAAAACCAATTTCGAACCCATGTAGATAGGGTGGGTCTATATATGGCCGATTTTGGTCAATGTTTTGAGATCGTGACGGGGACCGGCTATATAGGCGTTGTAGAGGAGACACAGGGCCATCGTTATCAGAAGAGAAAAGTAGAGGTCATGTTCGAAAATCTAAAGTTCGGAACGAAAAACCAATTTCGAACAAATGTAGATAGGGTGGGTCTATATATGCCCGATTTTGGTCAATGTTTTGAGATCGTGACGGGGACCGGCTATATAGGCGTTGTAGAGGAGACACAGGGCCATCGTTATCAGAAGAGAAAAGTAGAGGTCATGTTCGAAAATCTAAAGTTCGGAACGAAAATGAGCATAAATGTCAACTAACTCGCAATTCAGCAGAAAAAAAACGAAATGTCAATACCCCACCGTGATCCCCTTGATTTTACTGGTTGCACTGTTATTAATTTATCCTTGAATTTGTCATTTTTAGCGTGTCTTCGTGCATTGTTCTAACTGTTACAAAAATTTTATTGACTTGCATTTAATTTGAAATGACAATAAAATCAACTCTATTGTGTCGTCTGGTACGGACGATTTGTGCATTACACAGAACAAAATGTTTCATTTCAGAATGGATTGAAAGTAGCATTCCTTTGAAATACATTGTCACAACTGCATCACTGTTGACGTCCTGAAACGTGATTTTATGACACTTTCATATATAACGCGCTACGATGTAATATACGTGTGTACTCTACGACGTGTCCGGTGATAATATCCATCAAAGTCACGTGACGTCAGACGCTTCAACCATTCAGATTAACGCGTTCTGCATGTATTTAATAAATAAATATCAACAAAAAAGGGGCCTCGGTGGCCGAGTGGTCAAGGTAGTTCGTCTACTATTGATCACGTGGTCTGTCAACACTGAGATTGCGGGTTCGATTCTCACTGCAGGCAGGGTGTACTCGACTCCAATCTTAATTGACAAGGATTGCCATTTTGGGTTGGAATCAAGCACAGCCCCGACATGGAAGTGTAAAATCTTCTCCGGAAATTTCTGTTGTTTGCAACAGAATAATGTGTTGATATTTCGTAAAAAGGTATTAATGTTGAACTTTTGACTTTCGTCTTTCGTTATAATAACTGTAATTGTTTATATTGAACGTGTATCCCCCTATACCTACGATTGTTTTCGTTTGGTGAAAGGGGTATGTTCCGGTGTGTTCGTTTGGAAAGGGAGAAACTTGTTTTTCTATTTACACCGGAATATTTTGCCATTTATAGACACTATGTCAGTGCGTGAGATGGCTGCGTCTGGAAAATTTCCTAGTATGGATGCTAAATCTGGACATCCAATAGATATAAAGTTTAGAAAAGAGAATACTCTTTTGATTGAAGTTGGATCGAATACAGCTATTAAAGCTGTTGATGTTATAACAATCATTTCCAAAATGTGTGGTGAAGGTGCTTTGTTAGCATGTGTACCGAAAGGTGCTGATTCGTATGAAGATACACTTGAAGGGCATGCACCCTGTCAGAGGCTTCTAGATGGAATTGAGATAAATGGTAAATCATTTGAATGTAGAGAGCTAGTACAACAAAATACAGTTGTTAGTTTTATACATATGTCACCGTATATAACGGATATGGAAATTGTAAGCAGGTTAAAGGAATTTGGAGTAGAAGTAGTATCTCCCATTAGAAGACAGAAGTATTTAAACTCCAAAATAAATGTGTGTGATGGAACAAGGATATGCAAAGTAAAATTTCCGGAAAATATCGTGTCCTTGCCGTACACAATGAAGTTTAGTAACAATCAGTTTGTGAAGGTTGTTCACAATAACCAAACTAAAGTATGTTCATTGTGCGCAGACCCATCGCATCGGTTCAAGGATTGTCCGAATTTTAAATGTTATAAGTGCAAAGGTCAAGGTCACTTTGTCCGTCAGTGTAAAACAAAACTGTATCAACTGTAGCAGTATTAGGGTTGACTGTGGCTGTTTGTCTAGAGTTAACATTATAAGAAGGTGTCTTGACTGTGGAAATATAAAGTGTATTTGTAATGACCAAAATAAAACTAGATGTGTTGATTGTGACAAACGTGTTTGCATTTGTGATGATCATGATGTTGATGAAAATGCTGATGAACATGGTGATAATAATGATGATGATTTCCACAATGAAGCCGATAAACTAGATGAAGATAGTGGAACTTTCAACAATGTAATAGAGTCACACGCAACTGGCAATGTTGTAAGCAGTACAAGCATTGAAGTGGCCCAAGATGTAGGTAAGAAGGGCACTGAGGCCGAGAATCGTGCTATCTTTGACACTGTCACAAAGTCTGTTGCGAAGGAAACAAAGGAGTGTAGTACTGTTAGTGAGGCTAAAGATACTACAGAAACTATAAACATTTCTAATGTTGATCAAATTGTTACAAATGAGGTACAAGTAATAAGTTGTGTAGAAATGGTATCTGTAGATGTTCATGTTGAAAATGTAAATACTAAATTAACTGTTGATTCTAAATGTCAAGGTAACAAAAAGTGTGAAAATGTGAAGTGCCAAATAGAAAAGCATAATGTCGTTACTAAGAATGAACAGCCACTCAAACATTCTGAAATGGGCAGAATTGAGAGTGGGTGCAGTGCCTTGAATTCGTCAGACAATGTAGATGATACATGTAATGACGATGAAGATATGGTTGAGAGTGAGCTTCCACAAAAAGATGATGGTTCGTTCTCTCAGAAGGAAAAAAAACTGCGAAGGGTAAAATAAAAGTTAAGAAAAACAAGAGTATAAAGAAATCACAATATTAATAGTTACAATGTATACGTTCTTGATTGTCACTTATATATTTCTAATGGTGTGTTTTGCAACATATAATTGTAATGGTTGAAAAATAACCAGAAGATGTCAAAGGTTTTTCAGCTATTTGAAAATAGATACGTTGATGTAATTGCATTACAGGAGACGTTTTGGAACAATCAAGATGTAGATTATGCCAAGGCAATATGGAAAGGTGAAATTTTTTATTGTAACAATGATGACAATAGTAGTAAAGGAGTGGCCTTTTTGGTTACAAAAAAATATAGATTGTAATACTATTGTGCAGGTAAATCAATTCGATGGCAGATATTTACATTTGAATATTGTAAATGAGAATATTACTTTTGATTTAATTAATGTATATGTTCCAAACAAAATTATTGAGAAAGGTGTTTTTTTTCAACAAAATTGTTAATAATTTGTCTAGGTCTGAAAATTTGTTTTTATTAGGTGATTTTAATACAACACAGTGTAGTCTAGATAGATGTAGTAAATCAAGACATTGTGAAGATAAATCTGTTAAAGTTCTTAACGAAATTAAGAGACAATTTAATGTATATGATATTTGGATAGCTAGAAATCCTGATAAGAAAGTTTTTTCATGGAAAAGGGTAATACAAGGAAATCTTACACAAAGTAGACTAGATTATTTTTTAGTCACACCAAATGTATCGCCTTTTGTGCGGAAAGTTTACTATTCAAATTCTGGCTTCAGTGATCACTCCACTGGTTTTTTGTCTTGTAATTTTGATGCAACAGAACGGGGGCGGCCAGGTGTTTGGATTTGGATAACAGTTTTCTACATGATGATGTTTATAAACAAAAAATTAAAGATATCATAAAAGATGAATGTAAATGTCCGTTATTTGACAGGGAACCATTGGTTTTTTGGGAAAACTTAAAATATCATATTAAAAAGTTTTCAATAGTTTATGGTAAAGATAAGAAAAAGCGTTCAAATGATGAGTATTACACATTACAAAACCAAATAGATAAAATATCTGTATTAGCTGCTGAGGGTAAATATTATGATATAAATAAATATGAAGAATTAAGAAGGTCACTACAAGCTTTAGATGATGATAAATGCAAAGGAGCAATACTGCGATCCAAAGCTCTCTGGGCATTAGAAAGTGATAGAAATACTATTTTTTAACTTTAGAAAAACATAGACAAGAGTCAAACAGTATTAAAGAGCTTGTAAATAATCAAGGTGTTATTTTAAAGGATACAGATAGCATTCTTACTGAGGTCGAAGAATTTTACAAATGTTTGTATACTTCTGAAGATGTTGATGATGAAGCTATTAATAATATTTTACAATATGTAGATAAGAGAGTATCTAATGAAGATAAAAACCTGTGTGATAAAACTATCACAATAGATAATATTAAACAATCAGTGTTTAGCATGGCAAAGTCCAAAACTCCAGGTGGTGATGGACTGACAGCTGAATTCTATTGAACGTTTTTTGATGAACTTGTTGATATTTTGTTAAAGGTTTATAGCAATATTTATGATGAAGGAATTTTAACCCGTTCTATGAGACATGGTATCATAACTCTTATTTATAAGGGAAAAGGAGATAAAAATAACTTGAAGAATTTTAGACCTTTGAGTCTTCTTAGTACAGATTATAAAATATTATCAAAAATAATGTCTAATAGATTAAAACAGGTTTTGCCAAATATAATATCTCCTTTCCAGTCATGCTGTATTATGGGTAGAGATATTGCAGATACGACTTCAAGTATACGTGATGTTTTAGATCTCGTGGAACTTGAAGGTTTAAACGGTTTTATTTTAAAGGCAGACCAAGAAAAAGCCTTTGATAGAGTCAGTCACAGTTTTTTATCACGAGTTTTGGATCACTTTGGCTTTGGGCCAAATTTCAAAAAATGGATACACATTTTTTATCACAATATATTCAGTTCCGTGAAAGTGAAGGGCAGGGTTGTCCTATTTCATCCCTTTTATATGTTTTGGTAGCAGAACCATTAGGACAAGCATTATACAAAAATAATAACATTGATGGTATTTCTATCCCAGGAAGTGAGCAAGTATCAAAGGTGTTTCAGCATGCTGATGATACTACTGTCACTGTTCTAAACATCAAATCGATTTCAGAATCTATGAAAATTTTTGAACTTTATAGTAAAGCATCTGGGGCAAAAATTAATAGAGAAAAAACGGCAATAATGTGCGCTGGAAAAGCATGTTTAACAGAAGTAGAACTAAATCAATTAGGCTTTAAATTAAGTGATTCATGTATGTTAGTGCTAGGTGTTTACTTAGGGCGAAATAAAGACAAATTTGCATTACTTAACTGGGAAAGTAAAGTAAAATCAATTGAAACATTATTATTTTTCTGGTCAAAAAGAGACTTGACTTTTGAAGGAAAGCAGACAGTTGTTCTGTCTCTTTTGATGTCAAAATGTTGGTATACTTTAACTGTGTGTAACATACCAGATACTATAAGTAATAAAATAAAAACAATCTGTCTCAGATTTTTGTGGGGTGGTAAATCCCACAAAGTAAAATACAGAACTATTGTTGGTTCTAAAGATTTTGGAGGTTTAAATTTTCCAGATATTTTTTTGAAAAGTTCTGCATTAAGATTAAAATTTCTAAGGAAGTATTTAGATACTAATTGCAATGCAATGTGGAAGCATTCATGTACATATTTTTTAAATACTGTGCTGTCAATGAATTTGTCATATTCAATACTTTTTTGTAACATCAGTGATAAGTATCTTAATGTTCTTCCTGATTATTACAAAGAAATGTTTCAAACATGGAAAGTGGTATTTGACTGTGTTAGTTTTGAATTTAAGTTGGATGATATATTGAATCAACCATTATTTTGTAATCCTAACTTATTAAATGAAGGTAAACAACTTATTTGCTACTATTTTATAGAGGCTGGAATAGTAAAAATTAAAGATCTAATGTATGAAGTAATTCCTGGCTTTCTAAGGCCACAGGCAATCGTTGAAATTGTTCAGGAAATTAATCCTGACATAACTGCTAATGATATTAAAGAGACCTTTCAGATGATTAAAAATTGTATACCAAATAATTGGATATTGGAGTTAGTTAATGGTTCAGATAATTATACAAAAGTGAGCATATACAAACCAAAAATTTGTATTTCAAATTATACTATTCCAAAAGATTGTAACCATACTCTACCTAAAGATATACTTATGTGTAGTACTAAAGATTTCTATAATGTTTTAGTTAATAAAGTGTTTCAAAAACCAACTTCAGAACAATTTTGGATTGAAAAATTTGGTAATGTAGATTTAGCAAAATCTTACAAGTTATCAAGGTTACAGGTTTTGTCTCCTCATAGCATTGAATTGAATTACAAAATACTTATGAATATTATTTATAGTAATGACAAATTGTTGTTGTGTAGAAAAGTAGATAGTGACATCTGTCAAATTTGTAAGAAGCATAGAGAAGATTTATTTCATATGTTTTTACATTGCGATGAACTACAAGGATTTCACAGTTTTGTAATTGACATTTTATTTGATGTTTTTCAAAATGCAAACAATGTTAATAGTCTCAGTTATGAACAACTCATTTTAATAGGATACCTTCAAACAGATGATAATGTAAACCATTTGTATGTAAATGTTTTACTCAGTTTCGTAAGACTAAGAATCTTTAAAAGAAGACAATATTTTAGTATTTATGGAAAAATGTTAGATGTTAAATTGTTGTTTCTTTCATTGTTTAAGTCTCATGTAAAATATGCCAAACAATTTTATTGTCATATTAAAAAAAATCAAAATCTGTATCTCAAATATTTTGTTAATAATAACAGAACAATTGCTGAAGTTAATGGAGAGATTGTTTTCCATCTGCATTAAATGCATTATTGTCTTACTACTAATGAGTAATTATCTGTGATACTGTTTATATTTCTTTCAATATATATATGTTTGATCATTATAATAAAGATCACGTGGTCTGTCAACACTGAGATTGCGGGTTCGATTCTCACTGCAGGCAGGGTGTACTCGACTCCAATCTTAATTGACAAGGATTGCCATTTTTCCTACCGCAGGTCGGGGGTTTTCTCCGGGTACTCCGGCTTCCTCCCCAAATAAAAACTGGACGCCATAATATAGCTGAAAAATTGCTGAAAGTGGCGTTAAACACCATCAAACAAACAAACATGAACAAAAAAATTGTCTTTTTATTTATTTCATTTGTAAAAATGAAAAGAACATTACAAACTGTCTTTGTATTTTAAAAATCAGCAAGAAAACAAAACAACTGGTGTCCGGTTTTCTATTGCCTCTCAATCAATGGACATATTTATTAATGCAATTAATGTAATTTAAAGAAACCAACAGGCCCGGGATCGATTAGTTTTTACTTATTTTTATTTCATTATTCCCTTTCTTTGTATTTTAAGGTCAACAACTGCAAAAATATACACGTACGTAGAAGACTAATAAACAAACAGGCGCAGGGGGTAGCTGTCCCTGCCGATTCATTTTAAAGCCCTTTCTTTGAGAATTTAAATGGGAAATAACTGGAGAATTCAATCTCATCTAATTGAACACACCGAAGCTCAAAATAAAGGGGGTGGGGGGGGGGGGTTGCTCCATTACCGATTTACAAATTACGTTTTTTGAATACACATAGTTGCATGCGCTCCAGAGAGAGAGTGTACTGGGGTCAGGGTGGTCGCTTTATACAGGTGGTCGCATTTTAAAGGACATTTTAAGCACATATGTACCTATGGTCCATGTTTTATGGGATGTCTTAATACATGTGACTGCTAAAAGCAGGTGGTTGCATGTGCTCAAGACAGTGTACTGTGCTCAGGTTGGTCTCTAAATATATATAAATAAATGATACAGAAATGTAACAATTGGCACACTTCTTGTTCATGTGTTCTTTCACCATGGAATATAACATTCTGTCGCATATTATCAATAAATCACGCATAAAATGTCAGTATCTGTTGTGCCCACCATTTGCTTGTAACATAGCCCTTACTCTTCGTGGCATGGATTAAATTAAACGTTGAGTACGAACACGCGGCATCTTTTGCCACTTCATAAGATGATTTGATAATAATAATGCATTTTAAAATTGTGTAGGTTTTACGTAATGTATGACGTTCCCATCATGCATCATCATCAGCCCGACGATGAAGAAGTATTTCTAACTTGTGACCACTCATCTGGAAAGCCGTGATCGATCATTTTTAGTATTATTTCTGGATTATTTCACGATTAATACGGTAGAAAAGGGAACCTTAACGTAGAAAATTAGTAAATCTTGAGCATTAAATTTGTAATATACCAAAGTTTTGTCTATTGACGATTTCGAAATCCCAAACTGTCGAGCACGACATGGGCCAAGAACGAGGCGTGTGTGGGAATGGGGAAGATATAGTTCTGTGATGTAATTGTATATTAGATGTGCCTTGTTTACTAGCTAATTGCTTATTTATTACATGACACAGAACTTTGACGAAAGGTAAAAATGAAAGACCAATAAAAACCCACATAAGAAGACACGAAAATGCTAATTTAGATTATGATTTTTATACGAAAATTTAGATTATGATTTTTTATACGAAAATTAGATTTTAAAACAGGTATGGTATTTAAAATATTGATGTCTAAACCAGTAAAGAAATGTCACAGAAATTAGTAGGGAAAATACATTTTAAATAAAACAAATACAAATACAGATACATCTATAACATATAAATCGAAGATCTCTGGATATGGGTGTAACCCATATCTTTTCCTGTTGATTACTAATTTGATGAAGTAGTACACATAAATCGAGCCTCTATATGGTTGAAAATTTCATGTAATCGAAAATTAACCTGAGAGAAGGTCTGCATTGAATTATGTTTTTTATGGTTTATGATATACTCACTCAAAAAAGAAACGCAACATCGGATAATTTTTTTTCAAATAATTTTTTTGCTGACAAATAACCTATAAATATTCAAATATATATACACAACATCATAATTACACCTTAATTAAAGGTTTCCAGGTGAAAGCATTTAAGTTCATCCACCCGTGAACCACTATGGCCTCTGGAACATACTATGAATTACGCATTGCTTAAAACAGGGTCGACTTTCACGTGCAAATCATGGGTACATTTGTTGGTAGTCTTTTTTAACTCAGACAATCGGAATAAAGCCCCGCTATTTCTTTTCTTGACTGCATTAGTAAAACAAAATTCTGATAAGGTGACGTTATGCCTAGGTTAGATGATGCTACCCGGAATATCGCTATCGGTCGAATCGTGACCGGGGAATCACACAATACTGTTGCCAGAACGTACAATGTTCATCGTAGCACAATTTACGCCTTTGGAGACGCTACCAGCAGCTTGGTACTACGACAGACCGACTACGTTCATGGCGTCCGCGTGTTACAGCTCGGGCACAGGATCGTTATATTAGATTATTCCATCTACGAAACAGGACTTTTGCTGCAACAGAAACAGCTGTAAACGTCCCTGGGTTGCGCCGTATATCACTACAGACAGTACGCAAACGGTTACGCTCTCATGGATTGCGGACAAGAAGACCTTACGTCGGAGCAACACAGAGATGCCTACACCACCGAGAAAGGGTTGTATGGTGTACTACCGTTCGTGTATGGAATTTATAGAACTGGAGAAGAGTGTGGTTCAGCGATGAGTCACGTTTTCAGCTTGAAAAGCGAGATGGTCGCATACGAGTGTACAGACGAAGAAATGAACGTTTTGCGCAAAACTGTGTTTTAGAAAGAGACAATTTGGCAGAAGCAGCGTTATGATTTGACCGCTATCTCTTACGCCAAGAACACACAGCTGATACATATTCAAGGTAATCTTAACGTTGTTAGGTACAGAGACAAAATTATATGGCCGCATTTATTGCCCGTAATTGACATTCAAAGAGAAATTTATCAACACGACAATGCCCGAAAAGATACATCATTGTAACAGTAGATTTTGTAGAGCAACAGAATGTCAATGTGATCCGTTGGCCATCACAATCTCCAGATCTTAACCCAAATGAACATCTGTGGGATGAATTGGATCGGCGCGTGCGCCAACAATAACCACCATCTGGAACAATGAGAGCAGGCACTTCAGTATGAGTGGCAAAGGATACCGCGTGTTCGTACTCAACGTTTAATTGAATCCATGCCACGAAGAGTAAGGGCTGTGTTACAAGCAAATGGTGGGCAAAACAGATACTGATATTTTATGCGTGATTTATTGACAATATGCGACAGAATGTTATATTCCATGGTAAAAGAACTCATGAACAAGAAGTGTGCCAATTGTTACATTTCTGTATCAATTATTTATATGATAAATTGTTAAAATAATATATGAAGTAAAGTTCCCATTTTGTGTATGTTGCGTTTCTTTTTTGAGTGAGTATGTATTAATATTTAAAGCTGTACCACATACGACAACCGTGACATATTTTGGGCTTTCGATCTTTATTTAAACATGGGAGGTAGTAATGCACATGACAATAAATTAAAAAATCATGGTTTTCCACATTAATTGACATTTTTAACATAGCGGTTTAAAAAACACATGTTTTTATAAGCCACCTGTACTTAGCGGCTACCCACGAAAATTGGGTAAAATGCAACCACCTGTATAAAGCGACCAACCTGAGCACAGTACACTGTCTTGAGCACATGCAACCACCTGCTTTTAGCAGTCACATGTACATAAAGACAAACCATAAAACATGGACCATAGGTACATATGTGCTTAAAATGTCCTTTAAAATGCGACCACCTGTATAAAGCGACCACCCTGACCCCAGTACACTCTCTGGAGCGCATGCAACTATGTGCATTCAAAAAACGTAATTTGTAAATCGGTAATGGAGCAACCCCCCCCCCCCCTTAATTTTGAGCTTCGGTGTGTTCAATTAGATGAGATTGAATTCTCCAGTTATTCCCCATTTAAATTCTCACAGAAAGGGCTTTAAAATGAATCGGCAGGGACAGCAACCCCCTACGCCTGTTTGTTTATTAGTCTTCTACGTACGTGTATATTTTTGCAGTTGTTGACCTTAAAATACAAAGAAAGGGAATAATGAAATAAAAATAAGTTAAAACTAATCGATCCCGGGCCTGTTGGTTTCTTTAAATTACATTAATTGCATTAATAAATATGTCCATTGATTGAGCGGCAATAGAAAACCGGACACCAGTTGTTTTGTTTTCTTGCTGATTTTTAAAATACAAAGACAGTTTGTAATGTTTTTTCGTTTTTACAAATGAAATAAATAAAAAGACAATTTTTTGTTGATATTTATTTATTAAATACATACAGAACGCGTTGATCTGAATGGTTGAAGCGTCTGACGTCACGTGACTTTGATGGATATTATCACGGACATGGTATAATTCTTTCTTTTGCACCGGACACGTCGTTGAGTACACACGTATATTACATCGTAGCGCGTTATATATGAAAGTGTCATAAAATCACGTTTCAGGACGTCAACAGTGATGCAGTTGTGACAATGTATTTCAAAGGAATGCTACTTTCAATCCATTCTGAAATGAAACTTTTTTGTTCTGTGTAATGCACAAATCGTCCGTACCAGACGACACAATCGAGTTGATTTTATTGTCATTTCAAAATAAATGCAGGTCAATAAAATTTTTGAAACAGTTAGAACAATGCACGAAGACACGCTAAAGATGACAAATTCAAGGATAAATCAATAACAGTGCAACCAGTAAAATCAAGGGGATCACGGTGGGGTATTGACATTTCGTTTTTTTCTGCTGAATTGCGAGTTAGTTGACATTTATGCTCATTTCCGTTCCGAACTTTAGATTTTCGAACATGACCTCTACTTTTCTTTTCTGATAACGATGGCCCTGTGTCTCCTCTACAACGCCTATATAGCCGGTCCCCGTCACGATCTCAAAACATTGACCAAAATCGGGCATATATAGACCCACCCTATCTACATGAGTTCGAAATTGGTTTTTCGTTCCGAACTTTAGATTTTCGAACATGACCTCTACTTTTCTTTTCTGATAACGATGTCCCTATGTCTCCTCTACAACGCCTATATAGCCGGTCCCCGTCACGATCTCAAAACATTGACCAAAATCGGGCATATATAGACCCACCCTATCTACATGAGTTCGAAATTGGTTTTTTGTTCCGAACTTTAGATTTTCGAACATGACCTCTACTTTTCTTTTCTGATAACGATGTCCCTATGTCTCCTCTATAACGCCTATATAGCCGGTCCCCGTCACGATCTCAAAACATTGACCAAAATCGGGCATATATAGACCCAACCTATCTACATGAGTTCGAAATTGGTTTTTCATTCCGAACTTTAGATTTTCGAACATGACCTCTACTTTTCTATTCTGATAACGATGGCCCTGTGTCTCCTCTACAACGCCTATATAGCCGGTCTCCGTCACGATCTCAAAACATTGACCAAAATCGGGCATATATAGACCCAACCTATCTACATGAGTTCGAAATTGGTTTTTCGTTCCGAACTTTAGATTTTCGAACATGACCTCTACTTTTCTATTCTGATAACGATGGCCCTGTGTCTCCTCTACAACGCCTATATAGCCGGTCCCCGTCACGATCTCAAAACATTGACCAAAATCGGGCATATATAGACCCACCCTATCTACATGAGTTCGAAATTGGTTTTTCGTTCCGAACTTTAGATTTTCGAACATGACCTCTACTTTTCTTTTCTGATAACGATGTCCCTATGTCTCCTCTACAACGCCTATATAGCCGGTCCCCGTCACGATCTCAAAACATTGACCAAAATCGGGCATATATAGACCCACCCTATCTACATGAGTTCGAAATTGGTTTTTCGTTCCGAACTTTAGATTTTCGAACATGACCTCTACTTTTCTATTCTGATAACGATGGCCCTGTGTCTCCTCTACAACGCCTATATAGCCGGTCCCCGTCACGATCTCAAAACATTGACCAAAATCGGGCATATATAGACCCAACCTATCTACATGAGTTCGAAATTGGTTTTTCGTTCCGAACTTTAGATTTTCGAACATGACCTCTACTTTTCTTTTCTGATAACGATGGCCCTGTGTCTCCTCTACAACGCCTATATAGCCGGTCCCCGTCACGATCTCAAAACATTGACCAAAATCGGGCATATATAGACCCACCCTATCTACATGAGTTCGAAATTGGTTTTTCGTTCCGAACTTTAGATTTTCGAACATGACCTCTACTTTTCTCTTCCGATAACGATGGCCCTGTGTCTCCTCTACAACGCCTATATAGCCGGTCCCCGTCACGATCTCAAAACATTGACCAAAATCGGGCATATATAGACCCACCCTATCTACATGAGTTCGAAGTTGGTTTTTCGTTCCGAACTTTAGATTTTCGAACATGACCTCTACTTTTCTCTTCTGATAACGATGGCCCTGTGTCTCCTCTACAAAGCCTATATAGCCGGTCCCCGTCACGATCTCAAAACATTGACCAAAATCGGGCATATATAGACCCAACCTATCTACATGAGTTCGAAATTGGTTTTTCGTTCCGAACTTTAGATTTTCGAACATGACCTCTACTTTTCTTTTCTGATAACGATGGCCCTGTGTCTCCTCTACAAAGCCTATATAGCCGGTCCCCGTCACGATCTCAAAACATTGACCAAAATCGGGCATATATAGACCCACCCTATCTACATGGGTTCGAAATTGGTTTTTCGTTCCGAACTTTAGATTTTCGAACATGACCTCTACTTTTCTTTTCTGATAACGATGTCCCTATGTCTCCTCTACAACGCCTATATAGCCGGTCCCCGTCACGATCTCAAAACATTGACCAAAATCGGGCATATATAGACCCACCCTATCTACATGAGTTCGAAATTGGTTTTTCGTTCCGAACTTTAGATTTTCGAACATGACCTCTACTTTTCTATTCTGATAACGATGGCCCTGTGTCTCCTCTACAACGCCTATATAGCCGGTCCCCGTCACGATCTCAAAACATTGACCAAAATCGGGCATATATAGACCCAACCTATCTACATGAGTTCGAAATTGGTTTTTCGTTCCGAACTTTAGATTTTCGAACATGACCTCTACTTTTCTTTTCTGATAACGATGGCCCTGTGTCTTCTCTACAACGCCTATATAGCCGGTCCCCGTCACGATCTCAAAACATTGACCAAAATCGGGCATATATAGACCCACCCTATCTACATGAGTTCGAAATTGGTTTTTCGTTCCGAACTTTAGATTTTCGAACATGACCTCTACTTTTCTATTCTGATAACGATGGCCCTGTGTCTCCTCTACAACGCCTATATAGCCGGTCCCCGTCACGATCTCAAAACATTGACCAAAATCGGGCATATATAGACCCACCCTATCTACATGAGTTCGAAATTGGTTTTTCGTTCCGAACTTTAGATTTTCGAACATGACCTCAACTTTTCATTTCTGATAACGATGTCCCTGTGTCTCCTCTACAACGCCTATATAGCCGGTCCCCGTCACGATCTCAAAACATTGACCAAAATCGGGCATATATAGACCCACCCTATCTACATGAGTTCGAAATTGGTTTTTCGTTCCGAACTTTAGATTTTCGAACATGACCTCTACTTTTCTTTTCTGATAACGATGGCCCTGTGTCTCCTCTACAACGCCTATATAGCCGGTCTCCGTCACGATCTCAAAACATTGACCAAAATCGGGCATATATAGACCCACCCTATCTACATGAGTTCGAAATTGGTTTTTCGTTCCAAACTTTAGATTTTCGAACATGACCTCTACTTTTCTTTTCTGATAACGATGGCCCTGTGTCTCCTCTACAACGCCTATATAGCCGGTCCCCGTCACGATCTCAAAACATTGACCAAAATCGGGCATATATAGACCCACCCTATCTACATGAGTTCGAAATTGGTTTTTCGTTCCGAACTTTAGATTTTCGAACATGACCTCTACTTTTCTTTTCTGATAACGATGGCCCTGTGTCTCCTCTACAACGCCTATATAGCCGGTCCCCGTCACGATCTCAAAACATTGACCAAAATCGGGCATATATAGACCCACCCTATCTACATGAGTTCGAAATTGGTTTTTCGTTCCTAACTTTAGATTTTCGAACATGAGCTCTACTTTTCTTTTCTGATAACGATGTCCCTGTGTCTCCTCTACAACGCCTATATAGCCGGTCCCCGTCACGATCTCAAAACATTGACCAAAATCTGGCATATATAGACCCACCCTATCTACATGAGTTCGAAATTGGTTTTTCGTCCCGAACTTTAGATTTTCGAACATGACCTCTACTTTTCTATTCTGATAACGATGGCCCTGTGTCTCCTCTACAACGCCTATATAGCCGGTCCCCGTCACGATCTCAAAACATTGACCAAAATCGGGCATATATAGACCCACCCTATCTACATGAGTTCGAAATTGGTTTTTCGTTCCGAACTTTAGATTTTCGAACATGACCTATACTTTTCTCTTCCGATAACGATGGCCCTGTGTCTCCTCTACAACGCCCATATAGCCGGTCCCCGTCACGATCTCAAAACATTGCCCAAAATCGGGCATATAAAGACCCACCCTATCTACATGGGTTCGAAGTTGGTTTTTCGTTCCGAACTTTAGATTTTCGAACATGACCTCTACTTTTCTCTTCTGATAACGATGGCCCTGTGTCTCCTCTACAAAGCCTATATAGCCGGTCCCCGTCACGATCTCAAAACATTGACCAAAATCGGGCATATATAGACCCAACCTATCTACATGAGTTCGAAATTGGTTTTTCGTTCCGAACTTTAGATTTTCGAACATGACCTCTACTTTTCTTTTCTGATAACGATGGCCCTGTGTCTCCTCTACAAAGCCTATATAGCCGGTCCCCGTCACGATCTCAAAACATTGACCAAAATCGGGCATATATAGACCCACCCTATCTACATGGGTTCGAAATTGGTTTTTCGTTCCGAACTTTAGATTTTCGAACATGACCTCTACTTTTCTCTTCCGATAACGATGGCCCTGTGTCTCCTCTACAACGCCTATATAGCCGGTCCCCGTCACGATCTCAAAACATTGACCAAAATCGGGCATATATAGACCCAACCTATCTACATGAGTTCGAAATTGGTTTTTCGTTCCGAACTTTAGATTTTCGAACATGACCTCTACTTTTCTTTTCTGATAACGATGGCCCTGTGTCTCCTCTACAACGCCTATATAGCCGGTCCCCGTCACGATCTCAAAACATTGACCAAAATCGGGCATATATAGACCCACCCTATCTACATGAGTTCGAAATTGGTTTTTCGTTCCGAACTTTAGATTTTCGAACATGACCTCTACTTTTCTTTTCTGATAACAATGGCCCTGTGTCTCCTCTACAACGCCTATATAGCCGGTCCCCGTCACGATCTCAAAACATTGACCAAAATCGGGCATATATAGACCCACCCTATCTACATTTGTTCGAAATTGGTTTTTCGTTCCGAACTTTAGATTTTCGAACATGACCTCTACTTTTCTATTCTGATAACGATGGCCCTGTGTCTCCTCTACAACGCCTATATAGCCGGTCCCCGTCACGATCTCAAAACATTGACCAAAATCGGGCATATATAGACCCAACCTATCTACATGAGTTCGAAATTGGTTTTTCGTTCCGAACTTTAGATTTTCGAACATGATCTCTACTTTTTTTTTCTGATAACGATGTCCCTATGTCTCCTCTACAACGCCTATATAGCCGGTCCCCGTCACGATCTCAAAACATTGACCAAAATCGGGCATATATAGACCCACCCTATCTACATGAGTTCGAAATTGGTTTTTCGTTCCGAACTTTAGATTTTCGAACATGACCTCTACTTTTCTTTTCTGATAACGATGGCCCTGTGTCTCCTCTACAACGCCTATATAGCCGGTACCCGTCAAGATCTCAAAACATTGACCAAAATCGGGCATATATAGACCCACCCTATCTACATGAGTTCGAAATTGGTTTTTCGTTCCGAACTTTAGATTTTCGAACATGACCTCTACTTTTCTTTTCTGATAACGATGTCCCTATGTCTCCTCTACAACGCCTATATAGCCGGTCCCCGTCACGATCTCAAAACATTGCCCAAAATCGGGCATATATAGACCCACCCTATCTACATGAGTTCGAAATTGGTTTTTCGTTCCGAGCTTTAGATTTTCGAACATGACCTCTACTTTTCTATTCTGATAACGATGGCCCTGTGTCTCCTCTACAACGCCTATATAGCCGGTCCCCGTCACGATCTCAAAACATTGACCAAAATCGGGCATATATAGACCCAACCTATCTACATGAGTTCGAAATTGGTTTTTCGTTCCGAACTTTAGATTTTCGAACATGACCTCTACCTTTCTTTTCTGATAACGATGGCCCTGTGTCTCCTCTACAAAGCCTATATAGCCGGTCCCCGTCACGATCTCAAAACATTGACCAAAATCGGGCATATATAGACCCACCCTATCTACATGAGTTCGAAATTGGTTTTTCGTTCCGAACTTTAGATTTTCGAACATGACCTCTACTTTTCTTTTCTGATAACGATGTCCCTATGTCTCCTCTACAACGCCTATATAGCCGGTCCCCGTCACGATCTCAAAACATTGACCAAAATCGGGCATATATAGACCCACCCTATCTACATGAGTTCGAAATTGGTTTTTCGTTCCGAACTTTAGATTTTCGAACATGACCTCTACTTTTCTATTCTGATAACGATGGCCCTGTGTCTCCTCTACAACGCCTATATAGCCGGTCCCCGTCACGATCTCAAAACATTGACCAAAATCGGGCATATATAGACCCACCCTATCTACATGAGTTCGAAATTGGTTTTTCGTTCCGAACTTTAGATTTTCGAACATGACCTCTACTTTTCTTTTCTGATAACGATGGCCCTGTGTCTCCTCTACAACGCCTATATAGCCGGTCCCCGTCACGATCTCAAAACATTGACCAAAATCGGGCATATATAGACCCACCCTATCTACATGAGTTCGAAATTGGTTTTTCGTTCCTAACTTTAGATTTTCGAACATGACCTCTACTTTTCTTTTCTGATAACGATGTCCCTGTGTCTCCTCTACAACGCCTATATAGCCGGTCCCCGTCACGATCTCAAAACATTGACCAAAATCGGGCATATATAGACCCACCCTATCTACATGAGTTCGAAATTGGTTTTTCGTCCCGAACTTTAGATTTTCGAACATGACCTCTACTTTTCTATTCTGATAACGATGGCCCTGTGTCTCCTCTACAACGCCTATATAGCCGGTCCCCGTCACGATCTCAAAACATTGACCAAAATCGGGCATATATAGACCCACCCTATCTACATGAGTTCGAAATTGGTTTTTCGTTCCGAACTTTAGATTTTCGAACATGACCTCTACTTTTCTCTTCCGATAACGATGGCCCTGTGTCTCCTCTACAACGCCCATATAGCCGGTCCCCGTCACGATCTCAAAACATTGACCAAAATCGGGCATATATAGACCCACCCTATCTACATGGGTTCGAAGTTGGTTTTTCGTTCCGAACTTTAGATTTTCGAACATGACCTCTACTTTTCTCTTCTGATAACGATGGCCCTGTGTCTCCTCTACAACGCCTATATAGCCGGTCCCCGTCACGATCTCAAAACATTGACCAAAATCGGGCATATATAGACCCAACCTATCTACATGAGTTCGAAATTGGTTTTTCGTTCCGAACTTTAGATTTTCGAACATGACCTCTACTTTTCTTTTCTGATAACGATGGCCCTGTGTCTCCTCTACAACGCCTATATAGCCGGTCCCCGTCACGATCTCAAAACATTGACCAAAATCGGGCATATATAGACCCACCCTATCTACATGAGTTCGAAATTGGTTTTTCGTTCCGAACTTTAGATTTTCGAACATGACCTCTACTTTTCTTTTCTGATAACGATGGCCCTGTGTCTCCTCTACAACGCCCATATAGCCGGTCCCCGTCACGATCTCAAAACATTGACCAAAATCGGGCATATATAGACCCACCCTATCTACATGGGTTCGAAGTTGGTTTTTCGTTCCGAACTTTAGATTTTCGAACATGACCTCTACTTTTCTCTTCTGATAACGATGGCCCTGTGTCTCCTCTACAACGCCTATATAGCCGGTCCCCGTCACGATCTCAAAACATTGACCAAAATCGGGCATATATAGACCCACCCTATCTACATGGGTTCGAAATTGGTTTTTCGTTCCGAACTTTAGATTTTCGAACATGACCTCTACTTTTCTTTTCTGATAACGATGGCCCTGTGTCTCCTCTACAACGCCTATATAGCCGGCCCCGTCACGATCTCAAAACATTGACCAAAATCGGGCATATATAGACCCACCCTATCTACATGAGTTCGAAATTGGTTTTTCGTTCCGAACTTTAGATTTTCGAACATGACCTCTACTTTTCTTTTCTGATAACGATGGCCCTGTGTCTCTTCTACAACGCCTATATAGCCGGTCCCCGTCACGATCTCAAAACATTGACCAAAATCGGGCATATATAGACCCACCCTATCTACGTGGGTACGAAGTTGGTTTTTCGTTCCGAACTTTAGATTTTCGAACATGACCTCTACTTTTCTCTTCTGATAACGATGGCCCTGTGTCTCCTCTACAACGCCTATATAGCCGGTCCCCGTCACGATCTCAAAACATTGACCAAAATCGGGCATATATAGACCCACCCTATCTACATGGGTTCGAAATTGGTTTTTCGTTCCGAACTTTAGATTTTCGAACATGACCTCTACTTTTCTTTTCTGATAACGATGGCCCTGTGTCTCCTCTACAACGCCTATATAGCCGGACCCGTCACGATCTCAAAACATTGACCAAAATCGGGCATATATAGACCCACCCTATCTACATGAGTTCGAAATTGGTTTTTCGTTCCGAACTTTAGATTTTCGAACATGACCTCTACTTTTCTTTTCTGATAACGATGGCCCTGTGTCTCCTCTACAACGCCTATATAGCCGGTCCCCGTCACGATCTAAAAACATTGACCAAAATCGGGCTTATATAGACCCACCCTATCTACATGGGTTCGAAATTGGTTTTTCGTTCCGAACTTTAGATTTTCGAACATGACCTCTACTTTTCTCTTCTGATAACGATGGCCCTGTGTCTCCTCTACAACGCCTATATAGCCGGTCCCCGTCACGATCTCAAAATATTGACCAAAATCGGGCATATATAGACCCACCCTATCTACATGGGTTCGAAGTTGGTTTTTCGTTCCGAACTTTAGATTTTCGAACATGACCTCTACTTTTCTCTTCTGATAACGATGGCCCTGTGTCTCCTTTACAACGCCTATATAGCCGGTCCCCGTCACGATCTCAAAACATTGACCAACATCGGCATATATAGACCCACCCTATCTACATGAGTTCGAAATTGGTTTTTCGTTCCGAACTTTAGATTTTCGAACATGACCTCTACTTTTTTTTTCTGATAACGATGGCCCTGTGTCTCCTCTACAACGCCTATATAGCCGGTCCCCGTCACGATCTCAAAACATTGACCAAAATCGGGCATATATAGACCCACCCTATCTACATGAGTTCGAAATTGGTTTTTCGTTCCGAACTTTAGATTTTCGAACATGACCTCTACTTTTCTTTTCTGATAACGATGGCCCTGTGTCTCCTCTACAATGCCTATATAGCCGGTCCCCGTCACGATCTCAAAACATTGACCAAAATCGGGCATATATAGACCCACCCTATCTACATGAGTTCGAAATTGGTTTTTCGTTCCGAACTTTAGATTTTCGAACATGACCTCTATTTTTCTCTTCTGATAACAATGGCCCTGTGTCTCCTCTACAACGCCTATATAGCCGGTCCCCGTCACGATCTCAAAACATTGACCAAAATCGGGCATATATAGACCCACCCTATCTACATGGGTTCGAAATTGGTTTTTCGTTCCGAACTTTAGATTTTCGAACATGACCTCTACTTTTCTCTTCTGATAACGATGGCCCTGTGTCTCCTTTACAACGCCTATATAGCCGGTCCCCGTCACGATCTCAAAACATTGACCAAAATCGGGCATATATAGACCCACCCTATCTACATGGGTTCGAAGTTGGTTTTTCGTTCCGAACTTTAGATTTTCGAACATGACCTATACTTTTCTACGACATTGATATTTCGGTTAGAACTTAGGGTATTGTCTTATTTAAGTTCTATAAATACAAGGTATTGCTGAATCCACTACTTCAATACACCTCCTGGACAGGTCGTGTTAATATTTACTTATTTCATGTTTAAAATTCGCTTTTATGATATTGAAATATAAGATGTATTTGTTCGCTACCTATTCCTAATTGTTCGCTAGTGTTTAAAATCTTATGGTAGCCTTATGTCTTTCGTTGGTTTTTAGTAATACCTCCTTATTGTTCGCTAGCTAATTGTTCGCTGCAATTGTTCGCTGGCTTGAGTCTAGCACAAAATGCTGATGGACTCCTAAATAGACGGTATGGTTATACTGAGTTAAGTACTTTCATAGGATAAATAAAAATATATACGGATTAGAACATACGTCCCAAGCCTTGTACAGGATGTTTGTTGTTTAATTTGTTTGAATGGTGTTTAACGTCACTTTCTTCAATTTCTCAGCTTTATCATAGAGTTTACTTTCTACTGAGGAGGGATCTGGAGAAAATCTCTGAACTTCGGCAGGAAAACTTGCAATCCTTGTCCATTAAGATTTTCAAGCACCATGCCAGCTGAATGACTCATTCGTGATCAATAGTAGATGACTAACTTCCTTAAATGTGTACCAAGTTTCATGAAGATGTGAAGCCATCTTCACAATTAAAGATCAACGCAATAATAAACCCGAGGTGAGAAAGGACATTTCTAATATGACGTCCTACTTTAGCTATGTCAACAAAGCTCCCTATCGCTCGGTCTAAAATATTAACAAACATGTTCTAATTCGCATTAAGCCCGCTCGCAATAGTCTATTTCTTAAACAACCTGACCGAAAATATATGTCCCGGTTCAATTAACACCAAATATTATACTGTACGTGAGAAAAGCAACGTAAATGACGTCTTTTGATAAGTAAACACACTGTTGGTAAGTTAACACATATAAAACAGAAACATTTAGGGGCAGCTGAAGTATAAAGTAAAATTCATATCCAAATTTATTTCAATTTGACTTTATAGAGAGTTTGGAATACAGAGTTAGGTAGTCGGATGTTTTTGAATGGAATAAATAGAGATTGGTAAGGAATGAAACCTAGGGATTATGGTATAGATGAGGGGATAGTTGATGGGTGAGGAAAATGAGAATTACAGGCTCATACTCAAACCCCCAAAAATGTTAATATTGCTGTTGTAAAACTGTAATAGTAAATAAAATAATACCCCCCACAAACTTGTTTGGGGGGTATATAGGAATCACCCTGTCTGTCTGTCCACATCCCTTGTAAGCGCAACACCTCCTAAACCGCTTGATAAAAGTTAATGAAACTTAGCATAAAGGAAGTACATTGTATGCAGATGTGCATGAAGGATTTTTATTGACCTCGGGTATCATTAAGGGGAGATAATTGGACTTGAAAGCGAAGCGGGGTATCCCTTTGTGAGTGTGCTCACAGTCCACACTTGTTTGTATTACATGTTAATATTGCTGTTGTAAAACTGTACTCCTTGTAGTAACTAGAATAATTTGTATTAAATGTTAATATTGCTGTTGTAAAACTGTAGTCATTATAGTAAATAAAATTATTTGTATTACATGTTAATATTGCTGTTGTAAAACTGTTGTCATTATAGTAAATAAAATTACTTGTATTACATGTTAATATTGCTGTTGTAAAACTGTAGTCATTATAGTAAATAAAATTATTTGTATTACATGTTAATATTGCTGTTGTAAAACTGTTGTCATTATAGTAAATAAAATTATTTGTATTATATGTTAATATTGCTGTTGTAAAACTGTTGTCATAATATATAGTAAATAAAAATTATTTGTATTACATGTGAATATTGCTGTTGTAAAACTGTAGTCATTATAGTAAATAAAATTATTTGTATTACATGTTAATATTGCTATTGTAAAACTGTAGTCTC
This sequence comes from Limnoperna fortunei, assembly GCA_944474755.1. NCBI lineage: Eukaryota > Metazoa > Mollusca > Bivalvia > Mytilida > Modiolidae > Limnoperna > Limnoperna fortunei. The sequence goes on from OX104115.1 coordinate 82,562,317, forward strand.
ATTATAGTAAATAAAATTATTTGTATTACATGTTAATATTGCTGTTGTAAAACTGTAATAGTAAATAAAACAATACCATATCCCTTGTAAGCGCAACACCTCCTAAACCGCTTGATAAAAGTTAATGAAACTTAGCATAAAGGAAGTAGATTGTATGCAGATGTGCATGAAGGATTTTTATTGACCTCGGGTATCATTAAGGGGAGATAATTGGACTTGAAAGCGAAGCGTGGTATCCCTTTGTGAGTGTGCTCACAGTCCACACTTGTTTGTATTACATGTTAATATTGCTTTGTAAATCTGTACTCCTTGTAGTAACTAGAATCATTTGTATTAAATGTTAATATTGCTGTTGTAAAACTGTAGTCATTATAGTAAATAAAATTATTTGTATTACATGTTAATATTGCTGTTGTAAAACTGTTGTCATTATAGTAAATAAAATTACTTGTATTACATGTTAATATTGCTGTTGTAAAACTGTAGTCATTATAGTAAATAAAATTATTTGTATTACATGTTAATATTGCTGTTGTAAAACTGTTGTCATTATAGTAAATAAAATTATTTGTATTATATGTTAATATTGCTGTTGTAAAACTGTTGTCATAATATATAGTAAATAAAAATTATTTGTATTACATGTGAATATTGCTGTTGTAAAACTGTAGTCATTATAGTAAATAAAATTATTTGTATTACATGTTAATATTGCTATTGTAAAACTGTAATAGTAAATAAAACAATACCACATCCCTTGTAAGCGCAACACCTCCTAAACCGCTTGATAAAAGTTAATGAAACTTAGCATAAAGGAAGTAGATTGTATGCAGATGTGCATGAAGGATTTTTATTGACCTCGGGTATCATTAAGGGGAGATAATTGGACTTGAAAGCGAAGCGTGGTATCCCTTTGTGAGTGTGCTCACAGTCCACACTTGTTTGTATTATGTTAATATTGCTTTGTAAATCTGTACTCCTTGTAGTAACTAGAATCATTTGTATTAAATGTTAATATTGCTGTTGTAAAACTGTAGTCATTATAGTAAATAAAATTATTTGTATTACATGTTAATATTGCTGTTGTAAAACTGTTGTCATTATAGTAAATAAAATTACTTGTATTACATGTTAACATTGCTGTTGTAAAACTGTAGTCATTATAGTAAATAAAATTATTTGTATTACATGTTAATATTGCTGTTGTAAAACTGTAGTGTCATTATAGTAAATAAAATAATTTTTATCACATGTTAATATTGCTGTTGTAAAACTGTAGTCATTATAGTAATAAAATTATTTGTATTACATGTTAATATTGCTGTTGTAAAACTGTAGTCTCATTATAGTAAATAAAATTATTTGTATTACATGTTAATATTGCTGTTGTAAAACTGTAATAGTAAATAAAACAATACCCCCCACAAACTTGTTTGGGGGGGTATATAGGAATCACCCTGTCTGTCTGTCCACATCCCTTGTAAGCGCAACACCTCCTAAACCGCTTGATAAAAGTTAATGAAACCTAGCATAAAGGAAGTAGATTGTATGCAGATGTGCATGAAGGATTTTTATTGACCTCGGGTATCATTAAGGGGAGATAATTGGACTTGAAAGCGAAGCGGGGTATCCCTTTGTGAGTGTGCTCACAGTCCACACTTGTTTGTATTACATGTTAATATTGCTTTGTAAATCTGTACTCCTTGTAGTAACTAGAATCATTTGTATTAAATGTTAATATTGCTGTTGTAAAACTGTAGTCATTATAGTAAATAAAATTATTTGTATTACATGTTAATATTGCTGTTGTAAAACTGTTGTCATTATAGTAAATAAAATTACTTGTATTACATGTTAATATTGCTGTTGTAAAACTGTAGTCATTATAGTAAATAAAATTATTTGTATTACATGTTAATATTGCTGTTGTAAAACTGTTGTCATAATATATAGTAAATAAAAATTATTTGTATTACATGTGAATATTGCTGTTGTAAAACGGTAGTCATTATAGTAAATAAAATTATTTGTATTACATGTTAATCTTGCTGTTGTAAAACTGTTGTCAGTATATAGTAAATAAAATTATTTGTATTACATGTTAATATTGCTGTTGTAAAACTGTTCTCATTATAGTAAATAAATTTTTTTTTGTATTACATGTTAATATTGCTGTTGTAAAACTGTTGTCATTATAGTAAATAAAATTATTTGTATTACATGTTAATATTGCTGTTGTAAAACTGTTGTCATTATAGTAAATAAAATTTTTTTTGTATTACATGTTAATATTGCTGTTGTAAAACTGTTGTCATTATAGTAAATAAAATTACTTGTATTACATGTTAATATTGCTGTTGTAAAACTGTAGTCATTATAGTAAATAAAATTATTTGTATTACATGTGAATATTGCTGTTGTAAAACGGTAGTCATTATAGTAAATAAAATTATTTGTATTACATGTTAATATTGCTGTTGTAAAACTGTTGTCATTATAGTAAATAAAATTATTTGTATTACATGTTAATATTGCTGTTGTAAAACTGTTGTCATTATAGTAAATAAAATTTTTTGTATTACATGTTAATATTGCTGTTGTAAAACTGTTGTCATTATAGTAAATAAAATTACTTATATTACATGTTAGTATTGCTGTTGTAAAACTGTAGTCATTATAGTTAATAAAATTATTTGTATTACATGTTAATATTGCTGTTGTAAAACTGTTGTCATTATAGTAAATAAAATTATTTGTATTATATGTTAATATTGCTGTTGTAAAACGGTAGTCATTATAGTAAATAAAATTATTTGTATTACATGATAATATTGCTGTTGTAAAACTGTGGTCATTATAGTAAATAAAATTATTTGTATAACATGTTAATATTGCTGTTGTAAAACTGTAGTGTCATTATAGTAAATAAAATTATTTTTATCACATGTTAATATTGCTGTTGTAAAACTGTAGTCATTATAGTAAATAAAATTATTTGTATTACATGTTAATATTGCTTTTGTAAAACTACAGTGTCATTATAGTAAATAAAATTATTTGTATTACATGTTTATATTGCTGTTGTAAAACTGTTGTCATTATATTAAATACAACTGTTTCTGCACTTGTGTGTTGTAAATTTAACACCTCCTGATAAATTCAAATGTGGCACTTCATTATGAGATGTGCGACTCGTCAGTGTCTGATGTCCAGCTGGTGAGCAATTGTTCTCGTATAACCTAGAACAAGTAAACATACAAAACATTATAGAGTATACAAAGTATACACAGTAATAAAAACAATAAATACACCAGTACATGCACAATAGCTATGGCATATAAAGCAACAAAAACACAAAAGTCAGTTGCACAAGAAGCAATGACGTGGAGAGCAGTAAAAACATGTGACACATACAGCGAGCTGTCAAAAAGTAACTAAAGGTTTGCTGTACATAAAACAACTGAAAGTATACATCAAAACCTTAATAATCCAGTGGGATATATAACATAATTTCTGTTTATAAATTTACATGCACTACAATTGCATTCTGTGCCATTCCATGACGGAAAAAAATTAAATTGAGAAAAACTATAAACAGTCCTAAAATGTTCAGGTAAGCTATTCCGTAAAGTTGGACCGAGTCTGCATTTAAAAAAAATGAATGTTGATTAAAAGAACATGTTTTTACATAAGGGACATCCAAGATGTTGCTGTAACAGAAAGTTTAAAGATTACATTGTTTTTTACGTGTCAAAAAATATAATTAACAGGCAAATTACCACGAAATTTTAATTGCAAAAGAAACGTAGGGTACAGAGGATAAATGTAGCTAATCAGTCATTAAACTACGGAAAACTAGTTATCATTTTTATTATTCTCGCAACACGAGAGCACGGATTTAACGTCAACATCCGACGGACGTAGCTGGTGTATATGACGTCACGCGCAACCATCAAACGCCTGCTAGACCTGTTTGCAAAAATGAGCTAAGTCTGTGATGTTTAATTTCCAAGATTGGAATTTGTCTGTGAAGAATGAATTGCAAAAATTAACTGGACCAGTCTCTAAAGATAGAATTGAACAAATGGTAAAAGCTCTGCGAAGTCTGGATTGCAATAATTGCCAGAAGCATAGACTGTAAAAACGAGATTAGTCTGTGAAGATTTGTTGCAAGTATGTACTAAGTCTGTGAAGATAACGTTTCAATATCAGCTAATGTAAGCATTTGCTAGATTTAATAACAATTTAAACAAGTACTCACGGCTCCTCTGTTGTTGGAAAACCTCAATTGAAAGAGATTGGACAGGTCATGGTAAACAAGATAGCCAGTTTCTATCCTCAAAGACTTTCGTTGCATGTGCTGCATGGCATGGAGCAATGTCATCATGAAACAAGCATCATTCGTTCGGGAAATGCTTAAGATCCTAAGGCCTAAGATTGTTATCTAGAACCAGTATATATTTTTCACTATTCATATTTACATTTATAAACACTACAGTACCTACATCATAATAAGTTATGCAGCCCCGTCCCATCATAGAAAGTTGCTTATGAATTGACGTACCCAAGACACTCGGGGCGATAAGCTTCTCGAGTTGTCCAAACTTTTACTAGTCCTGTGCCACTGACAAGAACTTTCATTTTCATCGCTTAATGTCACTGTTCTCCAGTTATTCTGTATTGTCCGTGTTAAATGAGTACGGGACCACTGAAATCTGAGAACACCGGTTGGTTGACTACCCGGACTAATTGAGCGTTTTTAGTCAAATTTAAATAATGCCCTCTGAGTTGTCCTCTTACACAGATGAATATGATTATGGTTGTTGAATTTGTTAGTTATATCTATTAAATTAAATGTTGCCGACCTGTCCTCTCTTAAGATCCGACAACTCCAGTCGTACATTTTTGGTGGTCTTCCACTTCGATTTTTATTTTCAGATGAACTTCGCTCTCCTTATCTTTTGATGAACTTCAAACGGTGGAATATATCATTCCCAAAACCTCAGCAATCTTACTTTTTTCTGTTACTAGTATAACTAATATAATTAGAATGATATAGTTGATTTATAGGTTCCTGCTTTTTGTAAATTCCAAGCTTTTTGTCTGGGATTATTATAACAAAAACACTTTTCTGTTTTTGACAGATGGGCGGAAATACGGTTTTTTTAATAAAAATTACGTTATTTTTACCTATATTTTTGTCATTTATTTGTGACATTCTTTACATTGTTTTTATTAACGTCAATTAACTGTTAAAACGGATGGTAAAAGTAATTTGTAAAAATCAATATATGGCATAAAAAACGGAATGACTTTTGTCCACGCGATGTACTGTTTGAGTTAAGCAGTTGTCGCTTTTATTATTGAATTCATATTTTCCCCAGTATTAATAAGTATTGTTTGTTTGTTAAGTATTTAACTTGACTTTCGTTATTTTTTACCTTTAAATTGTTTCAGTATGTGGAGTTAGCTATAGTATACGGTGGAGGTGTGGAATACTCGCTGAAAACTTCCGACATTCTGTAGAACTGGAAATCTTTGACAGGCACAGGGACAGTCTATACTAAATAGTATAGACTCTCCCAGCCAGGCAGTCGAAGTTGAGCACACCCTGCCCGAGCTAGATCGCTTGTGATCAATATTAAAATCCTAATTACCTCAATCTCTCTGTTATCGTTCATTATGTTTCACATAGATATGTCTTTGAAAGTATTTATTTGTTCGCAATAATACAAAGATTTATTATTTTATGTCATTTCCAATATTTCAACGGGGGCCTCGGTGGCCGAGTGGTCAAGGTAGTTCGTCTACTATTGATCACGTGGTCTGTCAACACTGAGATTGCGGGTTCGATTCTCACTGCAGGCAGGGTGTACTCGACTCCAATCTTAATTGACAAGGATTGCCAGTTTTCCTACCGCAGGTCGGGGGTTTTCTCCGGGTAATCCGGCTTCCTCCCCCAATAAAAGCTGGACGCCATGATATAGCTGAAAAATTGCTGAAATTGGCGTTAAACATCATCAAACAAACAAACATATTTCAACGGTAGATAAATACTGAATTGATAATTACGTGTTCATTATATCACGGGTTTCACGACCCATGCGCCCTCCAATGAATATTCCTAAACTGATAAATGGATTGTAAAAACAATTAATCACTCAATCAACATATATGGCAAGAAATCAGATAATTTAAAGGGGGCTTGTTTTGTAACCGGTTACAAACCAATTACATAAAAAAGTAATATTACATAATAGTTACATAATTGCTCATTACATCTATATTTATATGAAAAAAAAAGTTAACAAATTATAGTTACAATATAAAACATCACAGTTACATATATCAGGGACAGTCTATACTAATAGTATAGACTGTCCCTGCATATATTTTATGCCTTCAATTTTTAAAATGGTTACAAAATCGACCAATCAATCACAGGCACTTGTTTCAGAAAATTTTTTTACCCCTACACTCTAATATAACATTATTAGAGTATAAAGGTAAAATTTTGTTCTGAAACAAGTGCCTGTGCAATCAATCCATCGATCGAACAATAAGTCAGTATCTATTTGTCCTAAAATATAGTCTCGATCACCCAGACGCATATATAATTAGCACAAATGGAATTAAGCGTCTGGATGATCGAGACTACCTAAAATACTTTTGAGTTAGTATGTATTGAGATGATTACATGATGGTTATTTTATGATTTCACAGATTTTGACATTAAATACCGTTTGAAACGCAATATAAGGAGGACCTGTATATATTTATTGATATAGTGTAATATAAACGGTAAATGTGTTAATTCATTCACTAACCCAGTAGGATTATACTACAAGATTCAATTGATTCTTGGTGCTCCAGTAGTGGAGGAAAATACAAACAGAAGAAGTCCCTTTAATAATGGCTGCGCCCATTCAAAACATAGCGAAGTTTTGTCACCTCTGTAAACACCACCGTTTTACTTGTACACAGATGAGAGGATGTCATAATGTAAAAAAGTATATATTTCTAAATAACTTGATTAACTTAACTTATTGATAAATTACTTGTTAGTCAACTGTCATACAGAAAGGTCAACGCAAACATTAATTAGCAGAATCACAGCTGTAAAAACTTTAGACCCAACCTTGTCGGGTCAAAAACAGTAATAAGACAACCCGACCTAGAGGCAGTAAAAAACAATATATTGAATGCATATTGACGATTTCGAAATCCCAAACTCGCGCACACGAGATTCGCCCAGAACGAGGCGTAGGAGAAAAAAGGGGGTACAAGACTGACATGCATATGATAAGCCAACTTATGCCAAGTTGGCAAGATGATTATGGTTTTTATTCAAAATTGACCCATTTCCAGTTTTACATGATTTATCTCCCTTTTTACTTCCAGTAAAAAAACTATGGCTATCATTACTAAAAGAATGTGATATTGAAATAAAAATTTTGCATTGTTTTTTGTATAGTTCGTCTATGCCAATTAAATTATCTAAATTAACCTCATTAGTAGATGTTACTATAGCTATAGGCAACAGGTGAGTTTGAATATTGGAACATGTATGTCACTGGTAAGCTTGTTTAATTAAGCTATAAAACAGCTGGGGTTCTACCTTTGATTAGCATCAGGTAAATGGGGTAATAAACATTAACAATCATGTTTACACAGCATGGGGTTTTAATAACATCTTCAATTAGATTTTGACTCCTGTAATTAACATAAAGTGTTAAAATTTATCAAAGGTAATTGTCCATTTCATAAGTTTTCAACAGAACAAACTGCGACTGTAGCAGCAGTTTTTAGTACCGGAAGTGAACACAAGGTGGCGTTTTTTAAATTGGAAAGTCGTCAATAAGATTTTAACAACGGGTAGTACTTAAATACGCCTGCAGTAAAAAGTATACGCCTGCCATCATATTTATGCATTATATAAATTGTTTATGGTGTATTATGATGTAAAAATAGTTTTAGAATGAATAATATGTATTTTTTGTAGTTTTCAATAAATTAAGGTTTTGAGGAAAAACAGGCCATTAATTGTTGACAACATGGTATAACTTGCGCAGGCGTAGTCTATTCGGAAAATAGGTTTGGTTATAACCAACATATACGATAGACCTTAAAGTTGAAGAAGACGACAAACTCACAGCCATATTATGTTATAAAAGTTAATAGATTGTTTCCATGAATTTGTTTTCAGACCCAACAGCGAGGACGTGGTTCTGCTTTTTTATTAAAGTGTCAATTGAACCATAAATAAGACCATAATAATAAAGAGTTAAAATAACTTTATTGTAGGTTTAACTGAGTCAATGTAAACTAATAAAATAAATTATAATATAATAAAATATAATATAAAAAGAAATATCATAAATAAAGTGGTTTGAACTGAATTTTGTATAAAATCGTATCTTATTTAATTAGAGGTCCTAATTATTCTAATTACATCAAATTCCTTTGAAGTTGAAATCATCTCACTTGTGAACACAAATCATAACCTGTCATTTTAATTGAATTAATTGGATTAGCAGTAATTTAACAATTGTTAATTATGGTGAGTAAAAGTCAAGCATGATTTGATGATTGGATTATGTTTCTTACACATTAATGTAAATCAGTCAACTTGGATTTAGCATTGGGGTAAGTTGAATATTATATATCCTGTATATATATTCTGTAGATTTATTGTTACAAAAGTAAATTTTCTTATTATATAGTAATATTTTTTCCCCATTGTATTTCATATAGCAATAAAGTGCAGTATATTTTCATATTTTACACTGAACCTCGGTCTTTTATGTAATTTCCGGGAAAAGTACAGATATGTTCCGAACATTGTCTTTTATATTTTACTGTTGTTAGGTAAACAAACATGGCCGAAAATGACATACATGATCTGCTCTCGAGGGGAAAATTAGCAAAACCGCTTGAACTGAACACAAATGGGAGTGAATTCGATTGTAGATAAAAGTAAATTTCATAGACCAACAAAGGAAAAAAGCAAGTGTTAACTGTACAAATTGGGATTTAAATATCATGTACACAAGTGACTCGTCAGTTTCAAAGCAGGAATTTACACTCGAATTTTGGGGATGAAAGTGTGTCGCTTTAACGGCCGTAAATTTCGCTGAAATGCATTTTATTTTATTATTTAGGAGTCATTTGGTTAGAGCAATAAATGCAAGATATTTTAAAATAATTTAGCCTTGGGATCATTGTTCACATTGCCGAATGAAACGTAATCGCAGAATTTCGAGTATGGACGAAATTCGAGTGTGTGGCCATATATTCACAACAAAGGAGCAACAAATAAAAACACAAAATTGAAAAATCTGTTTTTTCTTATAATATAATAAAAAACAGATTTTTTTTTCAATTTTGGGTTTTTATGTAAATCTACATCAAAATATATATCTGTAATATTGACCAAGTGAAAATATGATAATATTGGACCTAGTAAAATATTACAAAATAGCAAAGATAATGAATAATAACTTAAAAGCACAAAAAAACTATTACTATATAATAAAAGGGTTATTGCATGAATATTGGGAAATATTGTCCCTCGCAAGATGCTATATTGCACTCGCAAGCTCGTGCAATATAACACTTGCTTGGGACAATATTTCCCATTATTACATAATACATATTTTTGCCTTTTTCCTATTGGCCTAAACCAATACACGTGACTTTCCATTTCCTATCATATTGGTTTGCAAAAAACTCATTCTACTCAATAAAAATCCATATTGCACTCTCGTGAGAAATTTATGACTGAAAATACCCAGCACGTGCTGTTTCCTGCAATGGAAATACGATAGCCAATCAAATCTTCTTTGTTTAATCCCCTGAACCAATCAAAAGTATCGTTCTGAATGATGTTCGGATTATGTTGTTGTTTGTAAACATGGTAACGTCATCGAGTGAACGTAATACGGATAGTTCTGGTGCTAATAAGTGAAGATTTGCAGATATTACTAACTTGGAAATTAATGAAATCATTAAGAAAAGAGATGCTGTCAACACTCGCAAATCGACAGAGCAAGCCATTAGGTTTTTTACGAAATATTTACGTGAAACGGATATGTCAGTTAGTTTGGAAACGGCAGACCCTCGGGAATTGGACTCTATTCTTTGTAAATTTTATGCACAGCAAGGACTGAGGATGGGACATTATACAAGAAATAACCACTGCAAGCATTTCATCATGGATTATGTTGATATTTTACCAATTTTCAAGAAATAAACATTATGAAAGACCGTCTCTTTCTGGAAAAAAATCCAGTATATTCCATTTCGTGGCTCAATAAATTATGTAATAAAACAATTACTACACTTGAACTTGATCAATATGAGGTTTTATGGAGCAGGGTAGAATAATATTATTCAACCCTGCTCCATAAAACCTCATATTGATCTTGTTCAAGTGCAGTAATTGTATAATATTCATGCAATAACCCTATAATATTATTGATGTACTTGCACATTAAATACATTTTCTATCGCATAGATACTAATTCGTAACTCTTGTAAACCATCAGTCGGAAGACTTTATAACTTTTAAAAGTAAATTATTATACATTATTATACTTTCTGTAAGAATGTCCTTTAATAGAAATATTTTACTATTTTGACATATATTTCTAATGAATTATGCTCGGTGCACTATGCCCTCATGGTTTCTCCACCTGCCTAAGAAAACTATTGATTTGGACGTCAATCAATTGTAATTCATGCAAATGTGCGGGGTTAACTTGTAATCAATGATTGATCACTGCTGCTCTTTAAATAAGGTAATTTTATCCTAGTCAACAGAAGAAGCCGATCAACGTATAACGTTTGCAAAAAAAAAGAAAAGCGGCGGTGAAAGCCTGAAAATGTCCAGGTTTGGGAAGGATGATCCCAATAAATTTCGTAAGGAATACTTTACATCACAACATGGCGTGGTATTATTAAATGTTCTATTAATGCCCTATTTTTCTTCTTGTTACTATTTTCCAAGTCAAGACAGTCAGTATAATAATTACATGTATAATGTTGTGTTTAGCATTTACTATGCCAAAATGTTGGCCAGGGTTGAAGACATGGTGAATGCTAAACACAACATTATTGTATAAATAAGTGAATTAATAAATAAATAGTCAAAATTTGGGACTGCATAAACTTATTTGAAGATATTTTGTTCAGTGTATATACACGCGTCCATACGGACATGACTTAACATTAGGTATTCGCTGAAAAAGGATAATAAAGAAATAAAATACATTTTTTAGGTTCAAACTGATTTGTCTTACTATTTAAAGTTATTTCTTGGTGAAATATAAGTCACAAATAGTGGCAGGTGTACACTTTTTTACTGCAGGCGTACATTTATTACGGCAAGCATATGCAGGCGTATTAAAGTAGGACCCTTAATAAATAAAAAAATGCAATAGAAAATAGTAATAAAAATTTCGTCACAAAGAAAGTCACAAACAGTGTGGAATTTTATTTAATTACAAATTAAAATTATAAATAAATGCAAGTTGTAGTTAGATACTTATAGAATTAGAATACACATACCAAGGATTGTACAATTGACCTCTTCAAAATCCCAGTCACATGGTTCTGTTGGGGGGGGGGGGGTGGGGGGGGTGGTAAGAACATAATTTTCCTTCGAGCATCATCGGAAAATACCGACAAATTACAATTTCCATTGAATTATTTTTACAGTAATGAAAATTTATTTAAAAGATTTGCAATTACCCGTATTCCAAACGGAAAACTAACATTGAATATTTGCATAAACATTGTTAAGAACTTAATACATGTAGAACTTAATACATGTATTTTCAGAATTTAAAATAAACCCTAAAAATTTTTTTTTAGAATAGCCATACTTTTGCAAAACAGTATATGAATTAATTAACTTTAAAAAGAGAATTGAAACTATTTTAACTGTTGATGACATTTGTTTAAACTATACTGAATAATTTTTATTGTATTATACATTTTTCAAAATTTCATTTTTAACTTATATTAGTTTTAAAGACTTCATATACATGTAGGATCCTAGGTATTTTTAATTTCATTCTATTAGTATCTTAATATAACTTGCATATTTTAATAGTTTTACATCAAAGTTTTTAAATCTTAAAATAAATCAAATCAATATCTGTGGTGACTTTCCTTTATTATAAAAATATTCATTTTCTTTCTGTTTGCTCGTACATTTTTACCACTGATTTTACTGATTTAGACATTTTTTTTTTGGATAACATACCGGTTTTTAAATCTAATTTTTGTTTAAAAATCATTATCTAAATTTACATTTTTTGGCTTATTATGTCTGTCTTTTATTGGTCTTTCATTTTTTTACCTTTCATCAACGTAAGTGTCAGGTAATAAATTAGCAATTAACAAATAAACAAGGCACATTTAATATACAATTACATCACAGAAATCTTACCACCCCCCCCCCTCCATGCCTTGTTTGGGATTTTGAATCGTAAATAGTAGTTCACAAAGACCTTAACACTAACATTAAAAAGTAAATGAAATTTTGGAAAATGTATATATAATAAAAATAATTCAGTTCCTTTAGTAAAAATGCCACTAACTGTTATATACTAGTAGTTTAATAAAAATTAATTTTGACAAATGACATCCCGTGCATCAGCACATAATCTAGACTGTCTACTGTAGTTTGAAATGCACTGAACAATGTGAACGTGGCACAAATGTGTCATCAAGCCCTTCTGTAGATACGGATCGACCAAGTAGCACTTAAGACAAGGTTTCTTCATCATAAGCGTTAAGTTCAACCAATAAATCTAATTGAAAGTTTTCCATAATTGTGAACCACCAGGCATTTTGTATAGCTTTAGTGCACGTACAGTTACATCAAATATGAACATAAATGTCAGAATAAACTCTATTGCACAGTTTGCACTGTCTCTCTGTAGAACCCGGAGTCTCGGTTATAAGTTTAATAATAAAATAACAATTTCTAGTTTCTTAAGATGATTTTGCATATTTTAGGTAGTTCCACAGCTTTGTGAATATTCCTAAATCGAACGAAGTCAGTGTCTGCAAATAATCGGCTTTTCCACTCTTGTGTCTTGAATTGGTCAACTGAAACGTTAACTATATTTTTTCATGCTGTTTTATTTGGGAATGTTCCAAATGACATAAAGTCCAAGATATATGCCTGTAGATTATATTTCACCAGAATATTAAAAATGTCTGGTATGTAACCAAACTGTACACGGTTAATGTTCCTTAGGTACGAAAATAGTCCGACATGAAATATTATTTGTTTCAACAAGTGAGATTCTTATAATGAACACAATCTTTTGAAACAATTTTAAATTACTGTAAAAATACTTCAAAGGAAATTATAATTTGTCGGTATAATTTTCTTTGATCTTCTAAAGATTCTTGACAGACATGATGACCACCTCCCCTACCACCCCCCCACCCCCCCAAACAGAACCTCATGACTATGGGATTTCAAAAAAGGTATTGTGATACTTGTGCTTAATATTGTTAATTTTTTATTAGAAAAAAAGTAAACTCAATAAGTAGGTAATTTTTATTTGCTGTCATTGTTAAAACAAAAACATAAAATTAAAAAAATTTTAAAAATCAACCATAAACAAAGTACTGTGAAATACTTTTTATTCGTGGGGTATCAATTTTCGTGGTTTTCGTGGAGGCCTTGAACCACGAAATTAAAAATCCAACCAAGAATAAAACTTCATTAACCAATGGGAACTTGGGAACAACGATCTGAAAATGTCGGAGATCGGACATTTATTTTTAAATGCAATATATGATTTTGTTGTTCTATCCATTACTAATGTTCAGCTCAAAATCCATCTTAATGATTATGTTACAGGTTTCATGTTCGAATTGTGTTTTTATTAAATGTAGGTATTATTTAATTGTAAAGCGTACGAAGAAACGTCGACTTCCCGTTAAGGTGGGGATATATGAGGTGTTCATTTTCGATGTTAAAAAGTAACAAATTATTTTCGGAATTATGAGTTAGGATGCTCCTTTGAACATAAGTTAAAATAACAAATAAAATATTTAAAAGATAAGCTATACTTTATCTTTATTAGTGCATATCAATGACACACTATATCAACAGGATGTTGTGATAATACCGATAGTGGCACAAATGACATTAAATTACACCTTTGTATTTATTGCTACTCAACACATGAAGTGACAAATGCCCTTCGGCTAGGAATGCTTCTATAGATAACATTTAGAGAATTAAATAGACTCAAAGTAGTTTTTATTGCAATTAATCAATTAATTAAAACATTACCGTGTGTATAATTAGCAATTGATTTCCGAGTTGTTAATTTTACATTCGTTACCACGCGCGTAAACAAAATCTTTATATGTTGATGTTTATTATCAACAGTGAAAATGATTCTGCTGTAATCATTTATTTTGATCGCTACCTCACTTTTTGCATTTTCGGAAACCGTCAGTCCACGAATTTAAGAACCAACGAACATGTAAAATTTCACCCAACCAAGAAAATTGATACCCACGAATTTTAGTACTTTCACAGTATATTACAAAATAATTGACAATTCTTTAATAAGTAATTTTTATTTATAGTTACTGTCACTCAGCATGCACTTTTAAAAAGATTCATCTATGATGGCAGAGCACAAAAACAAAGCCCAAATTAAAAATGAAAACTAAACACAGCAGTGTGTTACATGCAGTTTAAAATATGTTGTTGAAATATATTCATTTAACAAAGCTAAGCACAAAAAAGCATGAATAAAAACCAACCCCGCCAAAAAAAAACCATTCGATCACTCTTCATAGATTGTCTTAAGTGTATTCTTATATATATTAAAGGTCTCCGGACTGATTTGTCTTATATTCAAAATAACACAAAATGGCAAAAAGCGGGCAAATCAATACTTTCAGTGCCTTTGAAGTAAGGAGTAACGCATTTGAAAGTGCCACTTTAAAATTTACTAATTTCTTGCCATTTGAACTATCAAGATTGCTTGCATGAACCAGCTGTGTTTTTTTATTTTTTTTATTTGGACATATATTTATTTAGTTTTAACGCAAAACAAGTTTTTATTGATATGAACCAAGTCATGCCTTTTTTAAATTACAGAAAATATTTTAGTAAGATTTTTTATAAATAAACTTTAAATTATGATTCTTATTTTAAAATTTAGATCAGGTCAATGGAAGGGAGTTGTAGGACTCGAGATACATGCACAGATAAACACAGAAAGTAAGCTGTTTTCAGGAGCCAGGAACAAATATGGTTCTCCAACAAATTCCCAGGTGGCATTGTTTGATGCAGCGTTTCCAGGTACATTGCCAGTAAGTTTTATATAAAAAATTGTTATTTATTTACAATTTAATGCAAAAGAAATGCATGGTATGAACTGTTATTAAAGTAATGTTATGCACTTGACTATGTGCTAGTACTGTGGTATTATATGTAATCCATGTGGGCGAGCAGGGTGCGCTTGACTCCAATCTTAATTGTCAATGATTGCCAGTTATCCTACCATGGGCGTTTTCTTTGGATATTCAGTCTTCCTCCTTCCCCAACCTGGACGCCATGATATAGCTAAAAAATTGCTGAAAGTGGCATTAAAAAATGTTCAAACAAACAAACAAATCCATGTGGGTTCTTTATTCCCTAATTGGTCTGAAAGACTATTTTGTTTTAGTGCTATTTTGTTCAGTTTTCAATTGATCATGCATTCTGAAAAAACTCATCTGATTCTATTAGCATGATAGGGATAATTATCGTCTTTTATTTATTTTAATTAGTGCCTTATATGGAAAGAAAGTTAAGCTTAAACTTTTTGATAAGTTTATTGATTTTTTCAGGTTTTGAACAAGAAATGTGTGGAAGCTGGAGTGTTAACAGCTCTGGCTTTAAAATGTCACATCAACAAAGTGTCGAAATTTGATAGAAAACATTACTTTTATGCTGATTTACCTGTAAGTTTTACCAGACAATGTAAACACTTCTATCCACATTTACCTGTAAGTTTTACCAGACAAAGTAAACACTTTTATGCAGATTTACCTGTAAGTTTTTACCAGAAAATATAAACATTTCTATGCAGATTTACCTGTAAGTTTTTACCAGACAAGGGTAACACTTCTATGCAGATTTACCTGTAAGTTTTTACCAGACAATGTAAACACTTCTTTGCTGATTTACCTGTAAGTTTATCAGACAATGTGAAAATTTTTATGCTGATTTACCTGCAAGATTTCAACAGACAAGGGTAACACTTCTATGCAGATTTACCTGTAAGTTTTTACCAGTCAATGTAAACACTTCTATGCTCATTTTCCTGTAAGTTTTAACCAGACAATGTAAATACTTTGATGCTGACTTACCTAGTTTTTACCAGACAATGTAAAAATTTCTATGCTCATTTACTTGTAAGTTTGTACCAGACAATGTAAACATATAAATTTAGATGAATTGCTGCAATCGAAATTCCGCATAATCCCCCATGGTTAAACCCCAAACCAATATTTATTTATGATCTAAGAAAAATTAAAAAGTCTGACATAAACCATTTTATAATACAACAACATTATGCTGAAATTAAATCTTGTTACCCTGATTATAGTACTATTTACACAGACGGGTCAAAAGACAGTGATAAAGTCGCCTCTGCCGCTGTCTTTGGAGAGCGTGTTAAAACTCGCCGCCTTCTGTCTGCCTCATCTATATTTACAGCAGAGGCGCAAGCTATTCTTCTTGCGATGAAAATAGTTGCTTTGTCAGACGAATGCAAATTTATTGTCTGTTCCAATTCCCTGTCTTGTCTTCTGGCTATTGACAATTTAAAAATTAAAAATTCTTATATTTTAAAATTATTCAAATTTACATATCTCTTGTTGCTTTGGGAAAAGAGGTTATCTTTTTCTGGATTCCCAGTCATGTCGGAATCCGTGGAAACACAGTCGTGGATCAGGAGGCTAAAAATGCCCTAACTGATACTATCATTAACTGTAATATTCCTTTTACTGATTTTAAAGGATTGATTTTTAAATATATCTCTAATTTTGTGGCAGAGTGGTTGGGATCTCAAAGTTCATAATAAACTTCATGAGATCCAGCCACTACTGCACAGAAGTAATTTTTAAAGTTTTAGAGGTCACAGAGACCAAGTTTTTTTAACAGGGTGTCGTGACAATGTAAAAACTTCTATGCTGATTTACCTGTACGTTTTTACCGGACAATGTAAACACTTCTATGCAGATTCACCCATAAGTTTTTAACCAAGGGATGCAATTAAAACTTACATAAAAGTTGGTTCACATAATAATAATTCAGGCTTAAAATGAACAAACGAAATAAATGAAAGTAAATGTGCAATGAATTATAACGAAGTTCATTTTTTTTCTTTTTTTTTTGGTTGGTATGCAAGGCCAGACATTTTGTATTCATTTGTTGGATTTTGTTTATAAGAAGTTTCAGTTTCATTAACAATTCGTTCTCTTTAATTTCTTAACATTTATGTGAGTATATATTTTAAACTATTTAATTTCACAATTGTTATTTATACTTTTTTTTAAACTTTTTTTTCAAATGCAATTTAATATACATTATGTCATAGAGAAAATGAACTTAAGGTAATTGTACAAGTTGCACCCTTTACCTTTAGGTGTAGGACCACCAAATACAGGGAACCAGTCCAGAGGTTGTATGTAAAAGTAGTACTATTCAACAGACAGGCTCACTCTTGTCTCAAAGAATTTGAACCGCACATGATACCAGAATAAATTTGGTATTTTTGGAAAGCTGAATAATATAGGAAATTTGAGGATAAAGTTTTATTGGTTTTAAATGAACATAAAAATGTTGAGAGTCAATTAGGGACATGCACTATTTTTGGACTGAAATAGAAAGTGAAAGTAGATTTTTACACCACGTGGACTTCAGGTTGAGCGTTTGTTCTTACATGCCATGAAACATATTGTGAAATTTTGACAGAATGTTCACCCAAGGCATTTTTTAAGGGGACAGAAGTGTCATTTAATTTGAAATAAAGTTAACTTTTCTAGGATAAGTCAAAATTATCAAATTTTAATATAGCCGAAGAGTAAAAAAAAAATGGTGGTCCTACACCTTAATAAATTGAAACAGCATGGCATGATGGGTAAATTAGTTTGGTATAGTATCCTAAATGGTCAACATAATATACCTTAAATTAGGATGCAGGATTCTGATTGGTCAATTGCTATTTATTTTTTATATATTTCATAATCTTTTTGTCACATGGGACACATTTGTCTTTTTGGTCTGGCTAGTTATGTGGATTAAATTTCACTTTGTACTATGATACGTATTTGCAAATATGTATGTTCATTACTTACCGGTACTGTGTCTGTATCAGAATTTCATTTTATAGGACTGACTGATATCATAAGTAATAGAGAGTAGAATCCGGAATAGTTCTGGGGAAAAACAAACCAGTACACAGTTAATGTATTCAATGTAACTTTTGTAATTTTCTGAGTAATGTCTAATGAAAGCAATAAACTGTCATCTTGATTGATATCACTGTAATTTAACACATACATGTACATGTACAAGAATAATTTGTGTAATATTATTTTTCAACAGGTATTTACCACAGATAGCCCTCATAAACATAATATTTCTGTTTAGAATCCAAGAAAATGCATACTTTTTATTTGACATCAGTGTTAGAAAATCTTGGTCTTTTTGTTTTAGGCTGGATACCAAATCACACAACAAAGACAACCTTTAGCAGTTAAGGGCCATGTTGACTATTTTATTAAGGAAAAAGATGGCTATACAACAAAAACTGCCAGTATTATTCAGATACAGTTAGAACAAGACAGCGGCAAAAGTCTTCACGATGAAGCAGACAAATTGAGCTTGATTGATCTTAATAGATGTGGTATGTAAAATATGGACAATATCAAAATGTTGAGAAAATATTAGGTTGGGGTTTTCTCTGGGTACTCTGGCTTGAAACATTGCCGAAAGTAGCAGTAAACACCATTAAAACAAAACAAAGAAAAATTGGTAAATTTCTGCCAATCAATTCAAAGAAGAATGTAAACCGTTCAAAAATTGAAAACAGTACTTATAATTTCAAAAGTTCATTAAATATAAATTTCTTAAGAAGAATTTTTAGAAAGAGAATTATATTGACTTCAACCTTATATGGAGTATTTTGTAAGCAATGCAAAAGAAAACAAAAGAGTTGTGTTTGTGAGGCCTTATCCCATAATCTCGTTAGAAATGCCGAGGAAAACAAAGTAGTTGTTTTCAGAGAGCCTTGTTCCATAATTAAATCTCATAAGCAATGCTAAGAAAAACTGCATCGTTGTTAATTTTTACTATCTATGGAAAATGTTGTCATTGTAACAAGATGCATCTTACTTATAACATTATTTTGTTAAGTAAGATTATTTTGTTTTGTAATTTATTAAGAAAACATATTTATTCTAGGTACTGGTTTAATGGAGATAATAACAGAACCAGATTTTTCCGATGGCAAGGATGCTGCTGCTTTTATTAAAGAACTGTATTGTATATTGCAGAAAATTAACACATGTGATTGTAAAATGGAAGGTACATTTCTAAATTAAAGAATTTACTATAAGTCATCATCATAAATTAAAACTGTAATATAGCCACGGAGCTTCCCAGTTTGTTGTTTGTCGCCAATGCCGTCTTGATGGCATGTTTTCAGCTTATGAAAAGAAAACTTTCAACATGAACCATTGCTGACATCTTTTTCATCGCCCTTACATGTTAAAGACATCTTCTGGAGATACCAAGTCAGCAAATGGTAGCTATTAAAATGGTGGAATTGTCCTTACCCAAGTCTCCATACTTTAGTAGTGGCAGTCAGTTTCCTGTATATCTGTGTCATTTTGCCAGTTGGTAAATATTCATTATAAAAGAGCTGCACTGGACATTATGCAAACACTCAGTCAATCAATCAATTAAACATTGTTCACCCATATTCATATCCATAAACAAATATCCCCTCCTACACCCCCTCTTGCCCATTCCTAGACTGTACCCCAGTTTATCTACTCAATCTACTCACTATCCAACAAATGTATGTATACTTACAGGAAAATCAGTTGGGCAGAGTGAATATAGAAATTATGATCACGAGTGCGGCAGAAGGCATCGGATCAAACAAGTTTTGCCAATAGTAATAATTTTCCAACATTCACCATGGGTGATTAATTTTACTGTCTATTACATTGACAAATATTTTATATATTGTTGAAAACTTAGAGGAACTTTGAATGTCCTTGAGCATCAATATTCTCAAGACAGATTGTGAAAGAATTTATTTCACGTGTGATTTACTCAAATTATTTCTCTGGGAAATCTCTGTCGATACGGTAAATGTAATTCATTTTCTAGTATACTAGGAAACCGCCATAGAACTGATTATTTTTAGGATCACTATTGCCCTTATAGTTAGTAAGTCATCTACTATTAATCACCAGCAGTTCTGCACTAAAGGTGTTATTTTGAGCCCTACTGCACAAAGGCTGTCTCGACTCTTATCCTTATTTGACAAGAATTGTCAGTTTTCCTGACCAAGGTTGGATTTTCGCTAGGGACCCTTGGATAAAGCTGAAAGTGGCATTACACCTGAAATAATATTTGATTCTTGATGTGTTTTTTTCAGAGGGATCTTTACGAGTTGATGCCAACATATCTGTTCATAAACCTGGAGAACCTCTTGGGATACGAACTGAAGTTAAAAACCTGAACAGCATTAAAAGTGTATCAAAGGCTATTGGTAACTGTTAATCTACCACTTATTAAAAATCAGCTATGGCAAATCATTTGGTATTAAAAGTGCTGATACTGTTGTGATGGGATATCAAATGTTATTTGAGATTAATCATTACATTACTACATACAGTAAATCATAATTGATTTTTAATTGAAATATTTTTCACACTTGTTTACTCTAAATGGATCATGTATTTACCCATTATACCATTATAGCCAACATGCATAATACTGATTAGATCTACATGTGGGGCCTCTGTGGCTGAGTGGTTAGTCATACACAATTTATTAATATGCTAAGGTTGCAGCGTTTGAGCATTTATTGGGGCAGTGTGTGCCCATCTCCAACCTCAACTGACAAGTTGTTCTGCTTAAGGTCGGGATTTTCACTGGGTGCTTGAACTTACTCCTAAAAAACTGAATGCCATATGGCTTACCGATTTAATGTATCTACCCTAAAGAAATATGATGGACACCACAAGCATCAATACAAGTTAGATTTCACTCAGTCGATATCTATCATACTAGCTTACAAAAATGTTCTAAAATAGACCTACACCTATATAGAAAACAAGAAAAAGTGCAACAGGTGTTGTTAAGCTTAACCATTCCTGACAAACAGGCTCATGTTTTTTTATTTATAGTTATGTCTGTTCATTGTTTTATTTCTCCTTGAATTGTGAGTTTATTCATCATATTGATAGGTTAACTTATTACTGGTTATTTCTTTAAAGTGCAATACTCTAGTTATTGATCTATGATAAATAGCTTGGATAATTGAAAATTACTCTATAAAGATTGATTTTAAACAATAGAAAGTTATAACATTTGCAAAATCAGTTTAAAAAAGTTTGATCTACATGGGCATCTTCTCAAACAAGAAATACTACAGAAAGCCTCATTTAAGCCTGTCCACGGACCACAGTGAGTACCACCATGTGTTTGGAGAGTACCACACTCCCTGCAAGATAAAGACCCTTTTTGTAGATGTCAATAGGAGTAGGAATTTTGTAGCTGATACATAAGCCTGAAGTCTCCGTGCCGACTCAATCCCTGTACTTTTCAAGTGGTATTAAAACTTGTTTCTGTTTGGTCCATCTTTCCTGAATTGATTTATAATTTGTTAACTTGTTCTTGTAACATAATGTGGCATTTTTCCTTTGATCTTTTTATGGATTTATCACACTTAATCTGTGTGTTGTGCAAAATCATTCTTTAACATCAGACTTTTCTTGTTAAACCACAGTTCATGTCACCTGATAAAAATCACCATTTAAATACAATTGAAGTAGGCGGGGCTTAGCTTTGGTATAATCAACCAGCTTTTTAGTTACTCCATAGTGTAAGCACCACCTCTTACCGTCATTCAAAATAAACTGCAGTCAAACCTCGATAAGTCGAAATTTGCGGGACAGTGAGTAAAAAATATATCGAGTTATTCGAAGTTAGAGTCAAACGAGTTTAGAGTATGACGTCATTTTCATTATGTGATTTAAAAAAAATCTAAGGGTATTTATTTCATGTATATTGGTTTCGCTACGGCATCGCTTGTATTTGTCATGGTGTTTGTAGCATGCGATATATATGAAGTATTTTATCCATTCAAATAAATCGACAATAATTAATAAATAGTGTAATCAAATTTATAAACTTTTTTACGAAATCATGGAAAAACAATTCAAGAAAACACTTATCAATTTACAGTTCAAAAGAACTAATTAAACAATACAGATTGTTTTGTTTACTTATATTGACAACACACAAGTCAACTAAAATAACAGAATGACTAAAGAAATGAAACTCGACCACATAAATCATTGATCAGATCAAAAGAAACTTTCAATAATTATCATTTTTAATTAAACATGACACAATAATTTGGACAGTAATTAGCGGATCATCAATAAACCTTAGTAATGCATGTACTGCACTTGGATTACCAATTAGTTTTATTAAATTGCCAAATTGTGATAGCCAATCAATAATCGTGTTTACTGTATGACAGGTGTTTAAAATAAAGTAACAATACAAAATACAAATGAAATTGTTAGTTTCGACATCGATATCGAGAGCAAAATTAACTTTGAGACAACGAGGTTAAAATTACATCAATTAATATTGTCTGGACTACCAAAAAACCATTGAGTTAAGCAAAATATCGAAACAACCAAGATCGACACATCCGAGGAAGAAATTCATTGTTGATATGGGAAAAATGCGGGGACTTAAAAATTATATCGACATAACCGAGGTATCGAGTCAACCAAGTTCGAGACAACAAGGTTCGCCTTTACATAGATCATATAGACTGACGGTCTAGCACGTGATTGTCTGACAATAATTATGTCACTTCCATTTCAAATTCTGTTGAATGAATTATGGTACAAAACATATATACCACGCCTTTTACCAGTTAACCTATTTAAAAAAACTAGACACAAGCGTCTCATAGTTTAAATGCGGCCACTGGTAAAAGACGTGGTATATATAATACTTGTCCTGAATATGGATGAAATACTGCTCACTGAATGTAATCCAAAAAAAAAAAAAACAATCGATCAGTCAATCAATCACATTTATAAAACATTTGGTTTACATACCAACTATATATTGTTTATCATTACTTGTGTTCACATACTGGTAATGCTTATATTTTAGACTTT